>OY783198.1:17284683-17884683 GCA_963678675.1 Xiphydria camelus
AGAAAACTGTGTGAAGCTATCAACAATACTCTCATAAATAAACAGTAAAAGAAATAAAGCGAAAAAATCTCATAAATAAATATCATATTAAAAAATGATCAAGCACATTTCTGGTTAATAATACGATTTCTAAAATAAGTCAGAAATCATTGCTCTTCGAATTTTGTAACTCGATTATCTCGATAATCTGACGCTATGTATATTTCATTAACAGATTCGGACTCAGCGCAAAAAATCTTTCGGAACCACATAAACCTCTCTAAACTATAATACAAAGATGCTCTCAAACTATGTAGTACATAATGAAGTTTCTGAGAATTTTTTTTAATTAACAAAGCTCGTGTGCCGTAATAAACGTCCATAATAACTTATCAATGCCTCTACTTTTTCTTTCCAAAGTAAGGGTTGCAACGTAACATGTTGCACGACGATATGAACCTCTGATAAAGTATTCCGAACATGTG
The DNA here is from genome assembly GCA_963678675.1 of Xiphydria camelus. Taxonomy (NCBI): domain Eukaryota; kingdom Metazoa; phylum Arthropoda; class Insecta; order Hymenoptera; family Xiphydriidae; genus Xiphydria; species Xiphydria camelus. Next base: position 17,285,148 of record OY783198.1, read on the forward strand.
GATGAATGATTAGGTTAGAGGGCGGCGAGAAGTACGTTAGAGAGGGTGTGAAAGGGACAGGGGGAATGGAAGAGAGAGATAGAAGAAGGAAGACAGACGCGAAGTCCAGTGTAGGATTGACAGGATGACTTTTTGCCCGGGAAGCCCCTCTATGGGACGAGAAGGCAGTCGAGAGACCTCCATAGGCGATAGTAGGGACCAGATAGCGGACTAAATAGATTAGAAGACGCAAAAAGCAGACGCGAAATAAATGGTCGACCCTAAGGAGAGAGAGAGAGAGAGTGTTTCAGGGGTCCTTGGTTAAATGCAGGACTATCAATTACTGCGCCTCCTGACCTACCTACTACATTTGGAGAAAGAGAAAAATCAATGCCAGAGCGATCCTCGCACGCACCGAGGATCTCGATCGAGAGACTCGACGGGGTCTCGCGCCAAGGAGGAGAAAAAGTGCAGCTCCCTTCGAGTTTATATGTACTATATTTGATCCTGTTCTCGCGTAAAGGCGATCGATCATTTCCAACCAATATGTATATTTGATATTTTCAGGCAACGATGCGACTATAATCGTCTTTGGATCGTTCCTCGGAATAATGCGGAAGCCAACCCTCAAAGAGACAATTCGCCCCCTTCGAAACTGCACCGAGAAAAGAGTTTATCAATAGTTAATAAATGAAATTTAAAATACGGCAAAATATAATCAATATTTCGTTAGGCCGAGAAAATATATATTATGTTAATGTTGGAACAATGAACAAATATATATTCAAAAATTATTCTTCTTAGAATTATTGTTTAGCTTTGTTTCAATATTATATTTCACTTTATTTCTTTATCTTATCTAATCTAAAATATCTACGTTTTACCCTCAGTCTAAATGTTTATGTTACGTGGCGTCGGGGCGCAGTCGATGGTCAAATAAATATCGCAATAGTTAGCGAATATTTACTTGATCAAATAAAATGCTTATCTTGCCATATTAAAACAAATATTTATTAACTACAAATAAACTGTTTTCTCGATGTATGGAATTTTTACCGTTACATTAATTTTCGGCATTTTTTTTATAACAGACAATGTTCACTATCAGGGAAAGTTTGAGAAGCCTAGAAACATCAGGAAATTTGAAATATTATACATCAGGGAAATGTGAGGGAATTAAATATTTGTCGTTGAAAATTCACAAATTGAAATCTTGAAACTTATTTTATTAAGTGACAACTTCGTGCTTTCTATCAAATGTTCACCTTTCCTCATAACGCTACATATTTTCGCTAACAAATTTTCGAAATTATCGGAAAACTTTTTATTGGCTTTATTCACTACCCTGTGTAAGTAAAAACAAACTTCTCTTTCAAAACACTGAAAAACCTTCAATTCGATCAATTTTCAATGAACGAATCGATTTCTTTTCATCCATAAGAACCGTCAATTGCGTTTGTTCGTTAACTTTATCCATCAACTACATCGCCCGAACTCATTTCGCTTCACATCCGATACGAATCTCAATGAAAAGTCACCATCGTGAGAAAAACTATTATTTTCCGAAGAAAGGATCGTTTCCATTTTACGTTGTGGAGTCGTTGCTCTCCAAATTCGACGAAAGCTTCGATCCGAATCGCGAAGTGGCCCACTTCCTTCCTGTTCACCCGTTAGCAAGTGGGTATACCTCTCGTTCTTCGACAGCCCGGCATCAGAAACGACTCGATCTATAAAAACTCTTTTACGAGGTCCCGTAATTAAGTCTCCACGGGTTGTTTGAGCTCTCCTAAATAACCCGTGGCTCGTCGTCGCCCAAAAACGTTCCTTTCCTCCCCGTCTTGGCCTTATTTCTCGTCGTCACCCGCGTCGGTGTCACTGTGCGCGTTTATTTATAAGAAGGTGGTTTAGGCGTGGGTGTGTCGCACGCCGCGGACACAAAAGGGCGCCTTCCTTTATGCAGCCACAGCCGATAGAAACTAGAAGTCGGAGGCTCGAGGTGTAGTTACGGGGCAGGAATTGAGGACGTTCGAAAGTCTTTCCGTTTTATCGGCTTTCGCTTCCCCGCCATTGATTAATCTTCTGGACGTCACACTGTACGAATAAAATGAAAATCTATGTCTTCGCGTATCTGGACGTAAGTAAGACGGTTTATAACGCTAGAACTGTATAGAACGGTTAGAAGATCTAAAATGGTCATTTTTTGGCGGTCAATTATCTCATTATCTATGCACTTTTTGCTTATATTGCTATAAAACGTTTTTGTAGATCAGTGTTATCTACAAAAAAGGATTCTACCAATTTAAACAAAAACCTTGCAGATCACGAAATAATCGGGTTAGAATAAAACTGCGAATAAATCACCGGTCAAATGGGGTTTGGATATTTAAACAAAAAATGTTTAACTAACCTAAATTACTTCTTCAATTTTTAATAACGTTATTTAATGTCAATGCAATTTGAAGTACTGAATTCCAAACAGGGCTATACAGACTGTCCCTTTCAATACACGCCAGCGTGGCGGGTTGCATATCGGTTATCCGCCTTGCGCCAGACACAGGCGCCACAGGCGCATGGCCCCTGCAGCGGATCGAAGGCGTCAACCGATATGCAACCCGCCACGCTGGCGTGTATAGCGGGGGACAGTTTGTAGACACGTTACAATTGGCCGAACACATGGTACGTCACAGCTTTCCGTCGTACGGTTGTATTCTCCAATCTTGATTTCGATAGTCTAACCTATATCTTGCCGTAGCGCCGAAAACGCAAGTAAACAACAAATCGTCGGCTAAATGTGTTAACCTGCTAACTCCATATTTTACAATTTCAAGATGTTTTGATACTCGGCAACTTTATGGCTAGACTAGACTAAATAATTTACATATATTTTATTTAAAAAAAGGTTAGACAAATACTGACAACTATTGTGTTAAAATCCGTTGTCGTATAACAACTTTTGTATTGATCAAGACAGTTTTATTCTCGCTTCTGAAAATCTGACTTTATGTGAGTTAGCAGGTCAACATATTTAGCCGACGAAATGCTGTACTGGATGAAAAGCTCATTACACAATGAAAGGAATAAGAAATAAAAAATAAGATTCCAATCAGTTGGAATATTATTCCTTATTTCTTATTCCTTATTCTTTTCGCAGAGTAATAACCCTTATCCTTAAGATCAGATGTAGGACGATATACAGTATAGGGATATATAGATTATAGCCTATCCTTTTGCTGCATATCATCCTATGTCCGGTCTCGAGGATAATGCCCTGTATACCTTGCAGAATTCAGATCCGCGTATACTCTCTCTGTTCGAAATGATGAACGAGCTCCCTCGATCACGTAGACAACTTGAAACCATATTTCTTCATATCTGCACGATTGCTTATCGATTAAAATTAACTTTCACGGATGGTCATTTATTAATATACTACGTTCTGTATAAAAATTGAGACTCTAATATAAGTAATAAAAATTGTCATTACCCGAAGGTAAGAAAATACTTGTATACGGCACTGATGAGCACAGCCCACATCATTTCCTATTTGTATCTCGTTTCAATTCGCTGTTCTTAATTCGTTAATAACTATGGAAATAATGATCTTTAAGTAAAATCCTCTTACAGAAGTGTCAATCTAGACAAACTATTTTTCTATAAAAAAAATGTTCATGTCCCAACCCCATTGGCTATCTACAGTAGTTCTAGCGTCAAAAGAGGGAACTTTAGGATCTTACGTAGTTATTCGCGTAGCATCGGACGTATCGCGTTTCTCATTGGTTTCTAACATCCGTCATTCGTGTAGTTCATTCATCATTCGCTGGTAAATACATAACACAGCGCTGCGCGCGCGCGCGCCGTGGAGTAGGGTGGACGGTTAACAGTGTCTACAACCCGGCCCCGGTAGACAATACGTCACCGGACCACCGGATTGCGGGCAGCAGACAGTCGGTGGCAGAACCCTTTGAACCATAACCTTTCCAATCGCGATGGGGCTGAAAGAAATAGATAACGATATCATGCGTTCGTTTTTGAATTTATTAATCCGGCGAATACTCGGCTTACGATTAATTAAAGGGAACTCACGCTGCGCATTTACTCTTCTTCATGACATTCTTGTCTTTGCGTTCATCTTTATCGTTGCCTTTTCGCGCGTCGTCCTTCTTCCTTGCTTTTTCTTTCTTAGGCGGCATCTCTATTGTGTACTTGTAATTTTGAGGGGATCGAAAATATATAGTGGATTCAAGACTCTAAGATTTCGCTAATGTTTTATGAAATTTTGTCGAGGAAATGTGTAAATATAAAAATTTTGACGAAACGTTACGTGTTTTGAAATACGAAACAAAGAAAAATGGGCTGAATACACAGTTACGCTTACTCCAAACAACTCATTTTCAAGAGTGAGCCTATTTACTAAAAAAATGACGACAGGTAAAACATGTAGTTTGTCGGAAAGATTAATTTTAACCAATTAGAGGCCCTGAAATTCGTAAAGTGAAAGCAGGTCGATCACAGGATCATTTCATTCCGGGAGGTGGAACTTAATCGAGTCAATCGTAGCGAAACACGAGGTACGAACGAATCTTATTATTTTACCATGGAGGCTAAATCTAATTGAATCCGTTCGATGGAAAACGTGAAAGCTGATAAAATATAAATTGTTCGATAGATTCATTCTCCGACAGCTGATATAAAGATCATGCTCAAAAACAAGAGATTTGCCATTTCATACCATCATAATTTTGCTCTAAAATAGTGAACCAACGTCCTAAACATTTGATTTTAAAGAGACAACTAAGAAACGCAGTGAGATACATCTTATGTCACAAGATTTCAAACTTACTCGTCAAGGTGAAAATTTGAATCCTTGTTATCTCGTTACTTATCAATTTTTAGCCTACCTTCGTATAATACTTTTTTCAAGGTAACATTTTTATCTGAGTTGATATAGGACAAAAGCTCATGGATAACGGGATGATAGCGATCAAAGTTTCTCTCCTGGTAAGTAGATTTGAAATCAAATGGCATGCATGGGGCATTCCAAGTTAACTCAATGAACGTTTCACCTTCGCTATTTTTGATCGGATTAATTTTTTTTTATATAGTCTCCCCCTGAAAAAGCCTAAAAATAAATTTTCTAAATTTTTTCATAGACTCGTTCGGCCTTTGGGCTTCTTTGGGAGAACATTACATGGATAAAAAAAAGATTAATCCGATCAAAAATAGTGAGGATTGAACATTCATTCAGTTGACTTGGAATGTACCGTGTACACGTTTGTAACAAAAATTGCCTACTAAAAATTGTTTACATTGCAAGAAAAATGTATATCTCTCTATTATATAAAATAGTTTTTTCGACGCATAAAAACCCCCGCCGGCTATGCGTCGCTGCTGCCTCCTCTTCCTCTTCCTCTTCCTCCCTTCTCCTCCTCCTCTTTATCCAACCCCACCACCACCGCCACCTCCTCCGCCTCCACCCCCACCTCCATCTCCTCCATCTGCTCTTCCTTTCCTCCTCCTTTTCTTGGGTCGACGACCGACTGACCCAAAACCCCGTCCCCCACCAATCGTCTACCGGTGCGCCGGCAGCCAACCGAGCAGATTACTATAAGGTAATTTTTCATTACCTTATGGGTCGCCCATGGGTACAATAATAATTGACGGACTTAGAACGTATTGAACGGAGAAATTAGCAACTACGTGATGCTGCTGCAAAAGCTTGGGGGAGCGCCGCGAGAGCGGCACGGGGACGATGGCCCCCCCGGGGGTTAACAAGCGAAGCGAGTAGGGGGCGAAGCCCCCTAGTTAAATTTAATATATTTGTATATAAAAATGTTAATCAAAATGCGTAATTATGAAAATTAATATATAATACTACCTTGTGAAATGTATACTCAATTTAATATAATTGTATATAAAATTCAACAAATGTTTAATAAATGTTTCACAAGGATATACAGGATGACATTTTGAAAACTTGCAACCTCAATATCTCAGAAAGTTACAGAGATTTTCTAAAAAACCAGATTACGGTTTCGGCAGTGGAGAGGTGGAACCAAAATGACATAATCGGAGACGCACCCCCTCCAACCCCCTTAGGGGTAGCCTCCCCTGCTTTGTAATCTTAAATAGCAACCCCCCATGTGTGATACAGCGTTGGAAAGCTCTTTAAAATGCTTTACAGCAACACCAAATTTTGGTACCTTTCGATGAGTAGTTTTCGCGCAAATCGAGAAAGAAACTGCTAGAAGTAAGTTTTGTTAATTTATTTATTAAAGCTCAATTACGTTACAATAAATTTTCGAAATGATTTCCATCATCTGATCTTACTCCCTACGATTTCTTCTTATGGGAACATCTGAAATTTGTTGTTTTTCAAACTACACCAGCAAGCATTAACCAACTGAAATAGAGAATTACGCAATAATGTCGCAAAATTTCAAAAACATTTGAAAAAGTTCGAAAAATCAATGAAAATCACTTCGAAAATGTATTATAACATAATTGTGACCTTTAATAAATAAATTTACAAAACTTACTTCTAGCAGTTTCTTTCTCGATTTGCGCGAAAACTACTCATCGAAAGGTACCAAAATTTGATGTTGTTGTAAAGCATTCTTAAAGAGCTTTCCAACGTTGTATCACACATGGGGGGTTGCTATTTAAGATTACAAAGTTTGGGGGGCTATCTCTAAGGGGGTTGGAGGGGGTGTGTCTCCGATTATGACATTTTGGTTCCCCCTCTCCACTGCCGAAACCGTAATTTTGTTTTTTAGAAAATCTCTGTAACTTTCTGAGATATTGGGGTGGCAAGTTTTCAAAATGTCACCCTGTATATATAAATATGTTACGGGTAAAGTTAGAATAACGGCTAAACCTAGGATTACCCGGGTAAACTCCATAATACCCAGGACACATGGATAAAGTTCGAAATATAATTTAAATAACACACGTGTCGCGGGCTTTGCCCGGGTAAACCGCGTTCTACTCGCTGTCGCTTGGTTAAAGTTGGATATAGTGAGTTATTATTGCATCATCTTTCACCACGTGTAGGTTAAGGCTCATTTACATTTGTCACTTTGGATGATCATCATGGAGGAATCATCCAAAGTGATAAGTGTAAATTGCCTTTCATTTTGGTTTCATCCAAAGTGTACACTAAAGATGAAGGATGAAATATATTGACCCCCGACCAACTTTTGATGAAAGAGTCGTTCCCCGAACCGACGATTCATCGTCGAAAAATGTAAATCGCCACTATTCACTTCACAACCGCCAGTCGAATCTCTATCGTAGTTTTTTTTGTGTTTGCTTTGGTTGTGTTCCAACAAACGATAGTCGGAATTCTGAATATTGATTCTTACCGCTCAGTGTCATCGCGATCGAAATACCTCCCTAATCTAGGGGTCAATCTAGCCATCAAGCGGGTGATATATTTCAGCAAATTTAGGCCGCTAATGAGCTCGCAGCCCTTCACCTTTTCCGGAAACGCTAATTGCCGGACGGATCAAAATAAGCTACTCCTCGCAGTGGTCACTCTAATAAATACCACTATATGTGTAATAGTAAGTCAGCTTTGTAAAGAGGAGAACTGACGGATTCTATAGATGACCATTCGGGTAAACCTAACACCTGGCTTATCAGGTATAGAGGGTTGCTTCTCCTCCCGCGTAAACAGACAGTTAAACAGACTAGACGTAAAACAAAATTTAGAAAATCAAGCAAAGAAGATGAAAGCTCTATCGAATTCAAAGTTCCCTCCATGTTCCGTTGGAGAGGCGGAGAGTGAAAATTCCAGACGTTGATTGAGGGAGGGGCGATTTTAGAAACGTCCTCATGACAGTTGTAGAGACTACCGATGGCAGTTTTTATAAGCTTAGAAACGAGAGAGGAGCTATTGACGAAATGTTTTCCATGAACCAATTTTCTGTGTATGGTGAGAAACTTGTAGTTCTTGAAAGTGTATCGCAAGAAAAGAAAAGTTTACGACACCTTACAAACGAACAATCACTTTTAGGAGGTCACGGTTATAAAAGATGTAACTGTAAAACTAAATGCGACAAACAAATGTAAGTGTAAAGCTGTAGGAAATCTTTGTAACTATAAGTGTGCCATAGCAACGTGTCTTATTTGAACAAATAGATTATTTGATTTTTTATTTCAGCGGGATTTAGTTTTAGTTCCCTCACTTTTGTAAAATGTTTTTTTTTATTAAATACGTTCTTCTAACTTCTATGTCCTTACGCTATGTCCTTATCATTGTTGGTATACCGCACTTTAACCAAGCGACAGTGGGTAGAACGCGATTTACCCGGGTAAAGCCCGAAACGTGTGTTATTTAAATTATATTTCGAACTTTACCCATGTCTCGTGGGTATTATGGAGTTTACCCGGGTAATCCTAGGTTTAGCCATTATTCTGACTTTATCAGTAACATATGAAGGAGTCAGAAGCAAAAGTACCTAAGTAGCAAAATGCTTATTCTGTAGAAACAGCCTCCAAAGTTCGGTGGGTATTGAAACAGTTCATTTATATAACTTTTTCTACCCGTTAAAAGATGGCGCTACCTTACAATTTTCAATTGGGTAATTTTTTCACCGAATAGAACCGAACACGGAGAACACGAATCTGTACTTAGGTCATTTTTACCAAAAATGTCACTTAGGCACTTTTGCTTCTGACCCCTTCATATATAGATATATATACAGACTGTTCCCCTCTATACACGCCAGCGTAGCACATTGCATATCGGTTGGTGCTATCTTAACCAAGACGGTTCCCTAAAATTCGGTGACAATACCGACAGCCCAGACACGGACCAAATAGACGTTTCAGGCCGAAAAACATCGGTCATCTCAATAGTGATGAATGTGACAGACGCTCTGACAGATAGCTTGATAATCGTTGGGATGTTTTTCGAATAATCAAGATAGTGAACGGAAGCAGTACCATTTTTCTCTGGTTGCTTGTGCATAAAGAGCAGGAAAAGAGACATCAGTATCTCAGAAGAAGTGCCATCAGATAAGTTACTTCCTAACTGACCGTCTTAACCTCATTTTAATCATGTATGAAGGACAAATATCTTTGTGGTTATCAAAATGAGGTTAACCCTTAACTGGTGAGGTGCGGTCTCACAGCCGGCGCACGGGATAAAGATGTGATTTACTGGTATACATTCGTTGCTGTTTATTGCTTGCGATTGCCGAACTTCTTGTTCTTCAATTTCTGACTCAGAAATATGGTGATTTGTCATATACCAATAGGGTGAGGATTAGGTAGAGCCATACAATTGTAGGCGTTTCCAATAGCCAGTAAATCACATCTTTATCTCGTGCGCCGGCTGTGAGACCGCACCTCACCAGTTAAGGGTTAAAACGGTCAGTTAGGAAGCAACTTATCTGATAGTACTTCTTCTGAGATACTGATGTCTCCTTTCCTGCTCTTTATGCACAAGCAACTAGAGAAAAATAGCGCTGCTTCCGTTCACTATCTTGATTATTCGAAAAAAATCCAAATGACTATCAAACTATCTGTCAGAGCGTCTGTCACATTCGCCAATATTGAGAAGACCGATGTTTTTCGGACTAAAACGCCTATTTGGTTCATGTCTGGGCTGTCGGTATTGTCACCGAAGTTTAGGGAACCATCTTGAATCCGATAGCGCCAACCGATATATAATGTATACTATATATATAATGTATGTATACTATATATATAATGTATGTATATATATAATGTATGCTAGGCTGGCGTGTATAGAGGGGAACAGTCTGTATATAGGGGATGTTCCTAAATATCATGTACAAACGGAAGGAGGTAATTCTTTGGCTTATTTCATGACTAAAATTGCATATAAACATAGACCCGTAAAAGCTTTGTTACTGATTTACAGGGTGTTGAAATTTCAACATTTTTTCATTTTTTTTTTTATAGCTCTTGCAGTTTTTAAAATATTTAGATCAAATCTGGAATATAGGTTATGCTGTAGGGCTTATATCATTGGGAATGTCAAATGGTTGTGAGAATCTACAGGGGGTTATTTTTTCAGGGGTCGTGCCCCCTTTTCTCCCCCTGAACTTTTTTGCGGTGCGCTTTTGGTAGATTCTAAAATACAAAATGAATTTTCTGTTTTCTTTACAAACTTGTTGGTCTCTTGTAGTTTTTTCTTATCTGCCACCGTTATCGAGAAAAAAATTAAAAGCGATTTTCTGTAATTCGCTAGACGAAATTAAAATTTTTTTAAAAATTAAAGCTGGGATAACGCGGTTTTTGTAGCTAAGATTTATTACAATAAGAAAAACCTAAATAATAAACATAACAAAACAACGTTAGAAAAACTGCTGAAAGTGACCTCCTCCAACCCTTACCTACACATACCCCCGCTCTTCTTCTTATTGATTCCTGTACTCTTTGGAACATTCCCGGAGTATTTCTTACGGTTTTCTCTCGATAACGGTGGCAGATATGAAAAAACTATAAGAGACAAAAAGTTTGTAAACAAAACAGATAATTTATTTTTTACTTTAGAATCTACCAGAGATGCACCGCATAAAAGTTCAGTGGGAGAAAAGGGGCACGACCCCTGAAAAAATAACCCCCTGTAGATTCTCACAACCATTTGACATGCCCAATGATATAAGCCCTACTGCATAACCTACATTCCAAATTTGAGCAAATATCTTGTATAGACATACTAAAGTTTGTTTCATCCGCTGGTATCGATAATTGAGAATGAGGCGAGAGCGTACAAGTTATGAGAGAGCGTGTTTGATAGCGAGAGAGCGCGAGTATTTTGAGAAGAGAGAGAGTGAGTGAGAATGCGCGAAGCACTTCGCGTATGCACTTCCTTGGCTACACTTAGTCTGCGTAGAACCAACTGCGATCTCACGAGGCACTTCTGCGGCAGCGATGCACTGGAAAACTGGAAGAAAGCGGCGAGGGAGCAATGAAAGCCGCGAGAACACTTTAAGAATATTTAATACAGAAGTGAGGTATACACGACTCGGCGAAGGACTTCGATAGACTGACTGATGTGCCGGCGACCGATCTAGGCGCTCCGTCCGAGAGCGTACACCCGGGCTCACGGAATCTGTCGCTGGTGACTTTTTTTAAATGTTATTTTTAAACGTACTAACCAATGATTAATCAATCCTCGTGCTTTCATTAACGAGAGTAGACGTCACCGTAGCTAATGAGGGCATGAGAATTAATTGTTCACTGGTTAGTACGTTTAAAAATAAGGTTTAAAAAAAGTCACCAGCGACAGATTTCGTGAGCACGGGTGTACCAACAAAAAAAAGTAAACAAGGCTCGGACAGAGTACCGAGAGACTCGTCCTAACTTCGTTTCTATAAATCAGGAATATTCTTGCTCGAACAATCTTAAAAACTGCATGAGCTATTAAAAAGAACTAAAGAAATTTTGAAATTTCAACACCCTGTAAATCAGTAACGAAGCTTTTACGGGCTATGTTTGTATGAACTTTTAGTCATGAAATAAGCCAAAGAATTACCTCTTTCAGTTTGTACATGATATTTAGGAACACTCTGTATATTAATTTTCATAATTACATATATTAAATGATAAAAGTTTTATATACAATTAAGTATATTAAAAATATAAATTTTTCTTACAGTTGTACCTTTCGAACCAAAAGAAACCGTTTTCATTTAAATTTCTACCATGCCTCGGAATCACTGACCCCCGTAAACCAAAAATGAAGCCGCCATAAAAAAAATACAACTCCCTCACATTTCCATAATCCAGTCACGGAGCAGTATAACGCGACGACTCGAGCTTTCTCCGGTTCTCCGGAAAAAAACGAAGAAGATATTTTTGAAAAATGCGGAATACTCCGTCATAAATTCGTATTCGCGAAGTTCGAAGACAGCGAATCTAAGACAGACGTGCCGCTCTGTGATCTCGGACGGAAAGCGCCGATATATCTGTAACGGCTCTATGATTTCACCAGGGAAGCCCCTTTTCGTATACTCGCGCCCGCTACCTTATATATGTTTACGCAAATTGTGTGTGTGTGGCTCCACACGTGTAGCTATATAATACAGATACCAATACGCGCCTATTCATCTACGACCCTCCGTGCGATACCAACACCTTAACCGGGGATACGACAGTCGATAACCTCGGCATCACAAATCACGGGCGGATGATAGGCGCTAGGAGCCGAGGTATATACGGCGGAGCGAGAGAACCGGTAAACATATTCATCAAAGACCCCGCTCATTTTGGATCCACGCGAGCGGGCGAATTCGGGGGCATTTTTCTTTTAACCGCGCGGGCTCGCGGTTTTCCCTCGTTGATTGAAAACGTCATGCGGAGCGCCGCTCGGTATAGGGAAATGAACAAAGCTTAAATGTAAAGCAGGAGACTTGCCGAATGCCGCTTCGCTTGGCAAAAATCGAGTGATGGAGGAGGAGAATGTAGCGCGCGAGTGTTTTCCCCTCCCCGTGAATGCGGACTCGTACGAAATATCGTTCGTTAGTTTTTATTATTTATTTTGCTTTGATCTCCTTTCAAGCCACAGCTAGAGCAAAAAATAAGGGTAAATAGCCCGGTTGAAGTGCGAGTTAAAAATCGATTATCTTGAAAACGATTGAAAGTGTCGAAAAAAAGTTTTAATGAAAGATGTTTGTCTACGTTGCTGCTGCAAAATTGTTGCTTACGATTTTTCATATATCTTTACTGCGTTTCAAGATAATCACGTTCAAAGTTGAACGGAAACCAGGGCGTTTATTCCACTTTTACCCTATAATAGAATTCAAGTACTTCCGTTTTTCTTATTAAAAAAACAGATACCAGAATTGTTATATAGTAGTACTATATTTAGAAGAATGTGAATTGTTGACATTACTATTTATGACGTTTAACTAGTCGATAGTTTACGTATTCATTGAACATAATATAATTTATCTCTCGCATTTCTTACCCTCTATTCCATTGTTCCGTATTTGGAGTAAACAAAAAATACGGTTCAATTCACTATTCTCTGAGAGATCTGCTTTTAGTTACTCAATTAATTCTATGCAAGATATTTTTCTTCCATTGTGTGTGTGAGATACAAAAGTTGGTCGGAAGAGGTCGAAGCTTTCGTTTCACAAAACGTACAATTTTGAATAAAGCAACTTAACTAGATCGGAAGAAATTTAAAGCGTTATACAAAAGGCAATAAAAGAAAGCAAAGAATACAATGATATTAGAGCAAAAATATTTAACATAAGTACTTCAAAAATATTAGAAGAAAAATTTGAGCTTTTTGAAATTGCGATAGATATCGCGTAAACTTGAAAACAAAAAACCGGTCGATTACGGAATGCAGCATAGTTTTCGAGTCACTGATCGAACTTGCGATTATGACAAAAAATGCACCCCTCCCGCTGCCGTCCGTCAAAACGCAACTGAAATACGTCCTTCCGCTTCCGCTCGAACTCGCCCGCCCTATCCGTCCCCGGCCGAAGTTTTCGGAAGGACGGCCGGCCGGCCAGCCAGCTAGCAAGTCGGCCGGTCGACGCGATGTCACCGAGGAAGGGTCTGGCATAACAGTTTTTAGGTTGCGAGAGGAAAAAAATACAGATTGCTTCCCAAGAAGGGCGGTTGGAGGGTGGGTGGGGGTCTGCGAGAGGTACGGGGTTGGTCGAGAGTTTCGCGGAGAAAAAGAGAGAGGGTTGGGAGTCTCCGCGGAAAAGTTTATTCGAAGCCGAAAGCCTACGAACCGAGTTTTTTTTTAACTCTTCCTCCGCGCGTATCCTCATCCATATTTTCCTATGAAAACGGAAGGAGTAGAGATTTGCATTGGCAGTTTCTGAAGTTCGCGAAACAATTTTTCTATTTCGCTCTGCTTCGACTCCAACTTTTTTGATTCTTGAAAAAAAAACAGACGGCTGGAAGCTTGAATTATAGAAGAAGTATCTTCGACAGTACACATAAACAAGATATGTAGGGAATACTTATGTTTCATCCCCTCATCCTAAATCTCGCGGTCATTCATTGATATGAAATTTTAAAAATTAATTAAACATCATTAGTCGATATTGTACTGTGTATACTATTCAATTAACGTTAGCATTACACGTAATAGTTTATTAACAAGACCCTTTAAATATCATTGCACACCTAGGCACAGAATATCTGCGCGACTTGAACATAAGCTTCCCATGTATGATTGCATCGGAAACCTATACTTTATGTTCATGTTGGGCAGATATCAAAGTCCTACGCTGAATCTCGATTAAGAACTGGACCAAGTGTTTCTTATAGACTGTGATGCTGAAAACGCCCTCGTATGTAGAATTTGGCTATCATGTCAGAATTTTGAAAAAAAAAATTCCAATTGAGTCTCGCAAAAACCGTGTTTTTTGCAATATTTAGGTGGAAATATTTTTAGTATTGACATCATAGGTTAATTTTGACTATAGGATTGATTAAACATTAAAAAATGTATAGGAAACGCTTGATCCGGGTTTTGATCCACTGTAAATTTTGAATAAATAGTACGAAGTCCATGAAGGTGTTCGCAACTATAACGACCTAACAAGGAAACACTACGTCGTCGCCGATCTTGGTACTACTTTATTAATTTGGAATTTATCAACAAAAAAAAATACGAACCCCTCCTTCTTTTTATAGACGTAAAATATCAGTTTATATTATTTCAAAAACTAAACAACTTTCGTAATGAAGCTTTTTTCGCATCTAGTTTCGTTTTCGAAATAGCCTTCGGAGTGTCAAATTTTAGAAGAGTGAGTGCGCACCCTTAAGGTGCTTGTCTCCAGGTTTTCTCGTACCTTTAGGGTGGCAGCAGTGCCTCGGACATACGCCTCAATAAAATAAAACCTATTAGTTAAGCGATATCTCCATTTCCGAATATTTTTATACACTCAATCACACACTATTTTTCCTCAATTCTGCACGACCATCAACACGTCGTAATGCAGCGTTTCTTGTAAATAAACGTTCAGAAAATGTATTATTCAATGGTGAAAATCGCGAGAGAGTTGACAAGCAAATTGACAGCCGCGATACTTCAAGCAATATTACGTTTCTCGAGTACTTACGCTAAAATCGGGCAGCATTGCGTTTCGTGAGCCACCCTTGGGCATACAACAAAATTCACTTCACCGTGTTTATATTTTTTTATTGTGAGTTGTTTGACAAAGATTCCGTACTGTAAGGTATAGCCTGAGAAACATCTTTCAAAACTGTTAGTATGGGCATTTTTCATGTGACGTCATCAAGTCGCTGCATGTATGTATGATCGCCAAATGTCATTGGGTGAAAAGGGATCTTTTTCTTTTCAATGAGCAGCTTTTTGTTTCATACGTGCAGCGACCCCTTGAAATTACGTGAAAAGTGTTCGCACTACGAGTTTTGAAAGGAGATGTTTCTCAGGAGATACACCTAACAGTACGGGATATTTGTCAAACAATAACTCGGGATAAAAAAATATAAACAGAGTGAAGTGAGTACTTCCTGCATGCCTGAGAGTGGTCCGCGAAACGCAATGCAGTCCGATTTTAGCTTAAGTACTCGAGAAACCTAATATTGCTTGAAGTATCGCGGCTGTCAATTTACTTGTTAACTCTCTCGCGATTTTCACCATTGAATAAAAAATTTTCTGGACGTTTATTTACAAAAAAAACGCTGCATTACGATGTGTTGATTGGTCGTGCAGAGTTGATGAAAAATAGTTAGTGTATAAAAATAAGGCGTATGTCTGAAGCATTACTGCCACTCTAAAGGTATGAGAAAACCTGGAGACAGGCACCTTAAATCAAAATGTTACGTCTATAAAAAGAAGGAAAGGTTAATCTTATGAATTCCGAATTAATGAGGTAGCATCAAGATCGAAGACGACCCAATATTTACTTGTTAGGTAGTTTTCGTTGTGAATACTTTCGTGAACTTTGTACTATTTATTCGAAATTTATAGTGGATTGAAAACCGCTTCAGGCGGTTCTTATACAGGGTGACATTTTAAAAACTTGCCACCCCAATATCTCAGAAAGTTACAGAGATTTTCTAAAAAACCAAAATACGGTTTCGGCAGTGGAGAGGGGGAACCAAAATCATATAATCGGAGACGCACCCACTCCAACCCCCTTAGGGGTAGCCTCCCCAAATTTGTAATCTTAAATAGCAACCCCCCATGTGTGATACAGCGTTGGAAAGCTCTTTAAAAATTCTTTACAGCAACATCAAATTTTGGTACCTTTCGATGAGTAGTTTTCGCGCAAATCGAGAAAGAAACTGCCAGAAGTAAGTTTTGTCAATTTATTTATTAAAGGTCAATTATGTTACAATAAATTTTCGAAGTGATTTCCATCATCTGAACTTACCCCCTGCGATTTCTTCTTATGGAGACATCTGAAATCTGTTGTTTTTCAAACTCAACCAGCAAGCATTAACCAACTGAAACAGAGAATTATGCAAGAATGTCGCAAAATTTCAAGAACAACATTTAAAAAAGTCCGAAAAACCAATAGAAATCATTTCGAAAATTTATTGTCACGTAATTGACCTTTAATAAATAAATTGACGAAACTTACTTTTAGCAGTTTCTTTCTCGATTTGCGCGAAAACTACTCATCGAAAGGTACCAAAATTTGGTGTTGTAAAGCATTTTTAAAGAGCTTTCCAACGCTGTATCACACATGGGGAGTTGCTATTTAAGATAACAAAGTTGGGGGGGGGGCTACCCCTAAGGGGGTCGGAGGGGGTGCGTCTCCG
The DNA here is from genome assembly GCA_963678675.1 of Xiphydria camelus. Classification (NCBI taxonomy): domain Eukaryota; kingdom Metazoa; phylum Arthropoda; class Insecta; order Hymenoptera; family Xiphydriidae; genus Xiphydria; species Xiphydria camelus. Next base: position 17,301,867 of record OY783198.1, read on the forward strand.
ATTATGTCATTTTCGTTCCCCCTCTCCACTACCAAAACCGTATTTTCTTTTTTTAGAAAATCTCTGTAACTTTCTGAGATATTGGGGTGGCAAGTTTTCAAAATGTCACCCTGTATATTTTTTAACGTTGGGCACGATCCCATAGTCAAAATTAGCCTATAACGTCTAATACTAAAGATATGTCCACCTAATTATTGCAAGAGACACCGCTTTTGCGAGATTCAATTCTAATTTACTCAACAATGAGATGTGATAGCCAAATTGTACATACAGAATTGCTTTAAATGTCAAAAAATTCATAAAAATCATTTGGCCCAGATATAGGCCCAAGTATTATCATAAACATAGCTCTTCAATCAATAGACTTCCATGGATTGAGCCAATTTATTAATTCCAGATCGTTGAATAACGATGAGTAAAATTTACTCACACTTTTTTAAAAGGGTGCCATCAGTAGAAAGGCACTTGCCTATGTACATGTACGCTGATATTCCTATTCCTCGTTCTAGTAAAAGAGTAGATATACGTTCACTGCATCTTTTTGTTACTAATTTCTAGAATGTTGCTTTGTTAATAAAACTAACTTATCGCTATCCAAACAGAGCAAAATATTTACATTACCAATTTGGGGTTAAGGAATACACGTGTATCGGTACATCTTTAATTCGAAATATTACATATAATATAATATATTCAACTCCAAATCATTAATTATAACAAATGATTTCTTCATAACGCACTGCCCTTTTGGCGGCAGAACATTCGAGCCAGCTTGCATAACGAAGCGTCTTCTTTAATCGACGGCTCTATCACTCATTCTGTCCGCTGCACGCGTCCCCTCCGGGTGCGTCTACTCCTCGTCCTTCGCGGAGCTCATCCCGCTTTTCGATAGCGTGAAACCCATATGGACTCTCCTGCGGTAGTCGATATTGTATTCGCGTGCATAATATTAATCCTGCACTTCGTTTTCTCATCACTTTCGTTATCGCAGGTTATCATTCTCGCTCGTATCGTTATTCGCCTATATATATACAGATTTCTTCGTCGTTTGTTTTAGGTACTACAAAAAATTCGGTTCTGTCACTAATTTGTTTTATTGTACATTTGAAAAATTGGGACAAAATAATTTACCCCGTATTTTTTCATTTTTTATTTCCGGCCTTATCAAAGCTGGAAAATGATACTTAAAAATGCAGCATACATCATAGTATATTGTAAGTCTATATATCTTTCGTACTCGTAGCTTGGCATAAGTGCGTCTCTCATGGCTTTTCAAAAACTTCATAATACAGCAGAGAGAAACGCACTTACCACTTTGTGAATTATTATTTCTTCGAACATTTTCCTTTTTGTGTAACATTAAATATGTATGTAGATTACAAAATAAATTTAAAAAATTGATTATTTATTTATACGACAACCAAATTGCACGAAATTATTTAACCGCGTAAATGTATACTGAGACAAAAATTACCAAACCACAACCTCCCGGGCGGCCAAATAAATATATAGTTATCTCAACAAACGTGTAGTTAAGTAACTAAAATTGAATTGAAGTAACTTGATACTTAGCTGCTTCAACTAAATATTTGTTCCGATAACTATATATTTAGTTATCCGCCCACAGCTTCAAACTTTAATTGAAACAAACGACTTTTTTGTCTCAGTATAGTTAACACTGTACTTCCACCGTTCGTCTGACAAAAACTTTCATTAAAACAAATCACCTCGGATTGATTTAACAAAGCAGTGAAGTTAAATTGATTTACATCTATCAACAAAACGAATTTTATCGAATGAAACGAAAAAATTTAGTTATTCCAACTATATACAGTTTAACAAAATATACAATGGTTAGTTTGATGAAATTTAACATTCAACCCAGTCAATTTGGTTGAAACAACTAAATTTTTTCTCAGTGTATCCATATCCCGCACTGAAAAAAAATTTGGTAAAATGAACTATACGTAAAATTAGTTGAAAAAAGTAAGTTGAATCAACTCAAAATGAGTTACAATAACTGAATACTCAGTTGGAGCAACTGCGTGGATAAGTTGACTCAACCCTGAAATCTGATTAACATCATTCTGTTGAACCGACTACATTTTGAGTTGCCTGAAATCACTTTAGAGTTCGTTTATCCACATCACAGTTGTAAACCCAATTCTTTAATACGATTCATTTAACTACATCCAACAATTGAGCTAACTTAATTTGGAGCTCGTTTAACCAAATGTATGAATGATCCAACTATATTTGCAGTCTAATTGACCGCCCGATATCGTTTCGTCAACTCAAAAGTGAATTGGCCGAACTGATTCATCAGTTAACGGAACTAATTTTTGAGTTTACTCATTGACATTCAATTTGTAAGCGTTCAAAGTGTGTTATAAAATTATGCATCTTTATAGAGTATTGAATTGAATAATAATAGTATGTTATAAATAATCAGGTGCGAACAAGTTTGTAATACGTATAAATAGACGTAACGGAGATTTATTTTCAAGAATCATCGAATAGCGTAGTGAACAGCGTGCGAAGCTCATAAATCCCAAGAACCCAGGATCGAATCTACGCATATCTCGTTGGGGTTTTTTCAGACGTAACGTTAATTAACTTAAGTGTATTTAAGTATTGTAAGTTAAATACGACAAATAAATGTAGTATTTACAAATGCTAATAAGAACGAACAGTGTAAGAAATATATAAGCGACTAAGGAACTGAAGAAGACCCTCGGAAAAAGAGAAGAAGTGAGTGAGGGAGGGTGGTAGAGAGAGGAAAAGAAAAAGAGAGAGAGAAATGAGAAGGGGTATAAATGTAGGTTAACAATTATAAAATAGAATTTCTTCAATCAAAAGTTCAGCTATTCCAAATACATAATGTACCTATGATGATAGTTGCAACACAGAAGTGTAATACGATCACCCATATTTGAATTGAATTAGTTTTTCCCAATAATATGGTTGATTCAACTCCATATCTTCTATGAATCGACTCAAATATGCGGTTCGCCATATTTAACTCCAGAAAAGAGTTGTTTCAACTTAATTTGAGTTGAATCAACTATATTTTTGATGTGTAAACATCTATGCTATGGCTCTACGGTGGGACCTTCCTGGGAAATCGAGCGTCAGACGTAAGCCGTGTACATGTGACTGCGTCAGTGTGTGTGTGGCGCTACTGCGCATACTATTCGCGCAAGCTGGATTATCTCAACGGGAAAACATTTTAGAGAAAAATGTTTAATACAAAACTTTAAGGATTTTCCCGTGGCTACCCAGTGGTCGTATTGGATTTGACTTTGACCGTGACCTTTAACCCGTAACCGGTGATGTACCTTTTTTGTTTCATAAACACCGATGTGGAGTCTCAGAGCTCCTCTTGCAAAAGTGGGCTGTCAAACTCGACTTTCTTTTTTTTAGTAAATAGCACTGTAATTATCTTTTTATGTATATATTTAGAAGATGTTTTAGCATATTTCACTCAGGAACACTAACTGTTGCCTTTACAGAACATCATATTAAAAAATTGAGCCATTCTATTACAAGTGAAATACTGGCATATATAATATATTTTTATTTTAGAAATATTACAAAATATTAAAAATGCACATTAGTCATTGATTACAGTAGTAAATAAGTAACTTATTTTTAGAAAAAAGAAAACAAATATTTCAGTTACAAATAAAACTGCAGCATATGTAGTTGAATAAAATTTCATTCCCTTTTAGCAGCACACTCTTTACAAATCTTGTGACTACAAGTCAAACATATAGGTTTCTTGCAATCAAAGCACAAATAAAAGGTCTTCCTGTGTAACCTAGCTGGACATAAATAACAATATTTGCGAACTTCAAGTTTTTCTTGGACCGCAGGAGTAACTGTCTCAATACGGAGAATACGTTTGATAGAATCTCTGATTTCAGCAGGAATTTGAGGGTTTTCACATCTTCTCCTCATATGTGGACTTGTTAGACTTTCGGCTAGTTTCTTCATGAAATCTTTTCTTTTTAATGTTGTTTTGTTATCCCTGTAACATTTAAACATGACGTACGCGTTTACTGTGCTCATGTCTAATATTTTATAAAACACTGCCATGGGCCAGCGTTGTGTTTTTCTGGACGAACTATATGTAGTGCATTTTTCATCGAGGGCATCGACACCCCCTTTTGTCATATTGTAAAAGTTTATTATCTCAGGTTTATTATTTGTTGGGTCTGTGGCACTGGTATAATGCATTGTTGATATTAGAATTACAGCTTTATTTCTTTTAGGAACAAATGATAGAAGAGTCATATGTTTTCTAAAACCATAAATGGATGACTCCACCGCTCTGCCCCTCTTTAGGAGGAATTCAGGAGGAATGTGCCTTTTTGTCTTCCTCATAGTTCCAACGTAAGTTAGGCCATGTGACTTTAGTAATTCCACTAATTCGACAGACGTGAACCAGTTGTCTGCAGTCACATTTCTGTTGGTCCCAAAGAGTGGTCTGGCCAAACGAATCACAGATTGTGTAGGTTTAGGCAATTTTTTTTCATCTGCAGAAAGCCCATATCCATCCGAGTCCTTTCCCGTGTATACGTATGCATTATAAACATAGTTATTTCTGGCATCTGTCAGGACCATTATTTTTATTCCGTATTTTCGAGGCTTACTAGGTATATACATTCGGAAGCTGCATCTTCCTCGAACACCTAGCAACATTTCATCGATACATATATATTCACCAACAGTGAACTCGTTCTGGCAATTTTGAATAAATAGGTCGAAAATTTCTTGCACAGGTGCCAGCCTATTTACTTCCCTTCGTTGTTCCCTTGTGAGAGGATCGTCGAAACGCAGACAATTTAGCAAGACAGCAAATCTCTTTCCACTCATTACCGCTCTAAAAATGTCTCTGCCTGTACCATCGGTTGCAAATAAACACTCATATCCTCATCATTTGACTTAAATACTGCAGAATAAATCAATAAGCCCAACAATGCTTTTATTTCAACTTGGTCAGTATTCTTTAGATCGGCCCGATTTTCATTTTTGTATTTTGCTCTTACAATTGCTAGTTTTATATTAGTCCTCTTGACTATAATGTCTACCATTTCACCCGTGAATAAACAGTTCCATACTGCTTCGGGATCTGCCGAATGCCCTAAAGTTCGAGATTTTCCCCGTAAACCCGGTAATTTTAGTTTTATTTTATTTTGCTCTGAAACTCGAACATTTCTAGTGGGTTCATTAGCTGACCACTTATAGCCGTTTTTACCATAGAAATTTTTCTTAGGCCGCGTGATATTTGATTCTTCTTCATCGGATGATAATTCAGGGGCCTCGTTTTGTTCAGTCTCTTGGTTGTTTGCTTCATGTAAAATATCTTCATTTACAGATTGATCGGAAACACTGTCATGATCACTCTCTATTTCACAATCACAATCAACATTTTCCACATCACTATTGTCAGAGTCAATACTGGTATACCACTTAGTAACGGTCTCCTCAAAATCAGTACCCAAGGCACAAGCAGCGCGTGACGTACTAGCTCGATTATCCATCTAAAATTCACAAAATAATTAGAAAAATGCAAGATTCATGTTACGCGAATACTTACGTAGGCAGTGACGTGGAGTCTCACAGACTCCGACGAGTTGTTTCCACAGAGACTGCTGATCACAAACTGACACTAATATAATACTAGTGTACCCCTTCCACTTTTAGGAAGGTACTGGAACATGCGCAACCACCGGCCTACTGGTTTAAAAGTTATACAAAGTATTAATTCTGAAGGAGTCTTTGAGACTCCACATCACCGGTTACGGGTTAAGGTAATATCAAATGCTTTCCTAAACTGTTCATCCGATTGCGATGAAACTTTGGGGAATGGTTGGACACATGCACGCGAAGGTTTCTGAGGGCCGAAACCACCAACTCTGATTAAATTGTTAATTCCCGATTAGCTTAATTTAATCATGCTCTTGCGTTCCACCAATTTTTAAACCATGATTAAAGTGAGATAATCACCGTTGAACTTAATCAGCCATTTTTGGCCGATTAGGAACCTAACCAGTGATTAACGTGGATCAACATAACCTCAAAGTCGAAGTTTCACTGCTGTGCAATACTATATCGGACATGAATTTATTTTACGACGATATTTTATCATCATCTGATGATGAAAATGGTATCGAAATTGATAGAAGGCCACATTTAATTAAGGAACGAATTAATTATTTCCAAACTTTGGATGATTTGGATTTCATTACGCGTTTTCGGTTATCGAAAGACAGTGTTGAAGCTTTGCTTCTGGAAATTGTACATAATTTGCAACACGCTACAGAAAGATACATTACTTCTTAAATAATATATAATCTATTTTAAAATATCGCAACATTATCATATTACGTTAAAAATCGCGTAGAATTTTCTGTATCTTGACTGAATAAAGGGAGTGCACATTTCAGAAACCACGCTATTGCACCCAGAGTACAACTCCTGCTTGCTCTCCGGTATTATGCAACTGGTTCCTTTTTAAATTCTGTTGGAGATTTCGGCAGCTCACTGAGCTCGGCTTGCAGCGCGTCAGTTGATCACGTCAGGTTTTCCTCCTACTCCATTACAAGTTCCGTTGATGAACCAATCAGAATCACCGTTACAACAAAACCAAAACTTATTGCGAAGAGGGTATATGATTAGATAATCGGGGGTTAAAAATTCATGGTGGAACGAATTGTGCAGTTAATCATGATTAGAACGCCGATTAAATATAATCGTGATTAGGTAATCAAGCATTTAATCAGAGTTGGTGGAATCGGCCCTGAGTTAGTATGTAAATCGTATACAGGATGTTCAAAAAGTACCGGTACTGATGATTATTATGCCTTCCTAAACCGTTCATCCGATTGCGATGAAAAGTCGGGGAATGGTTGGACGCATGCCCGCGAAGGTTTCTGAGTTAGTAAATCTTATACAGGGTGTTCAAAAAGTACCGGTACGGATGATTATTATGCCTTCCTAAACCGTTCATCCGATTGCGATGAAAATTTGGGGAACAGTTGGACGCATATCCGCGAAGGTTTCTGAGTTAGTAAATCTTATACAGGGTGTTCAAAAAGTCGAACTATACTTGACCTAAATTTGACCTCCGCTGACAATAAAGGTAACATGAAAAAAATGGTCAAGGACACATTTGAACGTGAAAAAAAAATAATTTGACCTTGATATAACCTTGAAGGTCATGGTCAAGGTCAAATCCAATATGACCATTGTGTAGCCCGGGAAAAATACTAAAAGTTTTGTATTAAAAATGTATTTAAACAATGGTGGACGGACTAAATCAATACACAATCTACCCGTGCGAAGCCGGGACGGGCTGCTAGTAAGTTATAAATTTAATATAATACTAATAAATATTTTATTATAGAAAAAATTAAACTTCTTTATGTCGAACTACGACGTCATATTCCCCAATTAAACTCGGACCGCAGATAATTGTAAGATGTTTACACATCCTCCGTGAGTATAACGGCACTCACACCTTTTTTTTTGTAGTGCAGAGTTTCCGACTGCCAATCGATAACTAGTATGCTACCGGGATCAATTATTATTATATCGACAATGACGCTTGCCACCCTCTGATACTGTGCAACGCACTCCGACTTCTTGCTGTTCCCGTTCAAGCCCCGCGCGATCGCAGACGTACCTACATATTCGCCCGCGCCAGCTTTTCACGAGCAATTGAGCCGCGCGCAACCGTCCTACCAACACCCGGACGCCCCGGTACGTATAATTAAAGTTATCGATGGTAGTAGCTCGAGTGTTCCCGTTTATCAGTGTCAGAGGCACATTGCACCGGAAGTCGCGCTCGATGGGCGCTTCCAGTGCAGCGCGATAAGACGTCCGTAAAGCGGAATCCTCCACTCCAGCGCGCATTGGAGTCTGACTGCACCTTACCTTCGCGCGCGCGGCTGGAACGGCAGCGAGGACTGAGGAGGTCGCGTTGCGCGGTAGACGCTTGGGAGCGGAGAGAGGTAATTTCACGGGAAATATCGCATCATCGCTACAGCGCCTTTAGGAAAGTTACAGCGATCGACTCTGTCATGAGACGGAATGAATTTGATCTTGTCCATTTTCATACGCGGTACGAATTAAACGTATACAATGAAAAAAAATCATTTAATTTAACTAAATTTTGCCAACCTCAACCTCTCGGCCGGCCAACTAAATATACAAAGTGAACGTTAGCATAAGTTTATGTGTTAATGGTTGCATGATCGAAGGGGCCATCGAATACCTTTACAACAGCTTGACAAAACAAAAACAAATAGCGGACCAAAAACATACCTACTTATTTACTTGTTCTTTGAATCATGCAACCATTGATACATAGACGTAGGTATGCTAAGGTTCACGCGATATAGTTGCCTCAACAAATATGTAATTAGAGTAATTGATATTTAGTTGAAGTAACTAAATATTTATCAGCTTCAACTAGATATTTGTTCAAATAACTATATATGTAGTTGGCCGCTTATAACCACAAAATTTAGTGGAATCACACTGTTTTTTGATGTGTAACATCTTTAGGCTCGCGACGGAGTGATTTCATGGAAGTGGTGGGGGAACTGTTAACGACATTAGTGTGTGTTCGTGTGAGCTCGGTGCAGGATCTTGACCTTTACCTTCGGCTGGGCTTGGTCGGTATTCATACCGGTACAAGTCGCGAGTCGGTAGTTACAGTCGCTATCAATCCGGAGTGTCTAACCTCGAAATCGTGATTTTCAGAATAACGGTGAGTACTTTCCATTCTTCACACAATCACAATTCCGAGGTCAGACGCTTCTATCTCCAGAACGTAAAACTTTCTACTGTTTTCAGTATTTAACAACGCGTTCACTACAATTTCTAATTAACTACCCCGATAGCCAAGCGTGACTTTCACCCGAGCGTCACGCGGTGGCAGCACGCCGTGTTGGCACGGGAGCTTCACTGTGCCGCCACCGGCGTGATTGTCACCGAGTGACGTTACTCATACGTTACTGGGATGCCACGGAGTGATTGTCACTGGGTGATGTAACTGTGACGCCACTGTGACTTAATCTTTTAAAAAATCCAAATTGTTCAATAAAAATTAAAAATTATATATTAGGTGTTGGAATTAATTCGTAGCGTTTTTTAATGAAAAAATATGATCATGCCCAAACTTTTAAAACGTTTTCCTACTGGTGATAAGTCAACTCCCAACTTGGTTGGTACATAACCTTTTTTCAAATCATAAATAACAACATTTTATAATAATTTATTGAATATATCAAAATTTGTGCCGAATAAAGTCCCAGGTAGCAAGCTGACGTAAACTTGACGTCACTTTTAGGGCATATTTCGTCGGCGACGTCATTCTACCAAAAAATGACGTTTTAATGTCGTCATTCAAGAAACGTCTTTAAGACACCTTAAATATGACGTTAAAAAGACGTTATTTTTACGTCGTAATAAAATTTTAAAATAACTACTTATTATACAATATACATTGAATATTTTTATATTTTTTTATAACGTATAATATAAAAATATTTGTATAGTGTGGTCTACTTTAATTCTCGATTCTTATATCTCTGTACCATTTTACCAGTACGTTTTTTTTGTAATAAATAAAAGTAAGATTTTTTATATTGCGGTCGTTTCTATAAACATTCATATAATTATTTATTTATTAATATCAATTTGCGTCTATGCAAGAATATTTATCAAAAGATGCAATCATAAATTTAGAAAAATGTTGAGAAAAGAATAATACAATTATAAAATCTTATTTATTTAAGCTCTTTATTATTGACTGGAAAAGCAACATACATTTATTCATCAAACTTCATATGAACACCAATAGTAATATTGAATACCACAGGAGCGTGCAGCAGATGAGGACTCGAAAACACCAACCGATCGACGAAGTTAAGCAGCAAAAAGTGCGGACAGTAGTTGGATGGGTGACCGCTCACGATGAAAAGATATACGTTAGCCCTAACCTTTCAGAGCCGTCATTTTTTACACAATCACGTTATATTTTTCGTTATCTGCCGTCAGAGCTGACCTTCAAAAACCATCATTTCGACGTTAGTGTGCTACCTGGAAAATCGCTAAAATTAAACGTCATATTTCACGTCATAAAGAACGTTAGAAAGACGTCATTAAATGACGTCAGTGGGATGTGACTTTCGAACGTACTTTTAACGTCATTTATAAGTCTTTTACTGACGTCGTCTATGACCAGATCTGACCAAAAAATGACGTTAATTTCACGTTAGTTTGTTACCTGGGGTGTTCTTGCGGGGAGTTTTGCTTCATTATTTTAATATGAACAAAAGTGCAGCTACGTAGGTATTTAGTGGAAGTGTACATGCTCTATAGCTGCGAGCAAACGCGTCGGAAGTGGTTTGCACGTTTTAAAGCTGGTGATTTCGACTTGGATGACAAGGAGCCGAATAAATTTGAAGATAATGATTTGGAGGCATTAGTCCATCAAGACTCATGTCAAACACTTATGTATAAAGAATTCTTACAATTAAATTGTGATGTTTACGATATTACATTACTGTCGGTAACAACGAAATACTGTACTACCTGCGTGCCATTTATGTTAAGATCGACGCTACAAATTAATTCCAACACCTAATAATACAAAAATTCCATCGTGAACTTAACCCATTAAAGCCCAAATTAATTTCTGGTGGATTTTCTTTACGAAAATTGCATGATTTGTTACTCAGAGGTTATGAGAAAAAAATTCCAAATGGCCGTCCTATACATAAGACGCTTGGCGCTAATGGTTAACTAACATGATTCTTGACGAATATTCTACTATAAATAGTGAATGGATAATTATCATAATCGCTACTATTTTGAAAAAGAACATATCAAATTATTTTAGAAAATTTAACGAGAACCTTCGAGAGCACCCAGGTAGCAGTGGCACGTCAAACTCACGTCAATATTTCGTCACTCGATTCGTCGAAATAACGTGATTAGTTCGGTTATAATGTCGTCATAAATGACGTGATTATGTCTCGTTAAAGAGACGTCATACTTCGACGTCAATATGTCGTCACTATAGTCACGTTTTATTTACGTTCGTTTTTATTGATTCGGGTCGTCATATTGACGTTAAAAGTTACGTGATAATGCCATCCTAAAGACGTCACACTTTAAAATCTTATTCTCAGTGAAAAGCTTTGCAATATTATTTAAACTCAAGGAAATTTTAAAGAAGAGTGTAAAAAATGTAAGTAAAGCTCTAGTCGCAATATTGTTAAACAGTGAAATATGATCATTAGAATTACAATAATAGGCATTGAAAAATATTAATACACAATTGCATATTCGAGAAATAACATCTACATATATTTGAGAATATACATATATATGTACGTAATACATATTGTATGTTAAAACTTCTAACGTACGGTATGTGTATAACTTCTAACGTACGTGTTATGTATTTCGGTACTATTGAAGGATATTATACATTAATTATTCCTAAGTATAAATCGAGTGTATTAAAGGCAACGAAACCCAACAATCTTTATCATTCTTTTGAGTAATAGGTAGAACTAGACATTTAGCAGTAATAACGTTGATAGGCCATGTTTCATAATCATTTGAAATTCCTGTGATGACATAAATATCTAATTCTTTAGAATCTATTGGATTACAATATAATGATGTATGAAATGAAAATCGTTTCCCGACTATCGTAAAAGAATTGTTGTGATCCATCAAAATATTATGAATTTGCACAACTGATCTAGATTCTTTTATAAGGCAATACGAATCAGCTTTAGAATATGCATGGACAGAAATCTGGAAATTCTGCAAGCGTAGTTGTTTAAATTGTTTACTGTTTCTGAAAATAATATTTGTAGGAAGAGGGCCACAGTTATATTCAAATTTAGGAATTATTGGTCCTTTTAATTTGATATTTTCATTAATAAATGCACTTTCAATTTCACTTATACGGCGGCAAATTTGCTGTAGTGGTCTATTAGGTGACTTCACTAAGCGTTTAATTTGTCCTAAAAAGTTTTCGAAAACAAACGCTGAGAAATTATCCAAAGGTCCATACATTTCTGCATCATCGCTGAGGTGAGATAACATATGAATATTATGAATTAAAAATTGTTTGCCATACAATTTTTCACAATGCTTAACAAATACGTTTAAAACATTGCCAGCAGTCCTGCAGCCGAATGTGGAAATGTGTTTGTATGAAATCAGAATAGTAATAGCAGAATGAAAGAGCAAGAAATGTTCATATATCGAGGGATCTACGATATTTCTTAATACAATCGGACCTAGGTATAATACAAAAGTTCTAAATTCTGTTGCTTTCCAGCGTGGCAATTCTTCCAAGCTGCGGGGTTTGCGGTTAAACTCTACAGGAATGTAAAATCGCGATGACAATAAGCGTTCTGATAATAGATGAACTGATCTACTGCCTAGGCGGACTTGTAAAGAACCAGAAATCCAAGTATTTAATAACTTTTTAGCAACACCTAAACATACATTATGCATATAATCTATGGGGAAATTTGACACTAATCCTATTGTTGGAATTTTCGATAAAGGTGAAACGCCTAAGTGGTGGTCGCTATCTATTTGTAGAGAGAATGAAGTATCAGTTCTCTTAGGCGCATGAATACCTTGCAATGTAACTCTTCCATCGACATACTCGCCAGATTCTGTACATTTTTCACAAGAAGAGTATCCGCCATGAGATTTTATACATTTTAAGTATGCCCTAGCTGGAGCATCGCAAACGAAGCTATGTAAAGTGACAATATATTTTTTGTTATCAAGTTTAATGCCATTTTCCAATAAATGACTAAGATCATTTACAAAATTTTCTAAAAACTCGGTTAGTGGCTTTGGTTTGCCGTTGCCACAAAAAATTCCAACAACAAAAGGTTGACATTTTATTTTTTTTATTAACCCCAAAATAGGCCACAACTGCGTTTTCGAACTTGCAAATAAGGGCAAACCATCAACATTGAAACTTATTTCTATTACATTACTAGAAATATCCTTCAGATATGGGGAAATTACTTTTTTAATTCCATTCAATAAACCCAAGTGGCAGTATTCCCCGTTTTCTAGTTTCTTAGTGTCTATATTTAATTTAGTTACTAATAAACTTCGTGAATCAAGCGGTAAATCTGGATGATAGGGCGAAAGAATGTGTAATAGATCATTAACTGTCGAGCGAGGTACATTCCTAGTTATTGCCCAAAGTCTCAGCTTCTGAGAGAGATCAGGTGTTTCAATCGTACTGCTACTATCGGAAAGCATTTCAAAAGTATCATTGTTATAGACTAATTCTGATGTGGTAGCACTGTCATTCAAAAATACGCGATTCATGTGGGTACTATTTTGAAGTAGCGGTGAAACATTGCTATCACAATCGCTTCTATATACATTTTCGCTTTTATGATTATGTGCAATAGACTCCTTCGTTACTTGAATTCTATTACTTTCCTGTTTTATTTCATGTAATGCATTTTCGACAGCTTTTGCAATTTTTCTATTCCGCTGACGTTTCCCTGTAGTTGCATTTGTCGTCTTTCTGCTCATTGTTTAAGGATTCTGTTTCTTCAATTCTTGAATTTTGTACCGTTGAGGTGCGTGTTTAAGCCAAATTTTGATACTGTCGTTGATTTCTTGTTCTGAACAATCAGTTGAGTTTATTGCACCTGGAATTAAACAATTTCAAACAAGTTTGTTAAACATATTGCCACTCAAAATACAAGAGTAATCTGTTCCACCACTCTGATGTGTAATGGGAATTTGTAGCGGCACGCAGCATAACTCATTCTTCAAAGTATGTCAGAATACTTACGAACGACGGCAGTCTTCAACTTTAGTTGTGAAAAAACTTTCTTATCTGCACGCTTGCCAAAGAAACTATATTCTTTTGCGAGATTGTCTGTTATGCATCGACGTAATATATTATTTACTTTGGATGATGTGTTTTTACCGCCCAATTGTGATAGGTATGTAGACTGAAACAAAACGTTATTCCTTTTTTGTATAGGCTTATTTATGTCTGGAAATATGTTGTGATGTGACTTTTGAAATTGAGTTAAAGTGATAAATTGAATTCTTGAATTGCGGTATACGTATATGTATGCTATTCATATGATTTACGAAGTATGATAATAAAAAGAAGTAATCAAATATAGAGAAGCTTGAATCAAATTATATGTCAATATGTTTATAAGTAAAGAGACAATTCTTACGAAGCCAATCAAATTTTCTTTTTCTTCTAAATAACGTTCGAATCCATCTAGATCATCAGTAGTATTAATCGGTAAATTTGATGGTAAATGTGCTGCTTGACATTGGTTTAACGTGGCAGTTGTTGACTGCTTTTCAATCCATCGAAGTATTTGGGTATTTTGTTCTTTTATAATAAAAATTTCTCGTAATAACTTCCGTTGAAACACTACAATAAATTAATCAAAGTATTGGTAAAAATATATAGACATACGTCTGTTAATTTTCCTACATAACATCTGTATATTAGGTTGGCGGAAACGTTTTGTCGTATTGCAATATGTGCAGGCAATTTTACCCGCACATATTGAAATATTGGATTTCAAATATAATTACCATAGGCTTACCGATATTATTAACATTATTTGCTGCTAGGTCATCTAAATCATTATTCAAAGTACCGGTAGATTGCGATACTTTTGAAAGATGAGAGATCGTTGAATGAGATGGTTGAACTGAATAATCATCATCATTTCTTGTATTAATAGAATGTGGATCGGAATTAACTAAAAAATATTCAGATCATACATTTCTAATTCATACAAAGATATGATACAAAACTGTTAAATAGCTTATTTCATGTAATAAGATTGCTCGTAATTGTTGGATCATGTCCATAAAATGATACAAATCAAGTTTTAAATTTCCTATAATTATTTAATGAAGGCTCAATTTGAAAATCTTCTTAAATTTATCGAAATGCCAGCGCGAAAAATATAATCAGCCATGTTCATTAATAATTCTTCAGGTGTACGTACCATCCTCTCCCAGTTTCAATCTTTTGCACTCAGAACCAGACTTTTTATAGATTTCTACCTTCGGTGGTCTAGGAAGAAGACTGATATTTTCTTCGTCACTCGAATCAGACAAAATTTTGCGGGTAGCAGAGACTTTTCTCTTCCACGATTGCTTTTTTTTTGGTGTTTCAATACCTGACTGTATATCTGAGGTTACTTCGGCTTGTTTTATTTTATACGAAGCTTTTTCAAAATCATCTGTATAGAAATATAATGATTATAGTTTTTTAATATCGAATTGAAGAATCTGATGAAATAAAAAAAAATGTTATCGAACGATATCTCGTGCATTCGTTCAGCGCTCAACCATATCACAAAGAAAAGATAATGAGGAGCTCCAAAAATTCGGCTTTACGTTGTTATCCCCCTTTTGTTAAGAAGGAATAAGCATATGTGTGTACTTACCGCACTCAAAAAAACGACGGCAAATACCATACACTGTCCAGGTCTCCTCATCTGGATTTTCCCCACGTTTTAATAATTTATTGTATTCATTTTGCGTCTTGCATGGTGGCCACAAGACTTCTTTTTTTCGTGGCGTTAACCAGCGGCTATTTACTACAGCTATGCCGCCTGCACATTCCTCGGAAGCAGAAAACTCGACGCCTACATATGTCATTATACGCGACGTCTTATACAGTCACTCTTTTTTCGCTCGCTCTCACTTTTATTTTCCTGTCACTTTGCTGCTTTAAGAAATCGTATATGCACTGCACTGAAAATGCCACGAATGTTCGAATATCGTTTGAACTGTACGGGACTACCGACGTGACTGAACCGAAATTTTCAAACTCAAAGAAATAAACCGTTTCTGCCGTGGTGACGGTACGTTAGTATAGGGAAAGACCCACCTCGGTCTACGGCATTTGGTCAGCACATGGAACTCATTAAACGCGGATACCAAGGAAAGTGGCAGGTAACACGGGTACCCGCAATGCCGTGATTTTCTATTCCGTTGGAGTTCTTGTAAAAAGTATCCCGCAGAGGTATCAAGGGAAAATCCCGTTTATTTCCGTTATTTGTAATTTTATGAAAATATATTTCAAATAAAATTTGTTTGGTATTGAAAGATACATATGGTAGATGCAACAGATTTTCAATGACACGCATTATTTACGAGATATGAAGGTTACTTTCATCTTTTTAAGTGGAATTCGGTATTTTAATTCCTACAAAAGTAGTAGAGCTCGTCAAGATGAACAAAAAAAGGTAAAAGGTGAAATGTCCATTCGCTGAACCGTTTGTGAGATATTTCCGCTCAAAGTACAAGAGTAAATTTCGCTGGGCGCTGGAAACTTAGTCGCACGCAGCGCAATTTACTCTTGTACTTTGAACGAAAATATCTCACAAACTTTTCAACTGATGGGTATTTCATCTTATACATTTCTTACAGTTACACACCTGATTATGCGTAGGGAAATAATAAATTATGTGACTGTTTCGTCAACAAATTACGTGAAAAAAACGTCATTTCAATGACGTCATAATATGATCTTCAAATAACACGTGATTAAAACGTCGAATTTAAGGCATATGACGTCGTCGACGAACAATCACCTTCAAGCGACGTGAATATGACGTGTCACTGCTACCTGGGCAGTCACTGTCATGTCCGGTTTCTATATATGACTGGAGTCGACCAACATCTCTCGAAGAGTCGGTGGCGTAATGCGAAAACGTTTCCCAGTCTCGAGGCATCTGGCCTAGGATATTCCAAAGATCGCAGGTTCAAATCCCGGTGGGGCACGGCAAAAAAAAAGAAGCAACACCTCTAGGCGGGTAAAGTCACTGTGTGCGTTCCCTTTTTGCAAAATCTACATACCGACAATTTTTTATTTTGAAAGCGCACCGCATGACTGCACAGTGCTGTTGTAGTGACGATCGCTGTGCAGTCACAGTTACCTCACTCGCCGTTGCCACTCCGTGTCGCCACTGTGACGTCCGCGGGGGCACGCACGATAAGGTCACTGTGATGTTTCCTAACTCCACCGCGTGACGGCACAGTGCGCTCGTAGTGACAAAACTTGGCTATCGGGGTAGACAACAATTTGTGACTTCCATAACCTAGATAGTACCTACAATGGAATCACATGCCGCTGGTAAGCGTAAATGTACGGAATACTTTTATAACCTTTTGTATACATATTTCATTTGTACATGACAATCATTTAATTCCTACTTTGTGGTTTCAACTGTTTTAATTAATTAGTGATTATACCGCATGGCCCGTAAGAAACGCAACAAGCGATAGTTAGGTATCTCCGGCAATATTTGCCGACGGTGCTCGAGTCTTGTACCTAAATGTCGGTACAGAAAAAAGTGCTCATACCTACGAGAGGGTCTTGATATTTACCTTCGGCCGGGCTTTTGGTCGGTATTTAGGCAGGTATACCGGTACAAGTCGAGTCGGTAATTAGAGTCGGTATCAATTCGAGAAATCAGAGCGTCTAACCTCGAAATCGTGGATTTCAGAATAACGGTGAGTACTTTCCATTATTCACACAACATAACCATTCCCATGATAGACGCTTCTATCTCCAGAACGTACATCTTTATACTGTTTTCAGTGTATAAGAACAGTTGCACTACGATTTCTAAAAAATCGAGATACCAATTCGTGACTTCCATAACCTATACCTACAATGGAGTCAAATGCCGCTGGTAAGTGTAAATATACGGAATACTTTTATCCTTCTGTATACATATTTCATTAGTACACGACAATCATTTATTTACTAATTTGTAGTTTTAACTGTTTCAGTTACTTACTGATTAATATTTTACAGACATTGCGAGGAAGAGGAAGGCAAACTATATGTCGAACTACAGAAACGTGTTAGTCATTCTAACTTGCAATAGATGTGTAAACATATGGCAGAATAATGTTGCGTGGAAATCATGTGGGTTTATTCGGTTACGGACAATTATTTAAAAAATGATCGTCTTTTTCTAATAACTTCATTTAACCGAATATACCCACATCACTTCCACGCAACATTGTTCTGCCAGATGTTAACACATCAATTAGATATCTCTTCCTTCGAACCATGTGAAACAGTATGTGATTGCAAGGTTTTTGATGTGTAAACATCTATGCTATGGCTCTACGGTGGGACCTTCCTGGGAAATCGAGCGTCAGACGTAAGCCGTGTACATGTGACTGCGTCAATGTGTGTGTGGCGCTACTGTGCATACTATTCGCGCAAGCTGGATTATCTCAACGGGAAAACATTTTAGAGAAAAATGTTTAATACAAAACTTTAAGGATTTTCCCGTGGCTACCCAGTGATCGTATTGGATTTGACCTTGACCGTGACCTTTAAGGTAATATCAAATGCTTTCCTGAACCGTTCATCCGATTGCGATGAAACTTTGGGGAATGGTTGGACGCATGCCCGCGAAGGTTTCTGAGTTAGTAAATCGTATACAGGGTGTTCAAAAAGTACCGGTACTGATGATTATTATGCCTTCCTAAACCGTTCATCCGATTGCGATGAAAAGTTGGGGAATGGTTGGACGCATGCCCGCGAAGGTTTCTGAGTTAGTAAATCTTATACAGGGTGTTCAAAAAGTACCGGTACGGATGATTATTATGCCTTCCTAAACCGTTCATCCGATTGCGACGAAAATTTGGGGAACAGTTGGACGCATATCCGCGAAGGTTTGAGTTAGTAAATCTTATACAGGGTGTTCAAAAAGTACCGGTACGGATGATTATGCCTTCCTAAACCGTTCATCCGATTGCGATGAAAATTTGGGGAACAGTTGGACGCATATCCGCGAAGGTTTCTGAGTTAGTAAATCTTATACAGGGTGTTCAAAAAGTCGAACTATACTTGACCTAAATTTGACCTCCGCTGGCAATAAAGGTAACATGAAAAAAATGGTCAAGGACACATTTGAACGTGAAAAAAAAATTAATTTGACCTTGATATAACCTTGAAGGTCATGGTCAAGGTCAAATCCAATATGACCATTGCGTAGCCCGGGAAAAATACTAAAAGTTTTGTATTAAAAATGTATTTAAACAATGGTGGACGGACTAAATCAACCCACAATCTACCCGTGCGAAGCCGGGACGGGCTGCTAGTAAGTTATAAATCTAATATAATACTAATAAATATTTTATTATAGAAAAAATTAAACTTCTTTATGTCGAACTACGACGTCATATTCCCCAATTAAACTCGGACCGCAGATAATTGTAGATGTTTACACATCCTCCGTGAGTACAACGGCACTCACACCTTTTTTTTTTCTCAGTGTAGTTAACACTATTTCCACCGTTCGTTTGACAAAATCTTTTGTTGAAACAAACCAACTCGGGTTGATTTAACAAAGCAGTGAAACTGAATTGACAATATCTATCAATGATGAAACGAATTTTATTGAATGAAACGAAAAAAAAAATTATTTCAATTGTTATATATACAGTCCAACAAAATACACAATAATTGGTTTCACAAAATTTAACCTTCAACCAAACAGCTTGATTGGAGCAACTAAATTTTCTTCTCAGTGAGGAGAGGCCTGATAAAATTTAAAATAACTATTCAATAATGATTGCCAGAATCTTTTATGTATTTTTCACATGTTTAAATGTACATATGTATAGTACGTGATATAAATGATCACTATATGAATTGGTGATAATCATCTTTAAAAAAATACAAAATAAATATTTAATTAGATATTTATTGGGCTTAATCTTTTGAGAAGCAGTGACACGTATATGTTCTCTCTCAGTTTTTTTCATTTTTCTATCATCTCTCACGATTTTGATAGACATATTAAGACTTTTTGGAGTTCTAAGGATCTGATTTATATACATACCTAATTTCCATGAAAAAATGTCGTTCATTTATTATTTGGCAATAGATCATTTGTAGAGGTCTGCGATTCCTTTTACATATTCTTTGTAGATCAAAGTATAATATACGTTTTGTTCAGAATTTCTTGATATGCTAGTTTTTGCCAAAAGAAAAAATAATTAATTTGCAAAAATTGTACTTTTCCGAATTGTTCAATTTCAATTTTGTGAATCATTCGAATTTGGTAAATTTAACCTCAAAATCGTAATCAGCGACCCCGAAAACATATTAATCATTCTTAATATAAATGATCCGTTCAGCAAAAAAATGTGCTCCTCAAAGGGTAATAGGCCGACCACTGGAACGTTTGTCTCAAAGGGTACCAGACGTTGAATTGGATTTGATCTCTGCCCGGGAATTTATAGATGGTGCGAAAAAGGGATCGAGTTATAAGTTAAAGGGGAGATTTTTCGCCAGCCGAAGTGTCGAAGATGGCATTTTTCAACTTGAAAATACGACGGTGCAAAATTTTTTATTCCTTCGAACTGCAAAGAATGAAATATAATCTTTCGTAAAAAAATCACGCACGTCCAAAATGCAGTTCTAATAACAGATCTTGCATCGCAATAAATTCGATACTTTCGACATAACGTGGTTTTCCAAATGGACCAAAAGAATAAAACCATCAAAAGTACTTCCAAAGACAGAGTTTGATTTTTTTACAAAAATCTTATAAACACAAAATGTTCTCTCCACGCCGATCGACGCAATGCCCAACTGTGGCCATAACACTTATTTACCGTTCCCTCCGATACTCTCTGACAGTGAAATTGATACGTATATATAACCGAGAGTGCTTCCCCCACCCAAGACGCCAGGTAGACCAATTACAATCGATAACACCTCGTCTCCCGCGACGAGAATAGTCGCGTCTCGCGTTACACTACCCGGCTCCAATCTCTCCTTTCTGCTCCTTACGACGACAGAGAAAGAGAGAGACCCTTTCTTTCCTCTTCCTTATGTTCGCATAACGCGCACCTTCCGCCTCCTTTTTTTACTACTTCCGCTCGGATATTCCGAACGCTCTCTCTTCCTTCCTTCCTCGCGGTCGACCTCACGGAATATAATTTATCGCGGGACAGTTTCATTTGACGAACGGACGTGGCAGGGTAGGTACATACTTTCTTCGTCGCGCGGACCGGCAAGGTGGACGAACGAATAAGCGGTCTCCACTCTAATCGCGGATCTCCCTTCGAATTGGCAAAGATACGGACGCTCATCAGCCACGCGTGGGGCGCGAGAAGGGAGAATCCTCCCGAGGGAAAAACCTCATTACGTTCCGCCTGTCCGCAATACTCGCTCTATTATTTTCCCGGCGGTCGTTTATTTACTTTTTCGCCTCTCTCCCCTGTCTCAACCCCCGCTGTTACATCTGCTCGCAGTCAAGATTCTTCTTTAGGGAGCGAGCATGGACGGCTCGAGTGGGTCACCTACTAATTTCCTACGAATATTACCTACTGTATACAGGGTGTCCCTAAATATCATGTACAAACGGAAGGAGGTAATTCATTGGCTTATTTCATGACTAAAAGTTCATATAAACATAGGCCCGTAAAAGCTTCGTTACTGATCTACTGGGTGTTGAAATTTCAAAATTTTTTTAGTTTTTTGATGTGTAAACATCTATGCTATGGCTCTACGGTGGGACCTTCCTGGGAAATCGAGCGTCAGACGTAAGCCGTGTACATGTGACTGCGTCAGTGTGTGTGTGGCGCTACTGCGCATACTATTCGCGCAAGCTGTATTATCTCAACGGGAAAACATTTTAGAGAAAAATGTTTAATACAAAACTTTAAGGATTTTCCCGTGGCTACCCAGTGGTCGTATTGGATTTGACTTTGACCGTGACCTTTAAGGTAATATCAAATGCTTTCCTGAACCGTTCATCCGATTGCGATGAAACTTTGGGGAATGGTTGGACGCATGCCCGCGAAGGTTTCTGAGTTAGTAAATCGTATACAGGGTGTTCAAAAAGTACCGGTACTGACGATTATTATGCCTTCCTAAACCGTTCATCCGATTGCGATGAAAAGTTGGGGAATGGTTGGACGCATGCCCGCGAAGGTTTCTGAGTTAGTAAATCTTATACAGGGTGTTCAAAAAGTACCGGTACGGATGATTATTATGCCTTCCTAAACCGTTCATCCGATTGCGACGAAAATTTGGGGAACAGTTGGACGTATATCCGCGAAGGTTTGAGTTAGTAAATCTTATACAGGGTGTTCAAAAAGTACCGGTACGGATGATTATTATGCCTTCCTAAACCGTTCATCCGATTGAGATGAAAATTTGGGAAACAGTTGGACGCATATCCGCGAAGGTTTCTGAGTTAGTAAATCTTATACAGGGTGTTCAAAAAGTCGAACTATACTTGACCCAAATTTGACCTCCGCTGGCAATAAAGGTAACATGAAAAAAATGGTCAAGGACACATTTGAACGTGAAAAAAAATTAATTTGACCTTGATATAACCTTGAAGGTCATGGTCAAGGTCAAATCCAATATGACCATTGCGTAGCCCGGGAAAAATACTAAAAGTTTTGTATTAAAAATGTATTTAAACAATGGTGGACGGACTAAATCAATCCACAATCTACCCGTGCGAAGCCGGGACGGGCTGCTAGTAAGTTATAAATCTAATATAATACTAATAAATATTTTATTATAGAAAAAATTAAACTTCTTTATGTCGAACTACGACGTCATATTCCCCAATTAAACTCGGACCGCAGATAATTGTAGATGTTTACACATCCTCCGTGAGTACAACGGCACTCGCACCTTTTTTTTTTCAGGGGTCGTGCCCCCTTTTCTCCTCCTGAACTTTTTTGCGGTGCGCCACTGGTAGATTCTAAAATACAATATGAATTATCTGTCTTGTTTACAAGCTTTTTTGTCTCTTATAGTCTTTTCGTATCTGCCACCATTATCGAGAAAAAACCCGTAAGAAATACTCCGGGAATGTTCCATAGAGTACGGGAATCAATGAGAAGAAGAGCGGAGGCATGTGTAGTATAAGAGTTGGACGAGGTCACTTTCAGCAGTTTTTGTAACGTTGTTTTCTTATGTTTATTATTTAGGTTTTTCTTATTGCAATAAATCATTGCTATAAAAACAGCGTTATCCCAGCTTTAATTTAAAAGAAATTTTAATTTCATCTAGCGAATTACAGAAAATAGTTTTTTATTTTTTTATTGTGTATTTTAGAATCTACCAGAGGCGCACCGCAAAAAAGTTCAGGGGGAGAAAAGGGGGTACGACCCCTGAAAAAATAACCCCCTGTAGATTCTCACAACCATTTGACAAGCCCAATAATATAAGCCCTACAGCATAACCTAAATTCTAAATTTGAGCTAATTATCTTAAAAACTGCATGAGCTATAGAAAAAAACTTAAAATATGTTGAAATTTCAACACCCTGTAGATCAGTAACGAAGCTTTTACGGGCCTATGTTTATATACACTTTTAGTCATGAAATAAGCCAAAGAATTACCTCCTTCCGTTTGTACATGATATTTAGGGACACCCTGTATATGCCGGATGGTACGCTTCATACTTTACTGTAAAGGTGGTTGCCTTCTGTTGGGCGCAGCTGAAGTTGGTGATACCGCACCTGTGGATAGGCAACCACTAAATCGAATTACCGCGAAGCATAAAGCGTGTGACCTTGTGTACTTTCCGCAAATCGCAAACACCATAATTGAATTTCACTATTAAAATATTCTTTCCATAAGGGGGAACCTCATGTGGAAAGCCTATAAACTCATTTATTTTCGGGAGTTTATCCCGAAGGATGTATTAAATCAATCTTTCGAAAACTTCGAATATACCTTATTAGTAACTTATTACATATTCAAAGTACTAAAAAACATTTGTCTCGTTATACGAGAGAAACCTTATAATAATATTAATTAGAGTTATAAAAACCTTTCTCAAAATTACATTTTTCGAGTGGCCCAGAATGTAGTTCGAAAAGCGTTCAATCAACGAACTTCTCCTTACGTATACATATATATTTTAACATCTTCACAGCATAAGCCTTCAACCATTTAAATATTTTAGCAATAAAAAATTGTATTTTAGCCTTACTTGTTGGAAAAAAATGAACTTTCTTTGGAAGCGCACTATTTTTTTTTCAATTTTGCATTTTTTAACTTAAAGGATAAAATTTACATTTTGAGTTTTTCATTTTAGATAAAAATAGCAGATCCTACATTTCACGGCATATGAGGCACGGCGTGATAGGATATAAATCTGAATAAATCTAATAGACATTATAAAGTTTCGTACAATAAGACAAATGTTTTTTAGTACTTTAAATATGTATTAAAGTATACTCGAAGATTCCTAAAGATTGATTTAATATATCCTTGAGGATAGACTCGCGAAAATGAGTGAACTTATAGGCCTTCCACGTGAAATTCTCCCCTTAAGAATAATACGAACGATACAAGTATTTTTGCAACTAGCGATATAGACGTGTAAGTAAATAAACCTTAATCTTTCCCATGTACCTCGTAGTTCTCTCGCGTTTGTATGCGTTCAAAGTGTCGTTCGCTACTTCGCACTATATCGACGTGTATATAAAGCGTGTAAATAACTTTCAAATTGAAAAGCCAGTATGACGGAGAAATAATTATCGCATTTTGTTCGCGAAGAACTTGGAGAAGCATCGGGAAGATGGAGTCGTTAAAGTGAAATATCCCTCCCCCTCTCCCAGCCTCCCTCCCTCTCTTCTCACCCCCTCCTTCAAAGGGTCCCAGAAAGCTAAAATAAAATCTCCAGCCGGTCGGCGCAAAGCTTTTCGAAGCGTTTATCGACAGAGAAAACTGCCGGCTTAGATCTTTAGGGTCGTACTCGACGGCCACCCCGGAAAGAAACCAGTTATAAAGGTAGCTCATTCTCCCTGTTCCTGCTCACCCCTCTCGTTTCGACCCTCTGACGTAGGTAACATAAAAAAAGTACAACTATGGCTCGGAGCATCGGGGAATAGAATTTAGGAAAGACAAAAGGAAACTCATATAATTGGGAGGACTAAAAAGTTGAGAGATCATTCTGATATCGCTTGTGTACAACAAAACAGTGCTTTTCTAAATTTTGAATGAAGAAAAATACTTTATAACTTGAAATGAACAAATGACCCCTACTATATTGCTTTTGATTATACGAGAGTGTATCAAATATAAATGGGATTGATTTTTTTAAATTACGGAGGGGTCCGTGACCTTGAAGGAGTTGGTGCGTAGATTTCCTGTACCGTTAGTGAGAGAAGAGAACCGACCGCAATTCGCTTGAGTCCTTTAGTATGAAAAGAAAGCATGACCGAGGCAAAAGTGCATGTTTCCGTGGAGCAACGGATTGTAATCAAATTTTTGGCCAAGGAAAGGGTGAATCCAACCGAAATATTGCGGTAATTACAGGCACAGTTCGGGGACAATACTCTGTCAAGAACCCGTGTGTTTGCATGGCACAAAGAATTTTCTGGGGGGCGTGACAAGGTCGAGAACGAGAGCCACGCTCGCCGCCCAAGTAATGGCAACAGTGTTTTTTGATCGGCAAGGTGCTTTTCACGTTGACTTTCTCCACGATCGACGCACGATTAAGGCACAATATTATTGTGAATTACTGGATACCGTGAAATTATAATTTCGAATGAAAAGGAAGAAGCAATCGATCAGAACTGTCATTCTTTTGCATGACAACGCCAGGCCTCATGCGGCGTTAATTAAATCTTATTAATAATTATTAATCTTATTATTCATTATTAATCTTATTATTCATTAAAAGTAAAATTTCAGGTTGATTGGGCATAAATAGGGTTGCCCAATTGGGGCCCAATTGGGCGGCCCAAATTGGGCATAGGTTGGGCGGAGCGTTACAAGCCCAACGAAAGCCCAATTGGGCACTGATTGGGTTGCCCAATTGGCGCCCAACTAGTAATTGGGCAGCCCAATTGGGGCCCAATGAACATTTCCACACGGGAAATGGTTCACTCTGGGCCGAAATACTTTGGGTACACAAGGCATTTCAATCTATAAATTAACGTTAAATTTGTGACAGATATAATATTTATGCGTATTATTTTGAGTATCGTTACTCTTGGCTTCCAGGTTTTAGCCGCGTCTGTTCCATTTCTCGGCGCGGCTTCAACCCGGAACGAAAATGTAGCAATGCTCAAAATGATATATACACACGTAGGCTGTAAATGCCTGAAAATTTTGAGTATTTCTAATTTTCGTATTTACTTTGTAAGAGTACATACCAGCTCCATGTAATCTTCCTCGTCGACGGTTAATATTTCCTCAAAAATTTCAAAAATGTCCTCCATATTCGTAGCGGTACAACTTAAAATCTATATATATAAAAATGAATGTTTGTCTGTCTGTCTGTCTGTCTGTCTGTCTGTATGTCTCTTATGCCTTCCTAAACCGTTCATCCGATTGCGATGAAATTTTGGGAAATGGTTGGACGCATGCCCGCGATGGTTTCTGAGTTGGTAAATCTTATACAGGGTGTTCAAAAAGTCCCGGTACGGCCGATTATCTCAGCGGGAAAACATTTTAGAGAAAAATGTTTAATACAAAACTTTAAGGATTTTATCTTGGCTATCCATTGGTCGTATTGGATTTGACCTTGACCGTGACCTTTATGGTAATATCAAATGCCTTCCTAAACCGTTCATTCGATTGCGATGAAACTTTGGGGAATGGTTGGACGCATGCCCGCGAAGGTTTCTGAGTTAGTAAATCTTATACAGGGTGTTCAAAAAGTACCGGTACGGATGATTATTATGCCTTCCTAAATCGTTCATCCGATTGCGATGAAACTTTGGGGAATGGTTGGACGCATGCCCGCGAAGGTTTCTGAGTTAGCAAATCTTATACAGGGTGTTCAAAAAGTCGAACTATACTTGACCTAAATTTGACCTCCGCTGACAATAAAGGTAAAATGAAAAAAATTGGCAAGGACACATTTGAACGAGAAAAAAAATTAATTTGACCTTGATATAACCTTGAAGGTCATGGTCAAGGTCAAATCCAATATGACCATTGGGTAGCCCGGGAAAAATACTAAAAGTTTTGTATTAAAAATTTTTCTATAAAATGATTTCCCGCTGAGATATTCAGCCGTACCGGGACTTTTTGAAGGTAAAGTACAGTTCGGCTTCATGCCATGAAAACTATGGGCCCTATAAAAATTCTTTTTGATAGTAGGGTTTAGGATTTTTCCGTAGCTAATAATGTGGTGGACGGACAAAATCAATCCACAATCTACCCGTGCGAAGCCGGGACGGGCTGCTAGTACGTAATAAAATAACCACACAACAGTTTAAGCGCAAAACTAAAACTATCGGAACTGTTTAGTATACACGTTAACACGACCGACCACTCTGCGCATGCGTCAACCCCAAGTTAACCTGAACCCTATGGTTAACCGTTCAGTTAGGTTCAGGTAGTTAAAATCCACTCTTTAGTTAACCAAATTTTGTAATACAGTCATTTTGGCTAACCCAAAGATTAACCTGTAACCTTCGGTTTAACCTGATGTGGTAATATCGGCCCTAAGACCGTAATTTATGGCGTTATCCTGTACGAAACTGTAAGCTCTATAAGATGCTACATTCTATAAAGTTACACAACTTTTTTATGTGACTTTATACAATGTAGTACCTTATAGAGTTGACGGTTTCATATAAAATAACGTAATTAGTTTTCGGTATGGCGATAATTATAAATTATTTCCGCCGTATTCGATTCGAAGCGATTGTTGAACCAACTGTTCTAAAGTTAAAAATCATAACTGCGAGATAAAAGCGGTAGAGATTGAGAATGAAAGCCTACTGCAACGTCGTAGGCACTCACGCACAAATTTATTAACGGCTCCATTATTCAGTGTACAGATGTGTACCATTAGCACCAACAATGAACGATCGTTAATGCCTTTGTAACGGAGACGCCGCGTCATTGCGCAGTTTTCCAACGCGAGGTAGAACAATGCTCCTGCCATGACCCTTTATCAAGCGATAGGAAACATCTTCGTTACGAGTCATTAGTGATCATCACAGTGCGCATCATCTTCAATTAATATACCGGCTATTCGCGAATCTGCTCGGAAACTGGGTGTGAGCCCTGCTAAACGCGCGAACCTATAGCGGGTCCGCTCGGTCTTTCCAACTACGCCCCATCGTACCCGATTGCTCGTTATATGGTACGGTAGGGATTAAGTAGGGAGCCTCGGCCGACCCGCTATTGGTTCGCGCATCCACGTCCAGTTTGAGAGTAGATCGGTAGACACTCGATACATTAGAATGCCTCTATCAGAGCCCTGCTCTACTCAGATAACAATTTCGACCTCGCGAGAACGCGACGATGAATTACTGTACCGGTGTTATGGTGTGCCATATGTTCAAGCCTAAATGAGATCAAATGAGAAACAAATGATAACTACAACGAATGTACGACGTGCGTTGTCTTACGTACTTGCGTAGAGAATTTACAGCACGTGTGTAGGAGCGTAAATACTGCGAAATGTCTCATCACGTTCCGCCGTCTTGATGTGATGATACGAAAATAACAATATTTAGTAGAGGAGAAGGTGCAAAAATGGAATATACTTGTATTGTGTGGAATACCTCGGTTTTGACTAAACCAAGTGCCGCGCTCTGTCAAAAAACTGCTAAATTTGTGAATGTTTACGATATTTATTGGAGGCGATTTGCCGCGCGCCGTTTTAGTATGGTTTCGGTTTACTATATCGTCGGTCTTATCACGTAAGGGCGTATCTCAGTTTTGATGATCTATCAGGAGAGCGATTTTCAATGTTTTTTGATTTTTCATTGTGAATAAGTCCTGCAATTATTTGTATAGCTTGGTGATTTTTTTATGTATAAAATTATGTGCTTGAATGCCTTTTATTATCCTATCTTATAAAAGGGCCTAACCTAAATTAGGCCTATACGTGAGATAAAAATATAAGGCTTAAGAGAAAAGAGAGCAACCTATTGGAGGTCTTGACTCAATTTTCAAATTTTCTGAGATACGCCCTTACGTGATAAGACCGACGATGTGTGTACATGTGAATTTTGCATGCCGATAATTTTAACACGTAAGTGAAAATGCAAGTCTAATTTTTTTATTTGCATGTTTTTATTTAAATATTTGTTACGATGCCACTGTATATAAACTAAATTTTAAGATGATCTTGTATTTATTTAGTTTTTTGTTATGATAAGCTAGATCTAACCTTAAATATTGATGACATGGGTTGTCGGTAATATGGAGATTACTAGTATTCCATATTTGTACCACGTTTTTCAACGTATTTCTTAGATACAGTATTTTTATTTTTTTTAGGGTGCCAATAAAAACTGAACGTCGGACTTGCAATAATAAAACTGACAATTGGAACCGAATGAGGACGATGCTCAATGTATGTTTTGCGAGAGAGCATTTTCTGCTGATCAGAGGGGAGAATTATAGGTCCAATGTGTTTAATTTGCTCAATGTGGGCTCATAATGAGTGTGCAGGCGCCGAAAAAAAACGAGTATATTTATGACTGATGCAAGTAAACCATAAGTTACTTCATTATTTCTTAGATATTTAAGGTATTCCATATTTGCACCACCTTTTCTTAAGTGGGCATTTTGTAGTTTTTTATTCAAACTTTTTTTTTGTAAAAATGTTTTAGATAATTACACATTTGCTTTTACATTTTGGTGTCTAATTGTCTAGAATGCCGTTTTCCTAAATTTGGCTTAATTCTATTTACTAACAACAACAAAATTATATCCCAAACAAAATAGTATTCCATATTTGCACCTCCTCTAATATTGATGCACCTGTGCTCCGGATACATTGCACATGCGATCGAATTCGTACGGTAATACATATGGGGCATTCCATGCTACTTCAGCCACTCAAAAAAAATGAATAGGTATACCTATCCCAAAAATGTTTAAAAGTCAAGCTATATGAATACAACAATTCTAACAAATTACAAACCAATCCTTCCATAAATCACGTTGTAATCTTTCTAGTTTTATTTTTGAAATCGAAGGCCAAGCCCCTTGTCGGCGGTAACCTTTTCTCTTCGTATTAGACAAGTAAAAAGTAAATTTTACACAAGGTATGATAGTGGAACTCTCAATCGTTTGAGAGATACAGCGCTTTTATGAAAGTGAAAATCGAAAAATCACTATATCCCTAAAACGACTAGTAAAATTTTCTTTTTACTTGTCAAATATGAAGGAAAAAAGTACTGCCAAAAGGGAGCTTCTCATTCAATTTCAAAAATTAAAATGAAAAGTTACGATTATTCCGTTAATTATGGAACGATTGGTTTATAATTTGGAAAAATTGTTGTACTCGTATAACTTGATTTTTAGACATATGTTGAGATACATTCAATTTTTAAGTGGCTGAAGCAGCGTGGAGAATGCTCTATTCGCTCCGTGCGTTTGAGCTGGCAACACCTATCGGGCGCAAGTCGGAAACCAGGGTGGACGAAATGCCTTTATATATGTATGTACACGTTTTAGAAGAAACAAAAAGATAAAATTTATAGCGGATTGTGACTGTTCCGACAAACGATAGTCGGAATTCTGAATATCGGTCCTTACTTCTGAGTATCATCGCGATCTACATATATACCTCAGTAATGTAGGGTCAATCTCGACATAATGCGGACGGTATATTTCGGGAATCTAGGCGGCAAATGCACTTGTAGTACCGTACCTTTTCCGGAAAGATTAATTAACGAACGAATCGGAAATAAGCCGTTTCCCGCAATATCTACTTTGACCGATACCGGTATCCGTCGATTAATAAGTCAGCTTTGTAATGGGGAGTTATAACAGACTCAATAGATGACCATTCGGGTAAATCTGATATTTGGCTTATTAGGAGGATCGCTTCACCTTCCGTGTAGTCCGATCCCTCTTTATGGCCAAATTCGAGCAACGGTACCCTTGCCAGCTAGTTCCGAGACGCGGAAAATATCCAACGTCATCCATATTGTTCTAATGTCATTCTCTCCTAGCCAATTAGGGCGCATTGCGTTAGCTCACGTAATCCTTATCTAGCTAATCAAGGCATATCACATCAGCCCACGGTATCCCCATCGTCTTGTAACTTTTAGATGTAAGATATATAAATCGCAACCAACTGCGTGTTAGTCAGTGCATAGAGTGAAGAGTACCGCGTGTACAGTGCATTCAGTGTGCAAGCGCTCTAACTTGCAATGAGACGGTTCGTCTTTATCTCAGTTTTATACACTATCAGGTAATCGATCCCTTGTACCTCGTAAACGTAAGTGTAGTGTGTCTTCTGCAGTGCATTTGCAACAACTAATTGTAAACCATGGTTAATTCATTTACCTCTTTAACTCGAATATATTATTAGTTATATAGCGAGTGCAGTGTCAAAAACAGCCGAGAGCTTAAAATCCGTCTTGCGACCCCGCGGAGATCTAGCATTGATCGCACGGCGCCCAAACAGTGACTAATGCTTGTTCTTCTAGGATGCAGTACATTTTTTAAACATTTTATAGTGAACAAAGTTGGTAAGCAGAAAAATTCTACAAGCGTATAACACTTACTAAATGAATAACAATTACTGTTAATAGACTATTACATGTCAAGAATAAGAAATTCAAAATTAAGGCTCAATAGGGTAGTTCACACTAAGAAAGAATCTGATGTAGTTTTCATAAATATAGTAGTTCAAGGTTCAAAGATCACGGAAAACAACATTATTTAGTATTTTAAGTAAGATTGATTAATATTTTTAAGAAATGAAATATGAAAAATAGAGGCCTTGGCCACGTCACAACGAACGCCAATCAGAGCGCATGACGTCACTGGGTGGTACAATACCGTGTGTCCCACTCTATTGGCCAGTTTGACATTTACCTTCGGGCAGGCTTGGTCGGTACTTGAGTCATTTAATACCGGTAGAAGTTGAGTCGGTAGTTAGAGTTGGTGTCAATTCGGGAGATCGAAGCGTCTAACCTCGAAATTGTGAAATTTTGAATAATGGTGAGTAATTTCCATTATTCAAAAATTCACAATTTCGAGGTTAGACGCTTCGATTTCCCGAATTGACATCAACTCTAATTACCGACTCGACTTCTACCGGTATACCTAAATAACTGAAGTACCGACCAAGCCTGCCCGAAGGTAAATTTCAAATTGGCCAATAGGTACAGACAGCTGTTTGGGCCCAGTCCTGCGAGTTGTAGCCACTTTCTCCGTATTTCTCTTCTCTTAGGCACGCAAATAAATAATTTATTGGGTGTATTTACTATTGTGTTCCCAAATTGCAGCACTATACAGTTCTTGTAAAATTTTGAATTCATTTAAACGCATTTCAAAACACTTTGTTCACAACTTCGTTGACAAATCTGTCTGTTTACCACCCACTGACGTCATTAAGACGCCATGACAGTTTAACGCGTTTTCGTACGAAATTTGAAACGGGTTTTTAAAAATCAAAATTAATTAACTAAATGCTTGTATTTTATTAAAATACTTATTTTATGGGTAAAATAGACCATAAGGCGTAATATTAACCACTTTCTCAAAAATTGTCAACTACCCTATTGTGTTATACTATGATGCCCACTTAATTCAAGAAATAAAAATTTTCAATTTTCACTCTGTTAGCTGCACCAATTACAATATTTTACTTACAAGAAATGAAAATTGTAATAAAAACTGGCTTCGAAAAAATTTCGCATGAAATTATGTTTCAACCGGAAACCATCCTAAAGGGAAAGAAACTAGTCGAGGCTAATTACGTCTGCGATGTTGTGGAGCACCGGAGAAATAATCAAAGTTACCTTATTCAATCTCAAGTGATAAGACAAGTTCAGTGTCATTGAAGCCATACTGTACAAAATTGAACGTGAGTTTAAAAATTATCTAATGAAAT
Source organism: Xiphydria camelus (assembly GCA_963678675.1). Lineage (NCBI taxonomy): Eukaryota > Metazoa > Arthropoda > Insecta > Hymenoptera > Xiphydriidae > Xiphydria > Xiphydria camelus. The sequence continues at coordinate 17,334,779 of OY783198.1, forward strand.
GTACAAGTCCAGATGAATGATATTATAATAGTGTAATTATATATTTTTAGATTGACGGTGATCGTCAGCTGCAATCCATTTCTTTCGTTGCTCCAATTTATAATCCGCAGTTAGAAATTTGTAAAATTTACACGCACTTTTGAGTTCACTATTTTTACAATTTGCAACACAACAACAGCGACGACCCATTCTTTTAATATAAATATCACAGGTTCAATAGAAGAAACGTCCACCCTGGTTTCAGAATTCTCTCACCCCCAGCGCTTCAGTCGCTTCTGCTATCCCCTCCAACCAAACGTACGGAGCGAATACAGGGTGTTCACGTTCAGGCTCCGAAAATGTGTAGAGCCTATTTCAAATGCCGCACATACAAACCAATTAGCGGCTTATTAAACTCGAAAAAAACTCTACCCACTCTCGAAGCCTGAGTGTGAACACTGTAGGTATATATATTATATATCATCATACTACCCTGGGGGAAGATATCTGGGCCCTTAAGGTTTCTCGAGCGTTACAGGGGCTTTTTCCCTGCTAAAAGTTAGTCCACTGAAGTACAGTAACACACTAAAGTATGTTCTTCATGCGATGTGGCAACAATGTTTGACGTACAGTAGTATGTGTATATCTATGAGTTCAAAAATGGAGCCCAAAACATCTGGTCATGCATCTGTACGTCATGCAACGTTGCCACATTGACTTATCAAGGGTTAAATTTATAAAGAACAATTAATAAAAAAATAACGGGCTTCTTAATGAATGTGAAAATTGGTATAAATGATTTTAGTTCATTAAACTTGCTGTTCAAAAAATTTCAGAATTTTTTCACTATTTTTCTCAGAAATATCGCGGTTTATTGGTTATAACCCATAAGAACACATGTTATTTTGTTATTCAAAAATCTTTGCAACGAGCTTCTTAAAAGACTTGAAAATTTAATTGAATTTCTTTTTTACTTCAATCTACAGAAAATGCAATAATTTTCAAGCATTTATCACTATTTTTAGTATAACGCTCGAGAAACCTTAATTCTTCCTCATCTCGTGACGAGTCCTTACAATGGGAAAATAATTTTTTTTATTGAATTGCACGTGTTTTTAGATGGTCCTAAAAGCACATTTATTCAATTAGAACGAATGTCGATTTGATGTTTATAAATATTATTGATTCAGTTGAATACTGTTTGGATCCAATTGGTATTCATTCGAAATAAATAAATATGCTCTTAGAACTATCCAAAAATATGTTTATTTCAATCAAGCACATTTTTTTCCCAGTATGCTCGAATATGTCTCACTTTGTGCCCTTCAATTCCAAAGTTTCCTTCAAGTATTTTCGAGACGGTTCAGCCTGGCTTCCAAGCGTTATCCATAGAAGTTGCAACCATATACGCCGCAGGTGCGCGCTTCCCGTGACCATCAGCTCCATTTACGACTCTCCGGCGGTTTCGACCTAGCGAACGTGCTCTTACGTTTAGCAGTGCAATGCATTTAAACCGCGATATTAGAGCGCGTCGAAACTAGTGCACGTTAACGGTCACCTGTGTGAACCGACCCCGAGTTAATTGACCCCTTTTTCCGACTATTCGCCTTTTTGATCGTTCTTACTCATTCCTTCGCCCGAAGGGGTCTCTCTCTCTCTCTCTCTCCTCCCTCCCTCCCTCCCACCCCACCCACTCTCTCTTTCTAACCCCAAAACTTTCCCCGTATTTTCGCTCGACGCTCAAGCCCTCCCAACTCTTCTCTGACGAACGAAAACACAATAGCCCCCAGGCGAAACTACGTCGACCCCTTATATCGATAAGGCTTTAAGAGGATATGAAAAGAGAGTGCGGCCCAGTCTCTCACGTATGGCGAGCATCAATCAACGTGTGATCAAGAGGAAAAAAGATTAGCCAGACTCGGAGAAATCGAGCGTCGAACTATGCGAGTCACGATTGTTCGACGAACGTGTCGCGTCTCGGCGAGACTGTCTTCCGTGTCTTCCCGTCTGATCTTCTCTTCTCTCTTGCGCGCGATCTGCGATTTTCATGTGAGAAGCCAAGAACGTCTGCGTACTTCGTAACATATCCTTTGTGTCTTCTGAAGGACCTCGCATGAGTATTCGTATTTAAGGGGAGGTTCTCTCAGATTCGGACAAAACTAAAGCAAAGTTTGAGAATTTTTAGTGGGATAATAAAAAGGCATACGAACTTCCGGTTTTGATGGTTTTATTTGTTCATTATTCTAAAATGCTCGGAAATTTTTATTACGAGGAAATTCAATATGGCGGCTCCAAAATGGCGGCTCTCGTATGCCTCTGCACGCGAGACATCGTCCGGAAACTTCAGGTCTGCAGTCTCTTGTAGTGAACTGAAATCAGTCTTAAATTAAAGCTATCAAAATTTATGAAATTCTCTATGGCTTATACCTAATTAGAATGAACGTGGACATAAAATAAACCAAATTATGGACATTTTTAAAAAAGTGAAAATTTTATACCCTTTTTTTACGTGGACCTCGCTTAAAAATGATGAATCAACAATTTTTATGCTCAGTCTAGGTATAAGCAATACAAAAAAGTATATCCTTTTGGGCAGACTTTGAATGAAGTGAATCGGATCAATAGATCAAGACCTGTGCTTGAAGTTATGATGAAAAGGCAATTCAATATGGCGGCGCCATTTTGGAGCCGCCATATTGAATTTTCTCGTAATAAAAATTTCCGAGCATTTTAGAATAATGAATAAATGAAACCATCAAAACCGGAAGTTCGTATGCCTTTTCATTATCCCATAAAAAATTCTCAAACTTTGCTTTAGTTTCGACCGAATCTAAGAGAACCTCCCCTTAACCCTTCAGTGGTGACGCACGGTCTCAGAGACCGTAAGCAACCATTTCCACCATTTAAAACTTTCGAGTCACCACTGAAGGGTTAAATAGACGTGTATAGTTTAATATTCCAGCTTTTTAAGAATTCTAGGAGTAGAAGTATACGTGTATGTAAAAGCCGATTATCAAAAAATCCGAGGAGGATTTTGAATTAATACTACCTACTGCAGTAAATCGATATTTTCATTTCATTCATTTTCCCATTCATTACTTCAATATTAATAATTTGACATTAATATTTTCACATCGTGAGAGATAGAATTTATTACTTTTCATTCAAAATTTTCTAATTATTACCTATATCATAATTATTTTCTTAATTTCGGGTATCAATAACAAAAAGAGTACAAATTTAATTTCTTTCACGATTATATCTGCCATTCTGAGCCAGATATAAATACACATACGCGTCTTTGGCAATATGTTCCATTACTCTCTTTCAGTATAGATCCCTTCTGCTGTAGAGGATCATCCGAACCATTAGACAGATTAAAATCCTCCGGGAGACCTATACGTTACTCAAAAGCGCTTTGACGATAAAAGCGTTATTACCTACTATTACTATAATTCTAGAAATATCGTCACAGATGAAAAAGAAGGATCGAGAGAGAGAGCTATAATTTACTCTGAAAGATTACCGAGGAATCGAAGGAGCTCTCGTTTATTTTTACGTTTCCATGAACACGGCACGTTCCGTCCGTTTCGCTCTGGCTCTTTAGGTACTTCTTCCAACTCGCCGTACTGACCAAGTAGTCATAAACGAAAGCATACCTATACTGACTCCGCCAGGATATGTACATTGAACTCGTACAGGGGTGAATTTCCGAAAGACGGGAGTTCGCGTGATATTAAATTTTTCAAGCATTTTTATGAAGGAAATTAAGTAATCTTGATACGTTTATTCAACGAATAAACAATTCTTGCAAAGACCGAAGAAAGTTCTAGAAAAAACAGTGAGTGTCATGACACTCGGTGAAAGTGAAACTTATTGGAAACGTAATCGGTAGGGGATATGAGCGTGTTAAAGCTTTAAAGAAATGATAAAAACAGGCGAGGAAATAAAATGCCGAATTGAATATACATTGTCTCTTACTGGTATATAAAATATAAATTTATTCCTTCAATTGTTTTGAAATATTTTAATTAAAACTATTGTTCTTCTTGTTCATTTTCTACGCTATCGCCAATGGAGTCTACAGCAATAACACAGTCACACACAAAAAAGTAGGGTATACATTTGATGCGATATACACTACGCAACAAAATTATCGCAACAACTTATTTTACTCTAAAAATTGTCCAACTTCGGAAGCCCGTAGCACAGCGAAAAATCATTGTACCCCTATCTTTTTTTTTAATTAAAGTTTGAAATCTCAGCTTTACTATCCCAAAGTTTATTTTTCGATTTAAAGCACCGAGAGATTAAGAGACCCTGAAAATCAAGGTCATCTTTTGAAACTTAAACATTTGCAAAGTTTGCGCATTGACACGGAATTACAAAAATTTTTTTTTCAAATTCTGATCACAGAGAATGAAAGCTCAACTCTTTACCTTTAATTAAAAAAAATTTTGACTTTCCGATTTTTCTACGCCATTCTACAGCGTTTTAAATAAAAAAACTGAAAATCCCGTCTTTTTCCCGTGTTACAGGACCCAGATAACGTGAGAAATAATCATATTTTTTAAGACAAATGGGCTTTATTGGGGCATCGAAATGCATCGCTTTCATATGAATTTTTCTCAAAGAACAGACGATGGCCTACAAAATTTTTCGATGTTCAGGAGTGAAAATACAGTTCGCACACGAAACTTCCTATAGAACTCGTCCAGGTACACTTGTACAGTAAGTTATAACATACGTTCAATACCGTTTCGGCGACCTCTAACTTGGCCCCAATGTCCCGATTAACTCGCGATCAACGTCTAACTTGGCCCCAATACCCCGTGTTAACTTACGAACGGCTTCTATGTAACTTCGCCCCAATGTCCCCATCTCGATACCAAAATCCCTGAAGAAGTAGTCCAGGTATACGTGGACGCAATATACGACCTCCAATAATTCGAAACAAAAATTTATAACTTCAAAAAAAAATTACGCAATTGATGTTCAGTTGAGTAATACTCCCAAAAACCGGAATTTTCAGTTTTTTTATTTAAAACACTGTAGAATGGCGTAGAAAAATCGGAAAGTAATTTTTTTTCAATTAAAGGTAAAGAGTTGAACTTTCATTTTCTGTGATCAGAATTTGAAAAAAAAATTTTGTAACTCCGTGTCAAGCGCAAACTTTGCAAATTTTTAAGTTTCAAAAGATGACCTTGATTTTCAGGGTCTCTTAATCTCTCGGTGCTTTAAATCGAAAAATAAACTTTGGGATAGTAAAGCTGAGATTTTAAGCTTTAATTTAAAAAAAAAAGAGGGATACGATGATTTTTCGCTGTGCTACGGGCTTCCGAGGTTTGACAATTTTTAGAGTAAAATAAGTTGTTGCGATAATTTTGTTGCGTAGTGTATGTTATCCGTAGTAATTTTGCCTCCTGATCACGAATCCGGGGTGTCAAAATTTGGCCATCACGTCACAATTTTTTTCTAACCTCAAAAAACTGTGCACAGTCACACACAAAAAAAGTGGGGTACATACTTTTGATGCGATATATGTTATCCGTAGTAAATTTGGCTATCACGTCCAATTTTTTTTAATCTCTAAAAACCAGCAAGAGATCATGATTTTCAAAAAGTTAATGGACCTAACCAAATTCGGAATAGGGGGGTTTTTTGGGTCGCTGATCACGAATCTGAAGTCGGATTTCAAAAATTCAAGATGGCGAATCCAATATGGCGGACGAGGTTTTTGAAAATCGACAGATTCATGCCAAATTTGATATAGGGATTTTTTTCAGTCGCTGATGACCAATATGAAGTTATATTTACAAAAATTCAAAATTTTCGAAAATATCGTCCGCCATATTGGATCCGCCATCTTGAATTTTTAAAATCTGACTTCAGATTCATGATCAGTGATCAAAAAAAACCCCTTATACCAAATTTGGCATGAATCCGTCGATTTTCAAAAATCTCGTCCGCCATATTGGATCCGCCATTTCGAATTTTTGAAATCCGACTTCAGATTCGTGATCAGCGACCCAAAAAACCCCCTATAGCGAATTTGGTTTAAGTCCATTAACTTTTTGAAAATCATGATCTCTTGATGGTTTTTTGAGATTAAAAAAAATGTGACGTGATGGCTAAATTTTGACACCGGATTCGTAATCAGGAGGCAAAATTACTACGGATAACATATATCGCATCAAATGTATACCCCACTTTTTTTTTGTGTGACTGTGTAATCATTGGATTATGGTGACTGAAATATGAGACAAAATGTTTAACTTCTATATCATCAATGTTTCTCGCAAAAACTGTATCTATATATCGTATTGCCTCCTTTCGTAGTGGAATCATTTCTATCATTAATGAGATTAAAAGAAAATTTGTCTTTTAAAAATTCGAGCACAGTGGCTGAGCTTCTGCTGACAGCTACTGTATTAGTAGTCCATATATAGCGGTATCGATTACAATAAGTATTGCGGGAGACGGCTTATTTCGACCCGCCCGATAATTAACATTTCCGGGAAAGGTGCGGAACTGCAGGCGCATTTACAGCTTAGATTCGCCGAAATATATCGCCCGCATTATGTCGAGATTGACCCTAGATTAACGAGGTATATATATATCACGGTGATACTGATTACTAAGGATCGATAATCAGAATTCCGACCATCGTTTGTACCGGATATACCCGTGTGGTTAATTATTATGCCAGCAGTACACGCTCGCCGAGGAGACCTGAGCGCGAGACATGTCGAGGCGAGGACTACCTAAAACGCGAGACCGAGAGCACCGTGTAAACCCCCCACTTACGCTCTCGCTTCCTTTGACTCGTGTAAAAATGTATTGGATCGAGTTATAAACGCAAAGACAATAAACATAAATTGTTAGTGAATGTGCAAGAGGTGACAGTGCATGAGTCGTGCAGGACAGTGTATAACAATGAAAGACGCATAAGTGCAACCTTGAGATCAGCTGAAACATCGTCAAGTCGTACCAAGCGTGTTAATGATTTTGATTTCTTAAAAAATTATTTACATGTTGGCAAGGACGCTTCAGACGTATACTTGCAGAAAGACCAGAAGAATGCACCTAATAAACGTGATCCAGTGAGCGTGGTTTCTACTTTAAGTTATAAAGATACAATTATCGCGCCGGTGTCGGAAAAAGAAATGACGCTTGGGCGTCGGTCGGTTTGCAATAAGTTTTGCCTGTAATTGATTTAGTTGCAGCAGACGGTCGATATCATAGTTCGTGTTCAATTACCGAGGAAACGAGTTGGGAATGTATTTGGAGGGGAGTTCAGATTTCACTGCTTTGAGAGAGCTACGGTGAAGAACTCGATGAATCTAGCGTCGTTACCGCCTACTCGTAAAGCTGCTCAACAGCACTCATTTAGAGTGTATCATCAAGTACAGACTTAGCTAGGAGAGCAATTATCACCTACATGCTGGGGGTGGAAACAAACATCGAACGGCCTATTATCAATAACTACAATGCAACAACCTGCACCTGAAGCACTTTTGAAAATGATTTGCTGTAATGCACCAAAGGCTGCTCTGGTTATTGCAGTTGTCGCAAGGTTGGCCTCTACTGCTCCTCGATTTGTCACCATAACCAAGGACGCACTTGTTCTAACATTTCTACGAAAATTGACATAGAAGAAGATGTGGATGAATGTGTGGATATCGACATGGAAAATTTCCTTTCTGTCCAACTAGACGAAGAATCTGACGCTCTGAGGAGACAACTGGAACGGAAATTCTTGAAGAAGATGCCGATTTCAACGAAAAAAAATCCGATAGTAAATAGTTAATATACAAATAAGCGATCTTTAAATGAAATCTGTTTATTTCTCTTCACTTTTCTCTCAGCTTAATCCATCCTTCTTATAAAATTAGCATAACTATGGTAGTTCGGGATGCTACCAGAAGCCAGTATTATACGAGTACAGTGTTCTATCAGTGGTCTGACTCTCAATGCGGTCTATATTTTGAAAACTATGGGTTTTATGGGAAAAATTGTAGACATTTTTTATTGCAAATTTTACAAGGATCAAAATTATTACTAACTATTTTTTGATTTAACGCATATTTTTCGAGATTTCCACAAAAAAACCCCGAAATTGCTTATTAAATTTGTTTAAACAATATGTTCCGGGCCGAATTTTTGTATCCATTTTTTATTTATTTATTATTTACTTATTAACGAAGAGATTCTAACAAAAATTAGCTTTGTCGCAATTTTTTGGCTAAATAACCCCTGACGCCTGGACTACGAGGGAAAGTGAACACGAAGCTAACTACTGATCATTACCGGCAGATCAAAGCGCGAACATTCGCGAATCAGAATATAAAACTGATATTTTCTGTGGAATGTGTTTTCCACTGAAGGTGGGTGGCCTTACCAATCTCAAAACTTCTCAGGGAGGTAATTAATATTTACGAAAGACTAATGGGCTGGTTCTGGAGGCACTGCAGTACCAGGACAGCCCGCGACAAGGCTGGAGCGAGCTCCCGACACCTCATCCACCTCCAAAAATCAGTTTAACATTCTGACTCCCGAATCGGGAGTGTATCAGATATTAATCTGATAGGAACAGGTAAAACACCATTTATTGTAAAATTTTAACAAAATATACAATAAAAAATGTCTTCCCCCGGAGAAACAATGCTCCTCCGGGGGTAATATAAATGACACCTGGCGCCACCAAACAGGAAGAATAATTGAAATACAAAATCTTAACTATGCATATAAGTATAAGGGGGCGGCTAATTATTCGCCCCTCACTATTGGGGGCCGGCCATTATCAAGAGATGAATTTATTAAATTTGGGCGGGCCCTTACAATAACATATAGTTAATCCCCCGCCGTCCTGCGGTCGGGGGATGTAACACCATATGTGTAAGGACAACCACAGGACGTCACAAAACAGAAATCCAGGGGGCACCCCAGAGGGGGCCCAGAGGGTACCCGCACCACCGCACAAAACTACGACAAACAGGACGACACAGGACAGTGTACAGTGCGTGGGCTACATGTAGATAAATACGTTGATAAATAATAGATTCGTATGATATATACAGGCTGTATGAGTAGTAATGATTATAAAAGCCTGTTCAATTATTAAACAATAAGTGGTGCTAAATAAACAGATGATGACTTAAGATAATTGTTAACGAGAATAAGTTGTGAAGTGTTAATAATAACAATAATGGTAATATAATTCTTATTTTACGGGATGGGGAGGGGAGGCCAATTTGAAATTCACCATGTGTAGGTGAGTTAATATAAAACAAGACAATTGAGTCGGTGAGTATGTAAACCGATCAAAATAAATTAGTTAATTAATTCGTTGTGCGATAATAGCTTGGGTAGCAGCGAGGCAATAAATGAGGATGTACGAAGTGGGATGAATATGAGAGATTAGAAGAACTGCTACCCAAATGTGGCCAACCCTTCTCCAGACCAAGGCAAGAGAGCAAGCATCAATCATTATTTTCGGGTGGAAGAGGCGCATACTGCCTGGCGCCGGTCAAATGTTCCACGTATATGTCGCGTGACCAACGGATAGTGCACGGACGGGCTCTCCTTGGAGAGTGAACACAGACGGCAGCACCCGGCGCCTACCCCTGCAGATCATGTGCAGGGTGGCATATTTGGCCGAGTTAAAATGCAGGCCAATCCGCTGTGCAGCACTCTCCGCTGCGGACAGAAGGAGTCGCATCCCATCGGGGCCGTTGGTAACCAACGCAAGGTCGTCCGCGTACGCCAGAGTATTCAATCTCGTCCCGCGTACGTCGTACCCCGCAGCACGGGCTCGAGAGCGAAATTGAATACAATGGGGCTCAACAAGCAATCCTATTTTACGCCCAACTGGATGTTCACCTCCGGTGTGAATCCATCCGCAGTTCGCACCATAGTGGTAGCTCTCCGGTACATACTCCCCACCAAACGGCGGAGAGATGCAGGAACCTGGGCTCCTTCCAACGCGGCGGCGATGGAAGCATTGGTTACCGAAACGAAGGCATTTCGGAGGTCCAACCACGCAACCACCACCTCCTTCCCAGATCGGCGTGCATCCTGAATGGCCTCCTGAAGTACGAAGGAGTGCTCATAGCATCCCTTGTACTTCAAGAAGCCCTTCTGTAAAGGACTGATGCGGTCGTAGCGCGTCGCCCACTACTCAGTAAGGCGATCGGCCACGATGACGGTGAAAAGCTTCGCGAGGACGGAACCCATCGCGAGCGGGCGCCAATTGCCCAGATCATCCTGATCCCCTTTCTTGAACACCAGAATGGTGTTCGAAGTCTTCCACCCCTCAGAGATCGCTTCCAGCCTGCGGCAAGCGTTATACACCGCAGTCAGGGCACGCGCATTGGGGTCGACCCTTCGCAAGTCGCGATAAGTGAGTCCGCCGGGTCCAGGCACGGTATTAGTCGCATCCTTGAGCCGACGGAACACTTCAAGCTGACTGAAGGGGGACATCAGCGCGTCGTCGTCGTCCTGCAATGGGGGCTCAGTCGGCCAGCCCCTAATAAGACCTTCCGGGTCCTCGCGCCGGCGATACATTTCCTCAAAGTGACGCAGTACCCTCTCTCGTGATACTGTACAGTGCATAGAAGGGCCCAGCATCAATTCGCGAACTGCACGCCGGAGATCTGGTCTATATAAGCGCTGGATATGAGTCGCACGACTCACACGATCTATGGGTCAGGCTGATCCGCACGATCAGCTACTCGCTCCGGGTTCACGTCCTCAGCTGCTCACCTCCGGCGCAGCCGACCGCCCCTCCGGCGGGCAGCATTTCGCGCACCGAAAGCAGCGGGTCCAGCAGGGGTCGCAACCTGAAAAGGCGTAGCAAGTCGCCACGCCAACACTTCCAACTCGTCCAGTAATGAAACAGCCTCGGCAACTGCGATGAGTTCGACACGCTCAGTCTCGCTAAGGCGAGGCTGAGGCGCCGAACCATCGGGCAGCGTCGGCTGGGCGTTGATCCTACCGCACCCATGCGGGCCGGATCTGGTCGCCTTCGGGAAGCCAAGGCACCCTGTCGAGGGGGTGAGGGAACTAATGGGGAACCTGCCCTGGCCCCCGGGGACCACCGACGACACCACCATCATGATCGGGTTGAGAGGGACTTACCGGATGCTGAAATGGTGCAGTCCGATCGCGGCGCATTGAGTTAAATCTACCATGCCCTCCTACCTCAGTTCTCCCTCTCGTGTCGCGCGATAACGCGTCGGGTCGGCGCTTCAGGCCTGCTGGGGCCGAAGTTGACGGCTCGGTCGTCTGGGTCGCTATCATCATCGTTGACCTTGTCGTCATCGTGGCGGCTGCTGTTGAAGTTGCTGCTGCCGCTACTGCTGCTGACGTTGCTGCTGCAGCTGTCTGGGGTGAGACCTCACTGCGGCCCTCAGGTATAGAGCCGGCCGCTGGTGGTAGGGGCGGAGGCCTCGCAGCATTCTCCGCCCGGACTCTCCGCGAATCTCCTCCTCCTCTTCGTCGGGCACCTCTCGACACCCCGCATGGTACTTGACGACCCCTGCGAGATACTCCCGGGTCGCCAAGTATCTTCTCCTTACTGCCTCCAGCTCTGGAGTATGAGGCAGTAGTTCCACCTCCGGGGGAGCAGATGTTTGTGGGAAAGAGGTATTCCGCCAGAACACCTCGTCGTCGTCCGAAGACGAGGACGACGATCCGCTCGGTGTTGCTGCGGATCGTCTAGGACGGCCTGATCTAACGATCCTCGGTCGTCCCGCAACGGAGAGGGTGATAGCTCCATCGCTGAGGCGTCTGGCGAGGATCTCTCTCACCTCTTCCTCGCTCCCGGTACCCGCATCCGATGTTAGGGCGGGCGCCTCGTCCAGTCTCTCCTCTTCTTCTTCTTCCTCCGCCACTATCTCTTTCAACCTGGGAAGTGTGCGAGGGGGAGTTGTCATCCTCCTGCCAGGTTGGAGGCCCGTTGACCAAATCGAGCCGCCACACACCGAGGTGATGATGGTTGTGGCAGTGATAGTGGCGACCGGACTGGAGGTGGAAACTATTACTTGTTGTTACCGCGGTGTCGACGGGGGTAGAGGAATCTTCTCTAGGACGACGATAGGTCGCTGCTGCAGGTGTTGCAGTCGTCGCTGCACTTCTTGTCGCTGCTCCTGGTGTGTTGCTCCCTCGTTGGCAACGGCGGTAACGACGGGCGTTGGGGGGAGGGGGGGGGGGGGGTAGCGACGATGGCGGTGTATGTCATCTCCGGGGTGACCGATGGTGACCTCCGGAACTGCTGCATTGGCCGCTGGGGAGACCGGTCCTCGGTAGACGCTCGCTGTCTCCTTGCCTTACTCCTCGTGACTCTTGGGGACTCAGGCGGGGCGCTGGTCGCACGTCCACGTCTGGTCATCACACCTCGCTTGGTCTTGCTCTGCGAGAGAGGGGTGGAAGTCGGCGCAGAGGTGATCGTTGCACTGCTTCCACTCCATCGAGGAGGTGGAGTCGAGCCCTGGCCGGTGGATGTAGATGGACCGGGGCGGGGGGAACTAGATGTTCGCGTTCCCCTGAGTGCGCTACACATCGTGTCGGCTCCTCTGATGCTCGGCCTCTGGGTCGACGCTCCGGACGAGCCCTCACCTGACGATGTGGTTGGTGAGAGTCTGAGGGCGGCGAGCACGCTCATCCTCCCGTCGGCAGTCCGCACGATGTGTTAGTTTGGCGGGGTCTGCCAGGTCGGCCCAAACATCAGCATCATCTGGATCGCTGGTCCTCCCATCCTCCTGGTGGTTGCTATGGAGGCTGCCACGGTGGTGTTCGTCATGGCAGAGGTAGTTGTCCTCCTTGAAGCGCCCGTCGTTGTTGCCGTCGCATGTATCGCTGCTCTTACAGTCCTTACACCCGCGCTAACACCGGTAGTCGCGGGTCGAGAGCTCGCGGTGGCGGAGGTACTTTGACCAGATGTCATGGCCGTCGATTGGGGGGAACTATCGCGCAGAGATGCGCGCAACCGAAGTGCGCCTTAACATTTTTCAGAGCATATTTCCCTTGTCGGATGTAGGAGCACCTCGAGCACGCGTACTGGATATAGAATCCCGCATATTAAGGCTCGTTGCGCCTGGCCATAGCGGCCAGGTGATTCGATAGTTCTGCTTACCCTTTGAAGCGCCCCGCGGAGCGATTAACGCCCGTACCGCCGAAGTAGATAGGGCATCGAAATTCTTCCGGAAGAGGAACCTTGATCCTCAGAGGAACGCGTGGTGGAGTTGCCATCTCGCAGTGATCGAAGTAGACTAAGGGCCACTTGTTCAATTCTTAGTTTAAATGTCCTTCCTGTTGAACATTGGTCAACTATGAACTAAAGATCAAAAACACTAGGCCTGCTCAATGGCAGTTCAAGTCGAGTTCTGTTGAACCGAAAATGATCTGGAATTTTTAAGTTTGCCTATAGTGTAAGCATGCGCAATACGCATTTCGCACACGTAGGTGTGTTCTCAGACGTGTCTTTTTGATTTTGGAGGAAAACCCGAACGATAAAGTCTTTTATCCATGTCATAAACTTCTGATGTGGTGTATATAACAGTGTGCGTATATCTTAGAAATTATATTTTAATTACGCATTGTAGTTTGTGTGAAATATTGAGGTTAGTATTGCTAATTGATTTAAATATAAGTTTGTTTATGTGAAATATTTAGGTTAATATTACTAATTGATTTAAATGTAGGTAAGTAATTTTTATTATGGAAAAACTTGGATTAAAACAGTGAATATGTTGCAGCATCCTGGGTAATCATCACTTTGGTCCCTTATTTGTACATTTTTGTGGTTGTGGCTTAGTGGTGAACTTGGATTGCTCCTTATTGCAATATAAATTTATATAAAATGGCAGCTAATAACAAACGTTCGAATAATTTTAGTAAAGCTGAAGAACGAACGTTACTGGACCTTGTTTTTAATTATAAGCATATTATCGAGTGTAAGATAACAGATACGAGTGTAAATAACAGAAAGAAAATTGAAATTTGGGTGGAACTTTTGAAAGAATTCAATGCAATGTCTGCAGAAGTATTTAGGGATGCAAAAACATTACAAAATAAATATGAAAATTTAAAGAAACGCATGAAACATAAGGTAATATTTTTTAAATTGTGTGAAATAGTTGTTTCTCAGTGTAGAATTGTAGGTTGTAGAAGAAGGACAAGCATTGTTACGTACCGGTGGTGGCCCATACACCAAAAGCAAAGTAGACACCATCGATCAAAAAATAATAGATTTGTTAGGTGTTCGTGCCGAAGGATTGTCTAGTGAGTTTGGAGATGACGTAGATAAGTAAATTATTACAAAGTACATTAGGCAAATAATATAGTTGGGTTTTTTTTAGTGCTCCAAACAATATCCGTGACAGAACCCCAAAGTGTTCAATGTACTACCGGCTCTCAAATTGTATGAATAATGGAGCTAGGTAGGTACCTATATTTCTAAACTGATAATAACAAAAAATATACATTTTTGTCTTTTCAGGCAATAATAAAGTGCTAATAGACAACCCATCAACATCCAATAATGTTTGCCAATATAGTAAGCTAGAAATATTATATTTTTTATACACCTATGAAACTAATTATTAATGATTTTATAGATGCTGATTCAAACACTAATCCGAACAATGTGGGAAAAAACCAGAATTGGGCTACATATACCCCAGACATGCTTCGGCAACAAAAATCTAAAGCTTTGCAAAGATTCGAAACTCCGAAACAAAAAAAAAGTAGATATTACGTTACACTTGCTGCAAGTGTAAATGCTCACATCTTTTTTTTCAGTGAATACAGAATTAGGAGATAAAATTGAAAAGTGGGCGGCTTCAAAAACATATTTTGAAAATTTTAAAATGAAGCTACTTCAAGAAGAACTCGATATAAAAATAAAACATCTGCATGATCTGCATGCAAAACAGATGGAAATTTTGATTAATGAAAGTCAGCAACGCATGGAGAGAGAAGAAGAAAAGCATCAGGTGGAGAAATGCGAATTTAAAAAAAGAAATTAATGGGAAGTTAAAAATTGAGTACCTACCTACTTATACCCAAAACAATTTTTAATTTAATAAACTTAAAATATTTGTTTAAAAATGGTTAATCAATTTACATGTATTTTTATGTGTGTGAAATAAAATAAAAATAAAAATATGGACATATTTACCTAGGTATATTTTATTTTTTAAGTTTTATTTTATGGATTTCAGAATTAGACAAAGAAATGGCTAAAATATTTATGATCCTCTATACAATTATCCTAAAAAGTAATAATCAATCTATCACATACTAATATTAATAAACCCGGGCTCCCTAATCTCCGTAAGGAGTGCGGGGAGCATTGGGTGAGCTCCAACAGGGCGCGTCTCCGGGTGGCGGATAGAAGGATAGCCAGGGACTGAAGTGGACCTCTTAGAGGCCCATGGAGGACCCTGGATAGCGGGTGCCATACAGCAACCCGGGTGACGTAAAAATCGCCCCAGGGAAGCTAAAGCCCTGCCGCGGACCAGCTCCCCAAGCTAAGGTGTAAGCCATCGTGCCCAGAGCTGGATGACACTGGGGTTACAGTGCCGTAAACGATGCCCTTGGGGCACCAGGCGCTACCCCATTGTATTCAGCCTTACCTTCGCATGGCAGGCTCTGCGGGGGCGGACCGTTTAATTCCTGCCTACTCGTGGGACTTTTATAGATATTAACATGAAAAGTACATCTATACCGGTGGGTAGGGAGGCTAATATATCGCTAATGTATCGATACAGGCCGGTAAGAGCTGCTATGATCAGCTATGTCTTTTAGACCTATCAGCCTTACGTCTTTCTTGCTTAAAACGCTGGAAAGACTGGTTGATAGGTACATCAGAGATACCGCTCTGGTTGAAAGACTGATAGAGCGGACTCAAAATGCATACCAGACCGGTAGACCCGTAGGGACGGCTCTTCACTGTCTCGTCCGCGAGATAGAGGGGTCTCTCGATAGGAAAGAATCGGTTCTGAGTGTGTTTTTGGACACTGAGGGGGAATTTGACAATACTTCCTTTGAAGCTATCTGCGAAGCGGCGAGAGGGTTCGGCATCGATGATTCTATCGTCTGCTGGACCCAAAACATGCTGCAAACGCGAATGGTTTAGGCCAGTCTTGGGGATGCCGAGGTAGAGGCCCGGGTTGTCCGCAGGAAGTGTACTTTCTCCGCTCCTGTGGACTCTGGTGGTGGACGGACTTCTGGTTAGGCTCAGGAAGGCTAGCTTTACCGTGCAGGGATATGCCGATAACTTGGCTATCTCCGTTAAAGGGAAAAATCATGGATTTCTAGTATGGCGGATGCAAGGCGCGCTGGTCCATGTGCAGAATTGGTGCCTGTCTCGGTCTCTGAAGATAAATCCTAACAAGACAGAGATGGTACTGTTCACGCGTAAGAGGAACCTCCCTTTTGTGGCTCCTTCCATCTTCGGCGTAAAGCTGAAGACCTCTGGGGTAGTGCGCTATTTAGGGGTGACGCTGGATAGTAAACTCTCCTGGAGGAATCACATCAATAAACAGGCTCAGAAGGCAATTTCCACAATCGGGGCCCGTAGAAGGATGTTTAGCAGTACATGGGGGTTAAGGCCAAAGGTGGTGGCATGGATCTACACCGCCAACTCTTGGTAGCTCAACTCTGTTTCGCGTCGGTGGTATGGTGGCCCTCTCTCGCAAGGGACATTAACCACAAGACGCTACTTAGATTCTATAGACTCGCATGCCTGGGAATCACCGGTGCATTGTGTACTACTCCGACCCTGGCCATGGGGGCGCTCCTCAACCTGGCACCCCCGCACCTTATGGCGGAGGCTGTGGCGAGGAAGACAGCTCTGCGCCTGCATTTCAGTGGACACTGGAGGCAGGCGGCTAGGGGGCACGCCGCAATCCTTTGAGGGAACGGAGTGCTGGAAAGGTTCACCTCAAAGAAGGGGGAGCGATGCCAGGAGAGCTATTTCTTCTTTCAGCATCGATTCCATGTTTTCCTTTCGGACAGATCGACCTGGGACGGGGACAAAAATGGCCTTCTATCTCCGAAGGGACTCTTCTGGTTCACGGACGGGTCCAAGATGGGGACAGGAGCGGGGGCGGGAATCTGGTGCTGTGGGCCTAGGGTGGAACTATCTTTCGCCTTGGGCCGCGAAGTCACGGTTTTCCAAACGGAGGTGTTTGCCATCTGGGCCTGTATCAGACTCATGCTGCACAAGA
The DNA here is from genome assembly GCA_963678675.1 of Xiphydria camelus. Classification (NCBI taxonomy): domain Eukaryota; kingdom Metazoa; phylum Arthropoda; class Insecta; order Hymenoptera; family Xiphydriidae; genus Xiphydria; species Xiphydria camelus. The sequence goes on from OY783198.1 coordinate 17,351,992, forward strand.
GCTACAGTGGCAGGCACATCTATATTTGCAGTGACAGTCGGACTGCGCTCGGATCGCTCTCCTCAGTGAGGGCTACGTCAGAGCTGGTCCGGGACTGCAGGAATCTGTTGGAGCGACTCTCTTATGAGAATCAGGTAAAGCTGCTGTGGGTGCCGGGTCATACCGGAATCCATGGCAACGTGAAAGCCGACGAGCTGGCTCGGTTAGGCTCTTCACAGCCTAACCCTGGGACCGGACGGGACATAGGTGCCTCAATGGGGACTGTGAGGGAGGCGGTTCATAATTGGATTAAGGGCCGCTTCGCCGAACTTTGGGCACGGTCTCCAGGCATGAGACATACGAGGGCCCTCTTCAGGGAACCCTCTAGGAAGCTGGGTACCAGGCTGTTGAACCTGGATAGGACCCAACTTCGTTTAGTCGTGGTGCTGGTCACTGGGCACGGGCTCACGAGGAAGCACCTGAAGAACATGGGCCTCTCTACGAAGACCCTGTGCCCCAGGTGCGGAAATGAGGAGGAGACTCCTCTACACATATTGGCGCACTGCGAGAGGTTGATGGCCCTAAGGACTATTATCCTGGGGGCCCCCTTTGTTGATGACGTCGATATTGGGGACATCGGGGTGAGTGGGCTTCTGCGCCTTGCGAGGGAAGCCGATATACCCCGAAGTCACATTTGATATGGCTGCTCCAGCTGGGGCCCGGGCACAATGGTCCAACAGGACTGAGCGCCCGGTTTATGCCACCCATCAAATTCATTTATTCAATATTAATAAAATAATAAAAATTAACATCTTAAAATAGAAAATATTTACAATAATGTTTGAAAATAGTCAATCAATTTGCTACGTGTATTGTTCTGGGCATTACCTCTTCTATCATTTACATTTTCTCTATCAATATCAAGCTAAACTTGCATTTCTTCTTCGTTCACATTAAATTATACTTCATTTTGTTCAATTGCTATATTGTGCAAAACTGCAGTTGCGACAACCATAGCCTTAACCTTACGATAATTTAATTTTATACCAAACGATAGTATTGGAAACCTGCGCTTCCAAACTCCAAATGTTCGTTTAACGATATTTCTTGTCCGGATTAAAGATTCATTGAACAAGTGTTCTGCAGGTGTTCCGGGATTGTTCAATGGTGCTATTAAATAATTTCTTATTCCATAGCCACTATCACCAATTAAAAAACTATCTCCAAATTCTCCAGCTTCTAGCCGATTGCGTAGGACTGAATTTTGAAATGTAGTGGTATTATGTGAAGAACCAGGCCATCTACACACAATATTCTATATTTTCAAATCTGCGTTACAGACAACTTGAACATTATAAGAAAAATAGCCTTTTCTGCAGCGAAATATTTCTGACTCTTCCGTGCTAGGTTCTTGTATTTTTATATGGGTGCAGTCGGCAGCACCAATACATTTTGGAAACCTAGCTTTCATGAAAAAACGTTGCCGTACAGCACTTATTTCGTCTGGAGTCGTTGGCATTTTTATATATTGCAAGTGTTTTGCAGCAATGGCTCGAGAGACTCTATCGACGACTCTACTTGCAGTGTTTTCACGAATCTCATGACAATCGCCAGCAACCCCTAGAAAACAACCAGCTGCAAAAAACCTGAATGTCACCAAAACCATGGCTTCCACAGACAAGGCGAAATTCCTTTAAAAATGAATATAATGTAAGTAATTGGCTTGAAATATTAAAAAGAAATAAAAATTCAACTGGGAAAAAAATAATCAAAAGTATTAAGAGAAAAAATAGTCTACATGCCTCGATCTATACAGGGTCTTCAAAAAGTCCGGATACGGCTGATTATCTCAGCGGGAAATAATTTTAGAGAAAAATGTTTAATGCAAAACTTTTAGGATTTTTCCCTGGTTACCCAATGGTCATATTGTATTTGACCTTGACCATGGCTTTCAAGGTCATATCAAGGTCATATCAAGGTTAAATTGATCTTTTTAAATGCGAACCCCTATTTTTGATACCGAAAATAAAAAGAGCGGGAAATTTCACATTCAAATATGTCCCTGACCATTTTTTTCATGTGACCTTTATGGTCAGCGGAGCACAGTGGGAAATTTCCTTGAATAGGGAGGTTCGGACCAAAAATATTTAATGTTATTTCTCTATGGAAACTATTATGCATGTGTAAGTAACCATGTACGTGAAAGAATTTTTCAAAAAAAAAATTTACTACTTCAAATTTCACATTGTAACTCCGGCGATAACGTTAGGGACGAGAACGTTTTCTTATTGGTTTGACGTCACTTGCCAGACACAAGCTCCGCCTTCTCCCGGGGAGCAGTGCAGGCATATAGCGCGAACGTGATTTAACTATCTGGCTCTCTTGGATCGGCAAATGTTTCGGGGATGAATCAGCGATAGTCAGAAGGGAAAAGGGCTAAGCTTCTATTTGAGGAAAGGCTTATTGTTGAGATAGATGAAGTTGATAAAAACAATAAGATTGACGTAAATTCCTCAAAAGATTCTGAAGTAAACAAACTTCGACGAAGAGTGCACGTATTAAAGATTTGCCTAACGTATCATATGATGAAGATTATTGTTGAATATTAATTTTTTATAAATTTGATTACGATACTATCAATTTTTATGTAATCTTATTAGAATATAAGAGTAATTTGTATCTATACAAACTATGTATGTATCAGCATAGATTTAAGATTGAATGATAATGATTACTTGGTCTGATTGAGGTCTTCTTTTGGGGTTTTTCCTTAATCCGTAGCAACAAATGTTTGACCATTGTTATGTTCCCCAAAAGCAAATTATAATAGATAAGAAAACTTCTCCATTAATTTAATCGATTACTTCTTGAGTGAGAGTATTGAAATAAGCAAAAACTGCTCAATGTTAGATATTTATAATCCTAAGTTTAACCCTTTCGCTCATGGTGACCACAAATGTGGACACGTGGATTAATGTATATATAAGGTCATAAATTAGAATTTTTACCGTTTATTCACAAGAAGTACATTCGTGGACATTGTAACGAACGTATAAGGCATATATCGCCATACAAATTAAAAATTTAATTTATAAATAAACTAAAAAAATGCAATTAATGCAAAAACCAAAATGCAATTAATGCACTTTAATTTATGCAAAAAAATTTTTTTTATTAAAAAAAATTTTAATTTAAAGCATCGAAGAGCTGGAATATACATTATCAATTGTATGGCTGTAAAAATAAAAATTCGTGAGTGAAAGGGTTAAGAATATGATTTATTATCGCAAAGGAAAGGTAAGGGTGTACAGATTTATAACTCTACCCTTGCTAAAAAGTTTCCAATACTTTACAACCGGAAAAAACCCGGCGGGCCTAGCGGCCCAGATGAGCATGTGGTGTGTAGCTTGATACAGAGTGATTTCTGGTCACTCTGTCCCTTCTAAACGGGCTTTGCAGCGTCTATTAAATAAGAAAAAGTTAGTTCCGAGACAGCAACAACGAAGTGTATGTAATTTTTGGACGTGTGGACGTTAAAACCCGCGCTGAAGCCACTACTACTTAACACGTACTGCTGGCTGTTGCGTTTTCTACGGTAAATCTACTCGTTGCGAGCATAGTTTGGACGTTGTGGCGGGGGTATCTGGCAACTGACGTCACGCAACGTAGCCTCATGTCGAGGTCCTACTTTCTAGCCTCGCCTCAATTCATGATTTTTAAATATTTATAGCACGATTAACTCTTAATATTTTGCGCTACAACTTCGGTTAACGTTTTTGTGACCTAAACTCCATCGATTTTCATTTTAAAAAAAATTACCGAACCTCCCTATTAGAAGGACAACATTCTTAATGGCTCATTCAACTTATACCAAATACGGTATAGGGGGTTTTTTGGGTCGCTGATCACGAATCTGGAGTCAGGTTTCAAAAATTCAAGATGGCGGATCCCACCACAAAAAACCCACATACCAAATTTGGCACGATGGCATATTGGATCCGCCATCTAGAATTTTTGAAATCTGACTTCAGATTCGTAATCAGCGACCCAAAAAAACCCCTATATCGAATTTGGTTTAAGTTGAATAAGCCATTAAGGGCCGGTTCCACAACTCGGGCTTAACTCTTAAACGGAGTTTAAATCATCCGTTCAACCAATGAGCGCCCGAGAATGAGGATTTAAACCGAGTTTATCTAGATAAGCCCGAGTTGTGGAATTGGCGCTAAGAATGTTGTCCTTCTAATTCAAGGAAATTTCCCACTGTGCTCCGCTGACCATAAAAGTCACATGAAAAAAATGGTCAAGGACCATTGGGTAGCCAGGGAAAAATCCTAAAAGTTTCGCATTAAACATTTTTCTCTAAAATTATTTCCCACTGAGATAATCAGCCGTACCGGGACTTTTTGAAGCCCCTGTATAATAAATAATGTTATGCAATTAATATCATATTCTAATATGTTACTTTTTGTTGCAGAAATCAAATAAACCATATTTGATAAACAAATATTTGTTTATATCTTGTTAAAAATACCTACCTATATCACATTTTTAAAAGTATCACTTACCGATCTGATGGATTAGATATCTCTTCGGATATTTCATTTATCAGTAATCTAACAGTATTTTTTGATAATCTGTATCTTTCACGGAATTCATCATGTGACCATATATCGAAATTATTTCTTCTTTCTCTATATACTCTTTCTGCTCTTCGATTTTCAATTATGTTAATAAGTTCCACAAAATCTTCATCATCTGTCAATTCTTCGTAATTTACTGCCATTTTATAAGATTTATCGGGATTTATCACAATAAATTTAAAGAATTTATTTTATCTGCACGAGCGCTGTTAGTTAAAATAACATATTTTCGAGGTTAGAAAGCACAATTATCTGTCTGACCAGCTGTTGATCTACCGACATCGCACGATCATTTTAACGGACCGTTGACCCTCGTTCAAACGGTGAACTAGGGTGAACACACCGGTTGTCAGACACTTAAGCAGGCGATATTTCCAGTTGTCGGACGTATCTCTTTCTTCCTCTGTTCAAGGGGATACTTTCATATATCTGTTTCATTAAATGTCCAACAACAGGTAAGTTGTCCGGCTAACCGGTGCGTTATCTATTTCATTCTCTATCCGACAACAGGTAGTATCCGGCTAACCGGTGCTTTCATACTACTGTTGTACAAGTCAGTCAGATACGTTAAACTCAGTTCAACGTTGAACTAAGCTTGAACCGAAAATGAACAAGTGGCCCTAAAAGGAAACTTAACCAACGGTTAAGTTAAACTAATTAGGAGCGGGTTGCTCCAACGGACTCGCCAGGCGGCGTAATGGTTTCCCGCCTCAAACCGACCGACTCCTCACGCTAGAGGGGAAAGGAAGATGGCGCAACTCTCAACCGCGGGAGTCACTCCGAGGAGCGACTAGCGCACTGACAACTGTCACCACCCGTGCAGAGAGGTTAGGGACGCCGATGGGCACTTAGCCGCGGGAATCGCTCGTGAGAGCGACGCGCGCAGCAAAGCACCTGTCACCGGAGGAGGATAGGAAAGGAAGATAGCGGCAACTGACTCGTGGAGTGCGAGTCAGGAGACACGACCACCTGTCGGGTTGGGTTAGGTCGCCTCACAGCGACCGATACTCGGACGCCTTATCAGACATTAAGTTGATAAGAACAACACTTTGATCATAGTCAAAATTGAGCTATGAAGCGATAACCATTACACTTTTCAACATTGCTCTTATAAATACTAAAAATAAATTTACTTCCGAGAATATTGGCCATCTAGCGGGCAAACGGGATATTAGCACAGCGATTCGTTTATATGCACACGTCAAATAAACCATTTCCACCTATTGGGACCGTGCAACACCCGTGCAGTGACACCTGGTGGTAGTAGTCGGTGAAAAATCGGCACTTTTATACAGTACCAAATACGATAAGAATATAGAAATCCTTGGCAAAACCAATTAGTGAACAACAATATGAATGTTTTTCATCAGGTGTATTCTGTAGCAATTATTTATATGTATAGAATTGCAATAAACAGTAAGTATAACATTTAGGGCCGGTTTATTCACCTTCAGACACGTTGACTGCCATATAATGTACTTTAACCCGGCAGCGGTGGTGGCTGGCAGTTAACGTGTTATAAGGCCCCTCTACACGTTGGCCAATGCATTGGCAAGCACGCTGGCCAATGTGCATTGGCCAGCGTGTAGAGAGGGCTGTTGGTGATATTTTGGCGGCATGGCACCAGCGTTGGCGGAGCTGGGCCAAGCGTTGGCGACCGATCCGTCGTGGTGTCGGTTTTTGAAGACACATCAAAGGCGTTGGCCTTGGAGCTGGCGGACGTTGGTGTCGCGTCCACACGTTGGCTGCATTGGCCTAGTATGTGAATAGCTGTCGCACCCGAGGCGAAATTTGTGTATTCATTTTGACATTGAAGACACTGCTAATTTTCATTGCACTAGCAGTATGTTCGATTTAAAAGAAGTGTTCATATCCATATTAAAATGGCACTGATTTTAACACTTCCGAAAGACTACATAATTCTATTTTCAGTAGTAGCAGGATCAAGTCAGTGTTTTAGAACGCAAAATTTCTATACTTAATTTAACACTGATGTGTTAAAGATGTATGCGATCTATGTAAACTCCGCAAAAAGTATAGGCCTACTTTATAGGTCTGTTAAAAGAATTTAGTAATAAACTTATTTATATTTGTACGATAAGGATTAAGGGTTTGTCAACAATTAAAATGACAAATATATTATTTATTTGTCAATTTTGCGACTTCAAATTGTTGCAATGCAGTTGTTCATATTGGCCTGCATCGAAACAAACTGAATTCCATGTCCTTGCCAGTGCGTTAGCCAGCGCGCTGGCCAGCGCATTGGCGAACGCATTGGCGAACGCATTGGCCAACGTGTAGAGGAGCCAATAGGTATGGAGAGACGTGCCGACTAACTTCAAGCCTTCACCAGTAGTTGCGCACGATCGTTCGCCGTATCCCCTCCAAGCAGTTGCACGGTCCCAGTAGTGGGACCACGGTGTTAAAGTGTACTTCATTTATATATGTATACAGTACACGCGTGTAAACTATACTATAATGTATTCTTTGTTGAGCGGCATACTGATAAGTGGTGCCATCTGTACCTTTATATGAACATTATATATATAAGCAAGTAAAGAGGCAGTTGAGTCAGCGTGCTTGTCGCAGTAACTTGTATACTTGAGTCTTCGTTTCTTTTCAGTAAAGCTTTATCGTTCTTTGATAGCGTGATTGCTTTGTTCATTGCCAGTTTCCTTTAACCACTTCACACGGTACCGTACCCCCTCCACAGGAGCGTTAGATATTTAACGCACAGCGTTAAACGCTCCGACGTCGCACAAGTTTCACTTCAAAAACTTTTTTAAAAATACTTTTATTTTAGATATAACAACCAAATCGTCGCATCCGTATATTGGTTTCACAGGTATTTTCATCTAAATATAAAGGATGTAATGACTAAGAGGACTGAAAGAGGAGAAGCCTAATTTTGTTCAGACTTATTGTTAGTACACTAACCAATGACATGACTTCCTACGATCTCCATTCCTCAAAACAAACTCGGCTGTCGACTTATTGTTAGTACACTAACCAATGACATGACTTCCTACGATCTCCATTCCTCAAAACAAACTCGGCTGTCAACTCTTTGTCAAAGAAAGGGGATCGTAGGAAGTCATACCATTTGTGGTCAGTGTATAAACTCTGAACGCGCGGGATTAGGCTCCTCTTCTTTCAGCCTTCTTGACCATTACACCCTGTATATTTCTCTAAATCATTGTGTTTGTACGTCCATCATTTGAAAATTAAGTATCTGATTGGGATGATTTTTTTAAAAATAGCATACTTGCGTGAAGATTTATAGTACTATTTTATGGCTGTGTGATGAAATCATTTTTTTTTCAAAGAATATTTGAATGGAACGACGAATTAGTGGACGAACTGACGAACCTACTAACGGACATAGAGACAAGTCGAAAGACTATTTTTGAAATTTCAAACTTTCTTTTCGTATTTTTCGTTTTTTAGTTAATTTTTCTTTAATTGACGAATGGAGGGATTTCTCTAAGCGAAATATAATTTGATTTTAAAACTCTAGATGCGCGTATGATACGCGCGAAAACTTCTAGTTTATTATAATATTGTATTTATCAATCGTCTATAAATCTATAATTAATAATAGTATAATCGATAAGCTTAATAGTAATTTCGAAACACTAAAGACAAATTAATCATTTTAATTTTTCTTTTTTACCCTTCCCACATTTTGATCTCACTGCCTTGGTAATACGTACTATAAACGTATTGGCAAGAGGCGAGCACAATAGATTATAAATCATGGTAGGAAATCTAATCGATAGGAAGTACGACTATGCAGCCATATTTATCGGTATTTGTGTACGTATATCACACCTAGAAAGCCGAGCGCTATCGCGACCAATATCGACGCGACGGGCTCTGCTTTTGTATTCAAATTGAGGCGCGAATTATGACGCGCGTGAATTAATTATCAGGGAAATGACCACGGACGCACTCTGCTCCTAAATCAGTGCCGAACAACGTAACCTGGAAGTGCCAAAATGCTTCTGGCCATTCATGTCAGCGCAACGTTTCACTTTGGGGCACGTACGTGATTGTCCATATGGTGTAATGCCATTTTACATATAATTCGAGCCATGTTAGAGATATAATAAAAAACGTATATCTGCATTAAATAGATAACTCGACATACTTATAAAATTGAAAAATTTCTGTGTAATATATAGACACCTATCTATTATTTCAAACTTATAGCACACGAAGAATCTCAAACAGTAAATTTTACCGTAGTCAGCAGTGAAAAAGGTCCACATAGCACTTTCCGAGAAATTTATTCCGTGGAACAGTAAAATGAGTTCAGTAATAGTGAAATATATTGAATAACAGTAAAGTGCACTAAATTTACAGTAGTGTACTATTCTGCTCAATAAAGTTCCCGAAAAGTGCTATATCGACCTTTTTTATTGCTGAATACGGTAACATTTACTGTTTACGTTTTTCCGTGTATTTTCATCTGGGCTGCACTGACTGCACCGAATGTATCTCTACCTTTTGTTGATGTAAAGGTATAATGAAGAATGCAGGTACACTTGGTGCAGCCTGGGGGAAAACGCTATATTATACTCACCAGAAAGGAAACTTGAATCACTATTATCTCGTTATTTATGAACCTTTATCTAATATCGATAAAAGGCTTTATCGTAGGTAAGAGTGTAATCTTTGAAAAAGTATTACATGAACGTGGGCCAAAAGTTCGTAGGTAGCGAGATAATAGCGATTTGAGTCTTCACCTTAGCGAATAAGTTTGAGATCATATGAGTACAATATATTACATAGGTATATTTGTTAGTCAAATATAGATATTTTCTTCATATATACATAAATATTTATATGTACATCAAATATATCGCGTGAATCTTAGTATACGTCTATGTATTAATGGTTGCACGATTGAGGAGGCAAGTAAATAAATGCGATTTTGATCCACTATTCGTTTTTGTTTTGTAAAGCTGTTATTATAAAGATATATTGCCCCTTCGATCATGCAACCATTAACAAATAGGTGTATGCTAAGGTTAACTTTGTATATTCATATTCTTCTAAAATATTTATTAAATTGACGAATGTCCGCCCGATAAATGATTCATACGCGTTTTATCTATATTATAATCCTGTATCAAAAGTTCAATTCGTAAACCATTTTTTTGATTAAACATAAAACATGTTTTAAAATTATCAGTGTAACTCATACTTCGATTTTCCCATGTGATTTATAATACTAATTCTTTAAGTTCAGCATTCCCCTTTGCTTTCTATCTCATTTTCTTTCTCTGTATGTTTTTAATAGATATGCAGGGTATTTGTGCCTTAATGTACGTAAGCATAACGGGTTCCACATCGGTTGGTGCACCCCACCCGCTGTGGTTTCCTGTAATTTCACGATAATATTATGTCAGTAGCCAAGATACAATCCAAGTACAACTATCGGTTCGAGAAAAATCGGTTATCTCATTAGTGATTAACCTGACAGATGCTCTAATACAGTTTCAATACTCGTTTGCGTTTTTTCGAATAATCAAGGAAATAAACGTAAGCAAGGCCATTTAGTTCGGATCTTGACTGCCGGTATCGCCATGAAATTACAGGAAACTACAGCGGACGAGGTGAACCAACCAATATGCAATCCGTTATACTACCGCGTATTAAAACAAACACGTCATATTATGTAGGTACAATTATTACGGACATCAATCCACGACGCCTCCTCTATCAGTGACGTTTCCCCACAATCACGAGTACTCACCTTCTTGGTGCGAAAGAGAGCGGCGACGGTGATGAGGTTGCCAGGAATCCCAACAAGCATGAAGAGGACGCAGCAACCGGCAGCAAAGTACAAGAGCCACGGTGGATAGCCGCCGTAGAGCACGGCCACTCCGGGATCCTCGAGGATCTCCTCGATCACGAACTCGCTCGCGTTTGCCCCCGAGGCGTTGTTCGCCATCCAATACTCCAGCATCTGCGAAAAGATGTAGACGAGGGTAACGCAAGAGTATTCAGCGGGTGGGTGTCCTCAGACCCATTTCTGGAGCTACGGATGTGTATTTCGAGGAAACGATCAATTCGTCGAACATCTCGGAGTCCCGAGCCTCGTTTTTCCCGGGAGACCGCGGGGGAGCTGTACCGAAGGAGTGTATCATATGCTCGACAACGAATACTCGACAGGGCTGCCGGAAAACCCCTTTAAAATATAAACGAAAAAAGGGACGAGTCCGTCAGGACCAATTCTGGCCGCGTTTTATGTTACCCTCTGTTTTATGTACTCGGTTATGACTTGTGCCATCGTCGTAACTCTTGGAGATGATAAAAGCGGCGTTTAAAGTGGATATTACATCGATTGTGTGGAAATTTAAGTGAATTAGGGTCGAAAACGGTGCTTACAGATATGCGGGGACACGCCTCTTTTTCATATAGCGTTAGAGTCGAATGAAGAAAGAGGCCGAAAAGTGGTGAGAAAAATTCTATGCGCGTGGATATGTATGCAAGCCATTTTTTGGAAGACAAAAATATTAAGAATTAAAAATTGGTTCCCGTAATTTACGAAAAAGAAAGTGAATTATAATAGAAAGTAGTGATAACGAAAATGGAAATTATTTTCGTCATATCGATTGGTACAGGGTGAGGCAGTAATACGGCACGATTTTAAAAAATCGCAAAAATAGAGATTTTAACACGTTCACAATACCAGCGGCCACTATAGTGGCCACATAGTATTCTGAGAATGTACCTTAAACTATAGGTGGTATTGAACGTATTAAAAAAAGTTGTTTTATTTTAATATAAATCAGGTCTATATCAGTGAAAATTTACTTTATATGAAAAATAATCATATTTTGAAGATGGTGTCACACAAGACTGTGTGTTAACTCTCTCTCCATTTCCGATAACACGTAACATCGCTCGGCAAAAGCGTATGCGATTATTGTAATCTTGAGGTTTTAGGGCTTGCACACTATCTACATCTTGTATAGATGATAGTGGAGATCATTCTTCAAAATCCTTCTTAACCCTCCATTGGTCGCGTTAATTTCAGTACATAAGGGATCGCGTGTTATGTTAGGCAAAATCTAACAACGCGACCAATGGAGGGTTAATGTCTCGCTGATTTTCGTAGGCTTCTTCCTAAAGCTCCACGCACACGATCAATATTCTCCGGGGTACGGCTTGTTTTTTCACTGCCGCCTTTTTTCTTTGTTGTGCTAGCAGTGGCTTCAAAGTTCCTAACACAAAGCGCGATAGCTTTACGGGAGCCCTTGTGGGTAAATTAAACTCACGATGGAAAATGCGTTAAGTACTAACAAAACTATCTGAGTTTTTGTAATAAGCCTTTACAGTAAACACGTGTTGCTTACTGGACCAACGTTCCATGGCTACTAATAATTTCACCTGTCTAGACGACAAAGGTCCAGTCCCCCACTCTCGTGACCCCCTACCAAGCCTGCCAGCCCCAACTGAAATTGTGCCGCTTCACTACCTCACTCTGTACTAGGAATAAAGATTTCATTCTTTACTGTTAGGATGAAAAGCCGTATCTCTTTAATTGAAATTAGAAAAATATCGTAACCGCGCCAGTCAAATACTAAAACATCATAACTTCTTTTTCAGCAAGGAAAGAGAATGAGAAAAACAATACAAAGGTATGGAGTGTGATGTATGAAGTGTGAGTGATCTAGAGAAAAATGTTGTATTAGGACAGCTAACCAAGTCCATTTCATGGCCGCTGGGCCGAAATAAACATATCTATCTATCTATCATAACTTCTTTTTCCATATGAAAACCACGTAACTTAAAACTTCAAGAAAAATCACACATTACACCTATATCTATTTTCCTTTTATAAAGTCGCGCAATTGTTTTCTCTGACGTATGCTTCACTGAAATATCATATCTCTGTCATAAATAAATGCATAATTGAGATGTGATATTTTAGTAAAGCATAGTATGTAAGCTAGGTTATTAATAACTAAAGAGAAATTAATTACGCGGTTTATAAAACGGAAATAAACATACGACGGTTTTGCTTAGTTTTCAGCCACGTGGTTTTCATGTAGAAAAAATTGTTACGTTGTTTTAATATTAATTTGGTGCAGTTACGATACTTTTGATTTGAATTAAAGAGATACATACAACTTTTCATCATGATAGCTAAAGCCCGATCTATAGACGCACCGTCTTCTCGTCCGTTTTGCCTGCACAGTCTTTTGCGTGCAAGTAAGACGTAGCGTCTGGACAGGAAACTGTAGTCTTATAAAGACGGAACACAGACCAAAAGATGAATCCGGGGAGAGAGCCCAGTCCAGACGCACCGTCTTGTCCACCGTTTTGCCTGCGCAGGCAAGACGGAGCGCAAGACGGAGTGCTAGATGGAGCGCTAGACGGAGGGTCTGGACAGGAAAACTGTGGTTTTATGAAGACGGGGCACGCGCGGAGCAGAAAGACGAAGCCGAGGAGCATCGTTTTCGGATACCTCTACAGACTTGCCGGTACGTGTGAACGGTGGCTATTCCAACACGGACAGAGTTGTAAATTATTGTTCAGACAAACATGGGCTGAATGCGTTCGCAGTCGGAAAGACTAATCAGTATAGAGAAGCGGTACGAAGTTTATTATATCTGGCTGGAACAACCAGACCAGACATCTCTGCTTCTGCAAATGTAGAGGAAGGTAACCAAACCCGACATACCACTTAAGGCCCCCATAGCTTCCAGGCCGGAAGGCTTCCGGCAAACCGTAGCGTGTATGGGGCCCTTTAGGCCGGGAACACACTATTGTCACGTCACGTGAGCTCACATGAGCTTACGTGTCGCTCGAAAAATAGTTATTTTCGATACGAGTGCGTGAAGCGCATGTTTTTAACGAGTGTGAAGTTTGACGCACGAGCGAAGCGAGTGCGGCTATCACACGAATTAAAAGTGGCGTGAAACAAACGAATATCGAATTTGACTTTTTGTCACCAGTGTCAAAACCGAGGTTGGAGCGTGGGCGCCAGTGAAGAAAAAACTGTCCACGCATTGCGCATGTACTTTCACGCACTGCGTAGGTTGTTTACACACTGAGCAGCTTCAGTGTGTGAAATACGATTTCACAAGCGTCGAGGACGATCGAACAACCGAGGTTTTTCACACTGAGTGACAAAATGTAATTTAATATTTTATCATATATTCAAATCTATCAGAGACATACTACTGTCATGTCACGCGAAACAAATGTGTCTCTGATGCGTATTTTACGCATGCGCATGCTACGTGCTAGTACGTGAGCTCACGTGACGTGACAATAGTGTTTCCCCGGCTTTAATTGTTTGGCCAAAACTCAGCCAAAAATTAGTCACATTTGAAAAACTGCATACCAGCGTGTAGGTAGGATCCTTACCTTTAAAAAATCAGCATTACTTTAAAAGAGAGATATTGTTAATTGAAAAAATCGAAAATCAAGTCAAAAATAGCTCCTGAGGAAAAAGGTACCTAACCCGACATACCTGGTTTAAGCAAAGTTTAAAACTAAAAATTTCAGTCCTACATTTTTTTTAACTCTATAACGTGCTTCTAATATCAATAACTATTACTTAAATATGTTTTCGAAGTAAAATAAATTGAAAAACCAAACATTTACACTCCAAAAATTAAAAAAACGAAATTTATTCCAAAATTATCGAAGCAAAAATTATAACCTTCGTAGAAGGGATCTGGGGAAGAAAACGGCCGAATCAGCCTCAAATACTCATAACGCCCATAAAGTTTTCAAAACTACAGCAAAAGAGCTAGGGTATGTCGGGTTAGACAACTTCGATACTTGAACTTTGTTTCCTCATAATGAACGAAAGAATGATGTTAGAAATAAAACTGAACCAATTTTGTCTACCTTATGTATTTCTGAATAACATCAAAATACCGAAAAAAAAATACCACTAGTTATTCGTGTCTACAGCTGCTCGTTTTCATACAATCAAAACTTTTGGCGATTGTAAATCTGTAACTTTTGAGATTATCGGCGCATAACACCGAAAACAAACGCCAGAGGCAATGCTACTGTACAGGCAAGCTGTCTATGCATCGAAACGACTAAGTTTACGTAGTGGATGGCAAAGTGCAGCACCACATGGTCGAAATAATACTGTCGTCCTAAAAACAGATGCCGTATCTACATTTTCAGATTTTTGCATCAATGGGCTCGTGGTAAGCTACATTATCTTTTTACAAAGCAGAAATTCCGTTAATGTTTCCGAAATATTAAAAATTTATTCTCTTTAAAAATATCTAAACAATTAAAGGCTATTGAAATAACTTTAAACCCAATTTTTCCGCTTGGGGATTTTAGTAGATAAGGCATCTGTTTTTAGGACGGCAGAATAATGGTGTGTCGGGTTTGGGAGATTATGTTAGATTTGGTTACCCTCCTCTACTAAGTAGATATCAGTTTAATCCAACGGAAAATGACTGGAAAATTGTGAAGAGAGTTTTTAGATATTTAAAAGGAACAAAATCATTAGGTTTGAAATACACAGGTGAGACAAATGATGTTCAGGGATATTCAGACGCGAGTTTTGGAGACTGTAAAAATTCAAAGAACTTGCTGGTTTTTAATAAGACTCTTTGGAGATGCGGTAACTTGGCGTACTCATAAACAATCGCATGTAGCATTGTCTACTTATCAAGATGAATATGTTACGATGAGTGAGGCAGATCAAGAGAGGTGTTATTTATATAATTCATTGAGATTAATGCTAATCTCGATAAAATATTTCATATGATATTATGGTGCGATAACAAAACAGAAATAGTGTGCGTACGGCCGACATTACACTATACAAGATCTTTGACAAAGATGTTTTATAAAATATATTTGACGAAAAATTTGACTGTGTAATATGTCCCATTTTATAAAATATGTCTGCTATAAAAGTTCTTTTATAAAAGTAACAGGAAACTGCTACATTTTATAAAACTTGTAGTCCGGACGGGAATACGGTGAAAAACGATGGACGGGCCCCGGGACCGGGCTCCGTTTTGCGCTCCGTCTTGTGCTCCGTCTTGCGCTCCGTCTTGCCTGCAGGCAAAACGGACGAAAAAACGGTGCGTCTAGACCGGGCTTAAAGCCGGGTCTCTGACGCACCGTCTTGTCCACGGTTTTGCCTGCGTAGTCTTTTGCGTGCATGTTAAGACGTAGCGTCTGGACAGGAAAACTGAAGACAGAAGACGGAGCAATAAGACGGATTCTCGCAAGTGCGACAAGGATAGTCTTGCGCTCCGTCTTACCTGCATATGCAGGCAAAACAGACGACAAGACGGTGCGTCTAGACCGGGCTTAAGAGTTACCTCTTTATTCCTAGAACCCATCGATATAGTGGACGGTGTAATTAAAATACGAGTTATAGCTCTACAGCGCTATAATAATGCCGAGCGTCGCGAGAAGTGGGCCATCGACTGATATTAATCGCGTTGCTATTTATTGATAGTAGCATTCAGTGTATATCTATGGAATAGTTCAATGTATAATACAATTGGAGGATGACACCGAGAACCGACTCGGATACCAAGCAAAATATTTTAGACGAGAACATCACAAAAAAACTGTTATACCTACTTGAAGAGGTTTTTGAAGAGAGTGAAAATAAATAAATATTTTTCAAAAGTATCGTTCGCGAATTATTAGTTTCAGAATAAAAAATTCTGCGCTTCTTCAAGCGTTTTCACTTTCCAACCGCTTCTTCCCAACGCCCTTGCCATCCATCTTTTCTATTAATGTGTGTACACTGTTGAATTTTACGCCTCGTTAAAGGTGATACGATTTCATTTCTGAACTTTCTTTATCACTCTTCGCTGTATCATCTTTGTTTTGTTATCTGTTTTCTTACGAACGTCTTCATTCCAGCTTTTTACCAGCGCAATGTTGTGTTACAATATTTAAACATTAATCTCATTTTTAATTTAGCTGACAATGAATTCTACGCTCTGTATCTATAGTTAGCTATTAAGGTAAATTTAGGTAAATTTTTACTGAGAAGTTGAAATTATTATTTTCGAATAAATTCGTTAAAATTGTAACGTTAATGAGACTTTCCTCGTAATTTTCTAAATTTCTGGCAATTATATATATATTAGACTGATTCAAAAAAAAAGCTCTTTTAATTAATTCTCTTGGCGGACACTTAAAACGTTAGTATTGTATTTAATGTAACTTTGAATATGTCGCCGGGTGCACATTCTCACTCAATATTTAAGAGTGTCTCAATCGCTTTTTCTGATTTCCATTTGAATAACATGGTGAAATTATTGAATCATTGGTTTAGTGCTAATTCCTCTTTTACGGTAAAAAAAATTCCCCGTGAAAAATTAGTAAAATTCAGAGTGTAAGGTGTAATTGACGTAAAGAAATATTATTTTAAATTATTAAATAGAATTAAATGATAATTATGGAGGAATAAATTGTGCAATTGATTCCCCCATAATTATCATTTAATTCTGTTTAATAATTTTAAATAATATTTCTTTACGTCAATTACACCTAAAACTCTCAATTTTACTAATTTTTCACGGGTCATTTTTTTTACCGTAAAAGGAATTAGCACTAAACCAATGATTCAACAATTTCACCATGTTATTCAAATGGAAATCAGAAAAAGCGATTGAGACACCCCTAAATATTGAATGAGAATGTGCACCCGGCGACATATTCAAAATTACATTAAATACTAACGTTTCAAGTGCCCGCCAAAAGAATTAATTGAAAAAGCTTTTTTTTGAATCAGTCTAATATATATAATATGTATTTATTTTCGTATATACCATTCATAAGTATGCAGATAGTTTGTACATTATTATTTAATTTCACTTTTTTTGTGTTGGAAGCATTTTTATATTATTTATGTAAAATATTCTAAACAATGAAAAATAATGGTCTCTATACTTATATTCTCTTTTTCTTTGATTTTATTCTCGACCCAGATTTTCTAATTGAACCCTTTTCGAGTATTCGCAACGAAATAATGATAAGAGTAGGGGAGGAGGGGGCTAAGAGGACCTCTTAAGACAATATTGTCCATATTTATGTAGTAGTTTGTTAAAAATACATAATTTTTGGATTATACGTACTAGGAAATGTTGTTTACCGATTACTATTTAAAAACAGGTTTTATTCTTATTCAGTAATAGCTATAAGTACTAATTTTGATATAAATATAATGGTCCATTTCACCATGGTAGATTGTTTAACACGTTGACTGTCCCCATAAGGAATTTTTTCGATCCCCTCACGTTCAACAGTTTTTCTTTCAAATATTTTAGTTTTATAGTTATAGAATATCATATACCGCTAAGTAAAAAAAAATTTTATTATTTTGGTTTCTGATGACATGTTCTTATACCGTATGTCTGACGGCAAGCGTAACATCACTTCGGCTGTTTTTACCGACGGTGGTCGAAAATTGCATTGGATCTAATGCAAGACTCGACCACCGTCGGTAAAAACTGCCGAAGTGATGTTGCGCTTACCGTCAGACATACGGTATGACTCATGGACGTATCAGCGCATTTTTTCTAATCTTATTATCTATGAATATGTGAATGAACTTTTCAAGGATAATCGCCTCATTTCATCTGGTCCTCCTCGCCCCAAAAGTCCGTTAGTGCAATAATATTCATTACCGGCATATCCTTGGAGGTTATGTTTTGATCGACATCTCAAAAATTATACCAAAGCATGTAGTTTTTAACACGTGGAGTCCAAAATTAATAGCTATTATTTGTAAGAAACTACGGGCATCTGAAAATCAAATATTCTTCGATCACTTACCGCTATTTTACTTTTTTTATCATAACTTATTCATTACACGTGCAGTGTCAATAAGCATATGCTAGTTACAGTGGAAACCTCCTACTCTACAAGTTTAAGACCCCGAGGTGTTGATAGCGTTTATGGTAACTTATTAATCGGCCCGGTCCCATTCGTCCCGTAGGTCCTCTTTGCCCCCTCCTCCCCTATCGGTGTTTAGCTCATCATCCGCTCAGCATGCTATAATAATTCTCCGCCATTATCATTTTCATGTTTCTAGCGATTTGTACAATTCGTTTTCATTATTTGATGCAGAGAGAGAGAGAGAGAGAGAGAGAGAGAGTGTCTTTCTTTTTAATGATATATTCGTGAAGGCTTTCCGCGCAATCGACTTCATAGCTGTATGTATTTAGGGAAAAAGCCAGAGTCGTTGATATGCATTAGACGAAATACAGTCATTAGCATAACCGCGCAGACAAATCCTAGGAAGAGCTATAATATTAAAGCGGCCCTAGTAAGTAGTAGGAGGAAGTTAGAGGGTTTCTAAAAATTGAATAAGCGAAATGGCTTTTGTTGTTTACATATACAATATATGCGACTCTTAACATGCCTTTACAAGTTTTTAGTACGACTTCTAGAATGATGTAGCTCAAATTTTCCCCCGAATATCCAAAAAATATTTCTTTTTTATTAATGTTCACCCTCTTATATGTGCGAATTATCATATCTTTTAAAGAGGAGAACTTTAATTAGACGTGGTATTTATACTCTTTCTTTTCGTTACTGGTTCTTTTACAGATATTTCTTCTTCTATTATTTTGTCGGTTAGGAGTTTTTTATTTCAAATTTAAATTAATCAGTAGCAACAAAAGCATTTCACGCAGACTTTCCATTTATTTATCATTACTCAATCAATTACATACATTTCTACACTTCGACGATTGGTAGACATCACTCACTCAAACTTTCAAGATTTGAGATTCAAGATAACAATTCCAGCCAATAAAATTCACGAAAAAGTGGATTCATTTTTTCAAGATTCATTTTGACATATCATTTGACAATTGGGGAACGTCATCCACGTATCGAAAATGACTTTTCACACTTTTAAGATTCGACATAGAGTATATCGGTATAAAATCGGCCAATGAAATTCACAGGAATGTGGCTTCAACTTTTCGAGATTCATTATGGCACGTCCTTTTTAAGCAAGGAGATCCGATTTCTCAGAGTAGATAGGTAGGTACATATGTATGTATAAATTTTATCGAGCGTTTAGGATTCACGTTGAATGATTCATACAATACGTGAAGAAAGTACTCAAAAGTTTGTTTACTAAAAAAAACTTTAATTTCTGAATATGAATGGTGAAAAAAAGTATCGTAGAATTCTTTTCTTCGTTTTCTCTTCACGCTTAATTATATTCTCTCTTACATATTACTTACACACAGATAGTTATTTTCAAAAATGTCCCCACCATTTATGCGGAATAAAAACTATCTAAGCCGTAGTACTTTTTCTTTTCTCAACTATTATCAATCATAAAACAATATACTCCTCTTCTTATCAAGGAGTCAATCCAGGGTGGAATTCCCTATAAAGCCGCCATGTTTTTTCTCAGATTTTACGCCGGTTTTCGTTTCCAGATAGACTATTTCACTAATGAACTATGGTTTTTCCGACAAAGAAAACTTTCTAAAAAAATGTTTATTTAATGACTACAATTCTGCAGTACCCTATAGAATTAACCCTTCACTGCAGGTTTTCAGACAGGAGTTCTATAACCCAAGTTACTTGACACGAACCTAATCGAATCAATTTTTCACGATAGCATTCATCATAGTTGTTTCGGCAAACGTGTGCTGCAGATGCGCTTGCGGTCCTGCACCTTTCCAGCTAGGCGACGCACTTTCACCGGAGAGGCGATTGCCAAACGGGTCGACGCGAGCCGCGTCTCGCAGTACCCGCACTCCCGCGTCATATATATCACCCCTTTTCTATCCGTTTTTCCCTCGCGGATCTTGACCGCTAGGTGGTACGCGGGAGTCTTTTCGTCGGGACCCGAGAACTTTCTCCCGATATTCCCGCTGTTCTGTGAAAACCATCCCCCTCCCTTTCCATCTCGGCTAGAGCACTACCGAGGCACACGCCGTGGTTATATTAGTCGCATTTTCAAAACCTCAGTTCGTCGCCGTTCCTCCTCGAAACACCTCGCCTCGTCCACGAGAGCCTCGTATGGCTCATTCGCAGGTTGTTTCTCTACCAACTTGTAATAAACCGCAAGATTTAAGTATCCCCAAGCTTAAGTTATACTTCCCATCCCATCATCGTCATTATCTCATACACAAGACAATGGTTATTCTGCAAAAAAAATATATTATATTTTGTCTTCTTTGTCCTGATCGAATACTGATGGAACTCTCGCAAGACCTTGTTACATTTTTTATTTAAAAATATGAAACGCAAGCTGAGAACGTCTCGACGGACATTCTGAACGAACAAAGAAGTCCGTATGAAGGATAAACAGCGCATGACGGAGGAAGCGAGGGAGAGAGGGAGAGATTCACGCATTGTCTTACGTAAGCAACTAGGTGACCCCCAGTCTATACACAGACTTTCAAATTTAGAAATTGAATCATTAAACGACCAATAGTAAAATTATTTTAGTTCGTATTTTAACGCGGTGCTTTGGAAAATGTGTTTCCAACAAATTGCTATTTTTATCGCTAAAAAATGGGTACAAACAGCAAAAGAAACTTCTTTTTAATCGAGACAATTTTTTCAATTTCAAAATCTCATCTTTCCCAGGAATTGAAATAATGGCATCTCTCTTCACACATCTATCAATACTCTCTCTAATTAAGTTTCTACATTATCGAATAAAAATGTAGATGCTTCCGTTTCAAATCGGACTTTACTTAAAACTTCGCGAAGTCGATTGACTTAAAGAGACCCACGGAAGGATCAGCTAATCCTGAAATCTTCTTGCTCGCTCTTCTGGAGTTTTCCTCTGATATATTATACATACCTACCTCCGCCCAGCCGCTCACGAAGCAGCCGCACGGAAAGACACGCCGCTATTGCGCGACGACTCGCGGAGGGGCCTACTCGCAAAACCTATTTTTGCCCGCGAAAAAATAAACTTTTTCGACCCGGAGTAAAAATGTTTGAAGATTTCCCGGCGTATCACTGGCCAAATAAATACGCGCGGCATGGTGGAGAGGAAAGAGGGGAAGGGTCTTATCGGTCTGACGCGCGCCTATAGAGACGTGTCTTCGTCGAAAAAAGAAAAGGTTAATTCATTCGTGATCTTACAGAAATATCACATAATTAGAATACTCCAAATCGTCTTCATTAATCTTAGTACTTGAACAATGCGAAAAACGATGAAATCATTGGCAAATTCATTATTACACTTTCCATAAGCGTATATATACTCATATATTTATGATTCGAAACGAGGTCACGCTCAGAATTCTCCAACAATAAGTATACGACTCGTAGGAACTGACCTAGACTCGGACTCGCGTAAATACATCGTAGCTGCAGCTACTTTATTGCAGTGGTAGCGGTTCAACGCGCTTCCGCCTTACAATGGAATGAGAGTGGGAAACGAGTAGGTATAAGATGGAACGGATCTAGTTTATGTCCATGTAATTGGTTTTAACGATCGATAACCTGGTGCGATTATTTATCTTATACAGTGCTGTCTCCCTAACTCTTCGCGCTCGGAGCTTAAAGAACGCTCTCACTCCGGCTAAAGAAGCAGTCCAAAGAGAGAGAGAGAGAAAGAGCGTCTATCGCATATCAGCGCGTGCAGAGAAAATAGTGGGGGAACGATTCCCCGACGCTCATCGGTTGAACGTTCAGGGGAAGCGAAAGTTACAGAGTGATAAAGTTAGGGAAACGGTATTATAATTATTATTAATACTGTCTTTTATGATTGGACTTTATATCGCTTGTTTGGGTCTAATTTACGATTGCTGATAACACGTGCATTAACACAAATCGATTATTAAACGTAATCAGATAATATGTAGCACAAGTTTAGTTTTGTTTCGTTTATCTTATAATAATTATTAGTTATTGGGGCACTTTGTTCCTAAATGATCTATTAGAGTTTATATTAGCCATATCTCCGAAATATTCCAGTATATAGGTCGTTATACAAAACATTATAACATTATCTACAAAAACAGTACGAGAATGGGGTACTTAGGGAACGTGTGAATGCGAGGGAGAACACACGATGGCATAAGAGCCACTTTATCTCGAACTTATCCAGAGAATTGTGTACGTAAGGCGAGGCATGATGTCTAATTCAGACATGTGTGGCTAGTAATTTAGTCGAGTAGCGAGTAATTTAGTCGAGTAGCGAGTGACTGACCTACTACACTAAACTACTCTACTAATTTTTTACTGTCCGCACGCACTAAATTACTAAATTACTCGCTACTCGTCTAAATTACTTGCCGTGTCTGAATGAGGTATTATACTGTCTCCGTATACCATATGAGGCTAAACATACTCACCAGGAAAGAAACTTCAATCACTATTATCTCATTATCTATGAATTTTTGGCCTAATATAGTATATCGATATAAGACTTTATTGTAGATTGAAACGTCATCTTCGAAAAAGTATTACAAAATATGAGCCAAAAGCTCATATGGTACGAAAAATAAAATACCTTCGCTTTCTCGCTCAGTCAAATGCTTTCTGTTATCGATGCAATATAAGTGTCTCAATTTTTGTTTATGTCATCGGGAACTCCTTCACTCGGTGGGCTAAAATACCATTAGCTTTCGCAGTAGCTAATCCCGGAGCTTTGCGTCTCGGCAGGATATCTGTTTATTAATGTACGGTGTGTTCTACACTTTGAAGGAGCGAACGAAACATTTCGAAAAAGCGCGAAGAGTTGCCACAGAAAACATTTCTTCGAAACGTTCGGCGTTCAAGACGGAAAGTTTTGATGTTTCGGTCACGTTTTCGAGGCGATAATGGATTCCGCGATGACGAAGGCATGAGGGTAATTCTTATATGCGCATATATTTGTAGGATCGTGCCTAAGAATGACAACAACAGTTGATGGCAATTCGTTATATGGTAAGTTATTCTAGCGGAGAAAGCAATAAAACCTATCATGCAGATGGAGAAATTATTTTAATGCGAACCCCTATGATAAAATGCATTCATCTTACACATTGAAATATGCTCTTGACTAAATACTCATATTTTTTCATATTTGGGAGAACATCGATTACTCGAAAATTGGACCATTATCAAGCTTTGCAAACTTATGACTAAGTCTAATTTAAGTACATATATTTACCTCATACGATAAAAGTTGGAAATATGCTTCACCTAAGGAATAAAAATTATATAGCAAAATACCTTATTGTTAGAATGTGAATACATAGTAAAACTAGAATGTCACAATTTCTATACTGGAAAAATATAATTTGGATAAAACAAACTAACATATCCGAAGAAATAATAAATTCTGTTTTCGACATTTTGGAGAATAGATGCCTAAGTGGTAAGACAAATGCTCTAAATATCTCATAAGGTCAAAAATGAATTTTAGGCGTAAGAAAAACAAATAACAAAGAATATACTTAACATCTCGCATATATTCTAAAATATAACAATAAAGAAAATATAATTATCAATAAATAAATAAGCAGAAATAATTGAAAGTTCACTGCAAAACTATTATTGTCCTGTCGAATCAGATGACTTCGCCATTCCTTTCGCTGTTTATTTTATCTTCCTTCAATAATCATTACCAAATATTTGAAAAAGCCGTTTTCTATTTCCCACAGAAAGTGCATAGTAATAAAAAAGTAAATAATAATCGGTAAGTTTTACACTGTATTATCTTCCACAACTGGAAGAATATCGGTATAGTAAATCATTAATAAAATAGAGGCACATACCCTTCTTCTCGCCGGTAGGGCATCTATCCTCCGTCGCTAATGGGGCATCTATCCTCCAAAGAAAATCTTGCGGTGGGATAATTACCTCACCAATAATCATACCGACATGCAAGATTAAAATCTGATAGCAGTTATCGTTCTTCATTAGTTAGCTTTACCGATTCGTAAAATATACTTTCACGTCGAATTTTTTCGTAGAATATTCTACAGACATCACATTTTAGCGAAGGCAGTTTCAGCAGAAATTAACAATGAGCTGTGCTTTTCACTTGAAATTGTTATAAATACTTAATTAATGTAGTTTTTTGTTGGGGTATCTCTATACCACTTTTACCCTGTACAGAATGACTTTTCCGAGGCCTCGTTTATTTCCATTATTGGTTACCTTACGGCAAAATCTTCTAAATAAAAGTTTTTTGAAGTCGAAGGCAACATATAGTACATACAAAGGGTTTTTAATAGCACGTGTTATTTATAAGACGTACGTGAAAACGTGTTAAGATATGAATATCACTTTATTTTTAAACTTTAATACGGTAATGTGAATATTTACCTTTATTTGGATAACGATAAATAAATTTTATTCATAAGACAATATTATGGAAATTATAATAGTAAAAAGAGATGCAATAATTATGTACCTTTATTAGAACGAGACATATGGTTACCCATATGTGTGTGTCTCTACTGGTGCGCGTTTTTAGAAAGGTGTGAGTAAATATTACTCATCATTTCCATTGAAAGTGAAAAAATGAAGGTTATCTTCACGTCTCGTAAATAACACGTGTTATCGAAAAGTCATTGCATGTATCATATCGAGGGTATCCTGCCAAAAGGTCGTATCAACCAAAACATGATTTTTGTGGATACGCCCTGTTAGCAGGACACACTTGACGTGGGTTTCCTGCCAGAAGGGCATATCAACAAAATCATGATTTTTGTGAATACGCCCTTTTGGCAGGATGCCCTCGATATGTAACTCTCGACACGAAAAAACTTTTACTCGAAAAACTTTTTCGTACAATGGTTAATAACGAAAATAAACGGAGCCACCCCAGGCGGAAAAGTTCTATATGGTTTGTACTATAGTTCTGTGGTACTAACAGTCAAGAAAGTCGATTTTTCAGGAGACGCTTCAAACCACCGATCAATTCAATGGGTGTAGAGCGTAATCGGAATATTATTTTGTTAAACTACAAGTTGTAGGCGATTTGGAGCCATATCGGGTTTTGCCATCATATTCTTCATTGCTGACTGTACATATTGACATTAAAAACAAAAAATCACTTTTTTTGACATATCGGGTTTTGACTTAGTACCACAGAGTTCATATATGGATTTAGTCCTGTATAGATTATATAATTATATTGTTATGGTAGTGGGATGCAAGAACCACAATCGTGAAGAAGGAACACGGAAACCATTTAAAGAAACGGGCATAATAAAGCTACAAAAAACATGTAAAACGTTCATCATGTCTGGCAGCTCATGCGAGACTGTTGAAGATAGGAAAGCAATCTGGACTCTAGGTGACAGTGAGAATCAGCTGTCTATGACGAAGTCTCGTAGGCCATGCATGGGACATGTAGACGGTGATCCTCATCAGCCGTCGTAACAATATGATTTCAATATAAACCATATATGAACTATATAGGGTGTAATGGCTAAGAGGGCTGGAACAGCAGGAGCCTAATTCTGTTCAGAGTCTATACACTGAGCAATAACATGACACCTTAACACCACCGTTCCTCGGAACCCATTCGGCCCTCAACTCTGTCAAAGTGAGGGTATCATAGGAAGTCATACCATTGGTCAGTAAACAAACTCTTAACAGAATTAAGCTCCCCCCCGGTTTCAACTCTCTTAGCCATTACACCCTGTATATGGATTATCTTAAACTTTCAAATTTTTGTAATATACGAGGGTCATTCAAATATAAACGGGAATTTTGACGTGGCGCCTGAGGAATTGGCAGGATCCGCTCAAGAACAGTTAGGAGCTATTGGCGGGAATGTCAAGAATGGGGAAGCGCATGCGCCGCGATTTCAAACCGGTTTAAGTGACAGTAGAGAAAATGAGTGAGAGGGAGGTGCACGCTTCAGTTACGCAGCGCATCATCATAATATAAGGTTTTTGGCACGGGAGGGTGTTCGGCCAGCTGAAATCTTCAGGAGACTTAAGGAACAGTTTAGCGAAGACACTCTTTCTCAGACACGGGTGTTTTTTTGGCACAAAATGAAAGCGGCATTGGGCGAACACCGTTTCGCTGACGACGCTGGCGTTGAGGCATTCGAGCACAACTCGCTGCATACACGCCCCGCTTCTTTTTTTCGTGACGGAATACAAAACCTTCCGATAAGGTGGGAAAAAATGTGTTACTATAGGGCGGGAGATTATGTAGAAAAATAATCCAATTTTTGTACTTTCTTTTCTACAGCCAATAAATTGTAAAAAATAAATTCCCGTTTATATTTGAATGACCCTCGTATAATTAATATACAGGGTGTTTCAAAATTCAGTACAAATATTTGAAGGGCGTATTTTTTAGATCAAAATAAGACTTTCTTTTCCTATAAACACATGTGTCCTAAAATACACCCCCTCCAAGCTACAGCCATCTTAATTGTCATTTAAAAAACCGATTTATGGCAATTTTAGGTCATCAAAACGATTAGAGCACTGGTATTTCAAATGTTTAGAACATTTGATGCATAATTCTTGCAACCACAGTTTAAAATAATCGATTTTTTCGTGTAAACTTTACTACATAAACGATCCCCCGTTCGTTCATCGGCGATTATCTCTAAAACGGTAAGTTGTATCAAAAAAATGCAAGAGCCCAAAAGTTTAGATTTTTGTCAATCCGACCAGATGGTCGAACTCATTTTTTAAATTTCCAAACGGAAACATAAAATTTCGGTCATTAACCCTTAGCGGCCACACCTCAGCCAGGCCACATAGCGGCTACATGGGGTAACTCATTACCCCACGCTGAAAAACCTAGTTGTACAAGACATATGGGTGTTTTAAGACTTCTAACCGATCGTTTCATGTTTGTTGAAGAGTTCTTCAACATTTCTAATAATTTTTATCGGTCAATTTATAGATGGCGTTCTAAAAACTGGTCATATATGTGAAAATTCAGCTAAAATGGCTTTTTTCAGAAAAAATGCATTACTCCGCCATTTTTCAATATTAAGGGTAAACTTTTAGGATTGTACGCACAACATATACCACTACCGTAAAAAAATAACAGTATCCGCCGATCATTCAAAAAGTACCTATATTTATTTTGGAAAATTACTGGAGGGAAAATGAAAAAAATTACAAATCATAAAATTTGTCTTTTTTGTGTTCTATGCGAGATAATATGTATTTATACATAAAATAATATATTCGAAAAAATATAGATATCATGCGTTTGAATGAATACGCGCGCGCCCCAGGTGTAGAGGAAAGTGCCCTAATATCGGATACATTTTTTTAAACTGTCATATATTATGAACAAATCAATTAAAAAATGGTGTCCTAATATTGGATAGGGTATCCAATATCTATTATGCGACTGATATTTTGCACAAAAATACTAAAAATAATTATCCCTCTATACATGAGTCACAAATATATTGTTTCTTTCCTCTAGCTTCAGCACAGGCTTCATGAGCCCACCTATAACATCTAAAACACCAGATCCATCGTTCGCCTGATTGATCCGAAGAAAATGATCCTAAACAAAATAAACAATCCACGTCTTCTTCTTCGGGGTCCATGTTGTAGTCTGAATTAACATATGGAATGTCTTCTTCTGACTCGGATGATGAATCCGAAAGGATGGGCATAGTGTCCAATATTAGGCAACGGATAATATTTGCGAGTTAGGTTTTTCATAGCAAAAATTAATAAAAATTACAGCGCGAAAACTAAACATATACAATGTCTATAACAGTAGCTTCAATACTGATACGCAACTACTTAAAGTTCTTACCTGATTTTCAATATGTCCCAACTCAAACAGGTCTCGGTAGAAAACTAAACCGCGAAAAATAATAATCCGTCTATATCACTTTGATGGATTGTACTAGCAAGCTTACAAACATAGGCTACTCTCTTTGGGTTTTATTAAAGGTACTCGTCATAAGAAGATGCCACATAATTATCTGCTTTGACAAATATAGTGGTGTCCAATATTAGGAATTATCCTAATATTAGGGCACTTTCCTCTACACGAATATTATTGTATTCGTTCATTCGAAAAAGAAAGTATACTATCCCCGCGTGGACACGAATACATTCTTACGCGGGAATAGATGACAAAAAAGCCAACACGCAGTAATCAAACGAAAAAAATCTATTTCACTTCTCATACACACACATGTAGACGCGAAACTTTTTAGTCAAAAAAATTGTTTGGAAAGTATCTTATCAATTTTTTTATTTATGGGCATTTGAGACATAAAAATTGTTCATATATATGAAACTAAGTTTATGCATCGTATTTTCATAACCTAGAACCCACGTGTTATCCTACAATGAACGTACACTAGATTTATTCAATAAACAATATCATATAAAAATGAAACTGAATTATTTCACATGAAGAGACAAGATTCCATAACGACTAGGATTGAACCAAATTTTTTTTTACTAGTGTAGGATCATGGGTTTGGAGGCTGGACGTATTAAATGGTATGAATATACAGGGTGTCCGAAAAGTATGGAAACGGTTGAATATCTCGAAAAGTACACTTCAGATCGGGAAACGAAAAAATACGTATCCGATATTTTTATAAAAACTATCAAATGATACCAAGATTGATCCCACATCCCAACCCCTGTGGGTGGGGGAGGGGGAAGCTTCAAAACCTTAAAAAGGAACCCCCACTTTTGATTGCATATTCGCATTCTACATTAAAAACTACATAACTTTTATTTGAAACATTTTTTTCGATTCGTGGCAGATGGCGCTATAATCAACGAAATTCAATTTTTTCGGTTTTTGCAATTGAGAGTCGATTTATTCGATTCTGCAATACAATTGCGATAGAAATTTACATTTTTTATTCTCATACTTGATATTTTTATTAAAAATTTAATTTAGTTTTGCAAATTTGAAGTGCAGATGCGTTTTGTACCTGGAATTCCCCGTGACGCACTAAGTTCCGTTAGAGGAAATAAGCTAATTACTCAAGGATAATCCCTTTCGGAATACATCGAGGTTCGAGGGTCCGGAAAGGCCCGGCAATTAGCGGTACCTGGTTACGTTTACTCAGGTTAACGGATATCATTAAAACGGACTACTAGTGAAAGAATAGCTACGATTCCCGGAATATACCGTCCGCCTTATTATCGCAATTAACCCTTCGTCGCGCTAATACTGATTGCTAGGAACTGATATCCATATCTGAATCAAGCACCCCGAAGGGAACAGAAAACTATTACGTCCACGTCGTTGCTTCTGGGTTACGCTAAAAGTAGTGTATTTGCCAGATTTCTAAACGTCTAACGATGAAAGTTTTACTGTAAATTCAAATTTGCAAAACTAAATTAAATGTTTAACAAAAATATCAAGTATGAGAATAAAAAATGTAAATTTCTATCGCAATTGTATTGCAGAATCGAATAAAGCGACTCTCAATTGCAAAAACCGAAAAAATTGAATTTCGTCAATTATAGCGCCATCTGCCACGAATCGAAAAAAATGTTTCAAATAAAAGTTATGTAGTTTTTAATATAAAATGCGACTATGTAATCAAAAGTGGGGGTTCCTATTTAAGATTGTGAAGCTTCCCCCTGCCCCGCCCACAGGGATTGGGGTGTGGGATCAATCTTGGTATCACTTGATAGTTTTTTAAAAAATATCGGATACGTATTTTTTTGTTTCCCGATCTAAAGCGTACTTTTCGAGATATTCAACCGTTTCCATACTTTTCGGACACCCTGTATATTTAACGATATAAAAGATACATATAGGTTACTCTCTCGTGGCTCTAAAGGGGCCCATACACTGTCAAACATGTTTGCGCAACGCAGGTTTGCGCAACGCTGCGTTGCGCAACTGCATCATCCATACACTGTCAAACAAGTTTGCGCAACGCTGCGTTGCACAACTTCATCAACCATACACTGTCAAACAAGTTTGCGCAACGCAGCGTTGCTGCATCATCCCTCCAAAATTCCCTATTCTGAATAGTCGTCATTATCACAAGTGAACCTGGATAGGAGGATAGAGGAAAAAGGATAGAGGGTGAACCGGATACTTATAGAGATAGATCGCTGGTAAGACGTAGGAAGGGAACAGAGGCGTGCGAAAGACTTCGGGAAGACACGCAGATGCGTCGAAGTTCCGTGGTGCGGTCAAGAGACGAACGTACGCGCGTCTCGATGTAGTAATTTATGATAGGACGGATGCGCGTCTCGATAGGGTGACGCGCTTCCTGATGGTTTCATTTATGATAGGTCGACACACTTCTCGTTAGCTTAATTTATGATAGGTCGACCCTGGATGGTAAACAAAGGGTGCTCGTAGGGAAGGCAAAGACCTGTGTGAAGTTAGCCCCCCCACCTCCGAATAAAAAATTTTTGAATACATGATCGTTTGCCCTTTGTTTGCCCATGATTGCCCATCACTTTGTTTTTTTTGCCCAACTCACCGTTTAGAAGATATAGCTAAAAATAGGGCGGGGGGCTAACTTCACGCTAGCCCCCCCATAACGTAATTTCGAAAATTCAAATGCATGATCGTTTGCCCTTTGTTTGCCCATGATTGCCCATCACTTTATTTTTTTTGTCCAACCCACCGTTTAGAAGATATGGGGGGGGAAGCTAGCGTGAAGTTAGCCCCCCCATAGTGTAATTTCGAAAATTCAAATGCATGATCATTTGCCCTTTGTTTGCCCATGATTGCCCGTCACTTTGTTTCGTTTGTCCAACTCACCGTTCAGAAGATATAGGGTGGGGAAGTGGGGAAGTATTAGATATACAACTTTGCCTCCGCCGTCTTTATCGTAAGCCATCTACAATAGCCTCGGTATCGCTTGCCCATTTTTAGATACAGTCTCAATGTGCATTTTCGACGTGATAACACTTCGGAATCGTTTGCCCATTTTTAGAAAGATTATCAGTAAGCATTTTCGACGTTTGCCCAACCCGTGGAACCGCTCTACAGCGAGTTTCATAAGTGATGTAAAAATGAAAAATCGTAAAATCGGTGATATCAACTCGGAAACGTTTGCCCATTTTTAGAAAGAGTATCAGTAAGCATTTTCGACGTTTACCCAACCCGTGGAACCGCTCTACAGCGAGTTTCATAAGTGATGTAAAAATGAAAAATCGTAAAATCGGTGATATCAACTCGGAAACGTTTGCCCATTTTTAGAAAGAGCTTCAATAAGCATTTTCGACGTTTTCCCAACCCGTGGAATCGCTCTACAGCGAGTTTCATAAGTGATGTAAAAATGAAAAATCGTAAAATCGGTGATATCAACTCGGAAACGTTTGCCCATTTTTAGAAAGAGCTTCAGTAAGCATTTTCGACGTTTGCCCAACCCGTGGAATCGCTCTACAGCGAGTTTCATAAGTAAAGTAAAAATGAAAAATCGTAAAATCGGTGATATCAACTCGGAAACGTTTGCCCATTTTTAGAAACAGCTTCAGTAAGCATTTTCGATGTTTGCCCAACTCGTGGAATCGCTCTGCAGCGAGTTTACGATTTTTCATTTTTACATCAGTTATGAAACTCGCTGTAGAGCGATTCCACGGGTTGGGCAAACGTCGAAAATGCTTACTGAAGCTCTTTTTAAAAATGGGCAAACGTTTCCGAGTTGATATCACCGATTTTACGATTTTTCATTTTTACATCACTTATGAAACTCGCTGTAGAGCGATTCCACGGGTTGGGCAAACGTCAAAAATGCTTACTGAAGCTCTTTCTAAAAATGGGCAAACGTTTCCGAGTTGATATCACCGATTTTACGATTTTTCATTTTTACATCACGTATGAAACTCGCTGTAGAGCGATTCTACGGGTTGGGCAAACGTCGAAAATGCTTACTGAAGCTCTTTCTAAAAATGGGCAAACGTTTCCGAGTTGATATCACCGATTTTACGATTTTTCATTTTTACATCACTTATGAAACTCGCTGTAGAGCGGTTCCACGGGTTGGGCAAACGTCAAAAATGCTTACTGAAGCTCTTTCTAAAAATGGGCAAACGTTTCCGAGTTGGTATCACCGATTTTACGATTTTTCATTTTTACATCACTTATGAAACTCGCTGTAGAGCGATTCTACGGGTTGGGCAAACGTCGAAAATGCTTACTGAAGCTCTTTCTAAAAATGGGCAAACGTTTCCGAGTTGATATCACCGATTTTACGATTTTTCATTTTTACATCACTTATGAAACTCGCTGTAGAGCGGTTCCACGGGTTGGGCAAACGTCAAAAATGCTTACTGAAGCTCTTTCTAAAAATGGACAAACGTTTCCGAGTTGATATCACCGATTTTACGATTTTTCATTTTTACATCACTTATGAAATTCGCTGTAAAGCGATTCCACGGGTCGGGCAAACGTCGAAAATGCTTACTGAAGCTCTTTCTAAAAATGGGCAAACGTTTCCGAGTTGATATCACCGATTTTACGATTTTTCATTTTTACTTCACTTATGAAACTCGCTGTAGAGCGGTTCCACGGGTTGGGCAAACGTCGAAAGTGCTTACTGATACTCTTTCTAAAAATGGGCAAATGATTGCGAGGTGATATCGCCGATTTTACGATTTTTCATTGTTACTTCACTTATGAAACTCGCTGTAAAGCGGTTCCACGGGTTGGGCAAACGTCGAAAATGCTTACTGATAATCTTTCTAAAAATGGGCAAACGATTCCGAAGTGTTATCACGTCGAAAATGCACATTGAGACTGTATCTAAAAATGGGCAAGCGATGCCGTGGTGTTACTACTTACCACTTTGCTTCCGCCGTTCTATTGTAGATGGCTTACGATAAAGACGGTAGAGGCAAAGTTGTATATCTAATACTTCCCCACTTCCCCACCCTATATCTTCTGAACGGTGAGTTGGACAAACGAAACAAAGTGATGGGCAATCATGGGCAAACAAAGGGCAAATGATCATGCATTTGAATTTTCGAAATTACACTATGGGGGGGGTTAACTTCACGCTAGCTTCCCCCCCCCCCCATATCTTCTAAACGGTGGGTTGGACAAAAAAAATAAAGTGATGGGCAATCATGGGCAAACAAAGGGCAAACGATCATGCATTTGAATTTTCGAAATTACGTTATGGGGGGGCTAGCGTGAAGTTAGCCCCCCGCTCTATTTTTAGCTATATCTTCTAAACGGTGAGTTGGGCCAAAAAAACAAAGTGATGGGCAATCATGGGCAAACAAAGGGCAAACGATCATGTATTCAAAAATTTTTTATTCGGAGGTGGGGGGGCTAACTTCACACAGGTAAGGCAAAGGGTATTCCCGCAAGTCTATTGAAAATGAGGAAAATGTCGAGGACCCCGACCCCCGCCCCGCCCGGGGCGCTAGGGAGCCCGTTGCGCAAAAGATTTCAAACACTTTTAAATTTGGTCAAACATTTGCGCAACGCATCAAAAATCGCCATACATTGTCCAGCAAGTTTGCGCAACGCTGCGTTGCGAAAACTTGCTGGACAGTGTATGGGCCCCTTTTAGACGTCAAACACGTTTAAAGTTTGTCAAACATTTGCGCAACGCATCAAACACCGCCATACACTGTCCAGCAAGTTTGCGCAACGCAGCGTTGCGCAAACTTGCTGGACAGTGTATGGGCCCCTTTTAGACGTCAAACACATTTAAAGTTTGTCAAACATTTGCGCAACGCATCAAACACCGCCATACACTGTCCAGCAAGTTTGCGCAAACGCTGCGTTGCGCAAACTTGCTGGACAGTGTATGGGCCCCTTAACAGACGGTACAGAGTGCAGAGTGCGGTGAGTGATGTGTTAAGGGGCCCATACACTGTCCAGCAAGTTTGCGCAAACGCTGCGTTGCGAAAACTTGCTGGACAGTGTATGGGCCCCTTTTAGACGTCAAACACGTTTAAAGTTTGTCAAACATTTGCGCAACGCATCAAACACCGCCATACACTGTCCAGCAAGTTTGTGCAAACGCTGCGTTGCGCAAACTTGCTGGACAGTGTATGGGCCCCTTAACAGACGGTACAGAGTGCAGAGTGCGGTGAGTGATGTGTTAAGGGGCCCATACACTGTCCAGCAAGTTTGCGCAACGCAGCGTTTGCGCAAACTTGCTGGACAGTGTATGGGCCCCTTAACACATCACTCACCGCACTCTGCACTCTGTACCGTCTGTTAAGGGGCCCATACACTGTCCAGCAAGTTTGCGCAACGCAGCGTTTGCGCAAACTTGCTGGACAGTGTATGGCGATTTTTGATGCGTTGCGCAAATGTTTGACCAAATTCAAAAGTGTTTGAAATCTTTTGCGCAACGGGCTCCCCGGCGTCCCGGGCGGGGCGGGGGTCGGGATCCTCGACATTTTCCTCATTTTCAATAGACTCGCGGGAATACCCTTTGCCTTCCCTACGAGCACCCTTTGTTTACCATCCAGGGTCGACCTATCATAAATTAAGCTAACGAGAAGTGTGTCGACCTATCATAAATGAAGCCATCAGGAAGCGCGTCACCCTATCGAGACGCGCATCCGTCCTATCATAAATTACTACATCGAGACGCGCGTACGTTCGTCTCTTGACCGCACCACGGAACTTCGACGCATCTGCGTGTCTTCCCGAAGTCTTTCGCATGCCTCTGTTCCCTTCCTACGTCTTACCAGCGATCTATCTCTACGAGTATCCGGTTCACTCTCTATCCTTTTTCCTCTATCCTCCTATCCAGGTTCACTTGTGATAATGACGACTATTCAGAATAGGGAATTTTGGAGGGATGATGCAGCAACGCTGCGTTGCGCAAACTTGTTTGACAGTGTATGGATGATGAAGTTGTGCAACGCAGCGTTGCGCAAACTTGTTTGACAGTGTATGGATGATGCAGTTGCGCAACGCAGCGTTGCGCAAACCTGCGTTGCGCAAACATGTTTGACAGTGTATGGGCCCCTTTACTCTGATCTCTTGACTCTTAAGGTCCAGATACACATGCTAGTAAAAAAGCATGCTTATGAGCATGCTTAAAAAAAGCATGCTCTTTTAACGGCTACACTTGCTCGATATGAGCATGCTACTTTTAAGTATGGTTTTAAATAAGCATGCTTAAAGCAAGCACTCGGATACACATGCTAGTTCCTAACAGGCTGTCTGCCAGTGCAGTGGGAAAGATGGAACACCAAGCGGCTATCTGCACAGAAGTGAAAAAAATAATTGTATTACTTGCAATTCAATGCATACGAAATCTTCTATTGAAAGAGAAAAAAAAGGAGGAATAGGAATATTCATCAAAGTTTCAATTTTTGAGATAGAGTAAAGAACTTCCTGCATTTCACTCTTAAAATAATATACTTTTAAGAAAAAAAACAGTATTACGAGTTTTGAAAAAAGTATATTTATTTTACAGTTTGAAGATATTAATTTTCATGAAACTCGTACAATCAAATAGGTCGGTTTTGAACATGTAAAATAAAGTGAAAACAACTTTTTATGAGAAAAATGTATATTTTATTACCATGGGGTCCACTGGACCCCGTGTGACCACTACGAATTAATAAATTATTAATAAATTGTCTGTCGCATATTCGCCCAAATGCTCTTCGCATTTGGGCCGTAGACCAGTGTGAGGGAGAAATTCGACACTCCTCGGGCCCTTTGAGCCATAAATTAGATCCGGGAAAGTTCCTCATTGCCACGGGGTCGAAGAGCGACCAGTACGTTCGAAAACCCCCGAGCGACCGGAACAGCTCGCAAATAAAGTTAATGCATTATTTGTTTTCCCTTACAAATTGATGTAATTTTATTCATCCTAAACCCACCACGCAAGATTAATTTGGCGCGTATAGTCCGTCGCTCGAAGACGGAACATTGTTTATTAGAATAGGTATTGCGGGGAACGGCTTATTTCGATCCGTCCGTTAATTAACCTTTTCCGGAAAAGGTGTGCGACGGAACACAGACTCTAGTCTTCATGACCATCCCGTCGCGTCGTTTGACGGAAAGGATCGGAAGCGATGAACCCCGTCTGCGACGGTCCCTGCCACATGTTGTCCCTGCTGGGCCGTGTCTTGCCGGACAAGTGGGCGGTAGTACATTTATTTGTATATACTAGCTTTGTGTGCTCCCCAACCCCCGGGGGGTAAGTACCTGGCTCCGCGCATCGGGTCCCAAGGTCGCCGGGGTTTTTGGCGACACGGTTTTGTCCACGCATTTATTAAAAAACTATTTTATATAATAATAAAATAAAAAAGGAGAAGGAAAGGATTTGATCCAGTCAGTATTTTGACGGGCGATGACGCGATTAACCACTTTCGTGCGTGGTTCTGAAAATTTACCGTCGCCGCGGCGACGATTCTGT
Source organism: Xiphydria camelus (assembly GCA_963678675.1). NCBI lineage: Eukaryota > Metazoa > Arthropoda > Insecta > Hymenoptera > Xiphydriidae > Xiphydria > Xiphydria camelus. Next base: position 17,388,853 of record OY783198.1, read on the forward strand.
CAAGAAATTTGCGCAGCGGCGGCGACGGCGATTAAATATGAATCACTTTGTTGAATTACACTCATAACCCCACACTCACTGTAGAAACTGGTAAGGTTGCGCGCGGCGCGACACGCAAAATCAAACTCAGCCAGATCTCGTCGCGCCAAGCCTAGACCTGACAGAGCCATCAGTTTTGTGCCACAAACGGTCGCATTTGCACGCACGCATTGGCTCTTCGTGCAAATGTGACAGTTTTGCCTCACCGTGTATGGGCATTCCAGTGTGCCCAAATTTTCATTTCACATTTGCTCGCGTGCAAGCACGCTTCAGTTTTACCTCACCGTGTATGGGCCGGTTATTAGCAAACACCGTCTACACTTGCTCATAAGCGTTCCCCTTTTCACCCCCGCCTCAGGAAGCATGCTCGAAAATCAACCGTCGGTCGATTTGTGAGCATGCTTATTTTAAGCATGCTCGAAACGAGCAAGACTTGGATACACATGCTACTAGGAGCAGTTCCTGGAAAAAAGCATGCTTGCGTGCTCGAAACTAGCATGTGTATCTGGACTTCTAAATAAGCATGCTTAAAGCAAGCACTCGGATACACATGCTATTTACTAGGAGGCTGTCTGTAGCAGGCAGGCTGTAATTCGTGAAAAACTGCAACTGGCGAATATTTGTTATCGCGCTCAATGATAAAAGAGGAAATATAATTTGTAATGTATGTCACATTCTGAGAAACAGCGATTAAATTTTTATCACGGTCAAATTTGGAAGTAAAATTCCTTGATTCTGTTTATGATTTTCTAGAAATTTGTCAGTTTAGCGATTACTTTGTTCGCTCGATCAAAGTTACTTCATATACTGAGAAAAGAGTTTATTTGCAGTTAATAAATTTATAATTGATTACGAAGGAAAAAATATTTCGTTAGGCCAAGTAAATATAATATTAATTATTACACAATGTCTCTTTCATTCAAACAAAAATACAGTAATAGCTAATGAATATTTTCTTGGCCCAAAGAAACTTTTTTTTCGCCATAATCAAGTACTCTAAGGGAAGAAGTCTAGTTAAATACAAACCTATATCATCATCATAAAGTTATCAGTCCTAAGACTGGTTTGATACCATTCTCCATCTTTTCCTGTCCTCCGCTAGTCTTTTCATTTCCCTGTATTTCGAACAACCTACGTCCTTAATGATTTGCGAAATGTAGTCTAACCGCGGCCTACCTACCTCTCTCTTTTTTCCCGTTTCTGCTTCTAAGATGTCTCTTAGCAGTCCCTCATGTCTCACTATATGGCCTATCAGCTGATCCCTTCTTTTCTTTATATTTTTCCAGAGCCGCCGGTTTTCCTCTATTTTCCTCAAGACTTCTTCATTTGTGATTTTCTCGGTCCATTTTACTTTTAGCATTCTTCTATAGCACCACATTTCGAAGCTGTCTAATTTTTTCCTTTCTACCATTCCTATCGTCCAAGATTCGCACCCATACAAAGCTGTACTCCACACGTATGTTTTGAGAAATTTTTTCCTACTCTCTAGGCTGACGTTTTTTGAGCATAGTAGCTTCTTTTTCAGATTAAAAGCCTGTTTTCCCTGCGCTATTCTTTGTTTGACGTCTTTTAGGCTCTTTCCATCTGTCGTTATTTGGCTACCTAGATAGCAAAACTGCTGTACTTCTTCTACGCTTTCGTCGCCTATATTTATTCTAGTTTTACTCTTACGTTTTTTCTTACTACATACCAGAATTTTTGTCTTTTTCTTATTAATTTTCATATTGTAGTTCTCTATTAGGATGTTTTCCATTTCGTTAAGCGCCTTTTCTAGTTCTTCTTTGTTCGATGCTAGTAGCGCTATATCGTCGGCGAACCGAAGCATGCTCACTGTTTGCCCTTGTATTTTAATGCCTGAAGTTGAGTTTTCTTTTAATTCGTTCATCGCTTCCTCTATGTATAAGTTAAAGATTAGAGGCGACAGTGTGCATCCTTGTCGTACTCCTTTTCTAATTTTCGCTTCTCTCACTTCTTCTTCTACTCCTATCACTGCTACTTGGTTTTCGTATAAATTATGTATGATTCTTCTTTCTCTGTACTTTATTCCTACTCTTTTCAGTATTTCGAACATTTTTTGCCACTGAACATTGTCGAATGCTTTCTCTAGGTCTATGAATCCTATATATAGTGTTTCGTCTTTTTCTAATGTTTTCTCTGCAATTAGTCTTAGCGCTATTATCGCTTCCCTCGTTCCTCTGTTCCTTCTAAATCCGAACTGGTCTTCTGCTAATACTTCCTCGGCTCTCCGTTCCATTCTCCTTTGTATAATTTTTGTTAAGATTTTTGATGCGTGCGGTATCAAGCTGATTGTACGAAAATTTTCGCATCTATCCGCGCCTACTTTTTTTGGAAGGGTAACTATTATACTTTTCTTGAAATCTTTTGGCATTTTTCCTGTTTCGTACATATGACTCACGAGTTTAAATAGCCTACTTATCGCTTCTTCCCCTGCAAACTTTAAAATTTCTGCCTGTATTCCATCTATCCCGGGTGCTTTATTGTTTTTCAATTCCTTAAGTGCTATCTCAAATTCCGACTTAATAATAGGATCCCCGAGTTCGTTTTCATCTACGCTATTTTCTTCTTCCAATATGTTACTTAGTTCTTCTCCATTGTATAGTTTTTCTAAATATTCTTTCCATCTATCGGCCTTTTCTGCGTTTTCTAACAACATGTTTCCGTTTTCATTTCTAATATTTCTACTTTTCGGTTTGTATTCTTGAAAATTTCTTTTTATTAGTCTGAAAGCTGCATCGGTCCTACCTAATTTAATTTTCTTTTCAACTTCTTCGCATCTTTCTTCTATCCATTCTTCCTTAGCTCTCCTAGATTTTCTAATTATCTCCCATTTCAGGGATTTGTATTTTCTCTGTCCGTTTTCATCTACCCTAGACTTATACTTTCGTCTCTCCTCTATCAACTCTAAAATTTCTCTCGTTATCCACGGATTTCTACTCTCATTTTCTTTGATACCTAGTACTTCTTCTGCTGCATTTTCTAAACTCGTTTTAATATGATTCCAATTTTCTTCTGTGCTCGCTTTGCTATTATTGGCTACATCCCCCCCCTTACGATTTAAATGTTTCTCAACTTTACTCTGGAATTCTTTTTCTACTTTATCGTTCTTGAGTTTACTGATATCCCACTTTTTGCGGGCGTTATTTTTTTTCTTAAGTCTTTTAAATTTTAACTGACATTTCATCATTACTAAATTATGATCGCTGTCTATATCTGCACCTGGGTAGCTCCTACAGTCTTTTACCTGGTTTCTGAACCTTTGTTTGACTAATATACAGGGTGTTCATTTTAAAACTTACCACCCACGTTATCTGCGTAAAGAGACATATTTCTGAAAATCGCCGAGACACGTCAACAAAATTATTGAGGGGGAACATTTTTTATAAAAATTCGACGCCCCCCCCCCCTCAACCACCTAACTCCGGGGGCGGTAACCCCAATATTCTTAAATGGAACAGGGGGTCGAGTGATACCTCATTTTAACGTCAAATTTGAAAAGTAGGACGTCAAAATGTACACAATTAAAAGCCCTTTAAAATGAGGTATCACTCGACCCCCTGTTCCATTTAAGAATATTGGGGTTACCGCCCCCGGAGTCAGGTGGTTGAGGGGGGGGGGGCGTCGAATTTTTATAAAAAATGTTCCCCCTCAATAATTTTGTTGACGTGTCTCGGCGATTTTCAGAAATATGTCTCTTTACGCAGATAACGTGGGTGGTAAGTTTTAAAATGAACACCCTGTATAATCTATTTGATATCTACCATTGTCCCCCGGCATTTTCCAGGTATACACTCTTCTTTTATGGTGCTCGAATAAGGTATTGGAAATCACTAATTGATGTTTATCGCAGAATTCGACTAATCTTGAACCTCTTTCGTTCCTAATTCCCAAGCTATAATTTCCTGTTATTTGTTCTTCCTTCCTTTCCCCTACTACCGCATTCCAGTCGCCCGTTATTATTAAGTTTTCGTCTCCTTTCACGTATTCTATTGTCTCTTCTATGTCATTATATACCTGTTCTATTTCCTCGTCATCGTGGCTCGAAGTGGGCATGTATACCTGAATTATTGTTGTGTTTGTTGGTTTCGACTTAATTTTTACCATAACAATCCTATCGCTGACCTGTAAGTAGCTTTCTACTCTTTGTCCTAACTTCCTGTTCATCACGAATCCTACTCCTGCGTTACCCGTCTCTGATCCCTTATAGATAATTCTGTAGTCCCCGCTCCAAAAATCTCCTTCCTTTGGCCATCGCATTTCGCTTATTCCTACTATATCTAACTCTAATCTATTCATTTCTACTTTGAGATTTTCTAATTTCCCCGCCTGCCTAAGACTCCTAACATTCCATGCTCCGACCCGTAGAATGCCGGGTTTTCCCCGTCCTGACTTGGTTTTTCCCCAATTGCACTTTGAGTTCTCCCTAATTGCACTTCGCCTATTGCACCTCCCTTTATTGCACTTAGTTTTTGTGACATCCCCCGGGGTAGTCCCCACCCGGAGATCCGATTGGGGGACTATATATAAGACAAAAATTTATTTGAGATAAATAGACATTTATTTACATCGAATAAAAGTTTATTTACATTAAATTAATGTTTTGCATATTTTTTTAATCGAGTACGAACCTAGTAGAACATTTATCTAATTCAAATAGAGTCTTATTCAATGAGAATACATTCCTTTTCATCTCAAGTAAAATTTTTATTAGGTCCAACTAGACACGACGGAACACGACTAGACGCGAGGGATATGAGCATGCTTATTAGCAAACACCGTCTACACTTGCTCATAAGCGTTCCTCTTTTCACCCCCGCCTCAGGAAGCATGCTCGAAAATCAACCGTCGGTCGATTTCTGAGCATGCTTATTTTAAGCATGCTCGAAACGAGCAAGACTTGGATACACATGCTACTAGGAGCACTTCCTGGAAAAAAGCATGCTTGCGTGCTCGAAACTAGCATGTGTATCTGGACCTTTACTCGAGTCCCTCGCCAAACTACTCTTTCAATCCTACACTAGAATATTAAATACACCTTTATTTTGTCTATTGACACCACAAACAAGTCGATTTGAAAAAAAATATCTGTGCCGAGCCACGGTTGCGGCCACATTGAGTATATAGTCGTACTGATGAAATAGTGGTCTTCGGGAAAGCTCGGAGCTACGCTCCCCCACCATGTGGCGTCTCCCACTTTGTCATTGTCGCATGCGCGTAGCGGTGATCATGTATTACTCCGCCAGTGAACCCCATTGGGGATCAGGATAGCGAGTTTTTGCCGTTAGGGGCGCCACTACATACCGCCACCTACCACGCAGTTCTCATTAGGTTCGTTCCAACTAATAACACGAGAACTGGTTCTGAACTCGACGGAGTGTGCGCAGTCTGATCTAGCCGTCCCAAAAGTCAGACTGCGCACACTCCGTCGAGTTCAGAACCAGTTCTCGTGTTAGTTGGAACGAACCTCATATATCCTGATCCCCATTTCATTCAAATTTGAATTTGAATTTCATGTTACCCATGTGTGAATGATGATATGCGCTGCTATAATAAGAATGAGTTAATGTAGAATGAACAGATTGCATAATTCCCTTTACGCAAAAGCCGATGAATACGACCAACCGGAAATTGCAATCCAGCTCTATTCGAACGAGACTTTGCCTTTTCCTTAACTTTCCCACCCTTATCACGACAAGAGATATTCGATGAATCAAAGTGGAGCAACTCTTGAACGAGTGTAACACTCTACCGCGATACTACTCGGAATGCAGTCTGGCGTACATAACGAATTATTCGTGAAAACGCTTCCCACGCGAAGTGGCGAACGAAATGTTTCCATGAAACAAAAATTTATCAAACTTACCGAGTAGGTACGTCCGCAAATTTAAGAATCCCTTCGAGGAAGAATGCGCAGCCGAAGGTATGCGTCACCTCGTTTCCTTCTTAATAACCAGGTATACCCGCCGGAGACCGTTTCTTCTCGGAAAGTTGTCGAATATTAACTCCGCTTTGTCGAGGAGACTCGATTAGCACGTTTCCTCGGGCATCACGCGAGTCACGGACACAAACGCTTGTGCACGACACTCGCACGTGGACACTGCACGGATAATCCATTCTTACAAATGATAATTTACCGCAAAGTAACGCGAAAAAGCCTCTTCGAAAATTATGGAGTGCGGAATAAAAACTCAGCGATCTTTGATGCTTCTTTCAACGTTTCTAGTTCTCACCGCGCCGGCACGCTCGGACGTCAACACGGTTCTCGATGAAGTTTTACGTTCAACGCCAAAGCTGTCGCTTTGCCACTTTTAACAGTACTTCCCTGAGGAACCTTACTAACAACCGCGTCTCGAGATGTTGAGTGAACTGAGTTTCGAGAACAGGTGTGGCAGGTAGCAGCACATGACGTCCGGTAGTCACGCTGTTATTTCGTACAATTTTCTCTTATGTACAATGCGATATTAAATTAGAAGATTTTCGTTAATTCATCCTTTTATGCAATTTTGAAGTGCTAATTTGATAACAAATATAGAGTAGAATTTTTAGGGAACGTGTTATTTTGGAGAGTGTATTATGAAGCTACTCATTTAATTTAATTTCAATTTGTAACCAAATTAAGCCTGGCTCTAGAACATAACATACCGCTAGAGTGTTCATGACGAAGCTAGTTTGTTAATAGTTGAAAATGTACATCTAATGCAATTTTTATATGCTTGAATATTCCATCGTAAAAATAATTTGGGGGCCCTGAAAAGGGCCATTTATTTCGCACAAACTAAAAGTTCATGCTTTCTTCTCGGTCTCCTTTGGCAAAAGTACTGCTTGGATGTTAGGCAGAACACCGCCCTGGGCGATCGTTACTCCGGAGAGCAATTTATTCAATTCTTCGTCATTCCGGATCACCAGTTGCAAGTGACGAGGGATGATTCTCGTCTTTTTATTGTCACGAGCAGCATTACCAGCCAATTCGAGTACTTCAGCGGCAAGATATTCCATCACCGTGGCCAAGTAAACGGGAGCTCCAGAGCCCGTCGCGTTCGGCATAATGGTTTTCCAGAATTCCAGAGTATGTGGCCACCCTGTTTAAGCACGTTCTCCACGGATGCGACGAGCCAATTGAATGTCCTTTGGCATAATCGTCACGCGCTTAGCATGGATAGCGCACAAGCTTGTATCTTCGAAGAGTCCGACGAGGTATGCTTCACTAGCTTCTTGTAACGTCATAACCGCAGAGCTTTGGAATCTCAAATCGGTCTTGAAATCCTGGGCAATTTCTCGGACAAGCCGCTGGAATGGCAATTTCCTGATGAGCAACTCCGTGCTCTTTTGGTATCTCCGAATTTCACGAAGTGCCACAGTTCCAGGCCTGTAACGATGAGGCTTCTTTACACCGCCGGTCGCCGGAGCACTCTTGCGAGCCGCCTTGGTCGCGAGTTGTTTGCGAGGCGCTTTCCCACCGGTCGATTTACGCGCAGTCTGCTATTGGTGCAGGTACCACGGGCGTTCCATATGTTGTCGCAACTCATCCGTCAGTCCACCAAGACCGATGGACGTGAAGAAGTTAATAGCAAATCTAGTATTTTTTGGATCGTCACGTGGAAAAAGTCCTTCAAAGGCTCGTTGCAACGTTACGTCCTTCACGCGCTGATTTAGCTTGGCGAGCCCGAGATATTCCGATAATTCTTGAAACAGAATTTTAATGAATACTCTCTACTAGAACTTGTAGTATCCTCCTCATTTAATTTAATACAAGATAAGACTTCCCAGGATATCGCGTCTGTAAATAGCAAATGAGCGAAGAATTTGGATACGTTGCGCAATTTATTCGTATCTAGTCTATGAATCGTATCGTAGGAATCCTTAAAGATTTGTTCGAACGCGGTAACAGATATTCTGTTTATCGAGCAAAATCGACCAACTAAAAGCCCGAAGAACTTTTCGTAAGTCCTCAACTCCGCGCAACAATCCAGGAACATGTTGCAGAGCTCGATCTCTTGTCCGGGTTTCAGCTGCATCTTCATCAATTTGTGAGCGCACTCTTCAAAGTCGAGAGAGGAATTAATGGTTAAATAGATAGTCCTTCTCAACGCGGTTAGATTAGTTTCGGTATTATCAACTATGACGTCTTCCTTTGATCCTCTCTCCCCTCCGCCATTCTCCTCGTCCGAACTGTCCTCCCCGTCCGTGCTATCCGCTCCCTCGCCTCCTCCTTCCGAACCGCTACTGTCAGTGTCGAGGATCTCTTTGCTCAACTCCTTGTATTTGTTCTCGTTGGTTGCATAATCGGGATCAAACTTGAATACATTCAGTATATCTTGCGAATCCGTGGCTTCGTCAATGTTACGAGATGGGTAAATTGATTTTCTTCTTCTAGAAGATCAAGCTCTTCGCTAACAGCTTCGTGGTCCTTGAAACCATCTTTACGAATTTGAAACATGACTTGGATCATATACTGAACTCGTTTGTCCAATTGTCCCTCGTGCAAAATGTTTCTCAACATTTCAAAAATTATTTCTATACCCTTTCTAGAAACTTCCGCCAGTTTCATACCGCATTCTTTCAAAAAAGCGATTGCCACCTCTACTGAATCGTCAGTGGGCGTCTCTACTAATGACGTTAATATCTCCAAAGCGAGAATTTCATGCGCAACGCGCTGATTGACCAGGTGAGCCACAAAAGTGCCGGAAAAAATGCACAGAGGTTTATCGTTCCAACTAAAGCCTCGTTTAAATTGAATCACCAGCCTCTTGAGCAGCAATTCACCGATATTGGGAAACTTGGAGTTGAGTACCGCGGTGAGAGCTGCGTAAACCGGTGTGAACGTCGGAGAAGCAGCTTGAGCCTGTATGATCGAACGTGCCAGCAAGCCTCTTCCTCTCACGATATTTTCTCGCAGCAGCTCTCTAGTAATCAGGCCGATGTTGCTGGTGTTGACCTTATTTATGTATCCGTGAATGGATTTCTTCAGAGCTTCCCAAGCTATACGCTGATAGGCCGCGCCAGATTTATCGGCAATTTCTGCTTGCATCATACGCAATTTTGCGGGAGGAATATACGCGCCACCAGTTTTGGATGTCAGAAGATCGACGGTACGTTTCTGAGATGCCGGTATCTCAGCAGATTTATCAGCGGGTGAATCTTCTTTTCTATTTTCCCTCTTGGGTACAGTCTCGCGTTCTTTCTTTCTGCGCCTAATTTCCTTGGATCTTGAGGAATCATGATGTCTCTCTCCGTAAAAACGTTCGCCGATTTCCACTTCTTCGTCGGAATAGGTCGTTCTGTATCTGTTCTCTGTTCTCCTTTCATTATCCCAATAACGGCGCCCAGGTACATGACGCTCGTAATAATCTTCGTCGAAATTTCTATTCTCACTTCTTCCGTAAAAGTTCCTTTCTCTGTTCCTTCTCAAATCGGAATCCAACTCTGGGCTCTGCCTTCTCTTTCTTCTGTGATCATCCCCGCGACTTCTCGCCATAACCGCAGAGCTTTGGAATCTCAAATCGGTCTTGAAATCCTGGGCAATTTCTCGGAAAAGCCGTTGGAATGGCAATTTCCTGATGAGCAACTCCGTGCTCTTCTGGTATCTCCGAATTTCACGAAGTGCCACAGTTCCAGGCCTGTAACGATGAGGCTTCTTTACGCCGCCGGTTGCCGGAGCACTCTTGCGAGCCGCCGTAGTCGCGAGTTGTTTGCGAGGCGCTTTAGCACCGGTCGATTAACGCGCAGTCTGCTTCGTACGGGCCATTTTAGAAGAGTATCGCTGAGTAACGCTTCAACAGTTCACGATTGAAGATCTCAAGGCGAATGAGCTGGGCGCTTCACATGACGGCAGTTTTATCCCCTTCGCTAGGGAGCGTCGTTGCCGTTGGTTGCCGCTGATTGGCTGGAGGATCGATAGTGGGGGAAAACGGACCGCTGGGCATAAAAGAGCTACAAACCCGTTAGCGAGTCACTCGAGAACCGTCTTTCTTGGTAGCTGCATCTCGAATCCGGAAAGAAGCACATGATGACTGGTCGTGGAAAGGGTGGCAAGGGGTTGGGAAAGGGAGGAGCGAAGCGGCATAGGAAGGTTCTTCGTGATAACATCCGGGGAATCACGAAGTCTGCTATTCGTCGTCTTGCCCGTCGTGGCGGTGTAAAACGTATTTCTGGATTGATCTACGAAGAAACTCGTGGCGTTCTCAAGGTCTTCCTGGAAAACGTTATCGGTGACGCTGTCACCTATACTGAGCATGCCAAGAGGAAGATTGTAACGGCTATGGATGTGGTCTATGCTCTGAAACGACAAGGCCGCACTGTATACGGTTTCGGAGGCTAAACATTCTTCAGCGCTTACCATCAGTGCAAGTTGTAATCTTGCAAATCATCAGCCCTTATTAGGGCCACAAAAAGAATTTTACGTTGGCAATTACAATTTACATAATTTATTTCAATTTTTTATATTGGAATCCTATGTTACTCCTGCAAAACGTGCAGAATCCGTGCCTATACACCAGATAGCAACGTTTATTGAATACTTTTCACCAAAATTTCGACTGCCGCTGCTGTAAAAGTTTATCTTGTAGCTCGACATCTAACAAAGAGACTAGCAAATTAATATTACATTACGTTATACTCTACTATCGCGGTGTTTTTGGAGAATTCCGGTATTGAAGTCTTATACACCACTTCGATACTCTGGGGATCTCGGATGGCAAACTAATTTACAGCCAGCGATATTCACAAATTACTCTTCTCGCTACCTGAGAAGGTAGTTACTTGAAGGATTATCTACCTGAAATGAACCGTTGGGTACCTAATGAATACAGTTAACAGTACCCGGCGAAACTAACGTACTAATATATAATTAGAAAGTAAATTTCTAGAATTTATATAGAAATGAAATAGCTGTGAGGCCATTACTACCCTCTCTTGGCAGAATTTCCTTAAATGAATTAATATTAATTTTATCGTTAGAGAAGTGCTTTCGTATGACACGTTTTTGGCGCTGAAAAGAGCCGATTTCTTCGATTCTTTATACCTATTTCTTGGCAGATGGAAAAAACCAATGCTCTAAAACTTTCTGCATCTCGATGATTCCGATCTTTTCAGATTCGAATTCTCTTACATATATTATATACACGTACCACAGTGTCGAGTCGCGAGAGCGCAGCACTACTACACAAACTCTGTCGCGAACTCTATAATGCGAAACCCACGTAGTAAGGGTGACTCAGAGGCTATCTGACCTAACAAAAACAGCTAGAGACCATTTCCCCGAACTTCGACCATTCAGGGGCCGTTAACACTTTCCATGCAAACTCTCTGGTTAGGGGCTGATCTAACCGTCCCAAAAGTCAGACTGCGCACACTCCGTCGAGTTCAGAACCAGTTCTCGTGTGTTAGTTGGAACGAACCTCATATATCCTGATCCCCATTTCATTCAAATTTGAATTTGAATTTCATGTTACTCATGAATGATGATATGCGCTGCTATAATAAGAATGAGTTAATGTAGAATGAATAGATTATAACGTATCATTGAATATCGATAACGGTCTAGGGTTAACGGATTGAAATGCGCACGGAAAAGCCTAGGCAGTGGTGGTGCCGCCAAGTGGTAAAGTTTGGTAGTCCGGATCCCCATTCAAAAAAAAAATGGAACTACTTCATATGGCGGAGGCAAGATCTTGCCAGTATGCATATACTCGAAAATATGATGTGCGCATGCCTAACTCGCTTGGTGGGGGAAGACACATAGTGGGGGAACGTTGCTCCGAGCTTTCCCGAAGACCACTCTTCCATCAGTACGACTATAGTTTAACTGATCCGAACAGACCAAACGGACCAAATAATTACGCGTCGATAGTGTCATGAAAAATCAAAAGATATCATTACTCCTGCTAACGACGTAGGTAGAGCAGATTATCTCTTCAGTGACGTTGATTTGTTGGTTGTAATGAAAGAGGGGACAGCTTCAAAATAAAATATCGACAGGATATCGATAGATTCTCATTTCGATAAACTTGTAAGAACGGCTGTCGAAAAATGCAGAGTATATTTAGGGTAATTATTTTTCGGTCCAAGAATATTGTCCTAGGTATACTTTCGCAGTGCTGTGTGCATTTCTCCTAATTCATTGACAACAGTTATATTTGCACAAAAATAAATTTAATAATGCAAATATAACTGTCTATATATTAACTGAAGAGCCGATTTCTGTGCATCTTGATCCGTATAATTTTACTTCCCAATGGATTCCTCTGCGAGGATTTCTTTCCAAGTATTGTTGACTTATAAGGGGATCACGTCCGCTTATTCTGCTCGCTCAGCCCCTAACCAGAGGGTTTGCAGGGAAAGTGTTAACGGCCCCTGAATGGTCGAAGTTCGGAGAAATGGTCTCTAGCTGTTTTTGTTAGGTCAGATAGCCTCTGAGTCACCCTTACTACGTGGTTTCGCATTATAGAGTTCGCGACAGAGTTTGTGTAGTAGTGCTGCGCTCTCGCGACTCGACACTGTGGTACGTGTATATAATATATGTAAGAGAATTCGAATCTGAAAAGATCGGAATCATCGAGCTGCAGAAAGTTTTTGAGCATTGGTTTTTTCCATCTGCCAAGAAATAGGTATAAAGAATAGAAGAAATCGGCTCTTTTCAGCGCCAAAAACGTGTCATACAAAAGCACTTCTCTAACGATAAAATTAATATTAATTCATTTAAGGAAATTCTGCCAAGAGAGGGTAGTAATGGCCTCACAGCTATTTCATTTCTATATAAATTCTAGAAATTTACTTTCTAATTATATATTAGTACGTTAGTTTCGCCGGGTACCGTTAACTGTATTCATTAGGTACCCAACGGTTCATTTCAGGTAGATAATCCTTCAAGTAACTACCTTCTCAGGTAGCGAGAAGAGTAATTTGTGAATATCGCTGGCTGTAAATTAGTTTGCCATCCGAGATCCCCAGAGTACCGAAGTGGTGTATAAGACTTCAATACCGGAATTTTCCAAAAACACTGCGATAGTAGAGTATAACGTAATGTAATATTAATTTGCTAGTCTCTTTGTTAGATGTCGAGCTACAAGATAAACTTTTACAGCAGCAGCAGTCGAAATTTTGGTGAAAAGTATTCAATAAACGTTGCTACCTGGTGTATAGGCACGGATTCTGCACGTTTTGCAGGAGCAACATAGGATTCCAATATAAAAAATTGAAATAAATTATGTAAATTGTAATTGCCAACGTAAAATTCTTTTTGTGGCCCTAATAAGGGCCGATGATTTGCAAGATTACAACTTGCACTGATGGTAAGCGCTGAAGAATGTTTAGCCTCCGAAACCGTATGCAGTGCGGCCTTGTCGTTTCAGAGCATAGACCACATCCATAGCCGTTACAATCTTCCTCTTGGCATGCTCAGTATAGGTGACAGCGTCACCGATAACGTTTTCCAGGAAGACCTTGAGAACGCCACGAGTTTCTTCGTAGATCAATCCAGAAATACGTTTTACACCGCCACGACGGGCAAGACGACGAATAGCAGACTTCGTGATTCCCCGGATGTTATCACGAAGAACCTTCCCATGCCGCTTCGCTCCTCCCTTTCCCAACCCCTTGCCACCCTTTCCACGACCAGTCATCATGTGCTTCTTTCCGGATTCGAGATGCAGCTACCAAGAAAGACGGTTCTCGAGTGACTCGCTAACGGGTTTGTGGCTCTTTTATGCCCAGCGGTCCGTTTTCCCCCACTACCGATCCTCCAGCCAATCAGCGGCAACCAACGGCAACGACGCTCCCTAGCGAAGGGGATAAAACTGCCGTCATGTGAAGCGCCCAGCTCATTCGCCTTGAGATCTTCAATCGTGAACTGTTGAAGCGTTACTCAGCGATACTCTTCTAAAATGGCCCGTACGAAGCAGACTGCGCGTTAATCGACCGGTGCTAAAGCGCCTCGCAAACAACTCGCGACTACGGCGGCTCGCAAGAGTGCTCCGGCAACCGGCGGCGTAAAGAAGCCTCATCGTTACAGGCCTGGAACTGTGGCACTTCGTGAAATTCGGAGATACCAGAAGAGCACGGAGTTGCTCATCAGGAAATTGCCATTCCAACGGCTTGTCCGAGAAATTGCCCAGGATTTCAAGACCGGTTTGAGATTCTAAAGCTCTGCGGTTATGACGTTACAAGAAGCTAGTGAAGCATACCTCGTCGGACTCTTCGAAGATACAAACTTGTGCGCTATCCGTGCTAAGCGCGTGACGATTATGCCAAAGGACATTCAATTGGCTCATCGCATCCGTGGAGAACGTGCTTAAACAGGGTGGCCACATACTCTGGAATTCTGGAAAACCATTATGCCGAACGCGACGGGCTCTGGAGCTCCCGTTTACTCGGCCACGGTGATGGAATATCTTGCCGCTGAAGTACTCAAATTGGCTGGTAATGCTGCTCGTGACAATAAAAAGACGAGAATCATCCCTCGTCACTTGCAACTGGCGATCCGGAATGACGAAGAATTGAATAAATTGCTCTCCGGAGTAACGATCGCCCAGGGCGGTGTTCTGCCTAACATCCAAGCAATACTTTTGCCGAAGAAGACTGAGAAGAAAGCATAAACTTTTAGTTTGTGCGAAATAAATGGCCCTTTTTTTCAGGGCCCCCAAATTATTTTTACGATGGAATATTCAGGCATATAAAAATTGCATTAGATGTACATTTTCAACTATTAACAAACTAGCTTCGTCATGAACACTCTAGCGGTATGTTATGTTCTAGAGCCAGGCTTAATTTGGTTACAAATTGAAATTAAATAAAAAATGAGTAGTTTCGTAATACACTCTCCAAAATAACACGTTCCCTAAAAATTCTAACCTATATTTGTTATCAAATTAGCACTTCAAAATTGAATAAGAGGATGAATTAACGGCTCTTCTAATTTAATATCGCATTGTAGGTACATAAGAGAAAATTGTACGAAGTAACAGCGTGACTACCGGTCGTCATGTGCTGCTACCTGCCACACCTGTTCTCGAAACTCAGTTCACTCAACATCTCGAGACGCGGTTGTTAGTAAGGTTCCTCGTTATGTACGCCAGACTGCATTCCGAGTAGTATCGCGGGAGAGTGTTACACTCGTTAAAGAGTTGCTCCACTTTGATTCATCGAAGATCTCTGGTCGTGATAAGGGTGGGAAAGTTAAGGAAAAGGCAAAGTCTCGTTCGAATAGAGCTGGATTGCAATTTCCGGTTGGTCGTATTGGTCCGGTTGGCAGATGTCGTTCCTTGTATCAATTTGAAAGGTTTTAGATCTCTAATTTCACTTTTTCTGAGCCTGGGTAACTAGTTACCCCGTGTGGCTGTTAAGGGTTAAATGTGCATCCCCCCCTCCCTCCCTCAATCCCCCCCACCAAATTATGTTTATGCCATTTTAGAGGTAAGAAATCAGTAGAACATTCGAAACAGCAGTGGCTTACAAATTTTTAAGAAATTTCATGAACAATTGGAGTCAGAATTGAAAATAATCTTTTTTTTTTATGACAATTAAAATGGCTGTAGCTCGGAGGGGGTGTATTTTAGGACACATGTTTATAGAAAACAAGTTATTTTGATCTCAAAAATATGCCCTTCAAACATTTGTACTGAATTTTGAAACACCCTGTATAATCCATACATATACAGGGTGAACCAGGTTAAACGTCATTTTTTTTATATGTGAGAACAAGAAAAAAGTAGACTCGTAAGAAATTATTTTTCAACAATTTTTCCTAACAAAGATACAGGGTGTCAGTTTCGAAAAAAATGGTTTTCTCATCATAACTTTGACACCCTGTATCTTTGTTAGAAACATTTTTGACGAAAATTTTCTTATGAAAGGCTACTTTTTTCTTGTTGTTCTATCACATATCATAATTAATGACGTTCAACCTAGTTTTGGCCTGCTCGCAACCCCCTATAAATTAAAATAAATATCTCAAAAACGAAACCATAAATCAAAAATTTGCAAGGGTGATTTTTTTCTCTAAATCAAACGGGGAATCCAATAATTAAATTTTCCTTGCAAAATATCCAGTGGCGCCGAAGATTGAGGGGGGAAAGTGGGGTACCGGCCCCCAGTATCTACGCCACTGTAGAATTTCTTTAAATTATGTGATCATTACTTAGAGCTGTATTACATTAGTCTGTGTGCTAAATTTCATGGAAATCGATCAAGTAGTTTAAAAGTTATGATGAGAAAACCATTTTTTTCTTTTTCGAAACTTTGAAACCCTGTATCTTTGTTAGGGGACATTTTTGAAAAAAATTTTCTTGTGAAAGTTTACTTTTTTCTTGTTGTTCTATCACATCAAAAAAAAGACGTTTAACCTGGTTCACCCTATATAGTTCATATAGGATCAAATCTATATGAAGGGTCCAGTCGAAAAACGATGTGGTTCCATATTTCTACAAATTGACGACATTTAGTTTCACAACGCGCGGGGGTCCACTGTGCCGCCTATTTTCAACCACAGCTTTTAGTGGAATCTCATTGTTTGTCCCCTGTAAGGTTTGGTATGTTGATACTTCATGTTACAAGCTAACAGATGCCGCTAAAATATCGATTTCGAAAAAAATGGAACCTCATCGCTTTTCCACTGGACCCTTCATATATGAACTGTATATTATCCATATATTTAGAACTTTTCTGCCTGGGATGACTCTTAGAAAAAATAATCCCGTATGCAATCTAGTAAATTTAATCTATATTAGAAAAATGATCTAAACAAAATATTTTTAATTTCGATTATGGCACGATGCGCCGTTCTCGTAATCTGTTCGTAAAATAACGCGAAATGCATATAATAATTCAGAGCTATAGAGTTTTCAATCACGCGGTATCTCTATACAATGTCCGATAGTATAACGGCTATCTGTAATGAGTGCTATATTTCTCGGGTCATATCACGTTCCTTCGGAGCGTTTCACGCGATGCGCCTGAAATACGCACGCTCTGAACCTGTCCTCGCGATATCGACGTTCGTGTACCACGCGCGCGTAAGTGCTTATTTTCTCGGGGAGGGAAGTAGCGCGGCGCGCGAGTACACCGAAAACCGTAAGTGGCCTTACACTTCCGGCTTCATGGGTTATTTCGGAAGGTCAAACATTCGAAATCGGCTGGATCAATTTATCAATATACCCGGCGTATAACTCAACGAGCCACTGATGCGTATCTCGCGCCAGAGATATGTCAACTGTTTCACATGTGATGCATGCATTGTTGGATTTCTATCACTTTTCGCGATGCTTATAGATCATGCAAGTTATATAATACTATCTTACGTTTTGAAACTTATTGTTAGTCGCCTCCGGATGAAAATTTGAATCGCTATTAACTCGTTATCAAGTTTCAAGATTCAAGTTTCCTTGCTGATGCGGAGTAAGTTTAAAGTCCAATGGATGTCGAATACTGTTAATGAAAACGGAAAATCGCTATTATTTTACATTTTAATAAATTCTTCTATATCCTCTTTTTTCTATGGGGTAGACCGAGGCGAATCGCGCGGATCATAGATCTATATTTCTTAAGTCGTGGTAAAAATAAGCATTTCGACTGTTCGTATTACTTCATTGGAGAGGAACGAAGTAATGCAAGCGATCGGAATGATCATTTTTAACATGAGTTAAGGGCTCTCTGTCACTTCTAGGAACTTTGAAAATCCGTAAAAGAAACTCGCGCGACATTTGAGAATGATTTCGCTGTCGGTAGAATAGTGAAACTCATTGGCATGGTAACGCGCGCTGAAGAGTATAATATCATTCCTGAATATTATACGAACCATACACGGTCAAATTTATTTGCAAATATGTTTGCAAATAAGTGATATTTGAGTGTGTGTGGCGTTATTTGCAAACAAGTTTAAATGTTTGCAAATACATTTGATCAAATTAAAAGTTCTTAATTTTGTATTGGCGGGTCCTTTTACGAGCTGAGAATTTCCACGTGTATGGCACTGTTTGAAAATATTTCATCAAATAAGAGTTGTTTGTGTCAAGGTTAACGTCGTTTTAAATTGTCTCTGGTCGAGTTTACACATATCGTGCAATAACTCACTATTAAAATAAGAGTTGTAATTTTGTTTGCTTATTTGTCTGAACGTATGTGCTGAAAGGGTCAAATCACTTTGCAAACATATTTGCAAATAAATTTGACCGTGTATGTGGTTCGTATATTATGGTTATTTAAATCAGAGAAAAAATTGATCATTACGTCTATGGCTCAGTTCCACGACTCAGGTTTAACTACATATAATCTCTAGTTAGTTGCTATGGAGTAGCCAATAGCAAAGCTGGTGTCATAGCAACCAACCAAGGATACAGTTAAACCTGAGTTGTGGAACTGAGCCTTATAGTCCAGGACATTTAGTAATCATCTTCTAAAAATCGAGCTCACCGAAATTTTTTTATTTTAAACTGCTTATTATGATGTACCAATATATATGCCTGAAAGTTACGCCACTGACGCACTGGAGCTTCGTGACATATAAGAGGTCAAAGGTCGCGGATTTTGTTATCTCGCTTCCTATCGCTCCAACGTGAAAAATACCTATTACAAAAGTTGAAGATCTCAATTTTTAATACCTAAAAAAAATATTTGACATAAATACGCCTAACCGTTCTCGAGATATGTAGCTGAATATGTGGAAAAATTCAAAAATAGCTAAATTCGGGTATGCAACATGTATCGCCGCATTTTTCTCTCTTCCTACTACTCAAACGGCAATTATACCTATATAATTATATTTTTATGAATAAACGCCCTTCTAAAAAGTCCAGTTTGGTTTTCGTACACCTACCTGTTCTCGAGATATGAGACACGAAAGATAAGTTTTGGTCAAAAAATACTACATCTGTTTTAACGCTATTATCTCGTTCTCTATGACTCACATAAAAATGAAACAAGTTATTCCTGTTAGACCATGAAATTATCTAACTAAATGGCCCCATACACTTTCCAGATACCTTTACAGATACAGATACGATGCTGCGAAGTTTGTGGAAGCATTCATTTCCACATCACCTTTGAGGTAGAATGCGCGGCGCGTTTTTTTATATGGTTTCCCCCTAGTAGGTTTTTTCCCTTTTCCCGTCTTACTCATGCTGTTAGATCATGAAATTATCTAACTAAATGGCCCCATACACTTTTCAGATACACCTTACCGTTTTCGAGATACGATGCTGCGAAGTTTGTGGAAGCATTCATTTCCACATCACCTTTGAGGTAGAATGCGCGGCGCGTTTTTTTTATATGGTTTCCCTATAGTAGGTTTTTTTCCCTTTTCCCGTCTTACTCGGCCTATAACTCGGTTGAGACTGAATATAGTCAAATAAAAACCCGAAATTATTCTTGAAACAATTGAGTAACGGTCGGCAAGACCGTTCCGGGAAATAGGGACCTGAGAATTTGGCTATTTTTGCATTTTTCCTCATATTCAGCTACATATTTCGAGAACGGTTAGGCGTATTTACGTCAAATATATTTTTTTAGGTATTAAAAATTGAGATCTTCAACTTTTGTAGTAGGTATTTTTCACGTTGGAGCGATAGGAAGCAAGATAACAAAATCCGCGACTTTTGACCTCTTATATGTCACGAAGCTCCAGTGCGTCGGTGGCGTAACTTTCAGGCATATATTGGTACATCGTAATAAGCAGTTTAAAGTAAAAAAATTTCTGGTGAGCTCGATTTTTAGAAGATTGCATGATTTTCAAGCTAAATGTCCTGGACTATTAGAGTGACATGTAGCACTCGCACGAAAAGTCAAAAACAAAATACTCACTAGATGTCAGAAAATCGGTTCGCTACCGCACCATCCGCACCCTGAGTAATAATGTTGTGATAACAAGATATCACAGTGAAATATATTGGAAGCAATAGTGCGCAACGAACCATATATATAGGTCGGAAATTACCTCGCCTTCTCCGTAAGTACACATACTATGTCTAATCTAACTGAAAGTTTTGGTGCCTGTCAAATCGATTTCAAACATTTTCTGTCACGACAGTTATCTGCTCCAATTTTAATAATCAATTAATAAATTGTTAATCATAATACTCTACGAAAACCTATTTCCGACCTGCAAAAGATCATGCCGAATCCTTTCCAAATTATTTTACTGCAAAATATCATTAAAAATTAACTTAAAACTTTTCGCGAACTTTTTTTTAATACGCCAACCGCAATAATCTTAACAGAGGGCCCTTAAGTCATATGGATCTATGATTCGATTCGCCTTGTAATCCGATTTGCCTCGGTCTAATCTAATATTGCACATGTACCATAGCTCAGCGGATCTATAGCCTCTATAGACACTGGATCCAAGTGATAACTATTATATTATATTTCCAGATCACCGCGCCTGCTGCGTACGATCATAATGAACGACGACTCTGGAATTTCGAGTACATGCTTCATCACGCCTGAGATTATCAAATTATTATCACCAATAATCAATATATATAATAAAAGAAAGTGTAGTAAGTTTGTGCGTTCCCATAAAACTCTGGAACCGCTAATCGTAGCCCCATGGGGGTTATAGGGTATGGTATCCCTACATCCCCCATCTATGATGAAGTTTTTGTTTTGGAACTGCAGGTGTTGGTTCAGAAGATACGGGGGTTAAAAGGGTGCCGCCCACCAATGGACTTCTTCCAGCGACTATCTCAAGTGGTTTACGGTGTCATAACATTTTCAAAAATATCGTGGACTCTTCCAGAATGTTCCAGGCTGTTCCAAAATGTTCTAGAATGTTCCGAATTGTTCTAGAATGTTCCAAAATGTTCCAGAATATTCTACGTTGTTCTGAAATGTTCTAGAATGCTCCAGAACTTTCTAGAAAGTTCTAAAATGTTTTGGCCCACAGAATTTTTAAATTCGTTCAATGTGCCAGGGATGCCTGCACTGTTTGAGATTAAAAAAAGGATCACCAATTATTTTGTTAAGGAATTTAGATTCACCCAGATTATGTAATCGAACAAGAATGACCGTGAAGCAGTTATCAAACAATATAATCGAAGCACGAATAATGTCGGGAGAATGTAAAGGAGAAACAGTATTTATTCCGAGAATACCCCTTATATCCACTGAATTGCCGTTTCAATTCAAAAGAATTCAATTTCCAACAGCATATGCAATTGAATAAAGAAGGGAGTTTTCTTTCACCAACGTAATCGCTGTTGTATTGAGAATATGATGACTTAGTTCAGCTTTATGATTTTTGGAGTTGAAAGTTTATCCCTTTAATTTACATTTTGTGGGAACTCACTAGCTTTCCTGAGCGGAGCGAGGGCCACATATATGTGTGTGCTAGTTGTAACTATAATTTCCTCGATAAATACGAATCTGAACCAAACGTACACCGAAAAGGAAGTTTGTATCGTATTAATAACGATATTAATAACGATACGAAGTATTACCGAGAGCATAAAACTTACTGGAGCGACGCATATTGCTACATAAACTATGCGTATCTCTTCATATATGCAATGTTGAACTGCGCTTGAAATACCGGTTTTGTTGCTGCACCTGTCAGTCAGTTTGAGTCAATCAGCTTATAATCATATAGTAAGCAAAATTACGTGATTCGATGAGAACTTTCTCTTCAAATGATAAATTCCATTCATTTTTCATCTATTTTAAATGTGTTCTATGTTTAGATCTTACTTGGATTAGCAAGGTGTCACATTACCATTTATTTCCATTTATTTTTATCATTTTACGGTAAAATCTTTCGAATAAAAGTTATTTGGTGTCGAGAGAGATATATAATATACGGAAGTAATTTTTAATAACACGCATTATTTAGGAAATATAAAAATTTCAATTTTTTTAATGGGACTCAATATTTCCATTCTCATAAAAGTTTTAGAGCTCGTTGAGATGAACAAAAAAGATATTAAGGGAAATACCCATCCGTTGAACCCCTTTCGTGAGATATTTCCACTCTAACTACAAGAGTAAGTTACGCTGCACGCGACTGAGTTCAACGAAATTAACTCTCTTACTCTTACTTACTCTTGTACTTTGAGCGGTAATATCTCATAAACGGCCCAACGAACGGGCCCTTCACCTTATACCTTTTCTTTCATCTCAAAGAGCTCTATAACTTTTATACAAGTGAAAATTTCGTATTTAACTTGAAAAATTGAGATGATCTTTATATCTTGTAAATAACATTAGTTACCAAAAGCCATTCACATGCATTATACATTCCCCTTGACGTCAAATAATTTTTATTCGACAGATTTTTTCGTAAAGTAACAAATAGCGGAAATAAATGAATCTTTCCTTGGTAATATGACACCTTGTATAATATAACGATATGCTACTAAAAGTGAATAACCATATGTCGCTAAACATTTATACATATTTAATTTTTTCATATGTAACGAAACAAATTCTATTTCACAGCCTAAGCGTGTCGTCTACGTAGCAACCCAGATAGCACGAGTAATCAGAAAGAGTTTCAGAACAATTCAATTTTTAGGCTTCTTAAAGCTTTCGTTGTTTCAACTCATAAAGAATTTTTTAAAATTATATTTTAGAATGCAGAAAGTTTATAATATAAGAATACTTTTAGACTTCTTATATACGGATGCTTCAAAAGAGTTCGTCTTTTCTGTTCATAAAGAGTTTAAAAAGAGCTCACATACAGCCTTCCTCTCGTGAGTTGAAGTACGGAAGGATTTGATAAAAGACTCAGCCATTACCGAGTCCTCCTCTCTCGCAGCCTGACTGGCTCCAGATATCAGACACACAAGAGAGAGATAGTATTTATATTGGACGATCTCTTCCAGAGGCTCTATTCCTCTCCTATAGATCGTCTTTATATGAGGCTCTTCCTCGTTGACACCTCTATTATACACCACAGAGCGCGGCTTGTATTTTTGAGATCAGTACACTGAGAGAAAAATGTTGTAGATTTGACTAAATCGGCGGTTACAGATGAAGGAATGCAGATTTAGTTACTTGGACTAATAATAATCGACTCATAATAATGGAATACAGCCTGATTCTTTCAAGTGAACGTTAATCGTTATAACCAAATTTATTAGTCGGGGTAACTGATTCTGCGTTCCCTCATCCGTTGATGTAGATTTAATTGAATATACTATTTTTTCTTTCACACATTGTATATTTTCGTGGCGACAAAGCCAGATTCTAAAGCAATCTTGTACAGCACTTTAATTTCAGTCAAGGCATTCTCGCCAAACATTAAAAGAATTATTTCAAGTAACTTTTTCAATACTTTGCGACTAGTTTTCTAAAGACCTTTGGACTTCATTTGACCTATAGAGGCTTCATTCCGGGTACGAAAATGAACTCACATTTGGTGACATAAAAATGAGTTCTCTTATTAAGCAATAAGAATATATTTGGAACCATTTTGTGATACATGTAAAAGAACTCATTTTAAAATACAAGAATTCAAAACGAACTCTAGGAAGAGAAACATTTAATGGAAAAATTGCTAAAAAGAAGGAAATTTCACGTTACACAGATATTATTTTTGGTATATGTTCGACAAAACAAAATTTTTTAAAAATGTTCTGTGAGATTGTATACGAAATCCGAGAATCGAAAGCTATAAGTAGGTGATTATTTTATATCAACTCCGATCGTCTGTCAGAATTAATAGTTTCTTTTTCTCAGAAGTCATCGATAAACGCGGTTGAAATTCTACGGAACCATCGGCTTCTCCGCAACTCGGTAATGCGATGATTTCCGCGGGCGCAACGAAACAGTCCGCCCACGCCAAGTTTCGTATACGTATACACATACCTGCCAAACGCTATTAGCGCTCCCAGCTGTACCGCTAGTTAACATCGGCTGCGCACGAGGGGCAAAAATGTAGATTCGATCGATCGTCCTCCGAGGCGAATCGACTGAACTAACCGCTCGTTTGAGAGGATTTAAATATAGACGTGGTATTTGTAAGAAAAAAAATAGGTATAACGTTAATTTACTAACCTTCAATACGACACCTCACTGTGACGTTCTTCTCCCGCTACGTCGAGCGAACGCACCGATGAGGATCCCGTCGATCTTCACAACCACGGCTTCACTGAACATTTTCGAAATCGAGGGAGAATTTGTCTCCCGGCGCGAATTTTAAAGAGGGTCGCACGATCATTGCGCACCGCGCGATTGTGACTTTTCGTGCGCGCCGATTCGCGCCAATTTCGTCATTTATTCGCAGGTTAGCCTATACGGGAAAAAAGTATTAGTAAAAAATCATGGAAAAAGCCATGAAGTTTTACAATTCCCAGTAAAAG
Organism: Xiphydria camelus; assembly: GCA_963678675.1. Taxonomy (NCBI): domain Eukaryota; kingdom Metazoa; phylum Arthropoda; class Insecta; order Hymenoptera; family Xiphydriidae; genus Xiphydria; species Xiphydria camelus. Next base: position 17,413,194 of record OY783198.1, read on the forward strand.
AGCTCCTCGAGGTGAAATTTGTAATAAACCACAACGTACTATTTACAATTCGTAATAGTATGAACATTAGTTTATACGGTAAAATTGACCAATTTCCCATTAATATGTGTCGAGTGTTTACGAGTTTATACTGCAACGAACTGTAAAAAGTATGTTATGTCTATTTAAAAATTAAATGCTTCATCTTGAGAAGCCCTGTTATTGGGATTCACTGTAAAAATTACTACACAGTAAAAAAGTGATGTTAATTTTTAACACCATTTTACCGATGTGGACCTACATGTACCACAACTGGTATCATTCAGTTTTATGCCATTGTTAGATCTAACACCAAAAGTGATCTATATACGTCCACATCGCAGAATTTTGTTTACAGTGTAATCCCTTTTCTCCGTATACGCGAGATATTCGCGAGTTTGAATATTAGAAATAGAGAGACGAACAAATATTGAAACGATGATTTCTTCGCATTCGAACGCAAAGCTCGCAACGCGCACAGCTGTCGAGAATCGCGAGAAGATCGCGATCCAAATTTATAACCCGGAAGGATCACGTGGCGCCGCGTGACGACTTCCACGGATATCAGCGCCACCATCGAACCTCGCCAAGCAAGCTCCGCGAGTCGACTGACACGCGGGAAGCGACTCCAGCGAGACACGCTGGACCGAGACTCGCTCGCGTCTGCGCAATGGCAATCGCGAAAATTTCTGGTGTTTCCGGGAAAAACAATTTCCAGCGGACGGCTCTTTCGGTCGGAGGTGCTAACGGACCGTGTGAGAGATTAACCCCCAAATCCGCTCGAAGAATGATGAAGTAAAGACGCCGAATAAGTATAGCGGATTCTCGATTCTATAACTCCGCTTTTCAGAGATATAACGAATATACGATCTCTTTCTATTTACACCGTTTATTAGAAATTATAACACAGCTTTCGAGGACCATATACTGTCTGATTTTGAACTTATTCACTAAAAAAGAAACTGGAATCGATGTTATCTCGTTATCAATGAACGTTTGTCCTAATGTCGACATAGGACTTTATTGTAAGATAAAAATGTAGTCCTTTAAAAAAGTATTAAGGCGCGTATCCATGACCATGACATGCGTTTTGTACGAATGAACCGTAACGTAACACCGAACATGTTACGGCTCGTTGCAAGATGACATGGTTCGCTCCGGAAGTTTTGGCCCTGTCAATAATCCCATAACGTGTGGATTATACAGAAATTTCATGAGAATGCATTCCACTGATTTTGAATTTCTGCTGAATTCAATTGGACCATCGATTTCGAGACAAGACACGAGATTTCGTGAATCGATTCCAGCGCAGGAGAGGTTGGCATTAACACTGCGTTTTTTGGCTACCGGCGATTCATATGTCAGTCTCCAATATCTGTTTAAAATATCTAAGCAGTCAATTAGCCGAATCGTCCCTGAGGTATGTGTGATACCATTATAAACACACTCAAGAACCACATTCAGGTAAGTCAGTTGTATTGTATTATTCAAAATTTTCATTTTGGAAATGACGGACTTATGGTCATTATTTTATTTGTTCATTTTGTAATTGAAGACTTTGCTGCAACAAGGAGGTATTTGTCATTTTGGACTAAAATGAGTTATCTATTTATATATATAGGAAACAGCTAGCCCCATCTTGTAGCGAAAAGGGGAACTTGTATGTACATCGTGCAGGCCGCTGTAATGTGGTTTACAGATACGCCATTGGTACTTTGGTGCAACAAAGAGGTATATAAGTCATATGACTTCTTCTTGCGCCAAGCGCATGCCACAATAAAGTTTTAAGGTTATGGCATGGGTTGTTGTTATTTGAGATATTAGTACTCCCTGTTCTAACACGAATTTCCTATTTGGTGCGTTTTTAATAAAAATGAGTGAATCGGAAACTGAAACTGAACCTTATAGTGGAAGCTTTAGTGATAATTATGAGCCATCTGATTTAAGCAGCAGCGAAGAAGAAAATCAACCTACTCAACATGTGAAAAAAAGAAAAACCCGAAATGTCCTCGCATGGAAACGAAATGTGCGTAAATCGCTTTTAGCGAAAGGAGTTGCTCATACAAATTCAAGAAATAAACCGAGACAAGCAAGAACTACAGGAAATAACTGCCTCTGCATATGGAAATGTTTTGAGAAAATCTCAGAGCATCAACGTACTCAAATACTGGCTAATTTTAACAAGATGGGCGACAAAATTCAACAAGATATTTATCTAACTGGACTTCTTTCAAGCCGAGTAATAAATAAGAAGCGAAGTACTGGGATTCGGAGAAAAAGTTCTTTTGTATACACGGTAAGTATTTATCCAAAAACGATATTTAGCATATAAGAAACTACAAAAACACTTAGACGTAACACTACATATTTTTTTCTTTATGCACAAATGACATACAGTACTCAAACAAAGCTTTTTTAGGTCCGACTTGGATCTTTACGACACAGAGTTTGTAAAAGAGGTTTCTGTGCAATGCATGGGATTTCTTCTAAACGAATTGAACGACTTGGACATCACGTTTCGCAAAATGATGCCACTACAGCTCCTCCTGATCGACGAGGGAAACATCATAATAGGCCAAACAGTGTTCCTGACGAAATCGTTCGGCAAGTTGATGAATATATTAAAAGTTTCCCGCGACGAAGTTCACACTATAGTAGAGCAAAAAATATAAACAAGTATTATTTATCGCCGGAGTTAAACGTTACAAAAATGCATGAGCTATATTTAGCCAAATTTGAGCCTGGCGTTTACGCAAAATGGCATACCAGTGAGAAATGCAAGCCGAAAGTTAGTTTTGATTTCTACTTTCGCTACTTAAAAGCTAATTTTAAAATTAATTTTGGTCATCCGAGATCAGATACCTGTCAAGTTTGCGACAAAATTGATACGCAACTGAAAGGGAAAAGTTTGCTGTCTGAAAATGAGGTGAAAAGTCTAGAAAGCGAACGAGAGCTTCACCAAAGGAAAGCTAAAGCTTTTTTTGACGACTTAAAGGTAAAGTCTGAAGCTGCAAAGAATGACCCAACGATTGAGACATTGTGTTTTGATCATCAACAGAATGCTCCATTACCTAAAGTTCCATCGGGAGATGTATTCTATTTACACCAAATGTGGGTGTACAACTTTTGTATACACTCTTCCAAATACAACAAATCTTATTTTTATATGTATGACGAAACAACTGCTAAAAAAAACCCCTAACGAAACAATAAGTTTTTTGGATCATTATTTTAATAATACGATCGATAAAGCAGTAAAAACTATTTATTTGTTTTCCGACAACTGCGGAGCACAAAATAAAAATCATGCTGTGGTCCAGTATCTTCATCTGCTTGTAAAAAAAGGCCGATTCCACGAAATAGTGCACAGGTATCCAGAGCCCGGTCACAGTTTTTTACCTTGTGACAGAAGTTTTGGAGTGGTCGAAAAACATTTGCGAAAAATAGAACGCATTTACCTTCCTTCAGAATATATTAAACATTACCAAAATAGTAGTCGCAAACATTTTGTTACAGTAAATGTTACGCAGGAAATGATTTATAACTTTTCTGATGGTTTAAAACCATATTTTTAAAAAATCGCAAGATCTAAAAAAGAAAATTTTGCAATATCACAGTACAAAGTAATTAAATATTCCAAAGAACATGAACATGAAATTTGGTGCAGCAAAACAAGCAATTTGCTCCAATATTCTGTGTTTGTTGTTCTCAAAAACTTAAATGAAATCCCAGAAATAGAAAAAAATAAATTGTATAAAGGACCTTTGCCGTTAAAGAAAGCTAAATATGACAATGTGATGCAGCTTGCCAAAAAGTATGTTCCTCTCGCCGATATTACTTATTACCAATCCCTAACAGCTGAACTAACAACTTCTCAAGAAACCGACTATACAGACGATGAGGATATTGTGGTAGAATAACCAAAACTTATGTACTTAAACTTTAATAAAACAGATTATTTCATGTGGTTTGTCTTTTTTTTTTTATTTTGGTAGCAACAAGGAGGTATCTGTGTATACTGTTTAATTATTTTTCGCAGAAAATTACAAAGTTTTTTGCAAATATTTGACTTCATAATATTTGGCTCACATTATTGCATTTTCAATTTAATTGTAATTACATTATTTTTCCCAAAAATATAAAAAAAACAGTTTAAATCCTCTCCTGAAAAATAGTAAAAAGCACAGATACCTCCTTGTTGCAGCAGGGTCTTCAATTGTTATATTTATATTAAGTTTAATATGCATGATAGATTGCTGGACGTATGAATTAAAATTAGAAAAAGACAAATTATAAGTAGGAATACGTTTTACTTTCAATTTTTTATTGATAAATTTTTCTGTCATACATACAGACATTTTCCGTAGTTATCTATGTTTAATAGACTGATTAAAAAAAAGCTTTTTTAATTAATTCTGTTGGCGGGCACTTAAAACGTTAGTATTTAATGTAACTTTGAATATGTCGCCGGGCGCATATTCTCACTCAATATGTAGGGGTGTCTCAATTGCTTCTTCTGATTTCCATTTGAATAACACGGTGAAATTTTTGAATCATTGGGTTAGTATTAATAATCAAGAGACACGGTAGTGTCTCGCGGCATGTTCATTCAAGTCGTCAGAACGACGCCGCCAGCGCTGTCGCCGCGAGCACCCGTGTATCTTTACAGGAAAAATGTCTGCCCCCTTCACCCCTCAATTTTAACATCGAATTTTCTCAATAAATATACGGTTATAACCAAAACTATGCTTAGTTACGCCATATAAATCGACTATTCTCTATCGATAGAGACCAGAGTAAATGTTGTAAGTTACATATTAACAGATATTTTTCCTTAGCAACGCGAAGCCACGCCCCTCGCGCCTCGAAAGTCGAGAATCCGATTTCTCGGGCGATATATATATGTCAAAATCTCACAAAAATTCCGCCTGTCTTCGGCGATATTCGGCCATGGTCGGAAATGTGTACACAGATGCGGCCACACGCATACGCCATCAAATGTATGTGAGAGTGTGTGAGAGAATATGTTTCTTGAATGTTTAATTGTTTTTTAAAATTAATAAAATAATATTCCATTCGCGAAACGATTTCCCTCGCATTTTTTCGATCCTCGGACGCGCTTGTTAATTCAGTGTAATCGGAGTAGTGAATGTCAATAGTGGTGAATGTGACAGACGCTCCGTATAGTTTAATAATCGTTTGTATTTTTTTCGAATATCGAGATAGTGAACGGGTGCAGTGGTATTCTTCTCTCCAATGCCTGTGCATCAAGAAAGGAGCAGGAAAGGAGACGGTCTCAGAAGAATTGAAATCAGATAAGTTTAATTGCCATTTGACAGCTTTAACCTCACTTTCCATGGAAGGACAATATCTTTGTGTTTGTTCTATTTTTTGTTTTCAGGGTCATGCGAGCACGGGAAAAATCGAAGAAAATCAATCACCAACACAAGCCGTGGCAGAATAGGAGATGAAATGGAACTGGATCACAATAATCAGGTAATTACTTTATCACTATTTTTCTCTATCGATATATTTCCACTTTCGTACTATTACAAGTTCCAATTTACACACCGACCTGTCAAACCTGAAGTGTACACGTACCGCACTTCAATTTCATCTCTTCTTCGTCTCCGGTGTAACGACGGTCAATGAGGAATTACTCATACCGATTAGGCAGATAAGTGCTGAATAACGTAGTATAATACGAGAGAGGAAATATATCATTTTTAATAATTCTGTAATTATTAGAATAGAATTGATTAACTGAGATATAGTTTTTTAATTTCTACGCTCGAGTAAGTTCGGTATATTTTAAATAGTGAAATGCTACATATGATTATGTAATTTACAATTTGTTACAGATCGTATGCAAACCCGAGGAGGTTTCTTTCGAAGGAGGGATCATCTACTTGTTGTTCCAACAAGAACCAGTTGCTTAGTTGCATTCATTGCATTTGACAGGTCGGTATAATTTCTACGCTCGAGTAAGTTCGGTATATTTTAAATAGTGAAATGCTACATATGATTATGTAATTTACAATTTGTTACAGATCGTATGCAAACCCGAGGAGGTTTCTTTCGAAGGAGGGATCATCTACTTGTTGTTCCAACAAGAACCAGTTGCTTAGTTGCATTCATTGCATTTGACAGGTCGGTATATAAATTGGTTCTTAATTTTTATGCTGAGTAACTTCGGTATATTTTAAAAGTGAAATGCTGCATATATTTGTGTAATTTACAATTTGTTACAGATCGTTTGCGAACCCGAGGAGGTTTCTTTCCAACGAGGGATCATCCAGTTGGTGTTTCCAACAAGAACCAGTTGCATTCATTGCATTTGACAGGTCGGTATATAAATTGGTAGTATAATACGAAAGAGGAAATATTCTGTCATTATTAGAATTGGTTAACTTAGATTAATATAATCTTAGTTTCTACGTTTAGTTAGTTCAGTATATTTTAAATTGTTTGTGTTATTTACAATCTGTTACAGATCATATGCGAACTCGAGGGGGTTTCTTTCGAACGAGGAATCATCGTCTTGTTGTTTCAAGAACCTGCTGCTTTGGTTCATTCGGCGACCTGGATCTGCTGTCTCAAGTGCATGGACGTACGTCACTTTAAATGGATGAATATCCTTAATATCATCCGAACCGTAGACTTACTAACCTCTGGTTTTAACCTTTCTTGCCATAGCCTAAATATTCTTTCGAGGGTTATTCCTTACTCTTTCTTCCTTACTATTTCTAACATACGGTAGTGTTCACGAATATTGTAAAATATCGCAGGAATGTTACAGAAAAGTTACTTGCAAGAACGTGCTTTGTGGGGTGCAAATGGTGATATTTGTAATCCATCGTAACACCAGAGGCGAAGAAGAGAGTAAAGAGAAGTGAGGTACATGTACACTTCACGTTTGACAGGTCGGTATATAAATTTAAACTTGTGATTGTATAATACGAAAGAGGAAAAACTTATATCGATAAAGAAAAAAAATAATAAAGTAGTTACTCTATTATTGTAATCCAATAACATTGTATCACTTATTTTTCTGCCACGACTTTAATTGCTGATAGCGAAGAAAAATCAAATTTGTTGGTTGATCCATCCACTATCAACAATTAAAGTCGTGGCAGAAAAATAAGGGATATAATGGAATTGGATTACAATAATAGAGTAACTACTTTATTATTATTTTTTCTTTATCGATATAAGTTTTTCCTCTTTCATATTATACTATCACAAGTTTCAATTTATATACCGACCTGTCAAACGTGAAATGTACATGTATGTACCTCACTTCTATTTCATCTCTTCTTTGCCTTTGGTGTAACGATGGAAATTACAAAATATCATCATTTACACCCCGCAAAACACATTTTTGCAAGCGACTTTTCTGTAACATTCCTGCGATATTTTACAATATTCGTGAACATTACCGTATGTTAGAAATAGTAAGGAAGAAAGAGTAAGGAATAACCCTCGAAAGAATATTTAGGCTATGGCAAGAAAGGTTAAAACCAGAGGTTAGTAAGTCTACGGTTCGGATGATATTAAGGATATTCATCCATTTAAAGTGACGTACGTCCATGCACTTGAGACAGCAGATCCAGGTCGCCGAGACTTTAATTTTGTGGTAATAAAAAGCTATTCTTCTACATGTACGTATCTTCCTCATGAATAAATTCCAAAAAGTAGTGAAATCCCCCCACAAAAACAGATTCTCTGTAAAAAAAGGCGGCATGTTCATTCAGTGCCAACAAAAATTGATACGTAAAATACTCTCCAAAAAAGATTTGAAATCAATTAAGATCGCCATGTTCAAGATTTATGTATTAAAAGTAAAAGGCATCATTTGAAAGGAAAATTATTGTAAATCAAGTTACTAAAAAATTCGACTAAAAAAATTTATTAAAAAATTTTAATAAAAAAGAACTTGCCGCGTTTTTTTCTTCAAAATAAAAAATTCAGACAGAATTATACTCGATGTTTATGCACTTATGATTTTAAATAAATTCATACACTTATAATATGATACCACCAGTATACCGAATGTCGCACGGGAAACCGATTAGGCGGGGGCCTTCTGAAATTCTCTGAATTTGACTTCGGCAGTGTAATTTATGAATCACTCTAGCACCGTCCAAGCACTGCCAATTATTCGGCATAGTGGACAAAATATGAAAACTTAAACGCGGCAAGTTCTTTTTTATTAAAATTTTTTTATAAATTTTTTTAGTCGAATTTTTTAGTAACTTGATTTACAATAATTTTCCTTTCAAATGATGCCTTTTACTTTTAATACATAAATCTTGAACATGGCGATCTTAATTGATTTCAAATCTTTTTGGAGAGTATTTTACGTATCAATTTTTGTTGGCACTGAATGAACATGCCGCCTTTTTTTACAGAGAATCTGTTTTTGTGGGTTTCTTCTACGATAAAAAAAATGTTCCCGTGAAAAATTAGAAAAATTGAGAGTTGTGGGTGTAATTGACGTATAAAAATATTCTTAAGGTAATACTTATGTTGCCTGTAGTAGTTTAAAAATAATTTAACTTAACTAGGTAATTATTAGGTGATTGTTGTTAAAAGTTGTTTGGCCTGATAATTACCTAGTTAAGTAAAGAAATATTATTTTTAATCTGTATATGGGGGATTCCACATCAACTTTAAATTCCGTCGACCTTTGAGTCACAGATTTTGTTGTAATTCTTTTTTTAAGTAGTACCATAAATCGGAGGAACTTCGACATCCGGGTAAACTTCGACACCTACTATAATTTTGTTATAATTTTGCCTTTTTTCCTGTTTTTTTTTATTTTGTATAATAATGACCCTCAATATGAATGTCCTTCCTGTGCCTCGTGCTCAGTTTGCTTGATAGATTATTCTGAGTACACTAATCGAAAGACGGATTAAATGCGTAACGTGCAACAAATGGATTTGTGGTCATTGTAATAATGGTTCAAAGCGAGCGAATTACGAATGTCCTGTTTGCGAAGATGATGACTAAAGACTGACTATTAGTCTCTATTATTATAATTTTTTGTTTTTTGTTTTCTTTTATTTGTTTGTTTACTTTGTTTACGTTTATTTTTTTGAGAATGTTCCTTTTAGTTTTACTTTTTAGAGAATGTGATTTGTTTTTTAAAACCAAATGTGCTTTAAAACCCAAGGTTTTTATTTTAATACAATCGTTTTATATCATATGGCCTTTTATTGTACTCTTATTGTTAGTTGATACTTCTGACCTTTAAAATATGGTAAAACTATGTAAAATTAACCTGATTTTACTTTTTTTGGTGTCGAACTTACCCAGGAGCTTTCCTAGTTCGACAATTCACTAAAATACATAGGGTGTCGAAGTTACCCCATATACAGGGTAACTTCGACACCAACAAGAGACAAAAAAAAGGGAGAAGGGGGTGGGGGACAAAACTGATTTTTTCGTGGTTGAAAGCCAAGACATCAAATGTTACAATGGCATAATAGTCAACGGTTTCTAGTTGATACATTTTTGTGAGCGAGGTTAATATATCAAAAACCTGTCGAAGTTCCCCCGGTTTACGGTACTTTACGATTTATAATAAATTCTCAAATTTCTTTTTAATCCAACATTGCATTCTTGTCCTATCATTTATTGAAATCTCCCGTATTTTCTAATCTTGTGAAATTTATTCCTAATTTTCTCCTACTAAATGAACTCTAAGAAAAAAATTTCTTATACAAAAAATGCTCTTTATAACCTGAACTTAGTGGAAAAAAATTGATATCATTTCTAAACAAGAGAATAATATGAGAAAAAATAGTTTATTTTACAAATATTTAATTTTCTGGAATACGCCATTTTTGTTTTTAACAAAATTTTTAACGAAACCAAGAATTCCTTGGTGTATTAGGAAAATATAGAGCCTGAAACGAAGTTGGGATGAGCATTTGTTCATTTTATATTAAACAATTACTGAATATCAGAAAAAGGAATTCTTATAAAAATAAAGTGTCAACATCTTATGTCATGATTTTTTTTATTTAATGCGTTAATAAAAAATTATACTAAATATGCCGAATGTCACTGTAAAGTACTGTGAATCCTCAAAGTACACTACGCAACAAAATTATCGCAACAACTTATTTTACTCTAAAAATTGTCAAACTTCGGAAGCCCGTAGCACAGCGAAAAATCATCGTATCGCTATCTTTTTTTTTAAATTAAAGCTTAAAATCTCAGCTTTACTATCCCAAAGTTTATTTTTCGATTTAAACCACCGAGAGATTAAGTGACCCTGAAAATCAAGGTCATCTTTTGAAACTTAAAAATTTGCAAAGTTTGCGCATTGACACGGAGTTACAAAAATTTTTTTTCAAATTCTGATCACAGAAAATGAAAGTTTAACTCTTTACCTTTAATTTAAAAAAAAAATTTTACTTTCCGATTTTTCTACGCCATTCTACAGCGTTTTAAATAAAAAAACTGAAAATCCCGTAAGAACTCGTATTCCTGTAGAACTCGTCCAGGTACACTTGTACAGTAAGTTAACATATGTGCAATACCTTTTCGGCGACCTCTAACTTGGCCCCAATGTCCCGATTAACTCGCGATCAACGTCTAACTTGGCCCCAATACCCCGTGTTAACTTACGAACGGCTTCTATGTAACTTCGCCCCAAAATGTCCCCATCTCGATACCAAAATCCCTGAAGAAGTAGTCCAGGTATACCTGGACGCAATATACGACCTCCAATAATTCAAAAAAAAAATTTATAAGTTCAAACAAAATTACGCAATTGATGTTCAGTTGAGTAATGCTCCCAAAAACCGGAATGTTCAGTTTTTTTATTTAAAACGCTGTAGAATGGCGTAGAAAAATCGGAAAGTAAAAATTTTTTTTTAATTAAAGGTAAAGAGTTGAACTTTCATTTTCTGTGATCAGAATTTGAAAAAAAATGTTTGTAACTCGGTGTCAATGCGCAAACTTTGCAAATTTTTAAGTTTCAAAAGATGACCTTGATTTTCAGGGTCACTTAATCTCTCGGTGCTTTAAATCGAAAAATAAACTTTGGGATAGTAAAGCTGAGATTTTAAGCTTTAAGTTTAAAAAAAAAGATAGGGATACGATGACCTTCCGCTGTGCTACGGGCTTCCGAAGTTTGATAATTTTTAGAGTAAAATAAGTTTTTGCGATAATTTTGTTGCGTAGTGTATTTCCATGCAAAGAACTTTTTAACTGAACGATTCTTGTGTGCAAAAGCTTTCCCTCATATACTTCAAATACATTGTATTATTCCCAGTACTAATCACTTTGTAATTACGAAAACATATTCCTTTTCTAACGATCATACAGTCTACAAAATAAATTAAATAAAAAAATCATGACATAAGATGCTGACACTTTATTTTTAAAAGAATTCCTTTTTGTGATATTCAGTAATTGTTTAATATAAAATGAACAAATCCTCATCCCAACTTCGTTTCAGGCTCTTTATTTTCCTAATACACCAAGGAATTCATGGTTAAAATTTCGTTAAAAACAAAAATGGCGTATTTCAGAGAATTAAATATTTGTGAAATAAACTATTTTTTCTCATACTATTCCCTTGTTTAGAAATGATATAAATGTTTTCCACTAAGTTAAGGATATAAAGAGTATTTCTTGTATAAGGAATTTTTTTCTTAGAGTTCATTTAGTAGGAAAAAATTAGGAATAAATTTCACAAGATTATAGAAAATATGAGAAATTTCAAAAAACGCAAGGACAAGAACGCAATGTTGGTTAAAAAGAAATTTGAAAATTTATTATAAATAGTAAAGGATTACATAAAACAAAAATTACAACAAAATCTGTGACTGAAAGGTCGGCGGCATTTAAGTATATTTATGTATAATGTATATATTTATATTGTTGGAGGATATAAAACAAAGTCGGGTTAGTTACAGTATTTGTAACTAAAGAACGGCTGGACAGATTTTTATGACCTTTGATTCTTGGATTTGTCTCCGCCTCGAATAGCAGAGAGAGAATAAGTATTAAAATATCTAAAAAATTTACGAAAAAAAATTTATTAAGACAATTAATTTTTCTATAGAAGAAGACGATGTTCACTTTGTGAGGTTATCACATTAGTGATTGTGCGCGCATAGATAATTACTTAATGTAATTTTTAATTGTGATTAATTTTTAAATGTTATTTACATGTAATTAATTTAAATGTAATTAAAATACATTTCGTTTTCAAATTAACACAACAATTATTGATTCTGAGGCGGTACGAAGTTCGCCGGGTCAGCTAATTATTAAATAGAATTAAATGATAATGATAGGGGAATAAATTGTCAATTTCTCCAATCCTCAGCTAATCAGATCAATAGCAATCGAGATGAATGTTACTACTTTCATCTAGAGTAAATCTTCAGTATCAATATCATCGGAATATGTGGAGTTATTTGGAGAAAGCAATTGCGCTGGAATAGTTGAGGGAGAAAGATTTTTGAGTCATGAGCGTGACTGTTTTTTGAATTGCGTGACATCGCGGATGACGTAGAAGTGCTTGGTAATGGTACTATCTGAGTGAAATTTCGTGAATTATGGATGGAAGTATTTTGTGAATCGTATGAGAAGTGGGAAGAATCCGGATTATTTGAGAACTTTTGAGATAAGATGGTTGGGTTGACTATTGTTTGGGGTATATGAGGAAGACGTGGATATGCAATATTATACCAGCCTTGATTAGCCATCTGAAAAATATTCAGAATATCAGTTTCTATAGCGCTTCTTGTAAATGTGTCATATATATGCACGGAGTTTGGAAGCTATACAATTACCAAAGTAGTAACATTCGTCTTGATTGGTATTGATCTGTTTGGCTGAGGATTGGAGAAATTGGAAGGCTTGATCAAGGCGTTCGCTATCGCTAGACGTGGTTGATTTTGCCCTTTTTCTGTTTTTTCCCGGTGTCTGAATAATTTGTTTCATCTGGGGTATCTCCGCAATGCTGCTGAATTCTTTATTTTGAGATGCAGGATCATCAGCTTCAGCGGATGCTTCATCTTTGACAGAGGATCCACTTTCTTTTCGAGCTTCTTCATCTTCATGTAGATGCATCTGCAATTCAAAATAAAATACAAATTCTCATATTATCAGTAGAATGACGTCACATTTTCAAATATTGTACTTTTCTAAATATTTAATTCAAGCTTATCATATCTAAAAAATTATTCTGTTTTTTTACAGATTCCGAAAACACAAGAAGAATGGTTGAATGTGAGTAAGGATTTTGAAACCACATGGAACTTTCCACACTATATGGGAGCTGTTGATGGGAAGCACATTGTACTAGAATGCCCGATAAATAGTGGCAGCGAATACATTAATTATAAAGGATTTTTCAGCATAGTCCTTTTTGCAGTTGTAGATGCTAGCTATAATTTCAGGTTTGTGGATGTAGGATGCCAAGGCCGAATATCCGACAGTGGAGTATTTGCTAATACTTGTTTGTATAAAGAAATAGAAAACGGAACGCTGAACATCCCTCAACCTACTCCTTCAAATGGGAGAGCACAAAAAATACCATATTTCTTCTTTGGAGATGAAGCCTTCCCGATGTCAGAAAACTTAATGAAAGTGTATGCTGGTTACCATGCAAAAGGATCAAAGCAAAGAATTTTTAACTATAGGGTGTGTAGAGCTCGCAGGGTCGTTAAAAATGTTTTCAGCATAGCTTCAGCTGTTTTCCGTGTATTACGAAAAGCCTTGCACCAGAAAAAGCATCAACTATCGTGCTAACCATTGCTTTATTACACAACTTCTTACGACGAAGACCAGACTCAGTTGCACTTTACAATCCACCGGGAACATTCGATTCTGAATAATGTGGTATCCTGACAAATAGGAGTTGGAGAGGAATGGTATCCAATGAGTGCAGTTCATTATTACCTGAGAGAAATGTACCACGTAGAGCAAAGTCAAATTTTATAAATTCGCGTAATGAACTAGCCGATTATTTCCTTCAAGAAGGTGAATTAGAGTGGCAGAATCAGTATGCTTAGAGAAGAAGAGACAATACATTATAAGTTACTACATGTTAAGAATTACTTTTCTTATTAGATGTAATAAACAGTTAAGAATTAGTAAAGAAGGTGAATTAGAGTGGCAGAATCAGTATACTTAGAGAAGAAGAGACAATACAACATTATAAGTTACTAAATGTTCAAAATTACTTTTCTTATTAGATGTAATAAAAAGTTAAGAATTAGTAAAGAAGATGAATTAGAGTGGCAGAATCAGTATGCTTAGAGAAGAAGAGACAATAGGTGGTATGAATAAAGCGGAGCATGTACTTCATGCTCAAAATTCTGGAGTAAATACTCCAATCTGTATGAATAAGAATTAAGAGTAGATGCTCACCATGAGTAGGTACTCTTATGTACAATTTCAAGAAAGTATAAACTCAGTTTTCGTATAAATAAGAATGAGTTTGTGCTCAACAGTCTGGAGTTTCTACGCCACATAAGTGGAATCTCCTCGGAGGGAAGATGCTCACCGTATGAGTAGGTACTCTTATGTACAATTTCAAGTGAGTATAAACACAGTTTTCGTATAAATAAGAATGAGTTTGTGCTCAACAGTCTGGAGTTTCTACTTCACATTAGTGGAGTCTCCTCGGAGGGAGACTCAGTTTTAGTTTGATAGCAGAAAAGTGATGGCTGAGTTCGAACAGCTCGCAAATAAAGTGCATTGTTTTGCTTTTTCGTAAAAAATAATGTAATTTATTAATCCCACTAAACCCATTACGCAAGATTAATTTGGTGCGTAGTCCGTCGCGCAAAGACGGAACAATCCTATATATATTTATATTTATATATAAAATTAATTAATTTTAATAATTTATTATTAAATATATATTATTTAATAACTATTATATTTATAAATATCTAATTATATTTAAAATCATTAATTAAATTAATCATTAGTGCAAATGTAGAGTGGCGGGGCTAATTGATCTAAGTGCCAAAATTCCATGATTTCGGATTTTTTCTACAAAATGATGTATGCGCCAAGGCCAATGCAGAGCTGTATGATTTAAGGTATTTCCATGGTTTTGCGTTTTTCTTACGAATCTCATGAAATTTTGCCAATCAAAAGACTGAAATATTACCCATCGATTCCCAAAATTTCAAAAGGCTGAGCCATGTAGTTTAAAAGAAAATGTTAATTCAAAGTAGCATTTTCTACACTGACTTTCAATGGCTAACATGTAGAAAGACGGTACCTCAGTGACGTTTTGAGCTATAACTACAGAACCAATCTTACAATGTTAAAGAAAAACTAACGGCGAATAAAATGATATTGTAGGATTATGTTCACAAAAACTGGAAATGCTGAGCCATATAATTTCAGAGAAATTATAACTTAAAAACTGAGATTTTTCTTGAAACTGCAAAGTGGTGGGGACGAGTAACGATGATGTGGCAACAGTGCGCACAGCTGATTTAGCCCTCTCCTGTTACTATGGGACTCTCAGTAGTACTTTTGCTACCGGAGAGGGGATTGCCAGTGGCATGGCGCGGCAGCCCCCACTACGGCACGTAGTGGCAGGCACATAGCGGTATTCTAAGGAGAGAGAAGCACTGTTGCCACGATTAACGGGCTAGGCAGTGTATATGTATGAGGTACATTTGTACACAGGAGGTCTCTGTGTAGTAAGGAGCTCAGAGTACAGAGTTACTCAAAAGTTTCGTTCGTGCGTAATACAGTTTGTGATCAGTTGTACTAAGTCCTGAAGCAAAAAATTTGAATACGACACTGTCACCATTGAAATACCTTAAGTGTCAATGCGCTTTTCTTTTCGTTGTATAAGCCGTCAAATGTGGTCAAATGTCAGTTTAGTTTCACTGAAAGGTAGTTTTTCTTATTTTCCTGGGAAAAATGTTTTTGGCACTTAGATCAATTAGCCCCGCCACTCTACAAATCATTATTTAATAATTATTAAATAAATTAATAACCGTTTCTTTTTAATGTTTAAAACATTTAAATTAAAAAATTTTTTTAAAAACAGGAAAGTAATTAATGTACATTTTCTACTGCAGAGGATAATTTGAAATAGTTTAAAAATAAAATAATTTAAGTCAAAATTTTTTACCGTTTGTATTAGGGTTTATTAAAAAAATAAATAATAATTTATAATCTTGAAAAAAAAGTTAATAAATTATAAATTTAAATGCTAAATTATTTTTTAAAATAATTTATGTTATGAAATATACAGGGTGGACCAGGTTAAACGTCATTTTTTTGATATGTGATAGAACAACAAAAAAGTACTCATAAGAAAATTGTTTTCAAAAATTTTTCCTAACAAAGATACGGGGTGTTAAAGTTTCGAAAAGAAATGGTTTTTCATCATAACTTCTAAACTACTTGATCGATTTCCATGAAATTTCACACACAGGCTAATGTAGAACAGCTATAAGCAATAATTAAATAATTGTTAAAAATTCTCCAGTGGCGTAGATACTGGGGGCGGGTACCCCTCTTTCCCCCTCCCAATCTTCGGCGCCACTGGATATTTTGCAAATAAAATTTAATTATTGGATTCCCCGTTTAATTTAGAGAAAAAAATCACCCTTGTAAATTTTTGATTCATGGCTTCGTTTTTGAGATATTTATTTTAATTTATAGGGTTGCGAGCAGGCCAACGCTAGGTTGAACTCCATTAATTTTGATATGTGATAGAGCAACAAAAAAATAGATTCTCATGAGAAAATTTGTTTCAAAAATGTTTCCTAACAAAGATATAGGGTGTCAAAGTTTCGAAAAAAATGGTTTTCTCATCATAACTTCTAAGCCACTGGATCGATTTCCATGAAATTTCGCACACAGGCTAATGTCGTATAGCTCTAAGTAATAATTAAATAATTTAAAAAAATTCTCCAGTGGCGTAGATACTAGGGGCCGGTATCCCCTTTCCCCCTTCCCAATCTTCGGCGCCACTGGATATTTCGCAAAGAAAATTTAATTATTGGATTCCCCGTTTAATTTAAAGAAAAAAATCTCAAAAACGAAGTCACAAATAAAAAATTTGCAAGGGTGATTTTTTTTCTTTAAATTAAACGGGGAATCCAATAATTAAATTTTCTTTGCAAAATATCCAGTTGCGCCGAAAATTGGGAGGGGTAAAGGGGGGTACCGGCCCCTAGTATCTACGCCACTGGAGAATTTTTAAAAACTATTTAATTATTGCTTAGAGCTGTTCTACATTAGCCTGTGTGCGAAATTTCATGGAAATCGATCAAGTAGTTTAGAAGTTATGATGAGAAAACCATTTTTTTCGAAACTTTGACACTGTATCTTTATTAGGAAACATTTTTGAAAAAAATTTTCTTATGTACTCTTTGTACTTTTTTTTATTGTTCTATCACATATCAAAAAAAATGACGTTTAACCTGGTCCACCCTGTAGAACGATTTTTCCTATCTCGTTTTTTAGAAATAAATTTAATTTATATATAAATAAAATTTTTAGTTAAAATTGAATAAATTTTTTAATTATTTATATAAAAATTTGTAGGGATAAGCTTAAAAATTAAAAATTATAGTTTAAATTAAATTTTTAAATATATTTATTATAGGTATATTTTAAATGTAATAGATTTAATAATTAATTATTTTAATAATATTGTAATAATGTATTATTATTATTTAGAAATTAATTAAATTTGATCCTTTTCGCTATCACTCATGATCAAACGTACATGACAATTATGACTGCGCACACAACTGCGTGAAAACGTTCTCCAAGTAATTTGATAAGGATACCCAAAAACAATTTTTTTTACATTGCTTTATCAGACCGTTTATAACGTTTTATGCATTTATTTTGAGATAGAGCTTTCTCACAATGCAAAGAACATGGCGCCATCGCATACGCAACGTCGCTGGCATTTTTCGCAAGTGCAGCAAACGATGATATATCGTCGTCCGGCACTAAAAGGGTTAAGAGGCCGACACACCTCGTCTGGAAATGTAAAGATATATTTTCAACATGGTGCATAAGAACCTTTTGTATTTTCACCACCACACTTAAAAAACATAAATCTAGGGCCCTATAGAAAAAAAAAAGAAAATAATAAATTTCTGATTTTGCCGATTGATTACAACAAAGAAACTTATTTTTCTTTCTATAGGGCCCTAGATTTAGGTAGGTATGTTTTTTAAGTGTGGTGACGAAAATACAAAAGGTTCTTATGCACCATGTGTTGGAAATATATCTTTACAGCCGCAACAAAAATGCTCGAAAATTGTCGAATCTTTCCAGAGACGGGGTGTGTCGGCCTCTTACATAAATCTGTCGACGCGGCGATATGACTGAGAAGCCCGTGCAGCGCGCAGCCAGTAAAAAAAAATAGGAGTATCTACTCCCTTTACATAGGAGCATCTACTACTCTCCTAGCTGCGATACATTTTATTCATAGGGATTGAAGTATAAACTCCTACTTATTTTTTTCTGCGCGAAAAATCGTAGCGCGGATGCGCCGGACGTCCCGCGACTGTCCCGTGACTGTCCGGGAGTGCTGATGGAACAGACCTAATACAACATTATAAATTACTAAATGTTCAGAATTACTTTTCTTATTAGATGTAATAAAAAGTTAAGAATTAGTAAAGAAGATGAATTAGAGTGGCAGAATCAGTATGCTTAGAAAAGAAGAGACAATACAAAAATATAAGTTAGTAAATGTTCAGAACTACTTTTCTTATTAGATGTAATAAAAAGTTAAGAATTAGTTCAATTAGTTAATTTAGGGTTAATTAAAATTAAAAAATTATTATTACATA
The DNA here is from genome assembly GCA_963678675.1 of Xiphydria camelus. NCBI lineage: Eukaryota > Metazoa > Arthropoda > Insecta > Hymenoptera > Xiphydriidae > Xiphydria > Xiphydria camelus. The sequence continues at coordinate 17,432,042 of OY783198.1, forward strand.
CAGTATTTAATGACGGCTTTGTCTTGTTTTTATCCAAAATGAACTGCAGACTGTTAAAGGCAAACCAATTGCTTTTGTAAACTTGTTTTCCTTGAAAATAGAAAAGCTTTAATTAGCATTACATACTAGTAAAATAACAATCAAAACTACTTATGTCTCTTTTGTATTTTATTAAAAAATACATATTTATCTATATTACACGTATTTTTTTCTGAACAGACGCCTTATAACCTAGGTACGCACCTTTTCCAGTTCCAGTAGATTTTTTCATTTTCATTTTTTCCCTCCTAAGAGATGCTAAAAGATTTTCCATTTTCTTTCTACATTGGTCCACTGGTCTTCCTACTTCGTTAGCCATCTCCATCCACGCATCCTGCTTCTTAATTTTGTTGAAATGATCGGAATCTTGAGGATCCCAAATCATAGTTTTCGCATGATAAATTTCTATTAAATTTATTGTGTTTTCTTTACTCCACTCCATAACAATATAGCGTAAAATAAATGTTAGTTCTTCGACAGACTAACGATGACGACGACGACGACGACACTGATAAACGGGCAACTAACTAACACTATGCGTGACACAGAGTTTGTTCGAACACTTTTATTTAACAGCGTTTCCAGAAGGTATCTTTTCACTTTCACTGCCTGTTCTAGACTGAAGCACAAAGGAAGAAAGGTCTTGGTTCTCTGGATCACTTGTGACTCATATTTTTTGTAAAGGATTTCTGTTAAGAAACAGAGAATGTAATTTGATCCACCCCTCGCAAACCAGACATCCAGACTAGGGCCAAATGTGGAAAAATACTTGAAACCAACATCTTCCAGATAATGGGTGATATGAATAAAGCGGAGCATGTACTTCATGCTCAAAATTCTGGAGTAAATACTCCAATCTGTATGAATAAGAATTAAGAGTAGATGCTCACCATGAGTAGGTACTCTTATGTACAATTTCAAGAAAGTATAAACTCAGTTTTCGTATGAATAAGAATGAGTTTATGCTCAACAGTCTGGAGTTTCTACGCCACATAAGTGGAGTCTCCTCGGAGGGAAGATGCTCACCATGAGTAGGTACTCTTATGTACAATTTCAAGTGAGTATAAACACAGTTTTCGTATAAATAAGAATGAGTTTGTGCTCAACAGTCTGGAGTTTCTACTCCACATTAGTGGAGTCTCCTCGGAGGGAGACTCAGTTTTAGTTTGATAGCGGAAAAGTGATGGCTGAGTTCGAACAGCTCGCAAATAAAGTGCATTGTTTTGCTTTTTCGTAAAAAATAATGTAATTTATTAATCCCACTAAACCCATTACGCAAGATTAATTTGGTGCGTAGTCCGTCGCGCAAAGACGGAACAATCCTATATATATTTATATTTATATATAAAATTAATTAATTTTAATAATTTATTATTAAATATATATTATTTATAATAATTATTATATTTATAAGTATCTAATTATATTTAAAATCATTAATTTAATTAATCATTAGTACAAATGTAGAGTGGCGGGGCTAATATTGATCTAAGTGCCAAAATTCCATGATTTCGGATTTTTTCTACAAAATGATGTATGCGCCAAGACCAATGCAGAGCTATATGATTTAAGTCTCAATGCGCTTTTCTTTTCGTTGTATAAGCCGTCAAATGTGGTCAAATGTCAGTTTGGTTTCACTGATGGGTAGTTTTTCTTATTTTCCTGGGAAAAATGTGTTTGGCACAAATCATTATTTAATAATTATTAAATAAATTAATAACCGTTTATTTTTTAATGTTTAAAACATTTAAATAAAAAAATTAAAAAAAAAACATTAAAGTAATTAATGTACATTTTTTACTGCAGAGGATAATTTGAAATAGTTTAAAAATAAAATAATTTAAGTCAAATTTTTTACCTTCTGTATTAGGGTTTATTAAAAAAATTAATAATAATTTATAATCTTGAAAAAAAAAGTAAATACATTATAAATTTAAATGCTAAATTATTTTTTAAAATAATTTATGTTATGAAATATAGAACGATTTTTTCCTATCTAGTTTTTTAGAAATAAATTTAATTTATAAGTATATAAATTAAATTTTTAATTAAATTTGAATAAATTTTAAAATTATTTATATAAAAATTTGTAGGGATAAGCTTAAAAATTAAAAATTATAATTTAAATTAAATTTCAAAATATATTTATTATATATTTTAAATGTAATAGATTTAATGATTAATTATTTTAATAATATTGTAATAATGTATTATTATTATTTAGAAATTAATTAAATTTGATCCTTTTCGCTATCACTCATGATCAAACGTACATGACAATTATGACTGCACACACAACTGCGTGAAAACGTTTTCCAAGTAATTTGATAAGGATACCCAAAAACAATTTTTTTTACATTGCTTTACGATATAATCAGACCGTTTATAACGTTTTATACATTTATTTTAAGATAGAGCTTTCTCACAATGCAAAGAACATGGCGCCATCGCATACGCAACGTCGCTGGCATTTTTCGCAAATGCAGCAAACGATGATATATCGTCGTCCGGCACTAAAAGGGTTAAGAGGCCGACACACCTCGTCTGGAAATGTAAAGATATATTTTCAACATGGTGCATAAGAACCTTTTGTATTTTCGCCACCACACTTAAAAAACATAAATCTAGGGCCCTATAGAAAAAAAAAGAAAATAATAAATTTCTGATTTGGCCGATTGATTACAACAAAGAAATTTATTTTTTTTTTCTATAGGGCCCTAGATTTAGGTATGTTTTTTAAGTGTGATGGCGAAAATACAAAAGGTTCTTATGCACCATGTTGGAAATATTTCTTTACAGCCGCGACAAAAATGCTCAAAAATTGTCGAACCTTTCCAGACGGGGTGTGTCGGCCTCTTAAATCTGTCGACGCGGCGATATGACTGACAATGAGACGCCCGTGCAGCGCGCAGCCAGTAAATAGGAGTATCTGCTCCCTTTACATAGGAGCATCTACTACTCTCCTAGCTGCGATACATTTTATTCATATGGATTGAAGTATAAACTCCTACTTTATGCTCATGCTCATGAGTATATGCTCAGAGTACAAACTCAACTTTATTCATATCACCCAATATGTCGTCGAAATATCTAGGATGCTCGGGAAAAAGAGTAGGTACAAGTCAAAAAATGGTATTGCTCAGAAAACACCTTTATTTGTTTATATTGAAACACAAACTGTTGAAAAAAAAGGTGTGAGTGCCGTTGTACTCACGGAAGATGTGTAAACATCTTACAATTATATGCGGTCCGAGTTTAATTGGGGAATATGACGTCGTAATTCGACATAAAGAAGTTTAATTTTTTCTATAATAAAATATTTATTATTATTATATTAGATTTATAACTTACTAGCAGCCCGTCCCGGCTTCGCACGGGTAGATTGTGGATTGATTTAGTCCGTCCACCATTGTTTAAATAAATTTTTACTACAAAACTTTTAGTATTTTTCCCGGGCTACGCAATGGTCATATTGGATTTGACCTTGACCATGACCTTCAAGGTTATATCAAGGTCAAATTAATTTCTTTTCACGTTCAAATGTGTCCTTGACCATTTTTTTCATGTTACCTTTATTGTCAGCGGAGGTCAAATTTAGGTCAAGTATAGTTCGACTTTTTGAACACCCTGTATAAGATTTACTAACTCAGAAACCTTCGCGGGCATGCGTCCAACCATTCCCCAACTTTTCATCGCAATCGGATGAACGGTTTAGGAAGGCACAATAATCATCAGTACCGGTACTTTTTGAACACCCTGTACCGGGTGTTAGGCTATGTTGTGGCCATAGGACGATATGGTACGTAGCGATTTGTAGACTCTAGGTTATACGCTATTGGTCGGAGACGCAAGCACGCCGAACGATTGGCTCTGCTATCGTCGGCTGACGGCAATCGTCGCGAGAGAAGTTCCCTAGGGCGTAGGCACCTAGCAGACGAGAAAGTATGGCGGTTGACGCGTACGATTGTTTACAAAGTGGAATTTTTCGGAGCAATTGTATTTTTTGGAAATAAAACGTGGTTTTCAAAGTTAATAAAATATTTCCATTCGCGAAACGATTTCCTTAGCGTTTATTTCGATCCTCGGACGCGCTTATTAATAAAAAGTAAAAATACAGTTAAATCGGAGTAATGAAGGAAGGGTGATAAATCTTAGGATAAATGTAAAATAATTAACGAGTTGTAGAGGCAAGTGAACCGACGTGGAAGATTACAGTGACCAGGTAGTTCTCAGGATTTTTGAGTAGGGTAAGTGTAACGATAAATCAAGAGGAATAAAAAAAAATGAATTGTTTTGAAGTCATTCAATTTCTTTATACTTTACAAAAGCAATAATGTTACAAAAATTATTCGTAGAATTAGAGAAAGTGATGAATTCTTCATGGAAATGACTTCGACTATGGACGAAGCAACACGACGCTAAACCAATGGATGACGGAAGAGTTCGACGATGTGCATCAGTCTCCATGGAGAAATGTGCCAAAGACGAAGGACGATTGGTGTGCCGCTCATGAGTTTGAAATAAATGAAACGTAAGATATTATTCATACAGAAAAAGAATGTAGTGCAGGTATTTATTTACCAGTACGACTCACATTACCATCCGCTAACCAACTATATGGAATATTTCAGCAAGTATCGATAACCAGGACCATGGTGAATGACTATGTTTCGCAAGTGTGCCTGCGATCAGCAACCTGATCGAGTGCTTTGTAAGAGCCTGGGTTGGTGCCTCCCGCAGTAGTGTCAGATTACTCCCGACTGCAATCCTCCCTCATTTCACTCTGTGTCATTCAACAATGAGCATCAACTCCCCCGGAGGACACGAAAAGCTGTAACACCAGGAAGACCGTGAAAGGTTAATAAAATTATGGAAAGCGATACCACGAATGTAAGCAAATCCTTTTCATAACATTTTGTAGAAAACTCACCATTGCTTCATCTTTACAGGAGACGTTCTAAATGATTTCCTTGCTCAGCCGAGCAATAATCCAAACGATCGTGGAATGCTGAGGTCGCAACAAGGAGCATCAACTCCCCCGGAGGACACGAAAAGCTGTAACACCAGGAAGACCGTGAAAGGTTAATAAAATTATGGAAAGCGATACCACGAATGTAAGCAAATCCTTTTCATAACATTTTCTGGAAAACTCCTTGACATTTGAACGGCCAGATGTATCTCGACATTCTGAGATATTTAGTAATACCGTTGCTTCGAAACATCGAAGAAGAAGTAAGTATTAGTAGAACGCAGTCACGTTATTACAGTCCCGTGGTAAGCTATTGAAAATCGACAATTTAATTACTGTTACTTACAGATCGGAGCCCAGATGTATTTTCAACATGACGGCGCTCCCGCGCACTCGACGATACGACTCCGGCGATTCCTGGACGGGGAATTCCCCAACCGTTGGTCAGGAAAAGGGGTCAAATTCCGTTGCCGCCGCGATCGCCCAACCTGACGCCGATGGATGTTACAGCTTTTCGCATCCTCCGGGGGAGTTGATGCTCATTGTTGCGATCTCAGCATTTCACCAACGTTTGGATTATTGCTCGGCTGAGCAAGGAAATCATTTAGAACGTCTCCTGTAAAGATGAAGCAATGGTGAGTTTTCTACAAAATGTTATGAAAAGGATTTGCTTACATTCGTGGTATCGCTTTCCATAATTTTATTAACCTTTCACGGTCTTCCTGGTGTTACAGCTTTTCGTGTCCTCCGGGGGAGTTGATGCTCATTGTTGAATGACACAGAGTGAAATGAGGGAGGATTGCAGTCGGGAGTAATCTGACACTACTGCGGGAGGCACCAACCCAGGCTCTTACAAAGCACTCGATCAGGTTGCTGATCGCAGGCACACTTGCGAAACATAGTCATTCACCATGGTCCTGGTTATCGATACTTGCTGAAATATTCCATATAGTTGGTTAGCGGATGGTAATGTGAGTCGTACTGGTAAATAAATACCTGCACTACATTCTTTTTCTGTATGAATAATATCTTACGTTTCATTTATTTCAAACTCATGAGCGGCACACCAATCGTCCTTCGTCTTTGGCACATTTCTCCATGGAGACTGATGCACATCGTCGAACTCTTCCGTCATCCATTGGTTTAGCGTCGTGTTGCTTCGTTCATAGTCGAAGTCATTTCCATGAAGAATTCATCACTTTCTCTAATTCTACGAATAATTTTTGTAATATTATTGCTTTTGTAAAGTATAAAGAAATTGAATGACTTCAAAACAATTCATTTTTGTCATTCCTCTTGATTTATCGTTACACTTACCCTACTCAAAAATCTTGAGAACTGCCTGGTCACTGTAATCTTCCACGTCGGTTCACTTGTCTCTACAACTCGTTAATTATTTTACATTTAACCTAAGACTTATCACCCTTCCTTCATTACTTCGATTTAACTGTATTTTTACTTTTTATTAATAAGCGCGTCCGAGGATCGAAATAAACGCGAAGGAAATTGTTTCGCGAATGGAAATATTTTATTAACTTTGAAAATCACGTTTTATTTCCAAAAAATACAATTGCTCCGAAAATTCCACTTTGTAAACAAACGTATGTTTCAACCGCCATACTTTCTCGTCTGCTAGGTGCCTACGCCTTAGGGAACTTCTCTCGCGACGATTGCCGTCTGCTGACGATAGCAGAGCCAATCGTTCGGCGTGCTTGCGTCTCCGACCAATAGCGTACAACCTAGAGTCTACAAATCGCTACGTACCATATCGTCCTATGGCCACAACATAGCCTAACACCCGGTATATGATTTACTAACTCAGAAACCTTCGCGGGCATGCGTCCAACCATTCCCCAAAGTTTCATCACAATCGGATGAACGGTTTAGGAAAGCATTTGATATTACCTTAAAGGTCACGGTCAAGGTCAAATCCAATACGACCACTGGGTAGCCACGGGAAAATCCTTAAAGTTTTGTATTAAACATTTTTCTCTAAAATGTTTTCCCGTTGAGTTAATCCAGCTTGCGCGAATAGTATGCGCAGTAGCGCCACACACACACTGACGTAGTCACATGTACACGGCTTACGTCTGACGCTCGATTTCCCAGGAAGGTCCCACCGTAGAGCCATAGCATAGGTGTTTACACATCAAAAATGAAAATGATTCACCATCTAGTTTCCAAGATATAACCATGAGAAGCCCTCACAATTTTGGTCGTATAGCATATATCTGCAGAAGGGGGGCCTGCAAGCGAACGAGTGCGTGGAGGGGGAACGGAACAGCGAGCCACGATCGTCGCTCATACGCACACAGAAGAGTGCGTCGTCTGTATATACAAGCTATTTTGTGTTTTGGGGCAAAGCCCGGACAGTCCCGGCAAAAAGTTTACTGGCAATGGTAGATCAAAAACACAGTATAGAATATATTTTACGGCAATAAATGATATATCCATCGTATTATCTATTAGTACCGAGCTTAATATTTCGTAGTTTTTAATTCTATTTACTACTAATTAAACCAATTATCAATATTTTAAACATGAACATGGTATGTAACTTTTGGTTGAGGTCGTCACAGAGGAACTACCTTAAGGAAATTAGAAGTATGATCCCGTTTATTTCACCTGAAAACCAAGAATTTTATACAAATATTGTCAAGGAACAAGAGGCCCTTTTAGAAAATTAAAAACATTTAGAAAACTTAATGAATAAAGTAAAATATATGTAATATTGTTGTAAAATAAAAATAAAATGGTAAAAATTAAAACTGTTTATTCGTATCTCCGAAATGTTTAAGCCTTTTCCAAAAATAATATATGCAACTTTGGTGGTACATACTACGTTTTGAAATTCAACAGGCCAAACAAATTTTTTTGAGAATTTTTATTAAAAAATTGTATATCTATATTAGGCAGCATCCAAAACTAAACAGAATCAGATACCTAATACATAAAATTAATTTTTTTTCATTAAAACTGTTACATTAATTACTCCTCCTGTAAAATTCTTCTGTTTGTACATACCACGTTTTGCATATGGCACCCTTCAATTGTCCCAATAGCCGGACGGCTAAGCTCAGTATCCGAACAATCATAACAATTCATACAACAGATTTTACTCAGGATTCTTACTAGTCAAACTTCCTGTACACATCCTTAACTTATTGAAGTTTTTTTTTCTACCAATTATTCCTTTTTATTCTATTCAATAATTTGAATTATACTCAAATATATCTGGCTACTAGGACGTGTCGTGTTATTGGGACAGTTACCTTAGTATATTTTTCGTGCACAGGGCCAATATAATAATATCATTTTTCAATTTCCTTCCATGCAAATTTTGATACATCTGCTTCCATGTGTTCTTATATGTATTGATAAGTGGAAGAGTCCTCAACAAATAATCACTATCTTTTTCCTATTATAAATTGAAAAAAAAATTTCCTGATGTTCTAACTATCACATTATTTCAAGTATACTCGCCAGGGCAAACATTTGAATCACTATTATCTCGCAACCTATGTATTTGTGATCCATGCTCGTATAAAGGCGCGTATGACAAGTGGTGGTTCGGCTTGTAACGGTTACGCGTGTCAAATTGGTTACGGATAACATGCAACAGAATTCCGTCTCCACTAGCCGTAACGTAACAGGTTCGGTGTTACGTTACGGGTCATCTGTTACAAATGGATACGGGCCTTTAGCCGTCATATCAAAGGCTTGCTACATTACGGTCCACCGTATGGTGGTAGACCTACACAGGCAGACCGGAGCGTGGATGGGGAGCGGTGGCAGACCTGCACGGAGCAAGATCGAAAATCAGTTCTTTTGGGCGAGACCGTACGGTGAAACTGAAGACCCCTCTCCGGTATACGCCTCTTGCGTATCTCGAAAGTGCACCGAAAGCGCCGCGTAGTGGCCAAGATTGGCACAAATGGGTTACACTGTCAACCAATTAGACCTTCCGGCTTGTGCTTATACAGGCAAACCTAAGTGTACATGTGACCACATGTATAGTCGTACACCCCCGTGCCGTGTAACCCAGTACAGCACTTTTTGCTCACCAGGCGAGTAAGGCGGCGCCACCACCGATGCGCACAATGCGTATACCGAACACGCTACGACAGACCTGCGCAAGTAGACCGTACGGTGGACCGCAGTGTGTATGGCCGGTATTACGCGCAGCGACTAGTTGGGACGAGTGCATAGGTATCGTGTATCTTTGCCTGTTGCATTCGAGATTTAGGGCGCCCGCCTAATCTCTTGTAACATTGCTCGCAATGCCAACATATCTAGGATGCCCGGGAAAAAGAATATAAGTCAAAGTGTCGCCTACCAAAACACTTCTACAATTTTCTTCTACTTTCCTAGAGATATTTGTGTGCTACATGCATTTAACGGTTCTTATGAGAAGTGTTATTTTCATTTTATACATTTTTGATGTGTAAACATCTACGCTATGGCTCTACGGTGGGACCTTCCTGGGAAATCGAGCGTCAGACGTAAGCCGTGTACATGTGACTGCGTCAGTGTGTGTGTGGCGCTACTGCGCATACTATTCGCGCAAGCTGGATTATCTCAACGGGAAAACATTTTAGAGAAAAATGTTTAATACAAAACTTTAAGGATTTTCCCGTGGCTACCCAGTGGTCGTATTGGATTTGACCTTGACCGTGACCTTTAAGGTAATATCAAATGCTTTCCTCAACCGTTCATCCGATTGCGACGAAAATTTGGGGAACAGTTGGACGCATATCCGCGAAGGTTTGAGTTAGTAAATCTTATACAGGGTGTTCAAAAAGTACCGGTACGGATGATTATTATGCCTTCCTAAACCGTTCATCCGATTGCGATGAAAATTTGGGGAACAGTTGGACGCATATCCGCGAAGGTTTCTGAGTTAGTAAATCTTATACAGGGTGTTCAAAAAGTCAAACTATACTTGACCTAAATTTGACCTCCGCTGACAATAAAGATAACATGAAAAAAATGGTCAAGGACACATTTGAACGTGAAAAAAAATTAATTTGACCTTGATATAACCTTGAAGGTCATGGTCAAGGTCAGCCCCCTGCAACTCTGCGTTTCGTATAGCCAAACCGTTGTCGCCAACCGCGTGGTGGCGCAGTGTCGCTGGTCCGGCAGGCCCGGCTGAAAGCGGGCGAATGAGGTTTGAATGAAGGGACTTGAGTGCAATGAAGCATTATTCCATTTAAAATAAATAAATAAATAATAAATATGTAGGGATAAGGAATTTTATGAAGTAATAGAAATAGTCCAGTAAATGTTCGAACGAATTTTATATGAGCCAGCGCAGCCAACAGCCAGCAGCCAGCAGCAGCCAACACAGGGCCAGCGATAGGGCGCCACGTAGCGGATTAGTACGACTGGCGACAAAGCGTGGTCACAGATATCTAATGGGAATACGTGTGAGTTGCAGGGGGGCTGGTCAAGGTCAAATCCAATATGACCATTGCATAGCCCGGGAAAAATACTAAAAGTTTTGTAGTAAAAATTTATTTAAACAATGGTGGACGGACTAAATCAATCCACAATCTACCCGTGCGAAGCTGGGACGGGCTGCTAGTAAGTTATAAATCTAATATAATAATAATAAATATTTTATTATAGAAAAAATTAAACTTCTTTATGTCGAACTACGACGTCATATTCCCCAATTAAACTCGGACCGCAGATAATTGTAAGATGTTTACACATCCTCCGTGAGTACAACGGCACTCACACCTTTTTTTCACATGATTCGTGATATCCTATTCTACCTTATCCTCGTTTTTTATCAACTTCTTAATTTTAGTTTTGACGGTAGAATTAATGACGTACTGTTTTGCCCATCATAACGTATCTGTTACGTGTAAATCAAGCCAACTTCAAGTGTAAATATCTCAGGTTTGGGGTGGTCAAACTTATTTAAATTACACAGATGTTTGGATAATGCATTAAATAACATATATGTCAAATTTCAAACATTTCTTAATTCAACGATCTCGTGGAGGTACTACCTTAAGTTTATCTTTACTCCAAGGTCTAACTGTTTGTTTAACGGGTTCTACATTTAAAGTTGTAAAGTACTGGGGAGTTACCGCAGACTTAAATTCATTGTGCAAGTGTAAAGTGGCACATACTTCCTATTCTAATAAAAAACCATATCTTGCTGAAAATGGCACTTACACTTTTTTGCATATGTCACCCTTTATGTGGTACTTACAACGTTTTGAAAAACGACTGCTATTTTCAACACTTTAGAGCAGCGCCACCTATTTAAAATTCATTGTGGAAGTGTAAAGTGGCACATACTTCCTATTCTAATAGAAAACCATATTTTGCTGAAAATGGCACTTACACCTTTTTGCATATGGCACCCTTCAATTATCTTACTTCTTGATTGAGTATGGAAGTATACAGGCCATTTCATATCAAATCTATCACTTTTTGGAGTCAATTTTCAATTTTCTTCAAAATTGGATACGTTGTTATCAATTGGGTTGCAAAAACAATGCTAAGCGATACTTGAAAATTTTTTAAAATATATAAGTTATAACACTTAGAAGTTTCTGGAATCAATTTCCTTCCAAAAATTATACCATTAAAAGCAAGAGTAGCAGCATGGAATTTGGCATGCTTATATACGGGGTATTCTCAAACCTCTGACCCAGAGAAAAATCCTATAAAATTCATTCATTAAAAAATTACGGATATAATGCAATTGGTTTTATTGAAATCCGTTAAGAATTTACGGAGAAATTAATTATTAAAAAGTAATAAATATTTTGAATTTATTCGGCATTGATGACGTATCAAGGCTCATGAAGATAATCGCAATTGCTATCGGCGAAGTTCACGCTTCTGTTAGAATTATTAACTGGAAACTGGAGAATAAATGAAGCAAAAATCAATCGCTGTTTAGACTGTGCAGAGGGGGTCTGGTTTGTGTTACTCAAGAGGGTTTCTTGGGTTGATGAGAGCCATTATTTATATTATGAGGCATTGCCTTTAAGGTTGAAATTAATTACGTTTCATATTATTCACTTCTAATATTACATTCCACTGCATAAAAAAATCTCAATAATTGCTTTTCAATTTTTAGCTTGAACTTTTTCAACGATGAGGTCCGTCCTTCCTGTTTCTTCAAATCGTCGTATTGCTGTGGGGATCACTTTATGTGACGGATGTCGGCGCCCAGGATAATGATGCGCGTAGTGACGAGCTGCGACTCACGCCTTATTATTACTTTTGTATGACATGATATGATATGACTTCATCAATGCCGAATAAATTCAAAATATTAATTACTTTTTAATAACTAATTTCTCCGTAAATTCTTAACGGATTTGAATAAAATCAATTGCATTATGTCCGTAATTATTTTATGAACATAGGATTTTCCTCTGGGTCAGAGGTTTGATAACACCCTATATTTTATATCAAAAATAAGAAATGTGAAAAAATTAATAATTCATACCCTTTTTTGAAACAAATTGTTTTATAAATTCCTATTTTTCGAGTCCTGCCAGTTTTTAAATTCTAAAAGAAATGACCATGTAGCCAAACTCATGTTCTTTCCGGTCATCAAATCAAAAACACGGTCACTTTGTAATCAAATTTGTAATTATTTTAATAGTAGCGCAAAGTGTTACTTCGGCAGTTTTTCAGTGGTTGGCGGTTCTCGCGTGTGGCTAATCGCCCCCAATCTCGTATCGAAGAACCGCACGCGAGAACCATCAGCCACCGAACTGCCTAAGCAACAATTTGCACTACTATTAAAATAATTACAAACTTGTTTATAAGGTGACCATGTTTTTGATTCGATGACCGGAAAGAACATGAGTGTGGCCACATGCTCATTTTTCTTTGGATTTTAAAGTGGTGAAACATGAAAAAATGTACATAAGTGTTATGTAAAAAAAACAAGAATTTATTAAGACTATGAATTACAAAGAATAAGTACTGTAGAGAATTGATGAGTTCTGTCTCGAGTTTAACGCGTTGACTCTCCCCATAAGGAATTCTTTCCATCCCACGACGTCCAAAAATGAAATCACCATGCATACGGCAATGGCAAATGAATCACATATGTCTCGTGGACGTACAGCGACGTTTCTATATGAATCATATGTGACTCATGGGCCAGTCAACGTGTTAACGAAGAGAGTTCTGTCTCGAGCTTCTTGAAGAATTCTGCCTACTGGATAAAGAGTTTCGGTCGCTTATACAGGGTGTTCGGAAAAAACACCGACACAGAAATAGGGGTGATAGGTTACGTCATTACAAGTATTTTGATATAAGGGACCTATAACCGCAAGGACCCCCTTCTGGAGATATCAACTTTTCAAGTTTATAACGACCGAGGTTGATCAAAGTAGAATAATATTTTGTCTATCTGTACAATTGAAAAACAAATGAAAACTCCTTGTATCCGCATCATCTTCGAAAAGTACAAGGACTTGAGCCAAGCGGTTATCCTTTCCGCAAGCAGTTTGCGCAGTGGCACATCTATCCAAAATCGTTTCCGATGTTGCATGGACATGGGTGGCCGTCATTTTGAGCATTTGCTGTAGTACATTGTTTTTGTATCTCGTAAAATTAAATATTCGTTACCATCTTGATACGTTTCTTATTATTCTACTTTGATCAACCTCGGTCGTTATAAACTTGAAAAATTGATATCGCCAGAAGGGGGCGCTTGCGGGTATAGGTCCCTTATATCAAAATACTTGTAATGACGTAACCTATCACCCCTATTTCTGTGTCGGTATTTTTTCCGAACACCCTGTATACGTATGATAACAATGGCTTTTCATTGGGTGTTTCCTGGATGCGCACGGGACTATGAATTGGACTATGATCAGGACAGTGAGTCTGGAGAATTAGGTGGAATTTTCTACACACAGGTACATATTTCGTTTCCTTATGTAGATTATACATTCAGAGGTCGCTTCCGTGAGCAGATAGTTCGAATATATGACATACCGTAAAGAGTGGGGTTACTTTGCTCCTTGTGCGGGGTTACTTTGAGCCACGCGGGGAAAAAGTTTAAATTAATTGCACCTTCAAGATGTAGTTATCTTCCATCAAATTGAGATCAGTGTATTGAAGGTGGCCTAAATAGCGTTAATATACGCCACGGGGGGCCTATAACACAAGCCATACAAGTGTAACAAGTGTAGGACTTGTAAGAAATTCACTTGTAGTTACAAGTCGTTAAATATTCTGTAACACAAACTTCACCATGACACTTGTAGGAAATAGGGAAAAGTCCTACAAGTGTAGCTAATAATTTACAAGACTTGTAGAATATATAGAAGTCCGCTATATAGGTATAAACCGGCCTACACACGGTGATGCAAAAAATTGCAATTTACCTTTCAGTTTCTACAGTTAGCGTGTCCCAGTAGCTGTCAATTCGGGAGATCGAAGCGTCTAATTTCGAAATCTTAAATTTGTGAATAATGGTGAGTAATTTGTAAAAGTGATAAGAATTAATCATACACGTTTCTTCGATGAAATTCCCCCAGTGTTTAAAAACCCGAATGATTATTTCTTATCACTTCCACAAATTACTTACCATTATTCACAAATTCACGATTTCGAGATTAGACAATTTGATCTCCCGAACTGACAGCTACCGTGAAAGCAGACGTTCGACACTTTTCGCTCTTTTTGCGAAAAACGCAGCGCACTCTTCTCTGAAGCCAAATTTAATTATAAATGACTCCAGCGGAACCTGAGCGGTATACGTACTTCGAAAACAAATGAATGACAGAGCTATGAGTTTTGTGACATAAACATTCGCATTTGCACGCACGCATTGGTTCTTCGTGCAAATGTGACAGTTATGCAGGACCGTGTACGGGCCGGTTAAGCACCTAGGCAAGAAAGAACGGATTTTCTCGGTCCGACTTTCAAAATAGGTATTCAAGGATGTGTATCCTTTTTTCCCCTTTCTCCTCTAACTTTCACTAGGAACGGAGCTGTTATCGGGCCGTTTTGTATGTCCGCAATTTCGAGTTTCCTTCCCGAGCCCCACGTCCAGTGCAGGGCGCGGTTCTTAATTGCGTTGCCTCTCTGCACTGCGAACGCGACGTGTACCGTTCCAACGGCGTGTATCCTTTTTTCCCTTTCTCCTTTGTCCTCTAACTTTCACTAGGAACGGAGCTGTTATCGGGCCGTTTTTACTGTATACAATTTCGAATTTCCTTCCCGAGCCCCACGTGCAGTGGAGGGCTCGGTCCTTAATTGCGTTGCCTATATGCACTGCGAACGCGTGTACATAGTTTCTGCTTTTTTCTTCCACTCCTAGTATTTCGACTAAAACGCTTCTGTAGGAGGATAAAAACTGACGGGCTGAGGGCCGGTTTATCAATATCCAGTTAAATGTCTTAACTGGTGAATAAAATTAAAGTGGTAGCTAAACTGTTTATCAATATACAACTAACGTTTACTAAGAACTTAAATTAGGATAACTGGAAGTAAATTTAACTGGAAGGTACTGGTGCCAGATACTGAATAAACTGGCAGTTATCGCAATTTATAGGTTAGAATTATCTCTGGTTTTGTGTTTGTGTACAGTCTAAAATGGATAATATTCGAGATAATATTGGAGACTTTTTGGAAATTAGCGACGACGATGAAGAAATTGTTGAATTCGTACAACACGAAAGAAGAACGTACAGAGTTTTACCATGGGAAGAACATTTCGTCCTAGGTATGCTGGCGAGAGAGTTTTCCGCGAAGGGACCGTAAGGCTTAACTCACACGGTGCGACTTCACTGCGACAGCAGTGCGACAGAACTGACGCACGCTGTCGCAGGAATCGACGACTTTCCTGCGACAGTTTTGTCCCACCGCGTGAGCAGATGCGCGGCAAACTAAGGCTTAACTCAGACGGTGCGACTTCACTGCGACAGCAGTGCGACAAAACTGACGCACTCGGTCGCACTCTGTCGAGAGTACGTCGCAAGCGGCAAATCAGCATGGAGACGCAGCGAAGCACTCACACGGTGCGACTTCCCTGCGACAGCAGTACGACACGCACCTCGCGCTTGTCTGTATGACATCTACAGTGGCGGTGTCGTTGTGTTAGTTTGCCGCGCATCTGCTCACGTGGTGGGCCAAAACTGTCGCAGGAAAGTCGTCGATTCCTGCGACAGCGTGCGTCAGTTCTGTCGCACTGCTGTCGCAGTGAAGTCGCACCGTGTGAGTTAAGCCTAATACAACGACACCGCCACTGTAGTAATACAACAAGCGCGAGGTGCGTGTCGCACTGCTGTCGCAAGGAAGTCGCACCGTGTGAGTGCTTCGCTGTGTTTCCATGCTGATTTGCCGCGTACGACGTACTCTCGACCGAGCCCGACCGAGTGCGACAGTTTTGTCGCACCGTGTAAGTTGGCTGTAAGATGAGCCTCTCGCTATTCTCGGGCCATGAGAACGTCGCAGCATCCCCTCTTCTCCCTACCTACCCTATCTCATTCCTCGAGTGACCTTCCTTCTACAGGAATATACGCATAAAGAAAGAAATATGCCAACGACGAGGATTTCTAATGCGTGAGTTTTATTAATTTGAGGGAGCTTTGAATAGCCCGCGTTCTTTAGCGGAAATTAAAACAAACGGAATGCTTCAAGAAGCGTTGTCTAATTGCCACATTGCTAAACTGGCAGTTACATAACTGACAGATAAAACAGTATTGAAATACGCTACTATTCGGATAACTGTCAGATAAGAATAACTGTTAGATAGTTATCTGACACATTTAACTGGACATTGATAAACCGGCCCTGAGACACTCGTTCTCCACGCTTCGTTCGCGATACGTACATTCCAAGACTCTATACAACGCTGCCGATCTTGATAACTGTTATCACGGAGTAGAGCGCTGCTTGCGACTGCCTCGATCAAGCTCTGCGATCTAACAGCCCGTTCACACGATACGGGTTTTTCACCGTTTCGGTAATTTTACCGAATCGGTGCAAACCGAACAGCCCGTTCACACTATGTGAAGGAGGAGGACGAGGACGAGAACGACGAGGACGGCGATGACGAGGACAAGGACGACGAGGACGGCGACGACGAGAATGACGAGGACGGCGATGACGAGGACGAGGACGACAAGGACGGCGACGACGAGGGCGGCAAGGACGAGAACGAGGACGAGGACGAGGACGAGGACGATGATGACGACGACAATATCGTCGCTGGCACTTTTCGCGAGTGTAGAGAACGACGATATATCGTCATCCGGTACTAAAAGGGTTAAAATCGTTGTTTATTTTC
Organism: Xiphydria camelus; assembly: GCA_963678675.1. Lineage (NCBI taxonomy): Eukaryota > Metazoa > Arthropoda > Insecta > Hymenoptera > Xiphydriidae > Xiphydria > Xiphydria camelus. The sequence continues at coordinate 17,449,339 of OY783198.1, forward strand.
GCGCCATCACCCGGCCATGTACGAGCTTTATATCAGTACGAAAACTATCCTATCTAAATACTTCGATGCATAAACATTGCCACTAGCAACCGATTTAGTTATTTTTCTGAATCGGCCATTCGGTTTTCCGTGACAAGACCGAATGTCAATCGCGACCGAAACGGCGAAATTGCCGTATGAGTTTCGAACACGTACCGTGTGAACACGCCCGTTTAAATGTATGCGCCACTGCAGAATACGATTAAAAAACCGATTCGGTAAATTTACCGAATCCGTATCGTGTGAACACGAACCGTTTCGGGCTTCACGCCTTCACCCGGCCATGCACGAGCCCTATCGGTACGAAAACTATGCCGTCTGAACACTTCCATGCATACCGCATTGCCACTAGCGACCGATTCGGTTATTTTACCGAATCGAGCCATTCGGTTTTCGGTGGCAAGACCGAATGCCAGTCGCGACCGAAACGGTGAAATTGCCGTATGAGTTTCGAAGACGTACCGTGTGAACACTCCCGTTTAAGGATGTACTAGACCATTTGCACGCGCAAGCGCGTGCCTAAAACGTATTTCATAACGACATTTATATTTACTTCAACACTAATTTTATCAAATTGAATTTCCCCGCTTTAACTATCGAATACTATATCGATAGCGATTATCAACCAACCAATGGCGGTAGGTGACCACGACTTTCGATTATCGACATCGATTGTCAACCAACCAATGGGGATAGGTGACCACGACTTTCGATTATATCGCGTTGGATTTTATTAGATAGGATCACCTATATAGTCTGAGCTAGAAGTTTGTTGAATCAGAATATGTCGATTTTGATTTGATTTGCGTGAAAACATGACAAAAGCATCTTAAATGATATAATCAATGTCATTATATCTGTCGAATGCTTTTTTTTTACTATTTTTAAAATGTATCTAAGCTAATTTGACAATATTTAATTTCTTGAGAAAAACTTTTATATCTAACTCTCTCTATACAAATAGATGCAACTATAAAAAATAAAAATTTAGAAATAGTATATTCATACTAGGCTCTTCGCGTCATAGTAAGAATGAAGCACTATGTATTTAACATTTATTTATATAATTAAAAAGAGAAAGTGATAAGCAATAACTTTTTAATCAAATTGATAAGCTGCGTCCAATGAATGCGCGAAATGTGGCAACAACGCTAAGTTTGTATTTACGTGCCTCACAGTTGTCAGCCCTGGGCCCCCTTTCTCGAGTCACTCGCAAAGTTACGTATACTTGATCCTGATTGGTCTATTCGCTAAGATGCGTATACGTAACTTTGCGAGTGGCTCGAGAAAGCCCCCCCCCCTGCAGCGTCCATATTTGAACCAAAATGTCTTTAAAAATGTCGATATTTCGATAGAAAGGAAAACTCGTGACAAGAAAAGTGTACGGAAGCCGAATTGCGCTGTCATAAAGATCGAAGAAGAAAAGAAAACTGGAAGACCCGCCAATGGTGCACAATGAAAGAGAAGAAAACATCGAAAATGATGCATACGAAGTAACCTGCGACTCCGACGGGTCCATAACCTTAAATTCACCCTCGGCTAGGTATTCTTACGCCCTTGTCATGAGAATTTTTTCTCGGGGTTTCTTGAATAGTACCTCCTGCACTGCACCACATGCAAGCGTTGTTGCCACGTTTAACGTGTCTTTCTATCAAGATTGAAATTTTTATGGAATAACTCGAAAATGGGATAGGCGAAGTTCATGAAATTTGGCATGAACATTAACCCCTAACCTCTTAGTAAACCAGACAAATTTCAAGAATTTTTCTTAATTATTTCGTGTTAATTCACAGTTTAATATCCGTCAATTTAATATTTCTCCATATGAAACCGTGTAAAATTAGTGAAATTTCATTGCGGCATAACTTTTTAACTAGACAGATAATCGACTTCAAATTTTGCAGGTGTGAACGGGCTGTAACTGCCTCTCGTACGCCGTCCTCCCTACGACGTACTCTCGGACTGGGACCGTGCAACACCTGTACAGTGACACCTGGTGGCAGTAATCGGCGAAAAATCCTGCACTTTTATACAGTACCAAATACGATAAGAATATAGAAATCCTCGGCAAAACCAATTAGTGAACAACAATATGAATGTCTTTCATCAGGTGTATTTTATAGCCATTATTTATATAATATATAGAATTGCAATAAATAGTAAGTATAACATTTAGGGCCGGTTTATTCACCTTCAGACACGTTGACTGCCATATAGGTACAGAGTGGGACATACCGTAATGTACTTTAACCCGGCAGCGGTGGTGGCTGGCATAACTTCAAGCCTTCACCACTAGTTGCGCACGATCGTTTGCCGTATCGCCTCCAAGCAGTTGCACGGAGCGAATAGCGAGGGCAAAACGGGACTTCTGGAATACCCGGAACGGTCCCCAGCTGTCGGACACTCCAACCCCGCTGATGTCACCTATGTGAAGTTAGCCCTCCCAAGACCGAATAAAAATTTTTTTAATACATGATCGTTTGCCCTTTGTTTGCCCATGATTGCCCATCACTTTGTTTTTTTGTCCAACCCACCGTTTAGAAGATATAGCTAAAAATAAGGCGGGGGGGTTAACTTCACGCTATCCCCCCCATAACGTAATTTCGAAAATTCAAATGCATGATCGTTTGCCCTTTGTTTGCCCATGATTGTCCATCACTTTATTTTGCTTGTCCAACCCACCGTTTATAAGATATAGGGGAGGGAAGCTAGCGTGAAGTTAGCCCCCCCATAGTGTAATTTAGAAAATTCAAATGCATGATCGTTTGCCCTTTCTTTGCCCATGATTGCCCATCACTTTGTTTCGTTTGTCCAACTCACCGTTCAGAAGATATAGGGTGGGGAAGTGGGGAAGTATTAGATATATAACTTTGCCTCCGCCGTCTTTCTCGTAAGCCATCTACAATAGGACGGCGGAAGCAAAGTTGTACGAATTAACACCTCGGCATCGCTTGCCCATTTTTAGATATAGTCTCAATATGTATTTTCGACGTGATAACACTTCGGAAACGTTTGCCCATTTTTAGAAAGAGACTTAGTAAGCATTTTCGACGATTGCCCAACCCGTGGAATCGCTCTACAGCGTGTTTCATAAGAGAAGTAAAAATGAAAAATCGTAAAATCGGTGATATCACCTCGGAATCATTTGCCCATTTTTAGAAAGAGACTTAGTAAGCATTTTCGACGATTGCCCAACCCGTGGAATCGCTCTACAGCGTGTTTCATAAGAGAAGTAAAAATGAAAAATCGTAAAATCGGTGATATCACCTCGGAATCGTTTGCCCATTTTTAGAAAGAGACTTAGTAAGCATTTTCGACGATTGCCCAACCCGTGGAATCGCTCTACAGCGTGTTTCATAAGAGAAGTAAAAATGAAAAATCGTAAAATCGGTGATATCACCTCGGAATCGTTTGCCCATTTTTAGAAAGAGACTTAGTAAGCATTTTGGACGATTGCCCAACCCGTGGAATCGCTCTACAGCGTGTTTCATAAGAGAAGTAAAAATGAAAAATCGTAAAATCGGTGATATCACCTCGGAATCGTTTGCCCATTCTTAGAAAGAGCCTCAGTAAGCATTTTCGATGTTTGCCCAAACCGAGCTTGCTGAGGCTCTTTCTACAAATGGGCAAACGATTCCGAGGTGATATCACCGATTTTACGATTTTTCATTTTTACTCCACTTATGAAACTCACTGTAGGGGGATTCCACGGATTGGGCAAACATCGAAAATGCTTACTGATACTCTTTCTAAAAATGGGCAAACGATTCCGAGGTGATATCACCGATTTTACGATTTTTCATTTTTCCTTCACTAATGAAACTCGCTGTAGGGGGATTCCGCGGGTTGGGCAAACGTCGAAAATGCTTACTGAGTCTCTAAAAATGGGCAAACGTTTCCGAGGTGATATCACCGATTTTACGATTTTTCATTTTTACATCACTTATGAAACTCGCTGTAGAGCGGTTCCACGGGTTGGGCAAACGTCGAAAATGCTTACTGAGGCTCTTTCTAAAAATGGGCAAACGATTCCGAAGTGTTATCATGTCGAAAATGCATATTGGGACTGTATCTAAAAATGGGCAAGCAATGCCGAGGTGTTACCACTTACAACTTTGCTTCCGCCGTTCTATTGTAGATGGCTTAAGAGAAAAACGGCGGAAGCAAAGTTGTAGATCTAATACTTCCCACTTTCCCACCCTATATCTTCTAAATGGTGAATTGGACAAACGAAACAAAGTGATGGACAATCATGGGCAATCAAAGGGCAAACGATTATGCATTTGAATTTTCGAAATTACACTATGGGGGGGCTAACTTCACGCTAGCTTCCCACCCTTATATCTTCTAAGCGGTGGGTTGGACAAAAAAAACAAAGTGATGGGCAATCATGGGCAAACAAAGGGCAAACGATCATGCATTTGAATTTTCGAAATTACGTTATGGGGGGGCTAGCGTGAAGTTAGCCCCCCGTCCTATTTTTAGCTATATCTTCTAAACGGTGGGTTGGACAAAAAAACAAAGTGACGGGCAATCATGGGCAAACAAAGGGCAAACGACCATGTATTCAAAAATTTTTTATTCGGTGGGGGGGGGGGGCTAACTTCACACAGGTGCTGATGACACCGTGCGCTTTCCTGGCCGTGCGCACTAGCAGGTAGCAAGAGTGAACGGGAATCCCCGGAAGGTACAAAGCATTCGGGCTTTCCGAAGGCATTGACTCATCCTGCACCTTCCTGCCTGAAGCCGTTGCTACGTGCTCTTCGTCCGTACACCGTATTCTTCCATCTTCACTTCCTAAACCGCTAATACTGACACTTGTAGGAGATTCTACCCACGGTTTTAATTAGGTGAAAATTTTCTTACAATTGTAGTAAAATCGGTAACACAAACTTACAAGTGTTCACGTTGAGTTACAGAACAACTCTACAAGTGTAGAAAATTCTCCGTAATTACAAGTTCGGCACATGTAGCTACAAGTTGCGGTGTGTTACAGAATGTTGACAAGTCTACAAATAAAATTTTACAATTGTTACAATTATAGTGCTTGTGTTATAGGACCCAGATTGTAGTTTCCACACCAATAGCAGCACGTAATCTCAAATTAAATCTTAATAGTAGAATGTGATCAAATTTTTGCTCGTAAAAATCTCTGAGTCCAAAAGTTATTATCAAACATAAACAATTAAGTATGTGCATACTGAATTTCTAATATTCTTTTTTCTCATTGCTAGTAGAATTGTTGTTAATTTCGTATCAGAAAAAAACAAATTTGGGTAATTGTGAAACGACTCACATTTCTGGCAATGGGGAAGTTTCATAAAATTGTATTATGCATGAAACACAGCAAACATAATAGTTAAAGTTATTCAAAACACAGTACCAATAGTAAAAACTTGATAAAAAAAATTCTACCCCAAAAACATTACTTTAAAAGTAGCATAGCCACACCTCCCCAGTGAAACGCCGCGTTATGGGCGGCACTATCGTGACGTCACGACTCATCACCGGTTCGACTGCGCGCCTTCTAGTACAGTAGACGGGCCGAGAAAATCAACTTTGTTGTCCACTTTTCTTTACAAGAGTTTTTGTTTCTGATGATTGCAATATTTCATTACCTTTAAAACAAAACAAAAATCATCGAAAAATATCCATTTTTAATGAAGTTAGAAGCATCTGTTTACAAGAGCGCGCGAGCGCTACGGCGCGTATTTATGTACGAAATGCGATATTTCGAGAACTATTCATCGTAACAAAATGAGATAAAAACCAATCGTTTCGTCTTGAAATTCTCTAAATTTTTTACGCAGTATGTCTCGATAACTTCTCAATAGTTTTCGAGATATTTAAAACTATTGAGAAGTTATTGAAATATACTGCGGAAAAAATTTAGAGAATTTCAAAACGAAACGATTGGTTTTTATCTCATTTTATTACGATGAATGGTTCTCGAGATGTCGCATTTTGTACATAAATACGCGCCGTAGCGCCCGCGCGCTCTTGTAATCAAATGCCTCTAACTTCACTAAAAGTTGACATTTTTCGATGATTTTTGTTTTGTTTTAAAGGTAATGAAATATTGAAATCATCAGAAACAAAAACTCAGACACTCTTGTAAAGAAAAGTGGACAACAAAGTTGATTTTCTCGGCCCGTCTACTGTACCTACTAGAAGGCGCGCAGGCGAACCGGTAATGAGTCGTGACGTCACGGCGCGGCGTGCCACTCGACTGGCTGTTTCAAGTGGGCTGAATTTATCGCAAACTTTATTAATTTTTTACGGCTTAATTTTACGTCAGAAAAGAAAATAAAGAAACACGTTCCAACTTTTTTTACGTGCTCAATCCATTTATGATGTAAAAAAATATGTGAAACTTCCCCATTGTGGGGTTACAAATTTGTTCCATGAGTTTTTGGCGGAGCAAAGTAACCCCGCGACTTTAATTATTCCAACGGCCACACTAACACGATTTACTTATTAAAGCAATGCCTAGAACCTACCAAAGAAAAGAAATTAAATAGTTACTCAATATTTTTCGGCCAGCTATTATAGTAGATATCATAAGCTTTTTTAAGCTATTTTGTAAGAATAGTCAATATATGAAATTTGTATGTACCCGCTATCAATTTATTTAATAACGTTTTCCATATTCTGTGTGAAAAATAGAGCAAAATAAACCCACTTTAGGTATTACTAAGGTAGATATAGAAAAAAATGGCTTTTTCTACTCTCCTATGAATTTATTTGTACCAAAACACATTAGTTTGTCGTTACTTTTGAATGCAATTTAATAATTAACTTATTTTCTCTAATTATTTATACAGATTTAACCGTGAAATGCTATTTTTTGCAATTGGAGGATGTATTGTTACGTTTTCTAAAATAAAACATATTTAACACGTTCACTGCCGACGTCACACGGTGTGTGCCAATAATAAAAAGTAGTACCATAGCTCCCATAGGTCAGTATCTTGTCCGCTTCTGGGTGGTGATGTACTAGGGTTTTCGACCTGTGAAGAGCAACTCGTAAAATTCTTTGGTTTAAAAATTTTTTACTAAATTATTATTGCTTTGTTTTATGAAACTTTATAAACTGTAAAATGTATTTGTAAAACATATTTGTTCTAGCGCAATAAAGTATATTCGGAGTAATACTTTTTTCATTTTCATTGTTGAAGCAAAAATCATTTGTGACACACATTATGTGCCATCGGCTTCTAAAACGAAACAATGTTGTAAACGGCCGGTGGCACACCTTGTGTGACATACCTCCGTATTATATCTGAAATCATGCCAAACTAACTAATAAAGGTCGTACTTCATATAAACATAGAAATTAACATGAAATACAAAAGTTCATATAACGGCTTCTAACATACGCATGGCAAATCTGATCGGCAGTGAACCTGTTAATAGTTATTGTCGTTATGAGGGCGTGAAGCGCCGTTTTTAATATAACGAGTGCGAAGTTTGCCGCACGAGCATCGCCGAGAGCAACCCTCAGTCTCACTGACACTCGCAGCAACTGCAGCAGCGCGCGCACACAAACGTCAGGGCGACGTGAGTGAGAACAGTGCGTATGTTTGGCACAGTTGCGTAGTCAGTGGTGATCATCGCATAAATCTCCTTTTCCTTTTCAATTTAGCATATCTTGCAAACCAGGTGTGAGATACGTTGAATTGCTATTTATGTTTTTCTTCACAAACAATCCGAAATAAACGATGGTATAATTAAAAAAATTTTTTATTGCAAATTTCTATGTAAATTCAAGCATTAAAAACTTTAAAAATCAATCATGTGTAAACAACAATGAAAAACAAAATTTGGTTTCGCTAGGAAAAATGATGAGATTTTTCTACACGGGTTACAAAGAAAAATTGCAAAAATCTTAATTTTTGGATTTGTTATGAATATTTGAACATTTCAACTCATCTGGAGATCCTAGCGGACCTAAAGGAGGGGTAAAAAGTGTAATAGCTTTTTTGTAGATAATTTTATTATCTACAACTTGTGTCTTAACTATTTTTTAATATATTACGTAGTTTTCAAAATATTAGCGAAGAACCGATTTTTTCAACAATAAATAATTTTTTACAGCCGTACCCGGTTGGTGATTTTTCTTTTAATATGTTCCCTCCATTAATAACATCAAAACACACTTTTTCCCAAGTTTTCGCCCGTATGTCTCAATTTTCGATTTAAACGGAAATTTGACTGGACTACGTGGGTCGGGACAGGAACCGACCACTGGAGTTTTTCTCAAGGTTTATAATATCAACCCTACCTCCCGCATCCCCCCGGTCGCGGGAGAAAGCTAAAAAGGTAAAACAACAAGCTCCCCTGGTCGAAGAGCGACCGGGCAGTTCGTCTAAAAACCTCCGAACGACCAGTTCGTTCGAAACCCTCGAGCGACATTAGAACTGCTCGAAAATAAACTACATTGTTTTGTTTTTTCTGTAAAACGGTGTATTTTTTATTAATCCCAAACAACTACGCAAGATTAATTTAGCGCATAGTCCGTCGCACAAAGACGGAACAGTACGTTTTATTTTTTTTAAGTCTTTCTTTGATTAGTTCTCATATTTGGCACATGCGTGGGAAAGGGGGTATAAGTCGAAATCTTTAATTTTGAGAAAGCAAGGAAAACAGTTTGTTGGTGTCGCGATTGATCACAAATTAACATATCCAAAAATTGTCTCATGGAAGTGGCATTTTTGTATGAGACTATTCTTTGATTCTGGGGTCAGATACATAATCTTGAAAATAAGAAAAAGATCTTATTTCCAATGACTCCAAAAATTTCTCGACTTATACCCCTTTTCCCACGCATGTGCCATTTGTTAAATAAAACGGAGTAAAGTAGCCCCGGTTTACGGTAAGTAATTATTTGCTTTAAGAAAAGTTTGAATTATTAATTGTTTTCACATTTCTTATTTTTCGTAGATATAAAATATAAGCGTATCCGCGCGAATATGCCAAATCCACTAAACTGCGAGTTTTGCTGTAATGCTATAATTTTTTTAATAAATTGATTTTAAAACTTCTAATTATTATAACACTTTTACACTTTTCAACAATTTAAAAATTCGCTTGCCATACATATATGCAACGCAATTGATAACCATATATCTAAATTTGAAGAAAATTGAAAATACTCCAAAAAATGATAAATTCGGCTCGAAATGATCCATACATAAAGTCAGCACCTACCCTTTGTCTCATCCAGCGGAACTTCGTAGCCCTAGATGTATATTATCATACACATAATCTCTCTCATGAGGAATAGTGTAGTAGTTATGCACAGAGCCAATAGAAATCTATAGATAGACTATAAGTATAGATACTCCTTGCAGGGGTGCACCATTGTCAAGATTACTTTTGCAGGATTCAATCGGAGTCAATGCATAAATACAATTTTTTAAATGTATTATATACAGTATGTGTGTCCCATTGGTAACGCAAGTATTTGAATTTCCCTGACATTTGACTTTGGTAGTGCTTGAAACGGTGCTGTAGTTAGAGTTGGCTTCAGAATAGTGCGCTGCGTTCTTACGAGCCGTGTGTCGAGAGCGAAAAGTGTAAAACGTCTAATTTCCCGGGAACTGTCAATTCGGGAGATCGAAGCGTCTAACCTCGAAATTAACTGAATTTGTAAATAATGGTAAATAATGTGTAGAAGTGATGAGAAATAATCATACAGGTTTCGCGCGAAGCACGGCTCGTAAGAACGCAGTGCACTCTTCTGAAGCCAACTCTAACTACAGCATCGTTCCAAGCACTACCAAAGTCAAATGTCAGGGAAATTTAAATACTTGCATTATTAATGGGACATACTGTATTAGTGTAAGTGTAATAACTACAAAAAAAAAGCCCAATTCTTCCGAAATGTTACATTTTAACAAAATCGCCGGTATTGAATGCAATGAAATAAAATCGAAGGGAAGAATAGAAAATTTGAATAGTAGGTAAAGTGGGGCAGGTTCGGACACTTTTTTTCAAGTGCTTATATCTCCGTCTTTAGTAGAAGTTCGTAATTGTCCAAAATACTAGTGTAAAGTAGAGACATATGCGAATGGTTTAACAAGAGTTTTCACAAAATTATTATTTTTTTAAAAAGTTACATTTGTCCGAAGCTGCCCCTAGGGTGGGGGTAAATCGGACACTCCTTTTTAAAGTAATTTTGTCAACTACTTATTTGTACCTCTTCATTTAGAAACTTAAGTATAAACATTTAGAGTATTTTTCTAGTATTCTTGTAAATTGTATCCAAAAAAGTTAATGTTAAATTTGTTAAATTACGCCGTTCGAGAAGTTCCAGCAATTGAGGTTGGCAGATGAAATTTTGCAATCACATCTCGCCTCGAAATGGTTGATTCATCTTTTAAGACGGAAAAATGAAAACCGTTCATTGATTTTCTCATAAAACTGACTGTGTATTCTTCATTAATGCTGCCCCATATGATTTGTCCGGACTTGCCCCACATACAACAAAGGTATATTTGATAAGATAACTTTCATAAAACTAGCAACAGTTATAAATTAATGTGGTTAGATAAGCATGTATAGCTATGGTTTTATATCATGATAATAACGCTTACCTTGATTCTTTCAAAAATAAGGGAGACCTTACTGGAAAGACAGCAAGTCTTATAAGACTTGAATTGTTTTTTTTAATATTTCGGACACCAGTAAACAGCTTTGGCGTAGCAACACTGCCCACAACGATGAACTGTAAACTGAATGTTTCTGCATGATGGCACTGCTTAAATTGGAAATGTCCGGAGATGCCCCACATGTCCGAACTTGCCCCGCTTTACCGTAATTCACTCATAAAAAATAACAGCTTAAAATTAAAACGAGAAACAAGTATTATAACTTCTCAGAAATGTTGACAAGGGGTTTCAAGAATATAATTTCGAGATAAACGCATTTTAAGTTTCCATTGAAGATTGCGCAAATATAACAATTCTTTCAAAATCTTACACAAAACGTCATCGAGAAATCTCTACGAAGTTCTATAGAACCATTAAAACGCGTCGCCCCCTAATTATTTCTTCTTTTATCCTTTCAACTGGAGCAGGATAACAGCTCTTCCCTAATGTCAATAGAAGGAAAGAGTGCAACGGCCGCCAAAGTAAACATTCGAAGAGTTCGCTACAAATAAGCGCAGACAGGAAAAGAAATAAACGGGACATCATGAAGAAAAGAGTCACCAATGGGTGGGATAAACCGCAGAACGACACGTACGTTAAAACGTTTGCAATTACTATTTGCTTTCTAACTCCATCCCTCGCCGCGGTGAAACAATATACAACTCCACGTGGCACAGGTTCGATTGAATGACAATAGTACGTACTATGCATTCGATATGAGTAGCGTAACGATAATAACAAACTGGCAAAATTACACAATTTCAATGCAGTCCAGTAAATTAAAATTCCTGAATCAACAAAATATATTCAAATTTCCAGAAACTGTTCACAGTTCAAGAAAACCTCATATTCATTCCATAACATGCATTTAAAAGTATGATATTTAATTGATTAACTTAATTTAGTACACTATAAATTATGGAACCAAAAGATATTCCATATACTGTGAAAAAACTGGATCAACTAAAAATTACTGGCGGGGTCGCAAGCAATTATTTGTTTACATAAATTAAAACCTCTCTTTCTTATGAATTCAATATTTCTTCCTTGCAATCGCATACCATTCCATATAATTGTAAGAAAAAGACATTTAATTATAATATAATATGATATAAATAAATAAATATTTGCGAATCCGCAAATAATTTGTAGCAGATTCAACTATTTTTTTTCGCTGTGTACAAAACCTTATGAAAAATGTATTCCGGTCAAATTGGCAGAATCTCTGCCATACAGAAGATCCCCCCCGCGCGCGCGCGTTAAGAGAAACAAATACTTTATTAATCATCTACCGCCGAAGATTCGTTTATCCTTACAATCTATTTTATGCATATTAAGAAGAATTTTTCCGTCTGCAAGGTTCTGGATTCAATTGATTAATTGCGAAGACGAAATTGTTTTAACATACGACAATATCAAATTTAGAGCAAAACTATAATGCAACCAAAACAATGACTCAAACAATAATTTAAAAACGAAAAATCTATGTTGGAGTCTCGGTACATAAGTGCGATTCACGCGTCGGAGTATTGCCATACGAGAAGTACATATTTAACAACGAGCATTACCGCGACGCCGACGTTGTGAAACTGCGCATGTGCCCACGTGTGCGTCAGATGTATGGGCGAGCAATCTAACCCACCCGAACGTGAAGTGCACGGAACGCCAGCAGCCGGGGCTGGGATGTGGGTTGAAAGCTGTGGTCCCTACATCCTTTTTAAAAATAATTACATTTCGTTAACGGGGTACGCACCAGGGGAGAAATTGTACGCGGGACGTAAGCCCGCGATTAACGCGATGGGATTCGAAACGCGACTGCGGTATAAAAAAGTCCCGTATAATCTTGACCCCGGTCGAATTTTCGTATATTAATTTGATCAGACGCATACGATCAGATCGTCGGGCCGAAAGGACGTGGATTCTTACTCCGTTGATTAACGTTTGAAAATATCTTAAAGATTGAATTTTTTTGTTGCGTGAAGGAGGAAACATAGTTTTAATATCAAAACAATAATACGTATGTACATATATGTATAACGCACCCATATATGTATGTACGTACGTCCACACCTCCTAAAGTCGGTCCGCCACATCGGAGCTCAATTTGCCTATATTTCTCTGCGCGCGATATAAGACAGACTATATTATAAAATAAATTTAGACATTTTTTCTTGATTCTTTCGATTCAACCCTTTGAGGGCTACCTTTTTTTGCTGAACGGAACATTGAAATCATGGGTAATTTATGTTTTTGGAGTCACTCATTACGATTTCGAGTTGATATTGAAGAAGCACAATTTTGACAAATTATTTTTTTGCAAAAAACGTATTTTAAGAATTCTTAAAAAATATATGTTATATATTTTAATGCACAAAGAATATATAAAAAGGTAGTTATGTACCACTGCCTCCTCTGGCGGAAAAAAATTATACGGTAAACATTCCCTCCCACTCTCTCTCTCTCTCTCTCTCTCTCTCTCTCTCTCTCTCTCTCTCTCTCTCTCTCTCTCTCTCTCTCTCTCTCTCTCTCTCTCTCTCTCTCTCTCTCTCTCTCTCTCTCTCTCTCTCTCTCTCTCTCTCTCTCTCTCTCTCTCTCTCTCTCTCTCTCTCTCTCTCTCTCTCTCTCTCTCTCTCTCTCTCCCCCCCCCCATGGAGAAGTACCTTGAATTAATGCGAAAAATCTACGTCAGCATGCATTGATGAAATCTTGGAAAGTATGGAATTTTAGACACTTTTTTAGTTTTACATAGGTAATTATAAGTAAATTTGCATGGTTTGTGGATAACATAGAAATACGGTCTACTTTACGAAACTGTGATAAATTACGGCAATACGTAAACTATTTGAAATATTAATCCATAAAGAATATTGTGAAACTCTATATGGAATAGGTACATATAGCCGTCATTTACCATAGTTTATGTTAATTTCGTTAATTCAGATTTAATACGTGCTTAGACTACATATGTATTATATTCTATAGAAAATATATTAAATGATGAAAAATAAAGAAAAACTACTTTTTTTTCTAGACTCCATTTACCTATGCTGTAGATTGACGTAAAATTCTTGACACGAATTGTAAATTATGGAAAATTACATCGTTTCAATGAAGAAATGGAAGTTACATGTAGATATGCGTAGAAAATGTACCTGATTTATTGAAACCATGCTAAATAATATAAAAAAGTACGTGTATATTTTATTCTCCAATAATTATGGTTCTATTCTGTTATGAAATGTAAGCTCTACAAGGTGCTACATTCTGTAAAGTTATACAGTTTTCTTGTGTACCTTTATAGAATCTAGCACCCTGCAGAGCTTACGGTTTCGTACAGAATAGCGCAATTATTTGTAGATATCCATAGAAATTTATACGTTTCATGGAAAAATTATGTCAAATAACGACACTCCTTAGTGAATCGGTAATTTTATGTAGGTAGACGTATGTATTGAAAGTAAGCACTTCGCATCTTTATTTTATTTTTATTTTTGTTAATGTAACAAATTCGATCAATTATTATTGTTTTCTACACTTTTCCATCACCAATTAGAAGTCATAAAAATTTGTAATTTTGCATAGTTTACCATACAATTTATTTCCGCCAGGGTCTGGAAGGGTTATAATATACCTATACAAGTATTGGTCAAAAAGACAGCTATTATTGTATATAATACTTAAATAAATACATTGATAGACATGTCCTTGTTCTTCATCACATTTATAATCTATAAATATATACTATCTCAAATAAAAATGTAGCAATTCTTATCTCTTTAGCCTAACAATTTGAATGTGCCTACAATATAAACATTAATGAATAAAAAAATTAATTCTAAGCAAATATTGAAATATAAATATTTTTTTCTTTCAACGCGCTGATCCTCGCATCCGAACAAAGCCAATTCTTCCCTCGTTCGCACGATCTACGAATTTACGAATCCAAACAAACACCATCGATCCATTAGCAGCGGTCAAAATGCCCCGCAACTCCGGCGGAGCGACTCTACTTTATACGCTTCGCACACGTAGTGCACCGCGCGGATACCCCGACTTGTAGCTCTGCGTTTGTCATCGGAACGATCCCCCCACTCCGCCTCGTTGGCCTCCGCGCGCCGTAGGAAACGCGGTTTGACAGAATGCTCGCTAAGCAGTCCTTTGGTGACACTTACTTCGGTCGCTCCAAGATGCGCGACGCTAACGTGCTCCAATAGTTTTAAGTGCGGAAGCGCGGAAAGTCTTTGCGAAAAATTCGCAACACCCGCGCGAACGGCTGCGATCGAATTGTAAAAATAGTGTCGAAATATAAATTCGAATCGGCTGAGTGGGACCGTTGAAAACGTTCGAAAGACGAAATCAATAGTGCACGTTATGTGGAATTAAAAATCAAAGACAGAGAAAAGTGGTTTTTGAAATTGCGCGGCAATTGGAAGTAATCTAAAAAAGTGGCCGAAAAGATAAATTAAAAAAGAATTACTCGTTATCCGTTTGAAAATACAAATATTTCGAGTGTTTCCGTCGAGAATAAAAAAATCGTGGAACATAATTCAATTAAAAATCACTCGAAACCTTAATAATTTAAAAACTCTCCTATCCTCGAGTCGGCTGATACCTATAAGTACTCGCGAAAGAAAAAAGTTTTTCTTCTAGACGCGTTGAACTCGCGTCGAGTGGCCCACTCGAGGGAAACACGTGTGATTATCAGCCAGTAAACATCGAGGGTCGTGAGGGCGTCGGTGAACCTCTTCTTCGTCGCGCGTCCGCCGGTCTTCGCCGCGGCAAATTAATCGTTCGCTTCGAGATCACTTGAATCACTTAAGGAGCTTGACATACGCGGGCAAGCTCTCCGAGAGAAATTGAAAACGAGACACACGCGGGATGAGGGGATATCAGTAACGGTGACTCTCCAAGGGGGACGGCCGAGGCGCGAAGAAAAAAAAGTGGAGAGGGAAACGGAGATCGAAGGGTAAGAACTACCCAGACACTTGTCTCGTTCTGTCAAGCAACGCGCTCGACCGCCTGTGCTGCGGGGATTTTTCGTTTTCTTTCGCCGATTCGAGGAGAAGTGCTCGTCCAATTCGTAGAAGCGCACTGTAGTTCGCACGCTTGCCGTCAGTATTTGCACAATGGCATCGACTGTCGCCATTGAGACTGCATTCGAATGCTCGTCACGTGACGTCTTCCGCGCGCCAAGAGATAGGCTAAAAAGAATCATGTGCTATACCAGCCACTAGAAATCCTCGTTGTTTCTATTTTAGAAGTATTTATTTCTGACCGGATGTAAATTAATGAGCAATTAAAATAATATGTAGTACCTGAAGTTCCGAACGTTCATTTAAACGAAAAATTTCAATTTTAAGAGATTATGGCCAATGTTGAGTTTACTGATTACCTACCAGATCTATAGAAGAATTGTTACGAACTGGGCGACTATTGGAAGTAAAGTAATCAATAAACTCAAGTGGCCATGGTCTTTCAAAAAGTCGAAATTTTTCGTTCAAATGAACGTTCGGAGTTTCAGGCGAATAAGCTTCACTAGTCCTTTTTGTCCTCTTTTAGCAGTTTACCAGGGTACTGATTAATCTATTCCCAAGTATCACGTTTTAGTCAAAAAAAAGACGGATATCTCTCTCACCATTCATCCATATAAAAAATGAACAATATGAAGATCGATGAGCAATTGTGGTGAAATGTTTAAGCATTATGGGCAAGCTAATATAGTAAACTGCTATACTAATATTATATAATAGTATAGTACCTACACTATATAGGCCATATGAAAAAAAATACTATAAACAAAGATAACGTTTCAGTTCTACCTTGGAGAGAGGGTGGTTAAATGTAAATTTATACAAATTCAAAAAAATATCGTAAAGGTTTCCACTATATACTATAATACATCGCGCTAATTTAACTGAAATACGTGTAATTATACTGCTGATAATGGATTGCCATTGGTATAAGTACACTGAAAAAAAAATTGCTTCATTCAACCATCGGTGAGGTTGAATACGGCGAACCTGACGGTGTAATTGTTTCAAGTAGATATTCACTTATTTAAACTTCAAATTGGTTGCTTCAACTCTATTTAGTTTTCCTCGCACTCTTATAGCATTGAAACAATTGCACCATGAGGTTCGCCGTATTTAACTTAACCGATGGTTGAATGAAGCAGATCTTTCTTTCAGTGTACCTAAAAAAGATGGAAAACTGTCTATTCGAAAGTAAACATTTCCAAGAAAAACGATAGTTCTACCAGAAACACCGTTTAACTACTAAATTTAATCATTCGAAAAACTAGTCGTTTCATCAATTGGAAACATCGCTCCGAAATTCTAAAACGAGAATATCCTACACGTATATCCAAACAAGTTTCAACACGGAAAAAAATCTTATGTAAGCAGTACACCAATTACTGCGAATTATAACACAATCTGCGCTTACTATGTGACAGGTGCAGGGCAATGTTAAATTTACAGCAGAAGAATGCAAAATTAATCAGGAAAATATAAAATTAGCAGCAGAGTTGGATACAGTTTACATATCGAGTAATTAATTGTACATAAAGTTTTGTTGCAATATTTATAACTTTGACTTTGTCAATCCAAAACATCATAATTTTTTTCCGTAGATAAAAACGAAAGGAAATCACGCGAGAAATGCTTAAGATTTGTGTAAAGAAAGTATTTCTCTGTAGAAAAATAGTCTTACCGCATAAAATCATTTATTACTATTTGATAATACTACGAGTAGAACAGAAACTAAATTTTATTTTATAATCGTGGAGTAAAAATTAGATGTTGACCATATAATGTACGTTTAACCATTCCGTCCTAGAGACAATAATTTTTTCACATGATTATATAATGTACTCTCTACTACTGCTTGCGCATAATCATTAAACATTCCTCTACAATATTATTACTCATCAATTTTCATAGCACACTTTTGATAAATAGTGAGAATCGTAACATATATAGTGCACTAGTCTTTAGTTACGTGTCTTCCAAGAATGCACCTGCGAGACGACGATCTTATCGGGATAAATGGAATTTACACATGTGTCACACTCTTGAATGTGGTTTCAAACATTCGAGCCGCATGACTCATTGCTGGAAAGCCAAGTAGCGGCATTTGCGACATTCGTCGACCTTACCATGTATAATATGAGTAGTTTTCTATTGTGAGGCATACCTCCTGAAATTCTCAAATATACAAGGTAAAAAGTGAGATAAACACCCCAGTTTCCGTTTAAATTTGCACGTGATTATGTCGGAATGCAATGGAGATACATAAAGAATCAAAAATAACTTTTTTATGGTAAAAATATAGACGAATATCTTTTATTTAAACTTCTTTTCGATATCTCTAATCATTCTCAATTTAATCAACTTTGAACTTGTGTGCACTTCATTTATCTCTCTTTTACTCTATATGTTAATGTCAAAATATTTTCTTCATTCAGATTTAGACTTCAACGTAATTACGAATTCGATAGGGTCGTGATTGTATATAGAAAATATTTAAGAGCAGATTAGATTATCGTTTCTACTTTATCCTCTAACTTGCTATATACGAGTGTATAGGACGCACCATAAACACTTGAGATAAGGTAATTGTCTCAATAGCCGCACAGCTAAGACCAGTATTCGACCTGGCATAAAAATACATATAGCAGATTTTACTCAGGATTCTTACTAGTGACATTTCCAGTATACGTCAGTAATATATTAAAGATCTTTTTCCGCTAGTCGTTCCTTTTTATCCCATTCAATAATTTCAATTATACTCAAATATGTCCAGCTACTAGGACATATCCTGCTATTGGGACAATTACCTTAAGCCCCTCGTGAAAAGTTGGGACAACAATTCTCGTACACGGAGAAAGTTGTACAGTAACGATTATCATACAAAATAGTAAATAGTTGATGGCTTTGATAATATTGTATTGAATAATCTGCAAAATAGTAATCATCACTATTCGAATGGTAATCATTACTATGCTGCAGATTATTCGACATGATATTGTCGAAGGTGTCACCTATTTACTATTCTGGCCGATAATAATCGTTACTATTCAATTTCCTCCGTATAAGAAAATGGCGAGCCGTCGATTTGAAACAAACAAAGGCTACTTAAATTCAATCGGGGAATATAAATTACCGTCGAAATAATACTTTTAATCTCTGTCAACGATTTTTAGACGGGAAAAAAACAATCGAAAGAAAATTTTTCTTCTCGCCATTACATCTCGAACTCCGGATGCGCGTTAAACAACTGCATCGTGTGCAACTACGGGACGACGTAAACGTCCCCCGTAAACGACGAAAACTGTTCGCCGCGGTAAAATGAAATGGCGAAAACTTCGGTGCGACCGAACAACGAGAACCGCCACGCCGAACGTCTAGACGACGAAAAAAACTACACTATTAACCGAGATGACAGAAACTGCGGTGCCTGCGCAAAACCCACACGCGGAAACGGGTCGTTAATTTTATCGCTTCGTCTTCAGATTTTTATTTTCGCTCGCCCTCGCGTGTCTCCCTTAAATCAAATTTTGCGATTTTCGTGGACATCCGCGAGGCGGGTAAGTTATATGTGTATGTATCTCTATAAACACTCTTCCGCGCGCTGCAACATAACGGATAATTGCAGTCCCGCGTGCCGGGATTCCATAACTCGTATGTCGTACTTTATTACCGTTCGAACGAGAGATGCAACTGTTACAGATACGTCGCGATACTAATTTTGCTGAAACATATGTCTCGTTGCAATTCTATGAAGAGTTGGTTAAGAAAAAGTTTCGAAACCGTGAAAATTATCGTTCTAGCAATTCTAGCAGTTCTAGCTACGCAATTTACGAAAAAACTGGTGTGTTATAAACTCTCGAGTTGTCCATACCTATATGGATTTAGACTCAATTTTTGTATCCTCGAATACACCACCACGGTGTATTCGATTTTACTTAAATTTAATAAAATTCATCGTTTAATAATAGGAATTTTATTGTTAATATATTCTTAAGTGCCGTAACCTTGAGATGTAGCGTTTAAAAATTAAAATTCCCATAAAACACTATAAATTTGCGTGATCCTCAATCGACTCAATTTTCACCACATAAATATTATCCTCGATACTCTTTTATAAAATCCTTTCAAATAAGCGCTTATAGAGATTCAATCTATGAAAAAAGTCCTCCTGGGTATTTTTTTCTCGCCTCATATAGACGCAAAGAATTGATTTCCTCTAATCGTTAATGCGCGGGAGTGCGACCGAGAATACCCCGAACACAGCGGGGCACCTACCCCATTGATGGAGCGCTTATCGCACACTCTCCGTCTTTTTTTTACGAGCATCTTTACCCACGCTGCCAGTGTGGTCCTGCGTGGCAACCAACGTTCTCGCACGAACTCGCGCGTATCCTGCGGACAACTGGTGACGTCCACTCTACAAATGCGGCTCCGCGCGGACGGCCTACGTCACGCGCGCATCCTACTCGTAGCGCGCAGACACAATACGCGTAGCGCGCGCAGGCACATTCGGTGTTTACCGTGCGACGGGAGGAAGGGCCCCGCGGGACCACGAGTTTTCTCCTTTGTTCGTCATTATCTATTCGACCTCTTTATACCGAACGGCGTTCTGTGTATAGGTTAAGTGAGAGTGAGATAGATGCCCCAGTTTCTAGATAGATAGATAGATAGATTTATTTCGGCTTTCCAGCCACGAAAGGGGTTGATTTTACACCTCCATACATTCGCTCTTACTATAAGCTAACGCAAGGTACTTCATATAATATAATAACTAATGATAAAATAACTATAATATATAATAGCTAATAATAAAATAACTATAATATAATAACTAATAATAAAATAACTTGCCCCAGTTTCTATTTAACTACGAACGCGATTATCTCAAAACGCATAGGGAAATATAATGTGCGAAAAATGAAGAGTAGCTTTTTTTAGTAATATAAACAAAAAACAATTTTTTGTTAACTTTTCTTCGATATCTTCAATTCACTTCAAGATAATCGATTTTGACCTTGCTCTTTAACCGGGGCTTCTATATCTTACTCTTACCTAATATTTACTTGAATTAATAAATAAAACTGACACCGTAGATAATAGGTAGGTACTATAAGCTACAATTTATACTATCGTACAGTTTATCTAGACTGAATGCGAGTTTTCCGCAATTCCAATAATTCAACAGTTGACAAATATCGAATCGTGTCGCGGTTATTCCGAACGAACTATATCATCTGACGTCAGGAAATATGACGGAATCCCGCTCAGGCCACGTGGGCTTTCATGTATTCACATTCACTTTCACATACGGGACTATATACGTCTTCGCGTACTACAATATTCCCACGTGGAATTCGTACGAGAATTCTTCATCAGACGCGTATCTAAATACAATGACACAACGTCCATCATACTTAATGAACTATCAATAAGGCATTAACAGTCTATTGTCGTGTATTTTACCGAGACCACGCCCCTTATTTTTACTCAAAACACGCGTCTATATTCCCACTCCACGTCACAATATTTACGGCATGCCGCAGGCATGATACAAGCCGAAAAAAGAAAACTAAAAAAAAATCGTTCGAAACAAGCAGCCTCTACGTATTTCCGTCAAATGACATTTGTCGTTAGTCGAAGAATAATTAACCTTATAGATTACGATATACTTCACTCACGACGTATCAACGACGATTTGAAGTCGTAATTTTTCGTAATCTAGGTTTAAATATGTTGACGGCTGCCTATAATCGTTTCGTCGAGAGACGAACATTTTCCTCGATACTCTGCTGCCAACGCATCCAACAAGCCTGCAGGCATGGGTATGCGACATGCTTGTGGCAACGCGAATAATAGCTATCCGCCGTGTAGTGTCGCGTCGCGCGAGCGCGTAGTCCTTTCACCGTGAGTCAATCCGATCTGAGTCATTCATTGCCATTCATATGATTAAACCTGCAATTATTCGATGACGTCAATTGGTCGAACTCGTGGATCCTCTGCCATCGAGACGTCGGAGCAAAAGAACCATTTAATTGTGCTAGCGAGACTCGTCTATTTCTCGAAAGAAACTTAAGTGACGAGTCGATTGGCGCGCGAAGACTCACGTTCAAACGAATACGAGACATTCACTCACACACTGAGAAAAAAAATTTTTCGTCACTCACAGTGTCAAATACTCGGTTTCATGGGCGTCCTCGACGCATGTGAAATCATCTTTCACACACCAATTCGTGAAAAGTTGCGCAGTGCGTGAAATAACCTGCGCAGTGCGTGAAATCGTCAACCTCGTATTTGACACTAAGGGCCGGTTTTACCAACACGGTATAAACGCGGTATAGCGCTATACTGAGAATAACCAGCAATAAGCCTTATGGTTATTCTCAGTATAGCGCTATACCGCGTTTATACCTGTTGGTAA
Organism: Xiphydria camelus; assembly: GCA_963678675.1. Classification (NCBI taxonomy): domain Eukaryota; kingdom Metazoa; phylum Arthropoda; class Insecta; order Hymenoptera; family Xiphydriidae; genus Xiphydria; species Xiphydria camelus. Next base: position 17,471,478 of record OY783198.1, read on the forward strand.
AACCGGCCCTTAGTGACAAAAAATAGAATTCGTTATTCGGTTGTTTCGCGCCCTCATAACGAAAATAAATATGGTTAAAATGACAAAACGCATCTATCTGGTCAAACGAGTTTAGTTATTCTAACCAAAATACTAGTAAGTTGAACCAAATGTTTAGTTATTCTAACTGCGTGTTTAGTTATTTTAACCAGAAAATGGTAAGTCTAACCAGACATAGAGAGGAACCACATTTTTCACCAAACGGTTTGGTAACGGTCTCCAGAATTTTTGTTAAATTGATCAGGCTTTTTTCTCAGTACGGTTACAGATGTGTTATTTTAGAAGTAAAGATTTATAATAATTAGATTATATAGAAATATTCCATGAAATATGTAATTATGTTAAATTTGCATTTTCATCTGGTTTATACTGAACATCCATCAGATATTCATATAATGAAAAAAAAATTTAGTTGTTTCAACCAAATTGTTTAGTTGAAGGTTAAATTTCATTAACCCCTTCCTGCATCTTGTACCATATAATGGCACATGCACTGATACCTATCTGATGTGTGCTACCATCTGTTATAAATCGTTTTAAATCTTCTCGACTGCAATATATATAAAAAAGTTATATGTATTAGTAGTCAATTATACGTACTTTATTGTTCCTACATATGGTGTACCATATATGGTATAAATAATTTTTTTAAATAAATATTTATTTTTTAATAAATATTTTTTTTAATTATCTTTCTGATGAATAATAGGGGCAAAGCTGTCATGTTTTTTGGAATTTACAAAAATCATACAGAAAGGGGTTAAATTAACCATTGTGTGTTTGGTTGGATACATGTAATTGGAATTACTACATTGTTTCGTTACATTCAATAAAATTCGTCCTGTGTGTAGGTACAGTTAATTCAACTGTATTGCTTTATTAAGGTAATCCGAGTTGGTTTGTTTCAACAAAAGTTTTTGTCAGGTGAATGGTTAAAGTATAGTGTTAATTACACTGAGAAAAAAAAGCACTCGATTTAACTAAATTTTGAGTTTATGGGCGGTTAACTAAATATATAGTTATTTGGACAAATGTTTAGTTAACAGCTAAACGTCAAGTTACTCCAACTAAATTTTAGTTTCTTAAACTACATATTTGAGGGGGTCAGAAGCCAAGGGGTCCAAGTAGAAATACAAGTTTTCCGAGATGCTCCACATTAAAATATTCTTGTCCTTTAAAAATACCTGCAATTTCTTTGCCTCAAATATATAAGCTATATGAACTATTCATACACCTTATACACTTGAGGCAAAGGAAAATTGCAGGTATTTTTAAAGAACAAGAATACTTTAATGTGGAGCATCTCGGAAAACTTGTATTTCTACTTGGACCCCTTGGCTTCTTACCCCCTCATTTGTTGAGATAACTATATTATTTAGTTAGCCGCCAGTGAGGTTGAAGTTGGCAAAATTTAGTTAAATCAAACGATTTTTTTTCTCACGATCAGTATAATAATTAAATGTCCATTGAGCGTCTACCAATATCCAAAAATGGAGATAATCCTCGATCCTACCTCGTAAAGAAAGCGAGATGCGAAAAAAGTGTTTAAACAAAAGTTGTCTAACTCAAAAGTTGTCTAAATTTTCTGTCATATCTAAAGAAGATATGACATTTATGGGTTAATATTGAGGATTACACTCTTGATGGCACTGATGATGAGAAAAATGATGAGTAATGTTAACCAAACGTTCGGTTAATATGTGATTGGCAAAATATTTTTATTTCGACAACGAATGTTTGGTTACGACAAATAAATATTGGTTGTGACAATGCATTATTTAAAAAATATCTGGTTAGGACAATTAAACACTTGTTACAATAAAAATATTTTGTCGTTCACATCAATCAAGCATCTAGTTAACATTATTAATTGTTTTTCTGCGTGTAATCTTTTAAACAAATCCACATTTATACACTTAAATGCTTTTCTCTCCAGACCACCATCTTTAAAATCGACTCCTAGGGTAATTTCTTCTTTTTCTCATAGGACTCTCTGCATAGCGATAAAATATCAAACGGATACACAGAAATATACAACATCCCGTGAAAACACGTCATGAAAACACGACTACAGATTCGTGGAGTAGAGACTAATAACAGTATACGTATAATTCTTAAGAAGCCCACGTCAAATCCTCTCTCCGAGTTAAGGCGTAGCTGTCAGGCGTGTATCGCGCGTTCCCAGGGCTCCGCTTTCATATGGTTTTTTTATGTCATAAGGGGACACATACCGGGTGTTCGTTAATTTTTCCTAATTAAACTCAATCGAGGTTAACGCACCGCAGCTTAACCCTAGTTTACCAAATCCAGCACCCCCATCGGCCGGCGTGTCTCTCCAGAGCCGCGAGGAGAGAGCACACACACACACACATAACGTATTTAATATCGTTAGGATGCAGGCGGACGCGGGTGTCCGTGCGTTCGAAAGGCGGAGACCGACACAATCCATAACGAACGAGAGGGAGCATATTCTTACATCGTTCCCACCACGTGCGACTTCGTGACTGTCATCGGGGTGTAACGAGCACGCAGGAGATAAAAAGAAATATGTAAGACCAAAACTCGATAGAAAAAGACAATTAGGAAATCCACTAAATTTTTATTTTAAAATCATTTAATTCTACTCTTGATATTCAATATATTTAAAAAAATTAATTTTAACGCTGAAATTTGGTGATGAATTTAACATACAAAATTTTATGTTCGAGGAAATCATCTAAATTATTACATTAAGATCAACTCTGATTCTATTTATTATATCAAATATTTCGTAAAAACAGTCAATTTTAACGCAAAAATTGTATGGTCGATGAATTTAACATTAAAGGTTTTATGTTCCAGGAGGTCCACCAAACTTTCGTGTTAAAATCATTTGATTTTGTTTATTGTACCGAATATGTTATAAAAAGAGTCAATTTTAACGCAAGAATTGGGTGGACGATGATTGGAACATAAAAGATTTTGTGTTCCAGGAAATCATTCAAATTGTTACATTAAAATCAACTCTTATTCTATTTGTTGCATCAAATATTTTGTAAAAAAAAGTCGATTTTAACGCAAAAATTGTATGGACGATGAATTTAATATAAAAAATTTTATGTTCCAGAAGGTTCACCAAACTTTCATGTTAAAATCATTTTATACTGTTTATTATAGCAGATGGTATTTAAAAAGTCAATTTTTTAACGCAAAAATTTGGTACACAATAATTTAAACATAAAAGATTTTATATTCCAGGAAGTCCATAATATTCTTATGTTTAAATCATCTGATTCTTTTTCTCATATCGAATATGTTGTAAAAAAAAGTTGATTTTAGCGCCAAAATTGGAAAATAAAATTCTCTGCTGTAACATATTATGCTACTACACAAAACAGCTGTTGATTAATTTTGCTGTTAACTTCGAATAAAAGTTACTAATATTGCAAAAAATAATACGTAGCCCGGCGAGATATGCTGTTTAAAAAATAAAATACAAATACGACATGTATCTGAATTTGTGTACAAAGTAAATAAAGCGAATATTGTTCTTATACAAAGGTAACCTACACCTATATATTAATGGTTGCATGTTCAAAAGGACACACACACAATACTTTTACAATAGCTTTACAAAACAAAAACGAATAACGGACCAGAAACGTACTTATTTACTTTTCCCTTTAATGATGCAACCATAGACGCATGCTAAAGGTGCCCATTCACGTACAGACGGACTGCAGTCCATGAATTGATAGATCTAATCTGCAGTTTCGAACTGCCATTGAACACACACATTCAGTTCAACTTAACCGTTGCGATCTGAAGGCCATCGCCGGACAGTCCAAGGACTGCAGGCCGCCGCATTAAGGTTGTACACCCGAGACACAATACACGTAAAAATTTTGGACGCTCTGGGTTAGCGTTACGCTCAGTAAAGGTCAATCAGTAAGGCCCAGTTGTACAATGTAAGTTCAAAGCCGGTTCAGCTTGAACCGCCGTTCTTGGTATATTATGTGTGACACAAAATATACCAAGAACGGCGGTTCAAGCTGAACCGACTCTGAACTTACATACATTGTACAACTGGGCCTAAAAGGTCCGAGTTGAAGCAAAAACTTTTGGTGAGGTACAGTCTCGTTCTATCCACGCACACCTAAAAGTACAATACATGAATACGTACGCATACAAGTAACGCCGGATGGTGGCGATTCAACCTCTTCGTCTGCTCCCTTACCTCGTTTAGGCTGTGCTCTGTTTTCTGTTGCCAAGTTGGCGCTCTCAAATCAGTCGTCCCGGCCATTGAGCAAAATAAATGAACTTTCACTAATTATTTCTCGATAACCAAACGGTCAATTATTTTCGTCTTTTTTGCTGTATTCATTGATACTTTTTCTACACTATATGTTTCATTTCATTGAAAAATATCGAGCCGTTGATTTAAAAAAAATTTAAATAGATGAAGTCCCATCTAAACGCATGTAAATTTAATTATTTTCAAAAATGTATAACTAAAGTTTGAGACGGTCAATCGTCGTCGGGTTTCGCTCATTTTGTAATTAATTTTTTGAACTATCTACCATAAAAATTTTCTAAAAATATGTCGAAGTGACCAGTCACGGGTGTACAACCTTAAGGCCGCTACACACGGTCCGGCGGGCCTCTCAGTTCTGACTGAAGAGTCCGTCTGGAGGTCGGTCGCCGGATGGACTGCCTCTCCATACATTCAGGTTTCAGTCAATAAACTGAAAACATGACAGCATCACAGGTGGCGAGACCATACACACGCTCAGATCTGCCTGCGCCCTCGTCAGGTCTGCCCGTGGACGAACGTAGTTTTGATTTTCCTTAGGCCGCCTGAACAGTCTCAACTGACAGGTAGACCGGAACGTACACACTATCCGGCGACCGGCCTTCAGGCGGACTGTTCAGTCAGAACTGACAGGCCCGCCGGATCGTGTGTAGCCACCTTTATTCGCCATACACACACAGTTCAGACTGAAGGCGGGATCGCTAAAAGTTCATCATAGTGCAGTCAATCTAGACATTGGATATATGGTGTACAAGAAATTGGGCTTCAGAGCATGAAAATTACACCAATCGATAGCTGGAGGTCCCAATATTAACATATCAAAATGTATCATCTGTCAAAATTCTCGGGAAAATTTATAATTAATTAAAAACTATCGAAGTTTTGGCCCTAAGCTACTTTAATCATTCATTTCTTCTATATTATTTATTCAATCAAAAAAATGAAGCTATCAATTTGTAGCGGGGAAAATTTACTATAAAATTGATGCGAGAACCTACATGACAAAAGGCACGGTTAATTTATAATACTTTTTTGAAGTAATTTCTGAGCATTTTTCGCCAAGCAATCAGCTGTTCCCATGGCAACCACATAATACGCGCCATGCGCAGCTTATTGTACTTTCGTACACAAGGACTTTCAATAGAGAGGAATTTTGAAATATTTAAGTTCTTTCGTGTCATTCGTAGTCGCAAGATTGAAGCTCTTGAATTTGTGTAAGAATAATTGTATCGTGCTAAGCATGTCTCATCCACTATATTTTGCTGACCGACTTCGAAAACCGCGTTTAAAAAAAAACGCGTTTAAAGTTTCAAGAGCACTTTACCCATAGTAAAAATTTTTTTGCAAATGTGCATATAACTTCGAGAATGAGAATGAGATTTTTCGTGTACTCTTACTACTGTCAATTGTTCTAAACACTTCCACTTATCGTCCTTTTTCAACTTGCTTTTGGCAATTAAACTGTTGATACCTTTTTCTTTCACAACACTTATTTGCTCGCCATTGTCCAGTGTTGCATCACAAATAAAACAATATAGTGGATGAAACATGTTTAGCACGATACAATTATTCTTACACAAATTCAAGAGCTTCAATCTTGCGACTACGAACGACATGGAAGAACTTAAATATTTCGAAATTCCTCTCTATTGAAAGTCTCGGTGTACGAAAGTACAATAAGCCGCGCATGGCGCGTATTATGTGGTTGCCATGAGAACAGCTGATTGCTTGGCGAAAAATGCTCAGAAATTACTTCAAAAAATTATTATAAATTAACCGTGCATTTTGTCATGTAAGTTCTCGCATCAATTTTATAGTAAATTTTCCCCGCTACTAATTGGTAGTTTCATTTATTTGATTGAGTAAATAATATAGGAGAAATGTGAATGATTAAAGTGGCTTAGGGCCAACATTTCAATACTTTTTAATTAATTATAAATTTTCCCGAGAATTGACAGATGATACATTTTGATATATTAATATTGGGGCCTCCAGCTATCGATTGGCGCCGCTCGAATGAAGCATCAACCGCCCGAGCACCGTATATAGGTACCCCTGGAGTGCAACTGACAGAAAATTATTCACATCAATGAAAGTTTAGCACGACAGGCTTGGACTGCAGATTAACCGACACACACACACAGTTTTCTAACAGTTTTGACGAACTGCAAGCACAGACCTGCTAGGGATCTGTACGTGTATTGTGACATTTGGGCTGAAGGCGGGATCGCTCAAAGTTCGTGACTGCAGTCCGCCTGTACGTGAATAGGCACCATAAGGTACACGTGATATAGGTCATAAAAAGAACGAGAGGTAACACTAAAGAATTAAAAAATTGATTCAGCATTATCAGCTACGATTTATCTTCATAAAAAATAATAATTATCTATCAATACCTATATCAATTAAAGTAAAGAATCGGATATTAGTTCGTCAAATAATTCTACGTTATAAACGAATAAATCTGATTTTATGGTCAATGCGCAATGATAAACTTCGATTGATTTAAAAGTCTTCTAAAATCTAAAGATTTTTTTTATATACGCCAGCTGTACCGAGTTAAATTTAACCCAATCACCTATAGGAAATGTGCTAACGCGAACGAGAACGTCGACCGTAACACGGGTTCCCCCCGATTGAAAGCATCCTGTCGCACACACTCTCTATCATTCGACGTATTGGACATCGAACCTACTCTTTTCCTGTCGACGCATACCGAATCGAGACGAGGAAATCCGACGTATAGGAATCGTGTGAGTTCGAGCGAGAGCGCCTGCACTATTAACTCTGATGAACGCATAAGAGCTTCTCTGTCACACACTTCGACTGTATAAATTCGGGAAAAACAGAGACCCCCACGAAAACATTGTGTATCTGAGATGTATAAAAAAAGCATTTCAAATATATTTCATGTAACAAATAGTAAAACTACATACGCTTTTGCCGCTTTTTTCAAACTTCGCGAGTACTTGAAATATATTTTTCATCTATTTTTTAAATATATTTTGAACGTACAAAGAAAACATATTAGCTGCCTTAGAAAATTTAAAATACATTTTTTTATTAATAGATATATACACTTAAAACGTATTAAAAATATATAGACTATATTTTAAGTCCTTGCGAAGTATACAAAAAAAATGGTAAAAACGTATCTATATATTTTAAATACTCGTTACATAACTTAAAATTTTCTTTTTATATTTTAAATATATATCGTTTTTGCGGAGGAAATGTGTTTTATATTGGGTTTCCCCTTGTTCTTCTTTGTTCCACGATCTTGTTCGATCGTGTTAACCCTTAATTTGGCAGATGTTAATAAAACATTTTTAGTGGGATAATTATGTTTGTTTTAATCAATTGGGGCTTACCGACTACATTTATGATAAGAAATTAAAATTTCAACCGATAGGAATGAATTTATTAATTATAGGGGAGAGGTCCGTAAGAGCCGCTTCACACGTGCCGGATAAACGCGCCCGGCCCCGAGCCGGCGCCGGGCCGGCTGCGACAACCCTCTTCACACGTATAGCCGGTTTTTCCCGGTCGCCACTGCGCTACTACCGTATGTCCCAGGCCCCGATAGCCAAGTTTTGTCACTACGAGCGCACTGTGCCGTCACGCGGTGGAGTTAGGAAACATCACAGTGACCTTATCGTGCGTGCCCCCGCGGACGTCACAGTGGCGACACGGAGTGGCAACGGCGAGTGAGGTTACTGTGACTGCACAGCGATCGTCACTACAACAGCACTGTGCAGTCACGCGGTGCGCTTTCAAAATAAAAAATTGTCGGTATGTAGATTTTGCAAAAAGGGAACGCACACAGTGACTTTACCCGCTTAGAGGTGTCGCTTCTTTCTTTTTTTTTTCCGTGCCCCACCGGGATTTGAACCTGCGATCTTTGGAATATCCTAGGCCAGATGCCTCGAGACTGGGAAACGTTTTCGCATTACGCCACCGACTCTTCGAGAGATGTTGGTCGACTCCAGTCATATATAGAAACCGGACATGACAGTGATTGCTCTCGAAGGTTCTCGTTAAATTTTCTAAAATAATTTGATATGTTCTTTTTCAAAACAGTAGCGATTATGATAATTATCCATTCACTATTTATAGTAGAATATTCGTCAAGAATCATGTTAAAGTTAACCATTAGCGCCAAGCGTCTTATGTATAGGACGGCCATTTGGAATTTTTTTCTCATAACCTCTGAGTAACAAATCATGCAATTTTCGTAAAGAAAAGCCACCAGAAATTTTAATTTGGGCTTTAATGGGTTAAGTTCACGATGGAATTTTTGTATTATTAGGTGTTGGAATTAATTTGTAGCGTCGATCTTAACAATAAATGGCACGCAGGTAGTACAGTATTTCGTTGTTACCGACAGTAATGTAATATCGTAAACATCACAATTTAATTGTAAGAATTCTTTATACATAAGTGTTTGACATGAGTCTTGATGGACTAATGCCTCCAAATCATTATCTTCAAATTTACTCGGCTCCTTGTCATCCAAGTCGAAATCACCAGCTTTAAAACGTGCAAACCACTTCCGACGCGTTTGCTCGCAGCTAGAGCATGTACACTTCCACTAAATACGTAGCTGCACTTTTGTTCATATTAAAATAATGAAGCAAAACTCCCCGCAAGAACACTTTATTCGGCACAAATTTTGATATATTCAATAATCTATTATAAAATGTTGTTATTTATGATTTGAAAAAAGGTTATGTACCAACCAAGTTGGGAGTTGACTTATCACCAGTAGGAAAACGTCTTAAAAGTTTGGGCACGATCATATTTTTTCATTAAAAAACGCTACGAATTAATTCCAACACCTAATATATAATTTTAAATTTTTATTGAACAATTTGGATTTTTTAAAAGATTAAGTCACGGTGGCGTCACAGTAACGTCACCCAGTGACAATCACTCCGTGGCATCCCAGTAACGTATGAGTAATGGCCTTTACACGTGAAAAAACGTAAGCAGTAACAGTAAGGATTGACCAATCAGAAATATCATTCTTACAGAATTATGCTTAAACAGGCTTTCTGATTGGTCAATCCTTACTGTTACTGCTTACGTTTTTTCACGTATGATGGCCTTAACGTCACTCGGTGACAATCACGCGGTGGCGGCACAGTGCAGCTCCCGTGCCAACACGGCGTGCTGCCACCGCGTGACGCTCGGGTGAAAGTCACGCTTGGCTATCGGGGGGAGAATTCGAGCAAGAGTGCCGATACATACCGTATGTCCCACTCTGTACGGGCCAGTTTGAAGTTACATTCGGTGAGGCTTGGTCGGTACTTCAGTCATTTAATACCGGTAGAAGTCGAGTCGGTAGTTAGAGTTGGTGTCAATTCGGGTGATCGAAGCGTCTAACTTCGAAATTATGAATTTGTGAATAATGGAAATTACTCACCATTATTCACAAATTCATAATTTCGAAGTTAGACGCTTCGATCACCCGGATTGACACCAACTCTAACTACCGACTCGACTTCTACCGGTATTAAATGACTCGAGTACCGACCAAGCCTCCCCGAAGGTAACTTCAAACTGGCCCGTACAGAGTGGGTCATACGGTATGGCCGATAACTTGAAATTTGACTTCGGCAGTGTTTGCCGACGGTCGAGTCTTTGATAGTTAAAATTGGCTTGAGAAGAGTGCGCTGTCTATGCTGCGTGAGAGCGAAAAGTGTCAAACGTCTGATTTCCCGATAGCTGTCAATTCGGGAGATCGCAGTATTGAATAATAGACGAAACACTTTTATCTCCCGAACTGACAGTTATCGGGAAATCAGACGTTTAGCACTTTTCGCTCTCACGCAGCACACACAGCGCACTCTTCCCAAGTCAACTCTAACTATCAAATTCTCGACCGTCGGCAAACACTACCGAAGTTAAATTTCAAGTTATCGGCCATAGGTATCAGCACTCTTGCTCGAATTCTCCTGGGACATACGGTATCCTACTACGTACCACCCGTACCCGGTATCGGGTGGGCGTGGCCGGCGACTACCCAATTTGGGTGTCGTCGGTCCGGTGCCGGGTACGTTCACCCGGCACGTGTGAAACGATGCATAGGTACTAGCCTATAGAACACCATCCCCACTACCCGGCGCCGGCCCGGGACCGGACGCGTTTATCCGGCACGTGTGAAGCGGAGGTGTGACAGTCACTTATTTTGACTATGGCAACTGACAGCACTGATGTTTATACTGTCAAGTTGTTGTATTATTAGAAGCTAACTTTTCATGGTAGAAAGACGTAGGTACTAACTTGTGCTCCTTGTGTTTGAGTCAGAGCACTCCAGAATATTTGTTGAAAAAAAGTAACTTCGAGAATTTTCTGTACTTATGTGAAAAAAGTGTATTTTTTCAACGCTAGAAAAAGGTGAATATCACATTTCCACTACAGTTTTAGGTCTATTTTAATATTCCGAAAGAATTCCAAACATATCTTACATAGTGAAGAAAATATAACCATGTCAAAAATGGGGTCGATATACGTAGGGTGGGACACTTGTTGGTCCGTAAGATGAGACACTATGTGAGATTATGTGTTTAACAGGGGAACGCATATTATGAATTTTCCCCGGAAGGTGTTGTGTCTGGAGGTACTTCTTGACCTTCATTTGATAATATGGGAGTTTGGTTTGGAGTGATCTATAAGAGGGGGCTCATAGAAACGCATCGAAAGGCGCTGGGCATTTGGTACTTGCGTGCGCAGCCCTGTATCAAGCTCTAACTCCAGCGAATATAAAGTCTGGTTTTGCCAAAACGGGCATTTGTCCACTGAAGCGGAATGTTTTCGGTCCTTCAGATTTTTTTCAGGCCAATTTAAATGAACAAAGTGACGATGCTGTTGCGATTGAGAGTGGACTAAATGAAGAAGAGCAACGGCGTATTGTTCCGATAGGTTTTGGCGCAACTGAGACTGTATCAACACCGACAGAGCCATCAAAATTAACTACGACACCAAAAACAATGTCACGTTTGTCAAGTATAGCCTCAATATTATCCAAAATTTGACCAGTCCAGCCAGCTCCACAATAGAAAAAATCCAATCGCGGGCGTAAGCCGATGAAGAGCATAGTTTTCACCTCACCAGAAAACATCGCAAATCTGAAAGAAAAACAGCAAAAGCGTGATACTTCAAATAAGAAGAAGGATGAAAGCGCAAAAAAGAGACAGCATCAACTGTATGAAAAGCTACCCAAAAAGCGAACACAGCCCACACGGGCCGCTGCCTCAAAGAAGAAATTTTCGTCATCGTCGTCGGATGAAGATGTAGATTTCTGCATGATATGCATGGAAAATTTGCCAGCCAAATTAACCAAAAACAACTCCATCGAATGTAACAAGTGCCAACGACCATTTTATTTAAAGTGCGTCAACATGAACCGAAGTTATTTCACGTGCCAAAATTGCGACTCTCTGATGCCGATCTGTCTGACGAAAATTAATGAAAGTTTTATCTCTCGTTTTTATGGCAAAGGACTTTTCAATAAATACATCACCAATAAACTCTTGAAATCTGGTGTTTTTATTTCATTGTTTAGCCCTTTTCTGAATCACATTGAGTGTCCCACCTTACGGACCAATTTTTTTAATGGCCAAAAATCATATGTTCGGAAAATGGATCATAACTTTTTTATTTCTGAAGCAATTTAATTACTTTCTGTAGCAAAAATGTAGCGAAGAAAATTACCTTTCCAACGGTATATAGCTTTCCGTAATATTTCTTTTTAGTCAAAAAATTTGGCCAAAATACAAAACCCGTCCCACCTTACGGACCTCTCCCCTATGTATAGGAATAAATTTATTAGTTACAAGAAAATAATTTGACAATATATTGTATATTATTGGATAGATTGTTTAGTTTGAAGTAAAACTACAAAGTTCATGAATCAATTGTTTAATTCACGTGTTAAATACCCAAAACTTACCTATGGCGTGCACGACCAAAACTTACCTGTGGCGTGCACCACCCGCTGCAACTAGCGTCCATGTTTGTTCACTGACATGTAGTTACCGTGGTTAACACTAAATGGAGCAACGAGCTATTTGTGGGTATATCTATTAAGCTATTTAAGGAGGATCGTCATGGCTGAACGGGGTGAGGTATAAGGGGGCAAAGATCAAAAAAGCCGACGGTTTTTGCCAATCTTAGATAACTAAATTTTGTTTCTTCTATAAGTTTAATTTTTGTATTTTAATTGGAAAATTCCTCACTTCTTAGTCCATTTTCACGTCCAGAATAAGGCTGACAGTAATAAAAAAATTTTTTTGTTCTTCTTTGATTTATTTAGAAAATTGTAAATTATGTATAAAACGTGGCAAAAAATATAGCAATTTGATTTTTATAAGTTGGTAAGAGCTCTGAAGATAAAACAGAACATTTATCGACTGTTTAGAAATTTTTCGCGATTTGACACATGTTTATAACCTTAACTTTGCATTCACAACAACGACGTGACTAAAGTTAATAGAAACTAAAAAATCATAAATAATTTTGCAAGAGCTCAACAATTTCGGTGGCATGGCAAATGTATGAGTGAAGCAACTTATAACAGAAATATTCGTATCCAAAATTCTGGAAAAAAACGAAAAAAAAACGCCAGAGAATGAATGTTTCAGGGAATAGTTCCTCTACGATATAATATTTTATAATAAAATGTGGAAACATTATATTTAAAAGCATTGTAAAACCCAGTTATGAAAAGGAAACTTTTGAAAATAATTATTTGTGAAATATTGGAAATATCTGTCTACTTTCATTTTTCGCGCCGCTACGTGACATCACCATCCAGAGAACGCTGTTGCCACGTCTTTACACATGGCGGCTGATTATTCCGCAATATCCATTTTCTCGACACGTTTCTTCTAAATTATAAACAAACTAGCGAGTCAAAATCTTTGAATTTTTGCGAAAATAAAGTTTACAAGTAGCCAAATCTTTTAATTACATTTTTAGAATTTTTTTCGTTTCAAAATCAAGAGTTCTATGGCAATTTAAGCCACTCTCCATAAGACTATGTTATTTGTAGAATTAAAAAAAAATTGATTAAAAAAACTGGCGAGTGAAAATTGTCTACAATTTTTTTTGTCATCAAAACAGCTTTAGAAGTGTTTTAAAAAATTTTGAGTGAAGTTTTCCATTAAGTCATTTCTCTGACGATCCTCCTTAAGTATCCTAGACTAGAAAATGTATGAGGTTAAGGATTTGTAGTATATTTTGAGTTAAGAAAAAACAATGTATCTTATGAGATACACTGCCAAAAATTAAAGGTTAATCAATTTAAAAATCTTCCCATATCCGCAGGTTTTTGTTATACGTTAGCTATACAGGATGGATCTCACCTAGTCACTTAAATAAGAAATATACAAATGCGAGTGAGAGCGCTGACTTTATTTTAGGGGGGGTATATTAAGGACGTCCTATTCTACATCTATAAAGATTTTTTATCTATACGAAAAGCGCGACAAGAATGCTCTTAATGATAGACTACGGGCGACTAAATGAGATCCAATCTGTATGCGTCGTGCAATGATTAAATCTACGATAATGAGCATAGCCTCATTCTATTTCACGAGCCCATATAGCGATACTGCAGTCTCTTTACCCCGTATTACCGAAATCTACTACGTTTCAATAAATGTAAATATTCCGTCAGCGTCACAACACGCCATCAGTACAACAGAATGATAATGTTTGTAATTGAAGTTTTGTGATCCAGTATTAGGAAACTTTTCGATACGAATGTGCTTCCCGTCAATGGCCCCTATGCAGTTGGGAAGTCCCCATAATGAGTAAAAAATTGTTGTGCAATACTTTTCCACTGATCCCTTTTAGGTATGCTCATGTACATTCCCTGCAATCTGTTCCGCATTATTTCGGTAGTTTCTGCTACAATTTTCGAGACTGTGTTGTCGCCTCTAGCGAATTATAAGGAAATTGCCACAAATGTAGATCCTGTTGCTAGATACCTGAAATATAATATTATTGTCTGTTAAACTGTAGATTTTGTTTGGCATTGTTCTTGTAAAAGAAATTGTCCATCATAGACCTCGCGTCTAAAGATTATCAAATTAAATTCGCATCCTCTGCACGTTCATCTCAATATCTTTCTTTTCGTTCCAGTAAGCGAATGTAAAGAAAAATGGAAGAACCTACGTACAGTATTTGTCCGCCATATAAAACCTGCCCCAAGCGGATCGGGGTCGAAGAAAAAAAAACCGTATTATATCTGACTGAAGCGATGCAATTCACAGTACCATTTATAAAAGCAGTAACAGCTGCATCGCATGAAAATCTTCCGTGTGTTGACACAGAGGCTAATGACATTTCAAAAAATGAGGAGGACGCACAATCAGAATCTCAGTATCAATCCCAGAAGCAGTCTCATTATGACCAGTCATCCCAGATTGAAGGCCCATCACAGCCTGAACAATTGGTACAGCTCGAACAACGAATTCAACCTAAGCAACCTCCACCAAATTCACTTGATGGTCGTCTACAAAGCCGCTCTACTCGCAAACAAAAACGTTCAATCAGTGAGGTCGACAACACATTTATAGACTACTTTAAAACGAAAAAAGCTGCTATTAATTCCACGTCAAGCGGGCGTTCAGACGCCAGAAATATGTTTCTCCTTAGTTTGTTACCTGAGCTGGATGAAATGAATAACCAGCAAATGAAGATGTTTAAACGGAAGGTTTTGCAAGTAATTGATGACATATTAAGTACAAACCCTCCAACCCCTACTCTGGTGTAATCACAATATGGCGTTTCCACTCCTCCTCCATCTCCCGTGTCACAAACATCATCCGAAAGTGCAACTGCTTATTACGAAAGAGCTCATCAAGAAGTCGTAGGCGATCCAATACTCCGGCATCAGATCTCCAATACTGATCAAAACTTGCCACAAATCACAGAAGATCCACTACTCCAGCATACTCTCGACAATAATAGTCAAGAAATTCAACAAGACGCATAACAAGTATAGGAAACTTGCACGAACTGTAGATGGCGTAGTAAATCGACGGCGGCACCACTTCTGGCGGTTATTAGAAGTATCAGCGTGCAATAAAGTATTAGAGTGATATCGAAATATTAACAAAATGTTAAAAGTAATTAAATATGGGTTTATTCCAATGAAGCACAACCTCAAAATAAACCAGAATTTTGTCAAAGGTTTAAAATTATTACAAGCTGGTCATGTTTTAAACTGGTGTTAGTATCAAAAACTGTCGGATCTTTACTGAAAAAGAAGACAAAATAGAAGAGATTATGTACACTATGTGCCGTCATAATGCACACAATTATTTTTTCGATTCCATTAACCCTTTCACTCACGAATTTTTATTTTTACAGCTATACAATTGATAATGTATATTCCAGCTGTTCGATGCTTTAAATTTTAATTTTTCTGATAAAAAAAAATTTTTTTTCATAAATTTAATTTTTTTTGGTTTATTTATAAATTTAATTTTTAATTTTTATGGCTATATATGTCTTATACGTTCGTTACAATGTCCACAAATGTACTTCTTGTGAACAAACGGTAAAAAAATTCTAATTTATGACCTTATATATACATTAATCTACATGTCCACATTTGTGGACACCGTGAGCGAAAGGGTTAATTTTAGTACATAAAAAAAACAATGCGAAACACTCTTACTGACACTCTACTTTATGTAATTCTATAAATACGAGAATAAGTTTTGCTTTTGTACTTACACAAATTTTTGTACAGCTTTAATCCACAATTTGTGTTTATCAAATTTCCAAGGCCTGAGCCCCCTTTCTCGAACCCGCTCGTATCTTTGCATGCACGCATCTTAACAAATAGACCAATCAGGATCAAGTATTCCGTTGTCAGTAACCCCACCACAACGGAATACTTGATCCTGATTGGTCTATTCGCTAAGATGCGTGCACGCAAAGATACGAGCGCGTTCGAGAAAGGTGCCCCTGTGGGTACTAGCCGATGGAAAGGTATAAAAATATATTTGTTTACTTTTATCAATAACCTTCCGTGTGGTGTATTATAACAACCTTTTATACAACATGTCATACGTGATGCTCCCATAGTTAAAAACAATGGCTATTAATTAATTGACAATTGTTTTTATTCTCCTCCGTATGAATTGCAAATAAACGTGCATGCGAACACTTCGACTAGTCACCGATAGGAGGCACACCAATCTTCGTGCAAGTTCCCTATAACCCCAATATCCTTCTACGCATATTAAACAGTTATAATATGTTGTAAATCTATAGGCATAAATAAGAAATTCAACAAGACACATAACAAGTATACCCCCAATATCCTTCTACGCATATTAAACAGTTATAATATGTTGTAAATCTATAGACATAAATAAGAAATTCAACAAGACACATAACAAGTATACTCCCAATATCATTCTACGCATATTACACAGCTACAATATGTTATAAGTCTATAGGCATAAATATATTAGTCTACTGTACCTTAATGTTATTAGTATCCTTTCTTCAGGACTGACATATTCTCTCATATTGGAATTTATCTACTGAATACCGGGACTAACTATACGTACAAGTTCCAGATAACTTTCTTTTGACATTCTGTATAATGCTCGAAATTTGTTATAGCTGTATTGTAGTTCTTTTACCGTAACAAATAACCGACAGTTTATATTGTTTTCAATATAGGGATGAATCTCCAAAACCTTCTTTGATGTCGCCTTCGTCTATAGTAATAATAAAGAACAACATCCTCATCACTATCATCTGATATTATGTGCTTCTAGTGGCTAGTGGCAGATCCAGTAAAGCAAGCTCGCGGATACGAAACGAAGCTGCAGACATTTTGGTCATTGCGTATCGACCGGTCGAAATCACGTCACTTTCGCGTTGCTTCGTGTGCGAAACCAAGGTGACTAGTTGCTAGTGATTCCAGTTACTTACCAGTTCCAATTTCTTTTGAGTAGCCTCGTGGGCGGAACGCCTAAGAGAAAATGGGAAAAGAGAGAGGAAAGAAGGGAAGGAAAGGAAGAGCGGGAGGCGGCGAGGGGTAGTATATGTATGTAACATGTCAATACTATAGAAACAATGCCTTAATACACTGTAAAAAATAACACGTATTTTAATAAAATTTACATAAATCACATAGTAAAAATTGAGAATCTACGCATTGCATTTGAGAAGGTTGGTTAAAAAGTGACGGACGTTTGAAAAAAATTATGTAACGCTATTCAAATTTTATCATGACACATCATAGTTTATAAGAGAATAATAGTAAAATGTGAAAGTTTTCCATCCCACTTCGCATGTAGTGTTCATTTGAAATAATTTACGAAGTATTTTAGTGAAAAGAAATGTAATGTAAGTAAGTATAGTCCTCCGTTAAAATGATGCTTAGTAAAAGCTTACCAAATTTTGATTTAAAAAGTGATGTAATATTCTCTCCGTGTACAGTTACTTAATTTTAACTTAAAAATGTTAACCTACCTTTTAAAGTTTTATTACTCCGAAATATTTTTATGCGAAGCAAAAAACAATAGAAGCTTTGCTTTAAAAGTTCTTTAATTTTTAAAACCAATGAACTTTTTTTCGGAAGCTCTTATTCCATCTTATTTTGTTTCCGATAAAACCGACACCTCCGTTTTGAATCAACTAAAAGCTAATTTTTAAATGAAACAAAATACTATAGCTAAATGCTTTCGTGCAAAAATTGTTCAGATTTAAAAAATTAAAAAAAGTCCGAAAGATTCCATTTCCCTTAAAAAAATAGCATAATCCTTTTGAAAGTGTTCGTATATTTTTGGTTGGTAGTATAAAATATTACAGTGTCTTTAACCACGCTATATAAAGTTAGTGTCATATCATAAAAAATATGCGAGAATCTAAAGCCACCTTCACACATTCTATTTATATATCGTATTCAAAGAATGTTCAACGGCGTGGAAAATCATGGCCAATATGCCGGATATAACCACTATAGACACAAAGGAACATATCAATAGACGCCTTAACAATAAAACGTTTGTCCTGGACGCTTCGTGGAAAAATTCACGTATCCATCCGGTAAAAAGATAGATCGTTTTTGTTAACGGTTTCCTTTTTCGGTAACAGTATTGGGTCGCGTTCGTATTTGTATAATAGAAATCTTTTTATGTATATTATCTAATATAAGTTATCAAGCAGAACTACATCCAAGTTTCGGCGGGGTATGCGGACACAGTAACCTAATCATCATGTAAACATACAAACCAAATATGAGAGAGAGCTTCGACACATCGCTTCACCTCGTGAAAGTGATATGTACTGCTGACTGAATAAAATGTGTGTCTATATACACGGAACGTATTTTCGTCTTTTATTTTCGTTTTTGGATATTAAATATATGAATAGACTAATTCATGTATTTATATTATTTATATTTATTTACATTATTTATATTTATTTATATTATTCATATATTTATATTTATATAATTTACTATACTTACATTCAAAAAATGATTAAAGTCCAATATCACGCAAGTTATCAGTTGCTGATACAATGTACAATTATTTGTTACACTTAAGCGTATTTTAACTTAGCAGTCCATTGTTTCTTGCACTGATTGGTTAAGTGTTTAACTGATTAATTATGCGATTAAGTGATTAATTAGGTGTTCTATGATCATCACGTTTAATACGTCGTTTTGTTCAAACCCGAACCCTTGGTGGATTATTTTCTACCCATATAAACATACATTACATACGTACGCATGCATGCAAGTTCATGATCAAAACTTATAAATCTTATAAAAAATATTCAGAGCGTAAAAGTATAATTGATATTAGTTTATATGGAGCTAATACCAAATTTTATGACGGAGAGCACACAGACACACATACAATAGATACTTATTTTACGAGTACATATTGTACTTATTAAAAAGTAATATCTGCTTATGTTGGGCGTAATTAAGAATTTCCTAATCTTTTCTTGTGTTTGTATTGGGTGAAATAAAAAAAAAGTCAAACTCAGGAATTCCCATCTTAGAAAAATAAAATAAAGTCTAAATACCTCGTATCGTAAATACCTATATAGAAAATATGACACGCTCGTCAGAATTTCATAATTAACGACGGGATGTGTTAAATAGATTCCAAATATACGAATAAATTCCCCACTCTTGAAAATTAAGACTTTCAAAGCTAAAGTCCTTACATATACGATTGACTCGTATTGAACGTTTTTCCGAGAAAGTCATTCATGCAAACTCTCCACCGGAACTGCGACAGACTCGATTCCCGATAATCTGAAGAAAAGTATGACACACGAGCTAGGTAAGGCGCGTATACGAGTACTACGTCACACGCAACGACGTTTCATGATTTCGAGAATCGGAACTCCGTAATTTCTAAAGGATTTGCAAGAGTTCCCGTATCATCGAACCGCAGTCATCCTGTTTCGCTTATCTGAAATTTTTTCCGCCGACGGTCTCTCGTCAATTCGTACAATCTTAATCAAAAGTATGGGATAAACCGAGCAATGAAAGATATCAGGTTTTATACAAAGTTAAAATGAGGAAACGATGCACGGGAAAATACACCGCAATAGGCTCATAGGGGCTGTCCATAAATTACGTAAAGCGGTTAGGAGGGGGAAGTCAATTTTATTTAAGAATTGTTACAAGAATTCTTCCTTTACTCCTTACTTATACAATGAAAATAATTAACTACACTTAAAAAATGTCCGAAAGATTCCATTTCCCTTCAAAAAATAGCATAATCCTTTTGAAAGTTCGAATATGTATTGAAAAAGGATCAACAATAGTTTTTCAATAGCATTGCGAGATTTTTTAAAGTGATGCCCTGCATTTTGAACAAGTATGTAGCTGAAACTGTAGGTTTTAAGAAGTTCCACGAATCTTTTTATATTGAATTTGTTGAATTTAACTTTCTTATGTAATATTATATGGGAGGGAGGGGTAGAATGGAGAAATCTTACTGAGTCTTATATGGGGGAGGGGGAAGGACGTGACTCCTCAAAATCGCTTTATGTAACTTATCGATAGCCCCTTATCCCGTGAATGGTCGCGTATGTAAAGTAAAACGGCATGAGGTGGCGCGAGAAGTTGGCCCCTCATTGCGACGAAAAGTAATAGGAACGAGGAGCCATCTAACCTAGTTTTGACCTATGGTTTCCTCATATATGACCCCGTATGTTTATGGAGATGGTCGAAATCGTCTCATGAGTTGCAAAAATGATCAGTTTTCAGTATATTTATTATTATTAATTTTCTAATTCTTCTTCAATTTATTAATTTCATTATTTTTTAAAGTGATTTTTAAAAACTATAAGCTATTAGTCCAAGAGCTAGCGACAAAATCGACTAAGGTGTTTTAAGATTGCTAGAAATTTGTAAATAGATGTTTAAATAGTAGTAAATGGGAACGGTAATGACCTGTCAAGCCATACCGGGTTGCGTCATTGAAAAATTAATTTTTCAAAGTTCAAAAAAAACAAAAAATTATGTTGCCTCTACAAAGCTATAATTTATAGGGGATGTTCATTCATCTATTTTAAGGAACTATGTAAAAGGACAGGTGATTCTGCTGGTTGCAAGTGACTGCCAGGCGAGCATATTAGTGCGAGCGCTTCGATCTCCCGAATTGACACCAACTCTAATTACCGACTCGACTTCTACCGGTAAAAGTGGCTCGAATACCGACCAAGCCTGGCCGAAGGTAAATTTCAAGGTCCCTGCAACTTGTCAGGTTCTGCGCGGGACATGCAGTAGGTAATAGTGCTATCAGATTCGCACTAATATGCTCGCCTGGCAGTCACTTGCAACCAGCAGAATCACCTGTCCTTTTACATAGTTCCTTAAAATAGATAAATTAATATCCTCTCTCTAAATTACAGCTTTGTAGAAGCAACATAATTTTTTGTTTTTTTTTTAACTTTGAAAAATTAATTTTTCAATGACGCAACCCGGTATGGCTTTACAGGTCATTACCGTTCCCGTTAACTACTATTTAAACATCTATTTACAAATTTCTAGCAATCTTAAAACACCTTAGTCGATTTTGTCGCGAGCTCTTGGATTATATTATATATATACCGAATGTCGTACGGGAAACCGATCAGGCGGGGGCCTTCTGAATTCCTCTGAATTTGACTTCGGCAGTGCTTGGACGGTGCTCGCGTGATTCATAAATTGCACTGCCGAAGTCAAATTCAGAGAAATTCAGAAGGCCCCAGCCTGATCGGTTTCCCGTGCGACACATTCGGTACGTATATATATATGTGTGTGTGTATGTGTGTATGCCCCGGATGACACACTCGCGCACGCGCGGATACATAAACACATATAATGTATATTTATACGCATACATACATATATGTGTGTACGTATATATGGATATGTGTGTGATATGTGTATATATATCCGCGCACGCGCATGTGTGTGTCATCCAGGGCATAACTTACAGGCCAGTGACGCTGGTTGCATATCGGTTTGGGCACGCTGTTCGCTGCAGCTTCCTATAATTTCATGGTAATACCGATAGCTCGGATCAAAACCAAGTGGGTCGAGAGAGAGTCAAGCGTAAAATATATTTCCGCAACTATATTTAGAAAGAACACGAACAAGAATGTTGAAGCCAACTCAAGCAGGAGTGAAATAGTTGATGTCTTTCACTTGACTTGATCCACTTGGGGTATTACCATGAAACTACAGGAAGCTGTAGCGAACGGGGTGCCCCAACCGATATGCAACCAGCGTCGCTGGCCTGTAAGTTATGCCTCGGATCGTATATAATTAGCTGCGAGATATCACTATGTTTATATAAATTGTTCTTCTCAAAAAGTCTTTAATAATTATTATAAATCTGCAACACTTTTCAATAAAAAATGATAGCTTTATATAAAAACAGGGTTTCTTAGAAAACTTTGGAACAAATTTCATATTCATGATTAATACTTTCCTCCATTTTAGTGCAAATCTCTCATTACTCCCTAAGAGCGCACGAGAAATCAAAATTTTCTAATGAATTAAATGTTAAACAATTCAGAAACTCGGATTTGAATTTCGTGGTTTAATCATTGAACTTATGATTTTTACAGATGAATCTTCCAATGGCCGATTCTCAATTATTCTCGCACGGGAAAGATCATATAAATCCGTACAGCAGCCAAAGTCAAAATATGATCGACTATAATAATTCAAGGTAATTGGACTAATGGCGGAATACGCCTGCATTTACTGCCACAAAACGCACACAAATACACCTTTTATTTTCACTTCGAATACTTACCGAATCCTATCCAATTCTTCTACCATATCAATTTATTTGGAAAGTCCCATCAAGGAAAGGCAGTGATAGGCAATTTCTTTTCGCACAAACAGTCATTAGCCCAGTGTCTGTGTACATACATGCATGCATGCATGCATACATACATACATACATGCATACATACATACATGCATACATACATACACACGTACACACACATGTGTTTATACACATAAACATAAGAGAAAACTCATTTATACCAAACAAAAATATATACATATAGATAATGGAAAGTTAAGCATTCATCAAAGTTGAATAAAAATGCATTTACTCCTAAATGAATGAATGACTCAAATGTCGATTTGTTAAAAAAAATATTTTATCAAATATGTTTTTATTTATAGCAAATAAATTCTACCCTATAGGGGTTAATATATAGTCGGACCTCCCTAACTTTGAGGCGCCAGGTCTGAATTCCTCAGTTAGAGAAATCTAGAACCGAAACGACTTCTCCCACTCTACTAAAGTAGAAAGAGAAAGGCAAGACGCGCGTATATCTATTCGCTCTCTTTGTGTCTCTCTTTTGGCGGGATTGAGGAATGATGGGGGTACTACTCCCCACGGCGCAGAAATACTCAAAGTTAAGAAGGTCAAAATTAGGGAGGTCCGACTGTATTCAATTATAGCATATTTTTCTAGATGCAGTAAAAGGGAACTTGCATTTATTACATTACAATTTATAATTCGAGAAGAATGGTCAATGTCCTCGAAATATCATTCGCAACAAACATTTCGGCATTTTTTACAGATTCTCGCAACCATTGCGAAACTTCGCGGCTGCGGCTGCCATACTGATAATGATCATTGGCCTATTCGGTAATCTACTAACAATTATCGCTCTATCCAAGTATCCAAAGGTGCGGAACGTCGCAGCTGCATTCATCATCAGGTAAAATATAAGTATTATAATACATACATATATATCGAAATACTAAAAAATTAGTGCAGGTTTTGTATACTTATATTCGACGTAGAATCATAAAACTAAAGAAGAAAGGGATTAAAATCAAGCTAAGGCAGTTCAAATACACAAAAAAATAAAACACGAAAAGTGCATTAGTGTGACAACGAATAACGAATATAACGTGGAATTTTAGAAAATGTAAAACAATTGAATATTTATTTCACGTCATTAATTCTAAGAAGTCGTAAACACTACTTTACTCCCTTTTAGCATTGTACTAGGCGTGTTCGTAAAATAAGGTCTCCAATTTTTTTTTCATGTAGAAAACACGTTTAATGGCAATGAATGTTACATTGGTGGAAAGTCCAGCCTTTCCACATTCATTGCCAATAAACGTGTTTTCTATGTGAAAAAAAGCCCTCAACGTGGCGGCAGATTCTATGACAAGGATTCTATGACGAAAAATGCCACAGCGCATGCAGAAGTGTATCGATCGCAACGGTGATTACGTCGAAAAATAGCTGAAAGTCCAGCCTTTCCACCAATGTTACATTCATTGCCAATAAACGTGTTTTCTATGTGAACCAAAAAATTAGAGACCTTATTTTACGGACACGCTCGTAAAAGCCAAAAGGGTTTATCAAAAAATTAATTCCCGACACTGATAGAAATACGTAAAAATGGTCCAAAATTGGCTAAATAAAATTTTGAAAAACGAAAGGCAAAAGGGTTTTTGGGATATGGTCAATACTCCCTTATGGCATTAGTTTTCGTGTTTTTTAAAGAAACTTAATGCCAAAGGGGTGTTTCGACAATACCTAATACGCCCTTTTGCTTTTAAGTTTAAACATTGTTGTTGACCTTATTTAGTATTCATATTTAGGTAAATTTGAGTGAATAAAAAACAAAAAACTTGATACGCCTTTTTAGCTTTATAAAAGCACTTTGACGCATACGACCTTTTGGCATTGGTGACGCGATTTACAACAGTAGTCGATAGCAATTACGATCGATCTCTGATGCGTTAATCTGACACGTCATCGTTGGCGGGAAATCGGTTAATTATAATTTGTTTCTGAAAAATAAGGTGACAATTCTTTCAACAGCTTATGCGTAGCAGACTTCATCTTTTGCTTGTTGGTGCTGCCTTTCGACTCGATAAGGTTCATCGACGCGACATGGGCCGATGTCGCATTCCTGTGCAAATTAGTACCCTTCTTGAGGTACGGAAACGTCGGCGTCAGCCTATTGTCCGTTGCTGCTATCACCGTCAATAGGTACGAATTATTTTAAATTGTATTATTTTGCGCGTTGGACTATCCAAATAAAATTAAATTCATTTGATCTGCCTGCAAAATACTTTATATGGCTTAACGAAAAAAATACATAAATAAATATACAGGGTGAACCAGGTTAAACGTCATTAATTTCGATATGTTATAGAACAACAAAAATAAAATAGACTTTCATAAGAAAATTTTTTTCAAAAATGTTTCCTAACAAAGATATAGGGTGTCAAAGTTATGATGAGAAAACCATTTTTTTTTTTCGAAACTTTGACACCCTGTATCTTTGTTAGGAAACATTTTTGAAAAAAATTTTCTCATAAGTCTACTTTTTTCTTGTTGTTCTATCACATATCATAATTAATGACGTTCAACCTAGTTTTGGCCTGTGCTCGCAACCCTATAAATTAAAATAAATATCTCGAAAACGAAGCCATAAATCAAAAATTTGCAAGGGTGATTTTTTCCTCTAAATTAAACGGGGAATCCAATAATTACATTTTCTTTGCAAAATATCCAGTGGCGCCAAAGATTGGGAGGGGGAAAGGGGGGTACCGGCCCCCAGGATCTACGCCACTGAAGAATTTCTTTAAATTATTTGATCATTACTTAGAGCTGTATTACATTAGTCTGTGTGCGAAATTTCATGGAAATCGATCTAGTAGTTTAGAAGTTATGATGGGAAAACCATTTTTTTTCCACAACTTTGACACCCTGTATCTTTGTTAGTAAACATTTTTGAAAAAAATTTTCTTATGAAAGTACTTTATTTTTGTTGTTCTATAACATATCAAAATTAATGACGTTTAACCTGGTTCACCCTGTATATACAATCCGTTCCCCTCAATACACGCCAGCGCAGCGGGTTGCAGATCGGTTCACGCCTCCGATCCGCTGCAGGGGCCATGCGCCTGTTCCGGCGCCAGGCGGATAACCGATATGCAACCCGCTACGCTGGCGTGTATTGAGTGGAACGGATTGTATATATGAAGCGTTCAATATCTCTGTAAATTACCGTAAAGAGAAGAAAGGGTTTTTGAGTTTGATTGAAAATCAAGTCTATATGGACAGATATAAAAAATATATTTCTTTCGTTCCATTTGAAAGTTTAAACGATAAACTAAACATGAATATTACGCCAACTAAGGGGAAAGATGTAGATATATATTGTCGTACAAAAATGTGTCTGCATTACTTACAATACCTACGTTGCTTCAATAAAATATTTTTTCATGCGCAGATACATCATGATAGCCCACCACAGCGTATACAACAAAGTTTACAGAAAACATTGGATAGCGTTGATGATTCTGTTCTGTTGGGTCGTATCGTACGGAATTATAGTACCCACTTTATTGGGAGGATGGGGTAAGTATGAGGAACTGATTGTATACATATACACAGCCCACAAGTCAACATTTTAATACTAGTTTGAGCCTGAACTTAGCGAAAGTGGACAAATCGGCCACTTGTAGGTTTACACTAATATTAGAGCCTTCAAAGACGCGAAGGATTTAATATTAGTTTAGACCTACAAGTGGCCGATTTGTCCGCTTTCGTCAAGTTCAGATTCAAATTAGTATTACAATTTCAACTCGGGTTTTCCTTGACGGAAAAATTTCTCTAACAAATTTCTGAAAAACAGATATTTTTATTTTTTTCTGACTGTAGTAATTGGAACATTTTCAGAGAAGTATCAGAGTTTTGTCAGGGAAAGTCAGAGAAATGTCTAAAAATATCCATTTTTCTTTCACGCATAAAAACTTTTCTAACAAATTCGGATAAACTCAGACAAAGATCTGACAAAGTTCTAATAAATTCTGGAAAAAATTCGGTTATTTTTTGAAAATTTATAATTTTTGTAAAAACATATTTTCAGAATTTTCCAGAAGTTTTACAGAATTTTACAAATTATTCCAGATATTTGGCAGTGTTTATTAGACTTCTCCAGAAAAGTGTTCGTGTACGAAAGAAAAATGTATATTTTTGGACATTTCTCTGACTTGCTCTAGCGAACTCTACTTCTGATAGGTACTTCCTTGAATATGTCTGAAAATAGTCCAATGACTATAAAAAGTCAGTTTTTTAGAGATTTGACAGAGAAATTTTTCCATCAGGGTTGATCGATATTGTAAAATCTTTATTCCGCCATTCTCACATTTATTTCACCACTTCGTTTTATTTCCTTTCATCACCAGGTCGGTTTGATTACGATCCCAATCTGGAAACTTGCTCTATTGTAAAGGATCGCCATGGGCACAGTTCGAAGACCTTCCTTTTTATTATGGCGTTCGTGATACCTTGCATAGTTATCGTTGGTTGTTACGCTAAGATATTCTGGGTGGTCCACAGGTGAGTTTGAAGATTGTTATTTAGTACGTACATACATACATAATGAGGATTATTCATTTAAGTGAAATATTCTTCACCCCTTTCCAATCGTAACAGCTTCTGAAATTCGCAGAAATCACGTACCTGCAATACTATCTATAGTATCTCTGTAAAAGAAAACGATTGAGAGAGATACGAATTTAAGCTTACAGAATTCGGAAGCTATTTTCTCTCGTTACTGACAGGAGTCAAAAAAATATACGCTACCTTATAATGCATTATTAATATTATAAAATCCTGGTATTAAAGGAAAAATTTAAAAAGTAGTTTTTTCAATACATCTGTGTATAGTTTCTGCGAAATTATTCTTGGGTTGACGTCCGTAACTATAACCATTTTCTTCTTAATTTAAGTACTTCGATAAGTACGATACTTTCTATAATTGATTATCCAGGGTGTAGTGGCTATGAAGGCTGAACTGAAAGGTTTCTAATTCTGCTCAGAGTTAGTACACTGACCAATGACATATGACTCTACGATCCCCGTTCCTGGAAACCCACTCGGCTAACAACTCTGTCGAACTGAGGGCATCGTAACGTGTCATACCATTGATCGGTGTATAAAACTCTGAACAGAATTAGACCCTCCTGTTTTAGCCTTCTTCGCCATTACACTCTGTATAATAAATTTCTCTCCGATAAATCCCTTTGTAAAGACTTCAGTGGTTGTTCGTTATAAATATACAGCTGTAATATAGACCCAAAAAAACATGTCCTTATATCATTTATATTTTAACATATGGAAAACAACGACATGCTCTTAATATGCACCAACCCGATATTGCCGCCACGCGGTCAGCCCCATAATCTACGCTCTGTGGGGGACTTCCCCTTACCTACTTTTTCTACGAATCTTCTTCCTTAAAAGAAATATGTTCTATTCCGGTTTAACATAAAATATGGCAAACCAGTTGTGAATACTAAAGAAAGAAAGTGGAAGGAAACTTCGCAATATCCGGCATACGACGCAGCCCGAAATGATATATAAAAGAGGAGCAAATTGCTTATGGAACGTGCCCAAGGCGAAGCATAAATAAGAGGAAGGATCGACCCCTTTCGCATTCCCTGGATTTCGGTATTTTCAGCTCGGAATCGAGAATGCGGAAGCACACCACTCCGTCTATAAAGTCACCGCACAGCCCCGGCAGGGACACGAGGGAGATCAAGCAGAGGAGAAGCGAGTGGCGTATCACCAAAATGGTCTTGGCTATCTTTTTGAGCTTCGTGGCATGTTATCTGCCAATCACGATCGTGAAGGTAGCCGATGCCGACGTCAAACATCCAGGTGACGACCGTTTTTTAGTTCTATCTCAAAATAGATCCAGATCCCCGTGTTATTTCTCCCGTAGCCGCAACTAGCGATCAACTTTGCAATGTAAAGTTAGAGCTTTACTTGACTTTTTTTCTAACTTTCTAAAGTTTAACCAACAAGAAAGTTTGCAATATTTAAATAAATCATGAAACAGTGACGATTAATTTTCAAAGTTAAATAGGGATTTTAATTTTTAACATCATTTCACTGGTACCTGTTGTACCTTGGACATCGTTGTACCTAGAACTCATGATTAAATTTCAAATTTCTCGGTGCAGTACCTTAAAACTGGCTATAGTAGTTCATTGATCTCTCGCCAGGAGTGTGATTTTACTCCACTACAAACGAATGGTAAAATCTCTGAAGTTATGGTGTTCTGTAGATTTATTTTGTATCGAAAAGTAAGTTTCTTTGAATGTATTATTTTGTCTGTAACTTCTGTTATATATATGTTGTTACCAAGAATTATTTTTTTATAGAAGTGTAAGTTATTTAGGCTTACAACCTACAGGGTGTCCAAAAAGTATGGAAACGGTTGAATATCTCGAAAAGTACGCTTCAGATCGGGAAACGAAAAAACACGTATCTGATATTTTTAATAAAACTATCAAATGATACTAAGATTGATCCCACACCCCAACCTCTGTGGGCGGGGCAGGAGGAAGCTTCAAAATCTTAAACAGGAACCCCCACTCTTGATTGCATATTCGCATTCTACATTAAAAACTACATAACTTTTATTTGAAACATTTTTTTCGATTCGTGGCAGATGGCGCTATAATCGACAAAATTCAATTTTTTCGGTTTTTGCAATTGAGAGTCGATTTATTCGATTCTGCAATACAATTGCGATAGAAATTTACATTTGCTGTAATTTTTATTTTGCAAATTTGAATTTACAGTAAATCTTTTGTCGTTAGACATTTAAAAATCTGCCAAATAAACTACTTTTAGCGTAACCCAGAAGCAACGACGTGGACGTAATAGTTTTCTGTTCCCTTCGAGGTGCTGGATTTAAGTGAGTCCCCTCGCCTCTCACCATCGGGGTGCTTGATTCAGGTGAGTCCCGTCGCCTCTCACCATCAGGATGCTTGATTCAGGTGAGTCCCCTCCCTTTTCTGGACTAGGATGAAAAATAAAATTTTCCGGCTCGAGTAGTCTCATAAAATGGTACTTTCCCATCAAAAAATTTTGTAAAGGGCAGCATTTGAAGGGAACAGAAAACTCCTACTTCCACGTCGTTGTTTCTGGGATACGCTAAAAGTAGTATATTTTCCAGATTTCTAAACGTCTAACGACGAAAGTTTTACTGTAAATTCAAATTTGCAAAACTAAATTAAATTTTTAACAAAAATATCAAGTATGAGAATAAAAAATGTAAATTTCTATCGCAATTGTATTGCAGAATCGAATAAATCGACTCTCAATTGCAAAAACCGAAAAAATTTAATTTCGTCGATTATAGCGCCATCTGCCATGAATCGAAAAAAATGTTTCAAATAAAAGTTATGTAGTTTCTAATGTAGAATGCGAATATGCAATCAAGAGTGGGGGTTCCTATTTAAGATTTTGAAGCTTCCCCCTGCCCCACCCACAGGGGTTTGGGTGTGGGATCAATCTTGGTATCATTTGATAGTTTTTTAACAAATATCAGATACGTGTTTTTTTATTTCCCGATCTGAAGCGTACTTTTCGAGATATTCAACCGTTTCCATACTTTTTAGACATCCTGTATATGTATATTAGAGACCCCCGATTTCAAACCCAAAAAAAATACAGCCATTGCTTTTCATTTGATTGCTTGTTGTTGTACCTTGAACCTAATAAAGTAGATGTACCTTGGACACATGTCCGACGTACAACATGTTGTACTTTGGACAGATTTGAGGTACATCAAAATATTTGTTTTTTATAGGTAAGACTTTATAAGAAATGACGCGTCTAGTAAAGAGGGTGTAAAAAGAAATGCCCCTGACAAGGAAAAACTAATTGTAAGAAGTGCTGTTCAACTTATTTTGGATAATCAAATGATCTTATATGGGGGGTTCAGGAGTGAAGTGAATCAAGTCCTGAAAACGAGTTACGAAGAAAATAAAGGTTAAACATTTTTCTTGTTTATTAATTCAAACAAAAACATCTGTATAATATAAAGCTTTATGAAGTATTTAACATACTTGTATTTCCCAAATGCTTTTGTTTGAATTAATAAACAAGAAAAATGTTTAACCTTTATTTTCCTCGTAACTTGTTTTCAGAACTTGATCCACTTCACTCCTGAACCCCCCAAATATTTAAGGCTGTTATTTTTATTTTTATACCTCACCTTCTTACTAGTCTATTTTTAAAATTAAAAAATTGCAGTTTATTAAGTTTATTTTTGTTAACCCACTTTATTGAAACATCCGGTATTAAGTTGTCACAAATAAATTGACTGTTTTATTAACCTGAAAAGGGGATTCCGAAATATTGATAGTTGCATCCAAGGTACAACGTATATATGTTCAAGGTACATACCCCCTGTTCTACCTTCGCTCTAAAGGGCCATTTGCACGGTGATAGTTTTTGCGATAGTTGCTGTCATGATAGCCCGTAAATAACTCGAAAGTAACTGTCATGCTGACGCGACAGTACTCTCGCGCTATCTCGTCAAGCTAGATAGCGCGAGAGTACTGTCGCGTCAGCATGACAGTTACTTTCGGGTTATTTACATGGTGCTAGTTCATGTAATAATGGCTATCGTGACAGCAACTATCGCAGAAACTATCACCGTGCAAACGGCCCTTAAATTCATGTTTTCTAAAATGTCTATTTATCTCAACAAATAAAATGTATAAGCGTGGTAAAACATTTTTACAATGTTCTAGATGTGATGTAGTTAACTTGGTAATATCCTGCAAAATTTGTTGAAACGGTCTATGTTTTTAAGTAAATAGTAAAATTGGGTTCTAGGTACAACAGGTTCCCCTATATGGGAGAGCGGAGCTAATTGTAACACTTTTTATATTATTGCCTGTAACTCAGGTCTAATCAAAAAAATTGAAAATACTTTATGATAAGCATTTAGCCCATTCATTCAGCTACCATTCCCAATATTAAAGTAGAATATTCAATCAATGAATTAGAAATAAATCCACTTTCAGTGAACAAAATCGGATGTTACTTCATGCCCCTTCGTTATAGCTAGTTATAACAGGCATGGGACAAGTAGTAACAGAAACGAATTGTTATGCTTATTAAGGAGGAGCATAATAATAGGCTTATAAATCTTAAGGCTTAACAATTTTGAATATTACATCAACTTAATTTCATCTATTTACGTTCTTAATTAAACATTAATCTTTCTTAATTACCTAAATACGAATACATACTCTGAGGTTTGGTATCCTCATTCTAGTATACAATAATATATTATACCCCCCCCCCCCCCCCTCCTATAATAAAACTTAGGTACCGTACCGTAAGTTATTCAACATTTCATTTTCCATTTGGTAACGTGGAGGTAAATTGTAACTTGTTACAATTTGCCCCAAGAAAAAGTGTTACTTTAAGCCCCATACAGTTACTTTCACTATGAATTGAAATAAAATGAATAGGGTTTATACATTATTAATAAAACATGCTTATTGCCGTGGAAGACCTAGTATTACCCATTCACACGTTGCACAAGGAATGATAATAAAATGTACAGACCAAAATTACGAAAATGAAAATTCCAGCTTATGTGTGTCATAATTTCACGTCGTACATACATCTCTCTCCGGTAAAGACGCGCAGTTGGCTGATCGATTGCGACGGCTGTCAGCGACATTAAGCCGGCCCAAAGCGCGATTTCATGCATCGCGGAAAATCACATCATCCTATAAAATGCCTGTTACTACTTACCCCTGTTACAACTAGCCCCGCTCTCCCCTACAACATCTGACATCATTCAGTTTTATGCCACTGTTATCTAACACCACACACACACACACGCGCGCGCGCACACACAAAGTGGTCTATATAATATAATATAACCACACCGCAGAATTTTTTACTGTGTAAGGCTGTATGCGCGATACCGCATCTGCTGAAGTATGTAGCGAAGAAGGTGCATTTTTTGGGTAACGATGAGCCCTCGTCTACCCTACCAAGAGTTCAGCTTCCACCGTATTATGATCGACGTTGACCGTATAAAAATGACGATTTCTTTCAGAATTTCATGTAATGGGCTACCTACTACTCTACTTCGCGTCCTGCGTGAACCCAATTATTTACGTGATAATGAACAAACAGTACAGGCAAGCATACGCCGGGGTTATAAGCTGTTCCCGAATCAGAGCGACGTTGACGCCGCATGGTAGCAGCGCGCCCGCTCAGAACAACATGGTCCAAGGTAACCACCACATCGTTACAGTCACCAAACTCTGACCGAAACGAAGCGTGGCTATTGTTTCTTCGTAAGTGAAGGGTACACATTGGTTTCTAAGATTGGAAAGCCCCTGGCATGACAATTTTTACTTACGCTTGAATTAACATAACACGTGAATAATATCGCGCGCGTTCCGATATTGGCTGAAATCTTCCGTATATCAAAACGAATGCGGCCAATCTTACCACGATGCATACATCGGACTGTCCTGAAAAAGTGGCACAAAATAGTTGATCTCTAATTAGCATTAACATCCATTTTAATTAGGGAGCTAATTTATATCTCAAGCAATACGACTTAATCAAAATAGTGTCATTTCACTAAATGACATCATATTTTTGTCAAAAAGACATTGAACGTGTGTCGAAAATGACAAAATAATAACAAAATTTCACTATTTTTTCATTTCTGGAGGACATTAGATATCGCTTTAATGGCAAAAAATTGGGTATGTGTTATTTGGGATTTTGTATTCTTCCCATTTAATAGATACCCAGATAGCACGAGTAACCGGACGAAGTTCTAAAAACGTTCAATTTGCAGGCTTCTTATGGAGGGGGGGGGGGGGGGGGGGGTGTCGTCTAACGAGTGGAAAAAAACTATTTTTAAGAATTTTTTTTAAAGCTATTGTTGGAGTAAATATATTTTAATGTTTTGCATGTTACAAAGCATCATTCGAACAACATTTTGTGATTTTTTTGTAGAAAAATATTGAGAAATAAGCCGGTGACGAAGCATTTTTGAGGACGCCTTTCAGAAAAGATGATTTGCGGTGGACACTATATTTCAGCGTAGAATTATCTCAAATCAAAGAATCAAAGCAATTTAGTTAAAACAGATGTTTTTCTAAACCCTAACGTTTTTTTCCCATTTTTAAATTTTTGGTGGTTGTTTGAAGTCAAGATTGCGATTTTTCACGAAAAAAATCCGCCACTTTGTTACTGTAAAACCTCCTGAATGTAACAAAAAAAAACGTTGGAGTCTGGTATTTTATATGTAGAAAATATGTATAAAATTTGAAAAGAATCGGTGCAATAGTTTTTAAATGACAATGTCTCCATGGGCTTTTAAAACTTGGTTTCGAGAAGAAAGCGTTTAAAGCGCCGAGTTTTTGCCGCTCCGCAGTATTAGACAGGGAAGACTTAAAGGTCTATGACTGAGAGTTTTGCTCCGATTGACTTGAAATTTTGACACAATATTCTTTAAATGTTTTACTATAAGAAAAGGCAATTAAAAAAAAATTGATTTTTGGAAAGTGTTAGACCCCCCCCCCCCCCCCCCCCCTAAGGAACTCGTTATTTCAACTCATAAATAGTTGAAAGAGAATTGTGTTTCAGAATGCAGAAAGATTATAATATAACAATACCTTTAGACTTCTTACC
This sequence comes from Xiphydria camelus, assembly GCA_963678675.1. Taxonomy (NCBI): domain Eukaryota; kingdom Metazoa; phylum Arthropoda; class Insecta; order Hymenoptera; family Xiphydriidae; genus Xiphydria; species Xiphydria camelus. The sequence continues at coordinate 17,505,843 of OY783198.1, forward strand.
GGACGATCTCATGGAGACTCTGATTCCCTTCTATACAGTATGTGCAACGAGAAACGCTGAATTTTGAACTTCCCTGACATTTGACTTCGGTAGTGGTTGGGACGGTGCTCTAGTAATTTATAGTTAGAGTTGGCTTCAGGATAGTGCACTCTTCTGCACTCTCCTGAAGCTAACTGTAACTATAAATTACTAGAGCACCGTCCCAACCACTACCGAAGTCAAATGTCAGGGAAGTTCAAAATTGAGCGTTTCTCGTTGCACATACTGTATAGGTCGTCCAGAAGACGTCTACATACGAGGCTCTTCCTCGTTGACACCTCTCTTTGCCCCGTGAAACACGGCTTATATTTTCGAAATCTCCGTATTTTTGCGGCAACGAAACAAGATTCCAAAACAATTTTGTACCGGACTTTAATTTCGATCAATGCATTTTTGCCAAACGTTAAAAGAGTTATCTTGGATAACTTTTTGAATACTTTGCGATTATTTTGTGAAAACTTTTGGACTTCGTTTGATTTATAAACGTGACTTCATTCTGGGTCTAAAAATGAACTTACATTTGGTGACATAAAAGTGAATTCTCTTATAATATTAAACGATAAGGCTACTTTTGGGACTGTTTTGATGCATGTAAAGAAACTCATTTTAAAATGCAAGAATTCAAAAGGAACTCTTTTAGAATTGTCTTTGTTATCTGGGTATAGATACGTATAATAAATAAATTATATGTACAGAGTGGACCATTTAAGTTGACAAACATGAATATCTTGAAAATTAAGCATTTGAGAGAAAAATGTTTCAGGCAAAAGTATCATCGTTTTACAAGCGGGATTTAATAATTATACATTTGATTCGTTTGGTTTAGAATTTCAAGGTTATTTGAAGGGGTCAACTTTGATTTTTTAAATAGGAACCCCTATTTTTTTAATGATTCATATTCTTTGTACAAAACTTAACAACTTTTGTTTTATGACTTCGTGTTTACCTTCAGCGTTTACGAATAATTACGCATTGAACGTAACAGTAGCAATAGAACGTAGAAGTGGCAGTTACCCCTGCAATGAACACTACCGTTGGCTTTTAGTTTGGCTTTTACTTTTACAATTTCATTTATCATGTCACGGCTAACTGACCGGACTTTACATTTCTACGATTTTCCCCGTAATAGGTCTCTAATTAATACCACCTAACAGTTAGATTCAGCACAACCCTCGCTTAATCTAATCCGACGCAGGTAATTAATATTGGCAAGAAAATGAGCTCCACGGAACTCGTTTATCGAGGTAGCAACAAGTCTTTGGGACCAGGGAAATACCACGCATCATCCCTTGTTTTCACCATTCCATTAGCAAATTAGAGCGCATTGCAGTAACTCACACTACCCCCACCGTCTTACAATTTCTAGGCTACATAAGTCATAAGTACCTACATTAACAAAGGCATGTTAGTACGGACGGTGGACAGTTTTGCAGTACGCATTGAACAATGTAATGCAGTCGAAGGCCATCACTTTGAACATCTGAATGATTAACTTTTAATTTCCGAGTGCAATAACTGGCAAATAAATATTACTTCCTTTTTGCAATAATTTGGTACGCAATAAAATTATGTTACTCTCATAAATAACATTAGTTTTCCAGGGGTTTTCCAGGGGGCTTCTACTTACCTTTAGTATCCAGTCAATGTTTGTCCACATATCAGAAGTGTTCTGTACTTCTACATTCAATGTGTAATTACTCGTAAACGCTGAAAGTAAACACGAAAAGTCATAGACGAAAGTTGTTAAGTTTTGTACGAAGAATACGAATCATTAAAAAAAATAGGGATTTATATTTAAAAAATCAAAGTTGACCTTCAAATAACCTTGAAATTCTAAACCAAACGTATAACCATTAAATCCCGTTTGTAAAACGATGATACTTTTGCCTGAAACATTTTTTTCTCAAATGCTTAATTTTCAAGATATTCACGTTTGTCAACTTAAATGGTCCACCCTGTATACAGTATGTCCCGTGGATAACGCAAGTATTTGAATTTCCCTGACATTTGACTTTGGTAGTGCTTGGAACGATGCTGTAGTTAGAGTTGGCTTCAGAAGAGTGCGCTGCGTTCTTACGAGCCGTGTTTCGAGGGCGAAAAGTGTAAAACGTCTGATTTCCCGGGAACTGTTAATTCGGGAGATCGAAGCGTCTAACCTCGAAATTAACTGAATTTGTAAATAACGGTAAATAATGTGTAGAAGTGATGAGAAATAATCATACAGGTTTCGCGGAAACACGGCTCGTAAGAACGCAGCGCACTCTTCTGAAGCCAACTCAAACTACAGCACCGTTCCAAGCACTACCAAAGTCAAATGTCAGGGAAATTCAAATACTTGCGTTATCCACGGGACATACTGTACATTTATAAGGCGTTCCACGCCACTTCAGCCACTCAAAAAATGAATGTATCCGAAAGAATCCTGGAGTAATCGTATCTTTTTATTTTTATTTTTAAAATCTAGGGTCCTATGGAAGATACTTTTTTTGTACATATATTCCACAAATAAAAACAAGATTTTATGCACTTACATCATGGAACTTCGAGTCGTCATTCGAGAGATACAGCGACTTTACGGTTTGCTTTTTTATAAAAATCGCAGTCTCTCAAACGACTGAGAGTCCAGTAATGTAACTTTGTACAACATTTTATTTTTATCTGCCAAATATCAAGAGAAAAAGATATCGCCGATAGGCCATAACCTACAGTTTCAAGAATAAAAATAAGAAGATAGGATAATTCCGTGATTTATGGGAGGACATTGGTACATATCGATTTTTAGACATTTTTTGAAATAGATTCATTTTTTGAGTGGTTGATTGAAATGGCATGGAATGCCCTGTACATAAAAGCATATATAATTTGGAAATACAATTTTACAAGCATCTTTAGAAATAGTGGCGTTATCAGTTTCAGCTATTATCGCAACGCAGCCAAAGTCATATATCGATATCTTACTTTGAAAACCTCGTAAGTGGAATTTTTGACAAAAATGCCATTTATAGCTTACTGTGTTCAGATTTTAAACCTTAACGCAATAAGCTATAAATGGCATTTTTGTCAAAAATTGCACTTACGAGGTTTTTAAAGTAAGGTATCAATATTTAACTCTGGAAAATCTAGACTAATTTTCACTTCAAACTAAAACGATTGAATGTCAAAGGCAAAAGCTAACGCCGAATGACGTCATTTTTTTATTCAGGGTTAGATCAAGCATCTTTAAAAAATGAGAAATTAATGAGATCTTGTTATTATTTTGTAATTTGTGAGATGCGTTGATCAGTAAATACAATTATAATCATATCCGTTATATCGCTAATTATTTTCATTTCTTAATAAGAGAACAAAATAATCCTTATCGTTTATATAAATTTGCAAAATTGGAAGCTCGATTTTCTAAATCAATATTTACCAAGATCGTCAAGATCCAAATACGTACGTCCCTCTTCTTTGAAAAATCTTCTTCACGTGTTTCTTTTTAGGAGTAGCCGTATCAAGCTAAAATTCGCGCTCTCTCTCTCTATATACTACTAACGGTGGACGAACACACTGTAGCATGTAATAAGAACACGGCGGATAAGCTAGGTACTAATCGACCGTCAGTTACACCCGTAAACCCACACTGTCTACCTATTCTAAAATTAGACCATGTGGATTAACACTACTAAAACAACTTCGCATAGATTTCACTAACGTAGGCGTAAGCGCTGTTTTCCTTGTGGATTTTCAAGGAATATGTTCCAAAATCTTAAAAATAATTCATTATTATTTTATTATTGATTTAAGAATTTATAGAAAGCTATGAACCGCGCCGAATTACATGAATCCCCGTCAAGGTTTTGGAACGTTTCCACTAATATGCTAACATATCAACAATCTACATACATGTACATACATATACCTACATACATATATAAGAGCATGAACAAATTACGTAGGACGTTTCCGTTATGGTATCAACTCCCTTCTCAATAAGACGATTTTTTATTTCTTTACCAACTTAACGAATTCAGAAATAAAACTATTTCAGTCTGCTTTGGATCATATTTCAATTGTGTACCAGTTATATATACCATGCGTCTGATAGGATAACGAATTGAGATGGTGGTACTCGTACCTTGGTCTAGTCAACAATTTTCAAGATGATTTATGAGAGTTGAAAAAAAAATAAGAAATCGGAGTTTCGTATATGTATAACTCGTGTTTGGTTTAATACAAGCCAGTGCAACGGGTTGCGTATGGGTCGGTGCACCCCGTCCGCTGTGGTTTTTTGTAATTCGGTGGTAATACTGATAGCTAAGATCCAAACCAAATAGAACTTTCAATCTGAGAAACATCGGTCATCTCATTAGTGTTCAAAGTGACAGACGCTCCTATATAGGTTTCGATACTCGTTTGCGTTTTTTCGAATAATCAAAGAAATAAACGTAAGGATTATCATTTGGTTCGGATTTTGGCTGTCGGTGTTGGGTCATTCCACTTCTAACACTTTTTGGAGTAAATTTTCAATTTTCTTCAAATTTGGATATATTTTTTATTAATTGTATTGCAAATACGCATACCAAGCAATTTTTGAAAATATGGAAAAATATCAAAGCTATAACCCTTAAAAGTTTAGAAAACAAATTGTTTCAAAAAATCATAGCATTAAAAGCAAAAGTCGCAGTTCAGTGGAATCTGGCATACTCGCACGGATGCGCTTATATTTTCGACAAAAAATATAATAAGAAATGTTAAAACATTTAATAAGTCATACCTTTTTTAAACAAATAATTTTGTACATATTCTTTCCGGTCATCGAATCAAAAACACGGTTACTTTATAAATAAATTTGTAATTATTTTAATAGTAGTGCAAAGTGTTACTTTGGCAGTTTTGTGGTAGGCGATTCTCGCGTGCGACTATTTGTTCCCAATCCAAAATCCTTCAGTAGCTAATTCTTATCTACATGACTACGTATCACGTAAGGGTACTTACAATATCCATTTTGTTAAACAATTAAAATTGCTTACAATACTTGTTCACGTTATTGATGCTACATATTATTGTTTAACAATTTTAATTTTTTAACAAAATGGATATTGAAGGTACTTACGTGGTACGTAGTCATACAGAGCACTAGTTAGCGAAGGATAGATTGGGGACGAATAGCCGCACCCGGAAAGCGCCAACCACGGGACTGTTGAAGTAACACTGCGCTACTCTTACAATAATTACAAGTTTGTTTATAAAGTGACCGTGTTTCTGAATGGATGACCGGAAAGTACGTATGGCTATATACTCATTTTTTTCAGATTTTTAAAAAGTGGTGAAACCCAAAAAAGGGATTTAAATATTTATTTGTTTAAAAAAATATGAATTATTAATTTTTTTCACGTTTCTTATTTTTTGTATACAGTTAAAGCGTATCCGTGTTAGTGTGCTAAATTTCATTATGCTGCGATTATTACTTTGTGCTATGATTTTTTAAAAATAAATCGGTCCTAGAACTTCCAAATGTTATAACTTTTAAGCGGCCACTCACACGGCAATTTGCAGTGGCTAGTCTGCAGGGTCTCTATAGATTGTGGCGTGTGTAGTTTAATTGGTCCCATTTTGGAACCGCCTCCCTAAATTGGCTAGTTGGAAGCTCAGTCGATCCAATCGCCCTGCTCCCCTCTCCAATTCCTTGCAAATCCTATGGGACCCTGCAGATTGGTCCCTGTAAATTGCCGTGTGAGTAGGCGGCTTCCCGATTTCTATACAGATTGTACCCTGCAGATTGGCCCCTGCAAAATGCCGTGTGAGTAGGCCGCTTTATATTGTACTCCCGATTTTAGCGCCGTTCGATGTTATCGGCGTCCTCTACTTTCCTGCCTCCACTCCGGTCGCTCACAGTGAGGAGAATCGCATTAATTGTGCGCCAACACTCTCCAACATGAAGTGTACATGTATCCCTATCATTCACTAACCACAATCTCTAAAGGCACATCTGATTTCAACGACAGTCCTCCCGTGAATACCGCTAAGATCGGGAGTGCGGTGTATACAGTATGTCCCGTGGATAGCGCAAATATTTGAATTTCCCTGACATTTGACTTTGGTAGTGCTTGGAACGGTGCTGTAGTTAGAGTTGGCTTCAGAAGAGTGCGCTGCGTTCTTACGAGCCGTGTTTCGAGAGCGAAAAGTGTAAAACGTCTGATTTCCCGGGAACTGTTAATTCGGGAGATCGAAGCGTCTAACCTCGAAATTAACTGAATTTGTAAATAACGGTAAATAATGTGTAGAAGTGATGAGAAATAATCATACAGGTTTCGCGGAAACACAGCTCGTAAGAACGCAGCGCACTCTTCTGAAGCCAACTCTAACTACAGCACCGTTCCAAGCACTACCAAAGTCAAATGTCAGGGAAATTCAAATACTTGCGTTATATCCACGGGACATGCTGTATTTTTCAAAATTATCAAAAACCATTTGTCATGCATATTTACAATGCATTTGACAACAACATATTCAAATTTGAAGGAAATTGAAAATTTACTCCAAAAAGATGATATATTTGGCATGTATGAAATGATCCCACTGAATTACAGGAAACAACGGCAGTAGAGGTGCACCGACCGATATGCAACCCGTTGCACTAGCGTGTATTAAATCAAACACGGGGTATGTTTCTTCAGATATCAACTAATTGTAAACACATTTTCAAGTAATTATTTCCAATACTCTACGAGCTTTTCTCACTTATTGCCAGGATAGGTACGTCATATTCCGAAACTTACTCTCAAACGAGGACCCTGATTGCGTCTTAAGTACGAGTATTTCTAACAAAAAGAATACGAATTCCAATACGCTTGCTAGGCACGTACCGTACGTAATTTGGAAATGCTTTTCATGAAGTGGCGTAAAATCGGGACTGTGTTTCGATGTAGTTAATCGTGTAGAAATATTCAGGGTGTCCGAAAGTGCATGAACTTTCAAGTAACTAGAAAAACGACTGCTGAATTTCTAATTTAGTACTTATAGTAGCGAGACAGTGAATAATCAAGCGCATTTTACTTTTGAACGAGCTTGAGGAATTATTGGTTCGCATAACTAATAGTACACCGTGGATATTTCTAACGATTTGGGTACTTAAATATTTTTGTAGGTGGTGGGTGCCAAAGTAACGATATCAGCGTACCGTATCATAAATTGATAATTCTATTTCTTAGTTTTGAAATGTGAATATATTTATACAAATATTTTTTCCTCTTTCGGAAAAAAGAAAAATCTCGATAATTTGTTTATAAAGATCGACGTCAATTTTATTCGGCACGCTGAATCTCCTTTTATTATTTCGTTTATCCCCCTTTTTTACTGAAGAAAAAATGGTATATTAATTCATACCGTAAAAGTTGTTAATTTCCTCATTTCTCAATATTGGCATTCGTCACTTTCACAGATCAGTGGAAAGATAACTATAGCAAGACTATGGTGTCAACCGTGTCCATCGCCATGAATCCCGTGCGGAGCTTTCCGTTGGAAGAGTTACTATGAACGGGAAAAGGAGAGAAACGGCATGGAAACTGCTCAATAACATGCGATACGAAGTTGAAGCAAGAATGATAATACATTTGTAATATTTTAGTACGAGCGTTAGATCGTATAGAAAGTAGAAGTAGTTATTTATTTGTTCATTGTTGATCTAGGCTGAGCCCCAAAGGTAAGATCTTGTCAGATGTATATTTTATTACGTGAAAGGACACTTCTAACGTTATACCAAATCGCGATGTACTGTTACGGGTAGTTGTTACGAATAAATTGAAAGTGTATACAGAGCATTTTATTGACTTCTATAAATGCAGAGTCAATAAAATTTAATGGACTGTCTCAAACGGTTACAAAATCTAAAGTTCACTTTCACTTTTATATTTTTTCCGAAGAATAGACCTGATATTGATAATTTTTTGCAGCTTTAGCTACTGTTGCAGTTTAGTTACGTAATTGTATTCCTTCGCGTTTATCTTTATCAAATATGTGCATATAATGCATATTTCACATTCCTCGTTACACGAGAAGTCTTAGAAAATTATTGAAGTGAGAAAAATTTGTTTCACGCAATCTTCTTTTCTCTATCGCACCTATGGATGTATTGTAATCATAGACAGTACAAAGGCTAATACCGTATTTATGGATAACCAAAGACTCATAACGTTTGTATTATACATACCTTGAAGAAAGGGAAAATGTAATCTATACAAAGAAACGCATATGTATAATGTATACCTATATATTTACGTTCGTTATAACAATGTTTAGGAGATTATACAATTTCTATATTTATACATTATACATACAGTACAGATATAAAAAATTATATATACAATATTTACCACTGACTTACTCTATTCGCCTTACAGTTTAAAAATATTGATATCAATAGGACTTCGCCATTATTAGCGCATAGTACATTTCGCTTAATAATCAGAAACCATGCGATGTAACCATGAAGAGATGTATTTGATCCAAAAAAATGAAGACAAAAGGCACACGCGGAGTAAGATTTCTATTCGGCGAATTCTATCGCACTAGAATTCGAACCGATAATACAAATTATGTGTAGAATGTTTATTACATTTTCGTTTTTGCTGGCTATACATTAATGCGTAGAATGCTTCAAGTAGCCGTTACTAGAAGTGACAAACTTTGACTACGTTTATACCAACCGTAGCAGAACAAAATGAGAAATTCCAAAATTCTTTCGAGCACTGGAATCTCTAGGCGCTGCCTAGTTTCACGCTGCTACTTCAGTCACACGACCAATTTATCCAATTATTCTACTTTAATGAAAGAAATGTGTAACTGTTTCCTAACTGAGAGGCAATTTATTTCTTCGATATCTATGTATACATATGTTTAGTATTATTATATTTGTAAGATATCCTGGAAATAAGTTACCTTTCGAACAGATATTATAGTTATACGCATTCGGATGACTTTAGAAACGTTCCACTTTGTTCTACGTGGGAAGGTCATAGGTCGATAGTTCTAGTTAGGTATCAAGGGCTAAGACGCTTTCAAAACAGACTACTCGTATGAGATTTCCCTTTGACCAGAATGCTATCGCGAAATACTTTATATTTTATATTTCAAATTTGTCTAGAAATGTCGGTCTTAGTCCACCGGTAATTTTCTTCAGTGATACCTTACAGAAGGGGGTTCAATCCACGGAAATACATTCACTATTGGCTTGCATATCCAGTAGACGCTTCCAAATCTCGTAGTCGATGTTTGTATACATGTATTATACATATATATTAAAATGGCAACAGTCGTACAGTGCAAGAACACTTTGGATATATTACAAATAGATTTACTTATCTATTTATCGAGCTTGCTAGTGCTCAAGGAACGTTCATTAGAAATGCATCGACATGAATAGATTCGCTTCGTATATCTCTAAGCTGGCACGAACTCATCTCGGAAAGATAGTGTAAGTACATATAAATCTTTTTCAAGCGGAATCTTTCATCAAGACTTACAGCACCCATTTTTGTGCTGGGTCATCCGTGGAGTCTCGCCCAGTTTTATGGAATCTCGTATTTCATCTTCCGTCTTCGCCTTTAAGACGTTCTCCACCAAATAGCGCATGGCGTCATCTATAGCAATCGTATAATCATTTAATTACTTTTAAAGTACACTTAGCGTCAACGATTTTGACCGACCCTTTTCAGGTGACGGTACCTCATTGAGTTGACCGTAGTTGAACAGTACGAGCGGATCTTCTCGTTTTCCCATGAGACACCAAATTTAGCTTTCATGGCAAAACACTAAGGGCCTTCACACAATATTGGAAGAATAAGAATAAGCATTATTTCGTAGTTCCATTTAATGACTCAATCATCTAATGATTCAATCATCTAGTGGCTCAAGATTCCTTATCATCATCTAGACATACATATGAATATTATTGAAGTGTCTGTCTGTGATTTCGAAATAAATGCCCGTATGTAGACATATTGCTATACTTATACAATAGGTACTTAGGCATAAAAAACCGTTTTTTAAATTTTGATTTGTCTGTCTGTTTGTCTGAATTTAACTCAAAAATGACTGAACCAATTGTAATGAAACTTGCATAATTTGTAGACGATATTCCGGGTCATGATCTGCTTTTTGTTTCATCGCGACATCTCAAACAGTTCCGAAGTTACAAAATTCGAAACTGTTTGAGATATGAGCGTAGATTCTAAATGTTACGGATTGTGCGGACTCAGTTAAATACCGGATGACCTGTGCACCCGCGCACGTGTTTACACTTCGACACCCGCAGCTGTGGGACCCTACTGTATTGATAATTATACAGCGAAGACGTAGTCGGAAAGATCATGGGAAATGGAAAAGTAGGAAATATTGGTTGAGCCATTAGATGGCTCTACGGGACAATGCTTATTTTTATTCTTATGTTTATTCCTATTCGTATTCTTCCAATTATGTGAATGCCCTAAGATTCACTCGAATCTTTCAGCTACGGTCGATTCGATAAAAGTACCATCACCCAAAGCAGGTCGATCAGAATCATTGACGCTAGTTTTACGTATAATATGTACACCCGTGCTCACGGATTCTGTCGCTGGTGACTTTTTAAAATGTTATTTTTAAACATACTAACCAATGATTAATTAATCGATCCTCATGCTTTCATTAACGAGAGTAGATGCCACCGTAGCTAATGATGGCATGAGAATTAATTGTTCATTGGTTAGTACGTTTAAAAATAACATTTAAAAAAAGTCACCAGCAACAAAATCCGTGAGCACGGGTGTACACTAATCCAAATTAGAGGTGTGCCAAAACTGACTAGACGACAAACAATTTTACAGTCGTTTCTGGTAGTTAGATTGACAGCTGGCAGTAATAACTGTTGCTACTGGTTGAGAATATCTTACTGTCAATAACGGTTGTTGAGAATTCAGCATTGACAATTCGAAGACCTTAAAGTACTGACAATTCACCAAATTATTTTTGGTACACCTCTAATTTGGAATAATGTACATACTATCATAAATGAGGAAAACAAATGCGATTTTCTAAAAGAGGATCTTACCGATATTTACGTTCTCCTTAGCTGATGTCACGTACCAAGCGCCGATGTCGTTCTCTTTGCAAAACTTTACGATTTGTTCAGTCGGTATGGCGACATGTTTGATATCGCATTTGTTGGCGAAGAGAACAATGGGTATGCGAGAACCGTCCGGTAGCGTAACCTTCTCCCTGAGATCGCTGAGCCATTTCTTGACCGACAAAAAGGTAGCTACCCGGGAAATATCAAAAACCAAGGCCGCAGCTACGCTGAAAAGTTAAACGATGTTAAATGTAAAAGCCAACAAATATTCGTACCAAATTTATTCACTGCCAATATTTAACCTTTGGACCATTGTCGAGCAGTTATTTATTAATGCAAGGTTGACCGAATGATGACTACTGTAGTTGAATCTTTAAATATCGCTTCACTAACGAGCTGTTTAAGATAACCGATTTTGGTTCTAATTTCGGGGAAGCTCAAATTCGTCACACCTCGAACAAAAGAAAAGATATGGAGGTATCTTATCCGACTGTAGTGAACTCGAAAATATGTCGAACTATTGTTACGTCTAATATCAGTGTTAGTTCAATGTTGATAAGTGGAATGACTAAAGTTATATTTATCAGTGAAACGGAACGTTAATCTCAGTAAATGTTGACGCTAAAATGTACTACTCAATGAGAAAAGTTTGTGCGTGGACGCTGCCAAAAGCACCCGAACCGCATAGGTCTCAAGACCGTCCGGTCGTTAGATAGCTAGCTATCTAAAACAGCGGGGAGTAAGCAGAAGGACTCAGCCGAGCCTCTATTGGGTTATGTGTTCGGTCGAGTCCATGCCCAGTTTCGTAGCAAAATTGTAAACATACAGTACACGTATACCCATATCGTTTTAAACGTTTATTACATTGTCTAAGACTTGTGCACCAACATATCCAACATGTAGTGTACGTGTACTCATTAGCAACGCCTCTAAACGCGACTTCTGCAAAGTAGCAGTCCTTCCATAGGTGGTTACTTTAAAGAGGTGTTTCACTGTATAAGATATTATCGTAATTTTTAGACTTAAAAAATGTCACTTGGTCAGAATGGTGCATTAAGATGGTAAAGTTCTCATGGAATATAGAAGCTTGGCAATATCTAACAAAAAAAAAGAAAAACAAGAAATCGACATACGTAAGATGCAAAAATAGTCGCAAAAACAAATCCGTCAAATTATAAACCATTAGTCAAGACCAATATTGAAAAAAAAAAAGTTAAATGCATTAGACAATAAAGGTGAAGGAGTGCAGATAAAAAAAACAGTAGGTGAAAGCAATATTTACGCGTATTTATAGTAAACCCTGGTCATGTACCCGAATCTCTCGTGGCCGGCAACGTCCCTAGAAATAAAGCCCATAGATCAAAACTGCAGAAAGCCGCCGGAGAAAATTCATTCGTGCGTGGCCTGCTCGACAGAAAGACAGGGATTTCGAAATGGGGATCAAAATTTGACGCGATGTCTCGTTTCCAAACAATTAGTCGGCAGCGAAATACTGCACGTGCCCGAGATTCCACCGTATCTCGGGAAACTGACCGAGGAGTAACGCTGCCATTCCACATCACAGATAGCACGAGTAATCAAAAAGAGTTCTAAAACAATTCAAACTGCAGGCTATTTAAGGAATTCGTGACTTTTACTCATAAACAGTTGAAAGAGAATTGTATTTCAGAATGCAGAAAGATTATAATATAATGTATTATAAGAATACTTTTAAACTTCTTACAGATGCTTCAAAACAGTTCATCTTTTCTGGTCATAAAATGCTTAGAAAGAGCTCATAGCCTTTTTCGTGAGTGAAGTGCGGAAGGATTTGATAAAAGGCATGGGCGAGACCGAGTCCTCCTCTCTCGTAGCCTGACTACATTTAGATAATAGCATATATGAGAGACAGTACTTGTACCAGACAATCTCATGGACACTCTGATCCGCTCCTATACAGGGTGTCCCTAAATATCATGTACAAATGGAAGGAGGTAATTTTTTGGCTTATTTCATGACTAAAAGTTCATATAAACATTGGTCCATAAAAGCTTCGTTACTGATCTACAAGGTGTTGAAATTTCAAAATTTTTTTAGTTTTTTTTTTATAGCTCATGCAGATTTTAAGATATTTAGCTCAAATTTGGAATATAGGTGATGCTTATATCATTGAGCATGTCAAATGGTTGTAGGAATCTACAGGGGGTTTTTTTAGGGGTCGTACCCCCTTTTCTCCCCCTGAACTTTTTTGCGGTGCGCCTCTGGTAGATTCTAAAATACAAAATAAATTTTCTGTTTTGTTTATAATCTTTTTGGTCTCTTGTAGTTTTTTCGTTCCTGCCACCATTATCGAGAAAAAACCGTAAGAAATACTCCGGGAATGTTCCAAAGAGTACGGGAATCAATGAAAAGAGCGGAGACATGTGTAAGGGTTGGAGGAGGTCACTTTCAGCAGTTTTTGTAACGTTGTTTTGTTATGTTTATTATTTAGGTCTTTCTTATTGTAATAAATCATTGCTACAAAAACCGCGTTATCTAACGAAATTTTGAAATTTCAACACCCTGTAGATCAGTAACGAAGTTTTTACGGGCCTATGTTTATATGAACTTTTAGTCATGAAATAAGCCAAAGAATTACCTTGTTTGTGCATGATATTTAGGGACACCCTGTATAGGTCGTCCAGAGGGCGTTTACATACGAGGCTCTTTCCTCATTCATACTTCTCTTTTGCCCCGTAAAGCACGGCCTATATTTTCGAAATCTCCGTATTTTCGTGGCAACAAAACTAGATTCCAAAGCAATTTTGTACCGGTTTTTAATTTCGATCAATGCATTCTTGCCAAACGTTAAAAGAATTATTTTGAACAAAATTTCGAATATTGCGATTATTTTGGGAACACTTTCGAACTTCATTTGATATATAAACGTGACCTCATTCTAGGTCTAAAAATAAACTCATATTTGATGACATAAAAGTGAGTTCTCTTATTAAGCAATATGAATATATTTGGGACTGTTTTGATGAATGTAAAGGTACTCATTTTAAAATACAAAAGTTGAAAAGGAACTTTTTTAGAATTCCCTGTGCTATCTGGGTGCAGCTTCCGCAGTTCAGAATAAGCTGTATCCCAAATAATTGAATAAACTGAACCATTGAGAGAAAGAGAGAGAGAAAGTGAGAATAGTGACGTTGAAAAAAGTGTCGATCGTAAAGAGAAGGTACAGATTCACATTTCACTGTCTTTCTACTAGCAGACACACATAATAATAAAAAGCATAGCCGGCAGTACCATAATTGCAAGTTTATTTTAGTGTGGGGATCCCAATCGAGCGTTTTTATCGCAAAATCGGCCCCTATGGTAATCTTGTAATTCGAGGAAAACTTTCCTGCAAAAGAAGGTGTACGTGGTGCTGATAAGATTTTGGACAAATTCGACGAGGCAAGATTATGGTACGTATTGGGGTATTCGATATAAATCTCGAGGGCGACTACATTCGTAAGGAGCTTTACGAGGGTATAATACTCCGCGTAAGCTACTTTGCCGTGTAACGACTTACAGAGAGTAACTGTGGAATTATATATGTATACGTTAAGCTTCTTATACCTATACTACGACGAATAAGCAACGAAGATTGAGAATGATTGCAGCTTCCACGAATCTTATTTTTCTTCCACACCGCAGAAAAAGTATGCGTCGTACCGCGATATTTTTGGCCCTCTCTGCGATATCGTGTTGTTAACTTATTCATTGTCAGAGCCATGTGCAACGATACTAATTTCCCAGCATAGACTGCCTTTATAACGAATACCCTAACAGCGGATAGGTAAATACCGATGATAAGATTGAAAACGAAGCCGATAAGTATGACAGGATGATACTTCACGTCTGTACTCTATATGTATAGCCTCTGATGCAGCCATAAAATACATACCGGGTGAGTTTTCTATGGACCGAGGTTTGATCGTGTCTAACACGACCAATAGTGAGTTGTCCCCTCACTACCTCCTGCGTTGGGCACACCGGACACCTTGGCTAAGGTGGGCTGAGATTAGCACTGTCAATGAGTCATAGTTCCATTCACGAAGATTGATGCGTTTGATGCGTGAAAAAAAAGGGGGGGGGTGCTATTGATCGTGTTAATACACCCGAATTCCGGACCTTACAATTAGAAAACTCACCCTGTATATATAATCATTACAGCTACGTTATTATTCTCACAGTAATTGATAAAGTTACAGTTACTTTGACCTTGTCTTCCAGCAGTTTTAAAATGTCTTTGTAGTAACATTACTGTATCGTCACAGTACAAAAATAGATTTATTTCTTTTCCTCACTCATGCCCATTTCGAGGCCTTTTGCAGACTATTTTTAGACCGTAAGATGGCGTTTTTCCCGCGTGACATCGACCGGGAGTCCGCAGGCTGTCAAAAGATTGCTTAGTCCGAAGTGAGTCCTTTTTCCAAACTGATAAACGCAACGTGAAATGAACCGTGTATACTTCTGTTTGTTTTATTTTGAGAAATGGGCATTCGTGAGAAAAAATAGTATATGTCATTCGCGGCTGAAATCCTCGGATTTTTAAGACTGTGTTTAGGTCGTATTAAACACAGTCTCAAAAAACCTCGGATTACCGCCTAATGACATAAGATACTATTACTACTAATAATAAATGTAAGTGAAATGATGTTAAGTTCCCCAGTAGCGCTTACACTTCTGCACAATTTGACATCGCGGTACGATGTACGTGTACTTTTTTTTTAAGGTACGTTTTACATATATCAAATCTAAAAATCAAACGTAAATTAATTGTAATGCTACTCGTGTTGTATTCTATGTTAAGCAATCGTAAAAATTTGACTTAGCAATTTAATTTGCGAGATTATTTTGGTATTGCGAGAGTTATAGTGAAATATATTTGAGGAGGATATATTATAGAAAAAAAATATACTAATTTGTCCCACAAATGTTCTTTTCTAAAATTAGATTGCTCCGAACAGAATTGGTTGTTGAATTTCTCGAATGTTAGTTATATTTATATATAACACAATGAGAATATGTATTATTTTTATACAGAACGGTATGTACAGTTTTTCTTGGAAGTTTCAATGATCATTATCGAAGACTCGGCTTTTTACCTATTATAATATAAATCTACCGCATAATAAATGTAAATGTTTCTTTTCGTCGAAACGCTTACAGTGTGCAACAAACAAACTCTTACGCGTTCACCAAGTCACGCCGGCGTTCTACCTCATACTCGCGCGATTTTTACGATAAATTTTACCATCTTGATCCTGTAGGCCCGGTAAGCACTTGCGTTTTTTTAGACGTACGATGCCTCAGTGGCACCGGAAATATTAGTACACACACAATATGATGAAATGATGCACAATATATGAATTCTCCCGCAATCAGAGATGAATGTACAGTCGGATCTCCCTAACTTTGGCCCCCCTTCTCCGCCGTGGAGAGAAGTAATGCTCCCACCATTCCTCGGTCCCGTCATTCCCCTTCCATCGCACACTGAAGAGAGCGAACAGATATGCGCACGTCTTTCCTTTCTTCTTCTACTCTAGTAGAGTGGGAGAAGCCGTTTCGGTCCCCAACCCTCTAACTGAGGAATTCAGCACCGATGCGTTAAAATTAGGGTGGTCTGACTGTATACCGAAAAAAATGTCTAATTTTTTATAAAATGTATATCGAGGAGAAAAAGCAATATCGGATGCATCTGTTTACCGACTCGAGGCCCATAAGAGGCAGATTTGTTATACCTTTTATGGATTCAAGAGGAAATCTAGATCATGATACTTCTCTACAGCGACATTCCAAATCACGGGACGATTTTTGAATTCACCAATGAATAGTTCAATATTGAGATCTTCGAAATTTGATTTCGCTATTGTACATAAATATTACGGCAAAACCCGGAAGGTGTGCATTAATCAATGTACGACAATGTACTGAGAACCCGGAGAGTTACGTGTGCGATATACCACACCGCCGTCGTACAGATCTGCAGCAAAAATGCACCCACAATGGACAGTGCGGTACCGCGGTATCAGTGTGTATGCAGCGTCCTAATCTACATATGTCTATGGCATCACAGACCGTAATTCGGTCTTCTCACTCATTTCTTATCGCAGATTTGAAAAGTTTGGAAAAGATTATTTACCTCATAATTTTTCATTGTTCATTTTCAGCCTTATTTGAGCTGGAAAACGATATTTAAAAGTGCAGCTGCGTCATTGTGTCGTAAGCCTGTCTCTTTACTCGCACTTGTTGCTTGGAATAAGTGCGTCTCGCTGACTTTTTGATGACGTCATAATGTTATAGAGAGAAACGCGCTTATAACATTGAGAAGAATTATTTTTTCGGATATTTTCTTTATCGTATCATATTAAATATATATATATATATATACTGAATACAAATTTAATTTAAAAATATGAATATTTTGTTTAGGCAAAGACCGAATTCCGGTACCGCTGCGGTGTACCGCACGTTAAAAAAACGTAAATGTGCATCGCCTTTTGAGGAATGGATCGTCGATCGACGTACATAAGAAACGAAGTGTATTGAAATCGATCAACATGAAAACGACATATTATATCGATGGACGGTCCATTTTTTACTGGGTGGGCCTTCTTATCGTAGTCTGACCAACGTAAAATGTACACCCTGCGGCGACAATGATTTTGATCGACCTTCTGATGGTCATCCAATGCAGGTCGATCAGAATCATTGTCGCTAGGTAGGTGTACGTATGTATAGTCTGCGTGTGTAAACTTTCGTCTGCACAACACGAATAACAACACTAGTACAAATATTATTATAGTGCTATCTCCCTAGCTTTATCACTCTGTAACTTTCGCTTCCTCTAAACGTTCAACCGATGAAACATCAGAAAATCGTACCTGCACTAATTTTCTCTACGCGTGCTACGCGATAGACTCCCCTCTTTCCTTCCCTTCCTCTCTCTTCCCATCCCCCTGTCACCCTACTCCACCCCCCTCTCTCTCTTTGTGTTGCCCCTTTAGCCGGATTGGGAACATTCTGTAAGCCCCGAGCGCGAAAAATTAGGAAGATAGCACTGTATTAATATTCCATTATTACACTATTTTTTATTTCTCTCCCCGTCATTAATCTGTTATTTCGAATAGATATAAGCAAACGCGACTAGAGCAACAATCTCAGTATAAATATGGGTAAAAAGTAAGATTTTCTTTAGTTACGAGAGAATTATTCCCAAAAATATTAGTTTCTAATTCAACTAACTCATCCTGAATGTGATAAATATTACAAGTAAGTTACTACTTTCTAGTCGAGCGTTATATTTGTCAATGTAATATTTGTTTTCAATCGAGTGAGTACAGCATTCCTCAACTTTCCACCGTGACGTTACCACCAACCCTCACGATCGAGAACATTATCCCCACTATCGCATCGAGCCGATGAGAATACCAACGCGTCAATGCCGCTACAACCGCTTCAGATAAATAGTTATGACATCCATTCAGGGGAGATATCCACCCCGAGTAAAAAATATCATACTAGCTACTCGATCATTATTAGTTGACAAATATAACACTTTACGAGATCGGCTCTCGTCTACGCACCGATTCTTAGCTTCAAGAGTGTAAGAAAATCCAGATAGCACAGAGAATTCTAAAAGAGTTCCTTTTGAATTCTTGTATTTTAAAATGAGTTGTTTTAAATGGATCAAAACAGACCCAAAAGTATTCATATTGCTTAACCCGTAGTGGTCACACCTCCTAAAAATAACGTAGTGGTCACACTGGGTCCAATGGACCCCACGCAGAAAAACAGTTGCCATTTGCGTTCTTTTTAATGTATCGACTCAAACCTTGAACTGGAATTTAGTTTAAGACGTCCTCTTTATAATCCAATAATTCTGTTCTCCTTTTTTAAATTTGTTCATATTGAAAAAATGCGAGAAAAAATTTTATCGAGAAATTTGACATTTTTCACAAAAGTATTCATCAAAATTTCAATTTTTAAGATAGAGCAAAAAAATTTCCTGCGTTATACTCTCAAAACAGTATACTTTTAAGAAAAAAATAGTATTATAACGAGCTTTGTGAAAAAAGTATATTTATTTTATAGTTTGAAGATATAAATTGTCATGAAACTCGTAAAATCAAATAGGTCGATTTTGAACGTGTAAAATAAAGTGAAAAACTGTTTTTATGAGAAAAAAATGTATATTTTATTAATAATTTAAATTACATTAAGAAAAGTAAAACAATTAATGTATAGGAACTGAAAAACTACTCATGCCCAGCGCAATCAGCGCATAAATTCGTCCGATTTTGGCAAAAAAGAAAAAAATGACAGTACGTGCACTGATACACTACACAACACGTACTACAGTACGTTGTCAATCACACTAAACGCCCTCTGGACGACCTATACCTATAGGAGGGGATCAGAGTCTCCAAGAGGTCGTCCAATACGAATACTGTCTCTCTCGTATGGCTGCTATCTAAAAACAGTCAAGTTGCGAGAGAGAACTGCTCTTTCTGAAATCTTTATGTGAACAGAAAAAAAATGAGCTCTCTTGTAAAGCATCCGTAAAATACAATTCTCTTTCAACTCCTTATGAGTAGAAATAACGAACTCTTTAAGATACATGCAAATTGTATTGTTTTAGAACTCTTTCTGATCACCTGTGCTATCTGGGTAAATTATACTTCGCGCGCCATGCAGTTCGGGGCCGAGAAAAAAAAAATCAGCAAAACTTACGAGAAATTACAAATAAGGCGAAGTACTCTCGATATAACAGCGAGTGGAGAAAAACAAACGTATCAAGTGTTAGTAAGAAGAAAAAATATATCAAAGATAAAACGAAAACTGTTTTTACCCTCCGTGTATCTTCGGACGATAGCGGTTTTGCCTGAAAATAAACGCAGCTCCATTATTGGCCGGACGCTTCTTGTGCGCGATTGCACGGCTTCAGGGAAATACACGCATCGTATTTTGAAAACGATAATTCGACTCGATAAACGCCTGCAATGAGCGTCCGGACTGATTTGCAATTCCGATCGCACGATATCGTAAATAGAAACACGCGCGCGTCACTTTGAGGGATCTCTCGTAAAATTCTACGACGTGATTCAAATACATCTCTCGCCGATCGATTGTTTATTTCGCGTTCCGTTGTACCAGCTAGCACTCACCGACGCCGTAATCACCGATGATCAGGAACTTGAAGAGCAGTTCTTTGTGATTCGAGTTGGACAAAATGACGTCCGAGTCGCGTCTCGGTTTCCGGAAACTCATTTTCGACGAATTTCGCGGCACTCTCTTGTATCCGTGAAACGTAACGGCGATTTGAGGTTAGAAATCCGTCCGGACGACTCTCTCGCCGCGAACATTTCACTTCGTCCAGCGATAAGCGTTCTTCACGCGGAGCTATCGGCTTACGTAAGTAAGCGGAATCATCGAATGGAAATTACTAACGTTGTACAAAGTTCGCGCGGGGATGGTCTAAGTTTGTAACGATAATTTACGGCGAGACACTAGTAGCTGTATAGTGAGTCGAGAGAGAGACGGCCGATCTATAGATCAATAATCTAAGACGTCATCAGTAAACGTTGAATACGATTATAAGGATCAAACATTGCGAGAAAGTTTGAGCCGTATTTGACTGAAGGGTGACGAAGAGCGCTACCTGCTGTAAAGTGGCGCCATCGTTCAATATCTAACGATACTATGGTTGCGTTTCCGATACTCGAGTACTGCACAACATTGAGTGCGTTCGGCCGATACTCCATTGAATAAGCATTAGAAAAGTTTGAGAAGGACGAATACCTTGGCGAGAGAAAATGAAACGTGCAGTTAAGCGTGCACGAAGTGTTCAATAGGTGATTTGTACACTCCCTGCTAGTATCATGTACATACATTTCGTGAACGCTTCGCTTCGCCTCGGTACTTCGGTAGTACTTCATAACTACTTCGGTAGTTACACTTGCACGACATTCAAAGCATGCTTTCCGGAGCACGCTTCGGGAACGTTTAGTAAACATCTTACGGTCTTAACATCCCGTGCACTCTTTTCGTATATTTGAATGAATACTTAGGAAAACACTTTATGACCTCTTTATCCAATTCACTTTCCGCACGATTTGCGAACAATCTTGTTAACGCTTTCAATAAATACATTTTCTCTTGAAAGAAAGTCGATGAAAGGTAAATAAAACTGTCTATTTTAAGGAACTGAAAATTATATAAAACTGTCAGTTCCGACATATGAAATTTGTTCCGTTAATATATCTAGTTTTTTTCAAACGAGAAGTAAATAGTTTTATATAATATTACATTGAATTTTTAGTTAAATTGGAATTCTTTATAAACTGAAATTTAACAAGAATATAAATTTATATTTTATTTATTATAAGAAAATTAAATTTTGTTATGAGTTGAAATGTTATTAAATTATGTATTATTATATAGATGTGTATTTTATTTATTATTAATTAAGAATTGAAATTTTGTATAAGTTAAAATGAAGGGTTTATTTCAAAAACAGCACTTGTCAAAAACGTCAATCCTTGTAGTATTGGTAGTAATGCCTACTCTTTCATTGTATCTAGCCTTGTAGTGGTGCCTACTCTTTTATTATATTATATAAATTAATTGGGGATTGACGTTTTTGACAAGTGCTGTTTTTGAAAGAAGCCCTTCAAATTTATTAATATGCATTAATTATCTGTTATTATAATTAAAAATCCATTTCCTCGTTCCTTAAAATTCCATTTTACAATAAATCAAATTTTACTTTTCACTAATTATGAAAAAAATTAAAATTAAGTCACGTACCTACCTTATACTTACTGTATACCATTCGTCAAAAAGGCCATGGAAATGAAACAGGTATGACCGGCGGGCCAGGTATATAGGTATGCAATATAAGAAATGTTTGGAGTATCTTTAAGGAAATTAGTATATTCAATGGAACAGTATGTACAATATTTTCACATATGAAGAGGGTGCCATATGCAAAAAGGTGTAAGTGCCATTTTCAGCAAAATATGGTTTTCTATTAGAATAGGAAGTATGTGCCACTTTATACTTGAATTATTATTTTAAAAATTGTATATCTATATTAGGCAGCATCCAAAACTAAACAGAATCAGTACCTTATACATACAATTAATTTTTTTCATTAAAATTGTTACATTAATTACTCCTGTAAAATTCTTCTGTTTGTACATACCATGTTTTACATATGGCACCCTTCATATATGCTATACATACATAGAATACACACAATACTTAACAATGTATCGTGTGGAATATCGCGGGTGACCCGGCAATACCTGTATGTCCTATTGCGTAGTACATAACTTAGGAGGTATTGCCGGGTCACCCACGAAATCGTACATATATTACGGTAAGCAGGAAATGGAAACATTTTTTAAACAAATTGAAATATCTGCTTCGATGGTATTTCAAAATACTTAATTATATTTCTTTCAGACATTTAATCCTTTGCACTCGAAGGAAAGCCATGCGGTGTGACGTATCCACTCGCCGTTACTACGACGTTCGAGCGGTTTGTAACTCGATACTAGATAGGTAGGTATGTTTATTTCGTAATAAATCGATATTTTATTATTTGTATACGTTTGTTTAAGTATAAAATGATTTTAACACTAGGTTTACGGAAACGCGTCAATTTGACGCGTGACTTAGGTATTCAGAGTGCCATTCAATTTCGATTATTGACAGAACCAGATTAGGTCCTGATCACGGTTTCCCGAATACAGCCGAATCTTAATACCATCCGAAAAGGACCTTTTAGACTAAATTGGTGAAATACTTTTTTATAGATTAGATTTCGCTGTACAGCATAGGTATAGTAGCATAGACTAAAATTCCATCATTCAAAAACGAAGAATTTTTTTCAAATTTATTGTAGTCAAATATAGGCACCTTACATCATGTATACTGCGTTAATAAAAAATCAAATGTTTTATTGTTATTAATAATAATAACAATAAAAATTTAATTTATTGCTTTCTTGTCTAATGCATATTAAAATGTATAACCTTTTCTTGCTAATTATGGCTTTGTACTATTGAAAAATTGTAAGGCATACGTCAGAAACGAGTTTATTTAATCGTAAAAGCGTGGGTCGTATGCGCCCCACGCGGTCTGAACGGAGTCTTCAAAAATCGGTCCGGCACACGGAACATGTTAACTACTCTCGAGGGGTCAAATTCGACCCCATAATTCAATCTTTTGTTGCTCCCCTCCACTCGCATGGGCTGACATTCGCGCACATCTCTGTATTCTTCCACCTAAGTAGCTTGTTCACAGTGGCGTTCAGTGCTATATACATTACCTATTTGCGATCGGACGTGATCCAGTCTTCGGGTCAAATTTGATCCCGCAATAGTAGTGTATTTTTCTACAAAACTTTCCAATTTGTTAATTTGTCCTTCGTTAATAATACGAGAGTATGATAACTATCCTCAGTCTATTATTTATACTATTTTTTAATAAAAATCGTCAGGGAGATCTGAGCGTCTGAAAACCGAGATCTCATGTACCGAGACTTCGAGTTTTATTTTCAATTAGAAAATTACGAAATTAATTTTTTTTTAAACATTGAGATCATTAGGCAATATCTCAAGCTTTAAAATAAAAAAAAAGAGTATTAAAAAATTTCAATTTTTCACTAAGAAAACGTTAATTTTTAACTGGGGTGTAGGGTACACCCCAGGTGAGCTCTTATGTTTCAAAAACCCACGTGAGTAACGAAGGGTTAAATAAAAGTTTCTTTAACAGTATCTATTTTCTCTTTACCCCTAATAGCTACCTCAAAAACAAAAATAGTTTTGAAAATTACATTTATAGTTATTATATAGCTAATTTTGACGTTTGGGGTTTCATTTGACCCCACGATAGTAATTATGTCAGATCAAATGAGCGATAGTAGTTACGAAATCGTGTCGAGTTGCTGGTTCGCTCGTACGAAAAAGACGTCGAGTGGAAAGGGTCAATATTTCTCAATATACCCGGTATTGCCATCACATTTTTATGCAAAACAGGAAACAGCCATGAATGACACCTGGTACGCTGCAATAAAGTTTTTGGATGGACAATCTGAAAATGTGCCAATCTCATGCATACAAAAATTTAATCCAAAGAATGTAGACGACTACGACAAAAATAAAAAGTATGTCGTCCACACCGGATATTGGTCAGAAGAGATGGCAGTATTCAAAAATATAAAGGATACATTGTTCGATTAGGAGGTAAGATTAGTTTTCTATACAATTCATGTTGTATAAATTTACTTCAGATGTTCAAACTAGGTAATCAATAGGCCAACGACTCTGTAATTTGTATGAACAGACATTTGATGTCTTTGGTTTTTTAATGAATTTTGCTATTACATATTATCATTCGAATCTTTCGTAATAGAGTAGATGGAATATGGTGTATTTCGAATACTGAATAGTAAGGGCGACATTTCGTTTGTAAATCAACAAGCAAAACGTTGCCTTCGCCAAGATATTATTAACTTCGATAAATTGATGTATGTCATTTAATCTAAAAGTTTGATAATACTTTAGTCTACTGCATTCGTCATGGCACTATTTACTTTTCTTGCATCAATGATACCGATATTTATTGTGTTACACGTGACAGAGCCTTCAGAATAATTAGCCATTAATCACGAATTTTTTTAAACAACTAATACTACATCGGCGTCTAACGTATAAAATACAATAATGAAGCTACTTGTATGTTACAGAATCTTTGACAGAGTTGAAAAAATCGTTAAGGAATAAACGAACAACGTCGGACTGGAATACATCTTCAATACAGGAGAAATGCTACGAAGAAGATGGTGTACAAGCAGCGAAAAAGTTGAAGGTACTCTTAAAAGATCACCATTACTATAAATGAAGTAAAAATTAACGAACTTGGTATAATGAATTTTCGTTGACGAAATGTAAAACGTAGAGGATAACAGATATAATACGCCAATGTGCAATAAGTTTAATTGTACTGCTATAATCAGCTTCAGCAATAATAACTACAATGAGAATATTATGTATTCCAGGTAGTGACGAAGAAAAAGAAGGAAAATTCGGCGAAAGCTGCGATGGAAAAATTTATTAAGGATTTCTGCACACCTGCAGAACAACCAAAGCGGGTAGCGGAGGAATCTTCCGAAATACCCGAATTGAAGAAAAGAATAAAATCAATGGAAGAGCAGCTGGACAGGAAAAATCAGAACGATGCTGTTATGATGAAAAAGATACGAATGCTCGAGGAAGGAATGAGAAACATGAAAGAAGCTTGGCGTGAGTAACGATAATCGAAAACCTAATTATGTTCAGGCGAAATTGATACGTTCATCTCTGTCAATATATCGCTTGGTTCTGGTGAGATATTATAGTATAGTTCCAATTATGTCTTACAGGTGAAAGATTCCCTTCTTCCACCAATTCAAGGTCAGTATCTGCGGCTGGAAGTAACTGCAGTTTGCACGACTCGGGGAGGTCTTTAACGGTGCACAATCAAGTACGTCCTTTTCAGTACTTTCCTTTAATTCTTTTTTTTTATATTACTTATTTTTGCACTACACATACATTAATATTGTGATATTTGCTGCATATTTCTTATAAATGAAAGAGAGTGAAAGAGAATGCAAGTGAATAATATATATTATTTCCAGATTGACCTGGGAGAGAAAAAGTGTATACATATCTCCACAGCATCGTGGGCCGCTATGCAAGAAGCTACCGAGGCAGCTAATTGGGCGACCTCATTATTGTTTGGCGTCTTCGGAGACGAAGCCAAATTAATCCGACTAATACCGCGGAAGCCCGAAAATCGAAGGTTTCCAACGAAGTTTTTGAACGTAGCAAAAGGTAAAGGACAGGACTTGAAGTTAAATATTTGAATCGAAATAACTATTTAATGTTTATTTAATTCTTATGTAATTTATTTGCAGTTCACTATCGGAACTTTCTTTTGAAAGTAGGGTATAAGGAGCCGCACCTTACCGACCGTTTAAGTCGTACTGGAGCATTTCTTTCGGATCGTGCCACCGATATGTTGGGCCACAGAGGCACCAAAGGATGCAAGTCAACAATACGACATAAAACACGAATTGGTAGACTCGAAGGACGTACAATTAATATTAACAATTCTTGAATAAAGTAACCTATTTCATATCATATACCTATTCTTCTAAAAACAATTTACGTGTAAAATTTCATATGTGCTATTACTTTGGAGTTTGTAATTGTATTGTATGAAACTTTTCGAATCTCTTATATCTCCTCAATCGACTAAAAGAACGATTGAATTGGTATAAAATTTGAAAAGGTCAATTTTACAAAGACTATAGGTATTTCAATTTTGTTTCAGGAACAGAACTGAATCTTATCAACTGAACGAGGTTACAGGAGAACTAGAACAACCAAGTCCTGTGTTAATTAATCCTACAACGGGCGAATTGGAAAATATTTTCACGTAATTGAAAAAAACATATATGTAGATACCTGAAAGTAACAGTGAGATAAACCCCAAAACCGATTTCGAGCTAACTATATCAAACGTAAGCCAAAACCGGCCTTTATAGAGATATCTCGGCTAAAATATTTAAATAAATATTTAAT
This sequence comes from Xiphydria camelus, assembly GCA_963678675.1. Lineage (NCBI taxonomy): Eukaryota > Metazoa > Arthropoda > Insecta > Hymenoptera > Xiphydriidae > Xiphydria > Xiphydria camelus. The sequence goes on from OY783198.1 coordinate 17,532,615, forward strand.
TAAAATATTTTTGCCGAGATATCTCAGTGTTGCATTGTGTAACGGCCGGTTTTAGCTTACGTTTGACACATAGTTAGCTCGAAATCGGTTTTCGGGTTTATCTCACTGTTGCTTTCAGGTATCGATATTTACGTGTTCAGCTATTCTACGTATTCTACGTTTTTTTTTTATATTTTTATAATTTAAATATGTAAATTCTATTTTAAAATGTGAATGTTTCATTTCAATTTTCCCACTATTACTATCCTACGTCCACTTAAATGCCGGTTCCAGTCTCGCGATAATTCTCTTATCGTAATTGGTCAAAAAAATAATTATACCGAGCGCCGATCTTAAATTTCGCAAAATGAAAATTGGCGGGACATGTCGCTTGCTGAATGCAATAGTGGTACAAGTCAAAAAAAAAATACATTCTGACAAGAGTTCATTGTTGACAAAATGTCGGAATGCATTTTATTTTGACTTGTGCCACTATTGCATTCAGCAAACGATATTCTTCATTATTCCTATTGACAGAATGAACGTTTCTCGCGATTATGAATGCACGCTTCCTCTACCGCCGTTGCACGCCTCCTCCACCGCCGTTGCACGCTTCGTGCGCATCACATTACACTCGCGCAACACTACCGAGTCTATCGATGCACACTCGAAGAGCGCTATGCACATCCGGTCTGCTGTACAGTGCACGCTTCCATGTAAAGCATTTTCACTCTACCCTGTCAAACAGCAAACCTCACTACGTTCAATCAATTATATTTAGCTTTTTATTTATAATAGAACCAATTGCTACACTTCTTTCTTTTGTATGAACACGAAATTCTTTGGCTTAAGCACGGAGAGTCTTTCTTCGGTTAGCAATTGCGAACCAACATCTGTTGTAAAAACATTTGAAGAGTGGACTTGAATAATAAACGAATATTTAAATATTCGTTTGGAACTTAGCCCCTTCTAGAGGACATGAGAAGCATGCTATTTAACCCCCTTTTAAGGAAAAAAAATAAAATTTCCTGTTTTTGGTACTTAGCCCCTTATTCAAGTCCACTCTTCATTTAATGAATTCTATTTTACTCTCTTGAAATTAATGTACTTATATATTTAAAAGTACTAACATTGAATCTATTTACACATTTATACAGTAAATTCCTACATAATTGTAAATATGATTCTGCTTTTTGCAATCAGCAGTTTGTAAAGAAGTAGAGCTGATATGTAGTTTGATCAACCGAGGCCGACGACGTCACGGATTCTGTCGCCGGTGACTTTTTAAATATCATTTGAAATGTCATTTTTAAACGTACCAGCCAACGAACAATTGATTCTCATGTTCTCGTTAGCTACGACGGCATTCGCCCTGGCCAATAAAAGCATGAGTATTGATTGTTCACTGGCTAGTACGTTTAAAAATGATATTTCAGAAAGTCACCAGCGACGGAATCCGTGGCGCTGTGAGTCCGTAGCAGTTGAATTTGAGAACGTTCTCCAGGGTTTCGGGATTAAAAAACGAACGAATTTTAAATATCATCCGTCATTTATTTGCCAGCGCGAAGCGCAATCGCCTTGCACACTTTTCTCGCGCTTTTTTCATAGCACCCTCGATATTAACCCTAGAACGGTACACATGGGTCACAGGTACCTACCCAGAGGGTTTCTGATTTTTTCAGCTTTTTCCGACGTTTCTCTTCTTCTACAGCACATAGTTTGTTAACGTGTACCGTTATAAGGGTCAAAATACATATATGTGTACCATTCTAGGGTTAACGAACCGAACGGAAGTCTTATTAGAATGACAATTCTATAATCACCGCTTATAGGTATTCAGAGACATCGTTATTAGAGAGAACCCGTATTGCTCTCTTACTCGCGCGCCTTTATACCTATATTGATTTTTACTCTGCGTTACGGTAAATAGACTAAAAAAATAGCACACACGCTTCGAGGCTCCTGATAAGCCGGGATAAAGAATTGCCTAGCCGCTCTGTCCGTCGGTGATTGCACCGCTCTTATACAACTACATTTATTCTTCGTCACAACAACCATTTTAGAAAGGTTGAATCTCCGTAAACAATCGAAAATGGTCGCGACAGCTTGCGAAACGTACGAAAAATGTATTACGTATACCACGTACCTCCGTTAGAACAATCAAACTAACAAAACTTTTAAGCTTCGCGGCCATTGTCAGTATGGTTATAAGTATCGCAACTCTTAGTTTCCAGGTGGTAATCGCATCCAAATTTATTTATTTGCCGATGTTCCATAAACATTGCAGTTTGCTTCGTCTGGCCGGATGACCTCATACTGATGAAGTAAATTGCAGCATTTGCAAAGTGTCGAAAAATAAATAAATTTAGACGCAGTTACCATCCGAAAACCAAGAGCAGTAATACTCATAACTAATCAAACTAACGTTTGAAACATTTTTTTATAATATGTTCCTCCACTGTAGAGTCAACCTAATAGTAATACGCAACGGTAACGCTATGTACATACATATTCGCACGCTATGTATACTTGTCATAATATAAGATGTCTTAACACAATCAGGATTTTCTCATTGAACGGATCGATTGGACAGCGATAAGCGATAAACAGTTGACGCGTAATTCAGCAAACACCAGTTTACGTATAAACGTTTTATTAATAAAATTATCAACCGCTGCGAGCCGCCACGATTTTCAAAATAGCGATCCTCTAGATTAGAAAAGACTCGAGGCGATACAATCGTTTTTTTTAACAGTTTATCGCAATACCAATAAGACCAATCCTTGAGACATCCTAGATCCGACGAGAAAGCATCTTTGTGTAAAAATAAATATCAACATCAAACGAAATTCTCTTGCTACCTACGAATTCCCGGTAGATCGTGCGTTATTTAGGCCCGGTTTCGCAATCGAAGGTTTTAGAGTTAAACCTGATTTAAGCGCGGAAAGAGTCAATAACTTGCTGGACTTTTGAACTCGAACGAATAGGAATTTTGTCTGTTAACTCCGAAATTTCTATCTACGGAGTGATCTCGAAATGAGTTTACACTGCGAATCTCACGTCACCGACAGCCGAATCATTTGGTTATTGCGGTAAAGGCCCGATTAACCGCAGGCTCACGCAATAACGAGCGTCATAAGTATGTACATCTTATGCATACATCATATGGTTTTTCGAAGGCGATACTTATGGGACATTAACGACAATATCTATTACTGGCGACAAATAGAATTTACTCTTTCCTATCGTATTTCTCACCGAAAGATCTTCATTTTCTGGATAGAAGATAATCTAATAGCCGTTAAGTGATAATCGACCATAATTCTTGCTTTAAATAAAAGCATGCTTTTTTAAGAGTCAAGATGATCATGAACCCATCTTCCGATTGGCTCTATCATTTATACAATTATACTTTCATATCGTACCATGGAACCCCATTTAACTTCAAAGTACGGCGCCAAGTGGCCTCACGTATCTTTGAAAATATGAGGAGGAGAAAGAGTAATTGAAAGATAATTTCAATAGCGTAAACGCGTGCCGCGTACTCGCGGACTTGCACATGGCGTCATATCAGAGTCAACGTCTTAACTTGTACTAGAGAAATTCTATCCACGCGCCCTGTTTACTTGTACAGTGTCTGGTACACGCATTAGTTCTGAAAAAATAAATTAATAAAAAGGCCATCATATGTCGCTTGACCAAACTCTACTTCGTAATTAATGACTGAAGTATAACGTCCTGCAAAAAATTGGCACCTTTCTTCAATTAGAAGGAATATATTACGTTCCCCTTATGCTTTTATCCATTGCTCAACGTACTCGAGAGCCCCGTGAAGTATCTTCTTCTCTGATACTCTCAACTGAACTGCCAGCTTTTTCGCCTGGGGCAACGTAGTGTTTAATAATTCCAAGTCTTCCTAAAATAATACACATATTCAAATATCGAACCCTGAAATATAAACAGGACGGTTGTAGCGTTATTAAAAGTCAGTTCGTCGATTATCAGGTTAAAATTGATCCCGGTATTAAACCTTTGAACCACTGATTATAATTGTTCATTATAAAAGATGAATTTCAAAACGTGATACGCGGGAGTTGCAGGAGCATTTACTTCAAAATGAATTATACAGTGTCTTTCGCTCAAGAGAGTAATAGTCGGTATGGCTTAATCTGTTAATACTTACATATTCTATCGATTAACGAAGGATCGACGGAACATAAATTAATCGACCCCTGCATTCCCCCTATGCTTTCCGATTGTAAGCTACACTCACAAGAGCAGCGTGCTCAATACTTGTTCCGTTGATCCTTCATTGGTTGCTAGAATAATTATAGACTAATTAGGTCAAACCGACTATTACTATCCTGAGCGAAAGACCCTGTATATATCCCGTAGAATTTTAATCAAACCATTGTCTTACTCTAAAAATAGACCAACTGGGTTTAAGCGACGTTAACTGTTGATAAAACTAGCTTTATATCAATTTATTCAATCTTTTAAATAACGCGACGAATCCTAAAAATATTTATTTCTCGATAACTGTTGAAGACGTACCTTCAACGTTGTCGGATAGTTGGCAATTAGAAGTTTTAACCTGGTGAGTAGAAACTTCCTAACATTTTCTTCGACGACCGTTTCCAAAGCGCAATCCATGTGTTTCAAGTCGAAGACTTTATCGGACTGAAGCCAATGATCGAGCTCGGTCTTGCGCATGCTAAAGACTCGAAGAAACGCCAATAGCAAATCCGAAATCGGTTCGGTTCCAGGTTTCAGTAGAAATTCTCCCACCGAAGGTAGGCTTAATTTTTCCAAAAGTTCGATACGCTCTTTCTGAAGGGAATCGGCTTTGCTGATTCCAAGTCGAAGTTTGAATCCATCCTATAGTTAAATATTTTTTTCATAGAGGTGGAATTTCTAATGTTATATGGATTTTTCCAGCATATCTTTGAGAATGGGCGTAGCTTGTTTCAAACTCGTTGATCAATAATAATTTCGGCACCACGGTTCTGACGCACGGAGGTCGGACCCTGGAATACCGCTTTTCGATAATTTCTTTTAGTTATGTAAAAATTGGTAAAGGATAATCACCTAAAATATAGTTTGACAGGAAGCTTATATCATTTTTAAAAAAGCATTTAAGTTTTGAGTCGTGGTGATTCTGTGCTGCATCTAACACAAAACGGATGAATAGGTCTTTTTGAAAAATATGTAAAATGATGTAAATTATTACATAACTTTTGTGGGCAATACGGGAACAACGATATAAACGCCATGTAGTACTTCATTATCCCCCTCTCTTTTGATATTAACTTCCTCTACAAAATCTCCACTCGAAGAATATTGATTTCTGTTTATAAGTCAGCACCGGTCTACCTAATATGTTATCGTGTTAGACTTTTAGACTGAATAATTTGCAGAGGTCGAGAAGTGTGCTCAATCGAATGAAAATAATCAATTCTCAGATCTATATACGCTGGATGTCACTCGTTCATAACATACGTGCGAGTGAGAATGAAAACGCGATCCACAAAACGTGTCCCCCGTGAGATTGTCCCTGCCGCACGCTTCTGGCAGATGAAGAAGTCCGTGAAAGTCGGAGAATGCGCGACAAGGATGCCGTCAATAAGAAAACCCGTTTTACAGTTGGCGCGTTCTTACTTGCACTTATACGCTTCCTCTAGAGAAGTAGGTCAGTTCCGCTCTATGTATATTAATTTTGCTTGTCTCAGAAGATCTATCAAATCTCCCAGTTTACGAGCAATCTGAAGACGTGATTTGAGAACTCGACCTATTCGAAATATATGAGCCCCCTATTAGAAATAGTTCCAGGTGATTTATTTTTCTTTGATCGGTAAATAATTAAGAAAGATAGTCGACATCGAATTCTTAGAGAATCGAATTTCTTTTGGGAACTACCGATTCTTTTATTGCAATTAGGTGTGTGGTAGTAAATACAGGCTTCACAGTGTAGGGACAAAGCAGTTTTAGGGAAATAAAGACATGGTTTCAGACTTTTAGGGACCACGTTCAAAGCGCTTATACAAATAACTCATATGGTTTGTAGAGGACTAGCATCATAAGATAACTGTCCTAATAGCCGGACGGCTAAGCCCAATATCCAGACAGACATAAAAATTCATACAGCGCAGATTTTACTCAGGGGTCTTTACCAGTGACGCTTCTTTTATACATCTTTAATATATTGACAATTTGTTTCTACTAATCTTTCCTTCTTATTCTATTCAATAATTTGAATTATGCTCAAATATGTCCGGCTACTAGGACGTATCCTACTATTGGGACAGTTACCTTATATATCAAATCTGTTACTGATTAATTGCTATCGCAAAATCTGCTGCACTCATCAAGTAAGGCTTATCGCCATAAAGCTACTTCAGTCTTCAGTACTTCACTGACAGGATATCTAAATATGCTGATACAGAAATATCATAAGTATCTATATGAATCTACATAACATCTATATAAATGAGTACCGATTAGAAAAATTGTAGATATTTCAAAGTACTTTGAAAGTTCATATCGATTTTAATTTCTTCTGCAGATTTTGATCCGCTATACTATTTTGTCTCTTTTTTAATTTTCTGCAACGCGCGTAAGTAGTGTAAATCTTTCGTTTTTTCTCTTCTTTCGTAGTCTTTTTAAGCCACTTTACATCTCCTAAAATATATCCTTGTAATCCATATCCTTGTAATCTCTTTTTTTCTTCGCAACACTTTATTACCTTGTTAACTTCTATTTGCATCGCTTCTAAAGCATCGATATCATTTTTATAAGATCGTTGCACATCTTTCAACTTATTTTTCATTTTCTTAACTATCCGATTTTCCTTATCTAAACTCAAATGTACTGCATTTCATAAGCTGTATAGGTACCTATAGGGATAAGGACTTTTAGGGTCAAGTTGTCAATTTTAGGGACTTTTAAGGCCAATTCAACCAAGTCCCCTCAAACTTAAGTGACACTCAACTGCTATAGAGTAACCAATAGCAAAGCAATTTGCAGCAGCAGCTACTTTATTATTGGCTGCTCCATAGGAAATAAGTGTCACTTAAGTTTGAGGGGACATGGTCGAACCAGCCCTTAGGGACTTCAAAAACAAATAAAGACTATAGGAACAATAAGGACTATCTGTGAAGCCTGTAAATAAAGAGAATTCAATCAAACGGAGAAGAATTTTTGCTGTTGACCAGTGGTATTTAGATTTACGCTACGCCCGTTCCCTAAATAGATGCTAGAGCATGACGTGTAAGTAAATTTTCGGTGAATTTTCAACAATAAATAGGAGAACATACGTAAAAAAAATGAATAAATTTTCCTTAAAACTTCTCATTCATTTGACATTCATTTCACAAGACACACAGGGCATTTCTTTGCAGAAAGCGCTGAACGCTAAGACTATAAACACTCTAATGTTCAAAGCCTACAAACCTAATTTAATAAAAGTTACAACGATAGCGAAAACTCTAATTATACCGAAGGAATTGACTGAAAAATGTGACAATCTTGGGACGTCTTTTACCTGCTTATTATCCATACAAACGAAGCCCGAGTGTACGAAGAAGTCTGAGTTCGTTCTAGGGCCGTAATTTATAAAAATCTGTTCACCGCTCTTGAAATCCCTCAAAGCGTAGCATTCACAGCAATTGGAGCTTTTGTTAAAGTCGGTGGTGATCTGAAAGGAAAACGAATCGACGCTTTATCAGGCACTAGATAGACAACAGTTAATTAAGATAAAGATTAATTGTAGCGAATCACGCAAATTTCACGGAAGAGAAAAGAGTTTAGACGCGGTAAACGATTTGTTTCAGAATCGACTGCGAAAATGGGCGTACCATTTGTCAAGCACGCTGGCCAATAGCGAGTCGACGCTCTCGCAGAACAAATTCCCCTTCCTCGTCGCCTCGATCAGACTGCCGATTAGGCCAGAGAGAGAGGGAAGTTATTTTTGATAACATGGTGCTCGTGGAACAAAATGCCCTAAAGCTGATTTATGCAGGATTATTTAGCTGTTTTGGCCCTGATTAACATACTAAAAGTCCCCATCCCTCAGAGGGTGCAAACAACCCCAAAACTACCTCTAAAGGTACATTTTTTAGTTCTTATCAAATATTTAAAAAACTACTCCTTTTTTGAAAAAATGTAACAGACCAAAATGAAAGCCAATAAAATTACCTACAATTTGGTGTATATATGTACACAATTTGAATAAACCAGTGGTGTATAGCAAATGTCAAGTCATTAAATATTTTTCGGCCTTCAAAAAAAACACTTTTTTCTCAGCGTAAATGCCATCGAATTATTTTCCCATGTAAAAGTACTCAAAAATAAAAAACAAGTAGTGTTAAATCAATAAAGTTAGGTACTTTTTTATTTCGAAGTGTTTCTGAAATGTAAGAAATTTTACAATCGGCCCTTCATTACGTAATAGGCATATGCTAGGCGGCTAAATGCAAGTGAAGACGGATAACATTTGGCCTTTCCACAATCAGTCTTACGGTAAATAGACCACAGCATGGCAATCATTAATAGGCCCCAATTTTTTTTAAATGAAAACAATAAAAAGTTGTTTATTTCACAACTAAGCCAACATCTCGAAACAGCTGATATTAAAGTTTTCCAAGCACATGAGGATGCAGATACACTCATAGTGGAGAAAGTTCTTGAAGCAAGAAAGTTAGAAGAATCGGTAACATTTGTTGGTGAAGACACTGATTTAATGGTATTACTGTTATTCAAATCAAAAATGGATAATATTTATATGTTAAGACCCGGCAGCACAACAAAACCTAATAAAACAACGAACATAAATGCGCTTCAAAATAAGATAGATACTATGCGTGCTTCGATTTTATTTTCCCATGCCGTTTTTGGATGTGATACTACCTCGGCAATTTATAAAAAAGGAAAGTTGTCTACATATAGGCTTTTAGAGAAACATCAGGACCTACAAGCCAAAGTAGCCATTTTTTAAATCCCACTGTAGACAAGAAGGATATAATCGCTATTGGAGAAGAGTTTCTATTGGCTCTGGATGGTGCCAGAAAGTCAATAAAAACGCTAAATCAGCTACGCTTTATCAAATTTCGCAACAATGCATCAAGACAGAGTTTAAGTGCAAACTTCTCATTAGCTTCTTTACCACCGACATCAGATGCAGCCGCTCAGCACAGTTTGCGGGTATATTACCAAATCCAGGAATGGCTGGAAAATGAGTTGGAAGCTACCTCTTGGGGATGGAGAAAGCAGGGAGAACTTCTTTTACCAATAACGCGCGACCGACAAACCAATTGCACCAGAATTCATCCTAAAATTGATATTCTTTAACTGTAAAACTGATTGTGGAAAGCTGTGTAAGTGTAAGAAATCTGGTCTACACTGTTCAAATCTGTGTGGGCAATGCCAAGGACAGTCTTGTAGCAATATATTTCAACCTGCTGAAACGAAGACGACGAAGAAGACGATCTAGATTTTTTATTGTACATGTATACTCTAATGTAAGTACGAGTATTGAAGTATATTGTTTTTTGAGCGTAGGAAGATAAATGAGGGGGTCAGAAGCCAAGGGGTCCAAGTAGAAATACAAGTTTTCCGAGATGCTCCACATTAAAGTATTCTTGTTCTTTAAAAATACCTGCAATTTTCCTTTGCCTCAAGTGTATTGGGATCTGACATGTCTCGATACGCCGTCTGGTGGCGAGAAGTGAAACTATTCCTAGCATACCGTTTAGTGGGTTAGCTAGTGACTGGCATTGGATTAATGTATGTATGTCGCGTATTCGCCCAAATGCTTCTCGCACTTGGGCCGTAGACCGGTGCAAGGGAAAAATTCGACACTCCTTGGGACCCTTTGAGTCATAAATTAGATCCGGGAATGTTCCTCAATGCCACAGGGTCCCGTGTAAAAGTACGTCGGCCGGGACATAGGAACCGAGCACTAGAGTTTCCTCGGGATTTACAACGCTTAATCCTGCCTTCTGCATTTCCCTGGAAATTTCTTCGCGTTGCGTAGTTAGCACCCCCACCCCCGGTCGTAAGAGAAAACTAAAAAAGTCATACAACAAGCTCCTAGTCGAAGAGCGTCCAGTACGTTCAAAAACCTCGGAGCGAACAGAGAAATGGAAGGTGTAAGATTTTCGCCACATGGCAAATCCAACAGTAAAGTTTATTGTTACGTGAATGGCTGTAAGAGTAACTGAAAGAAAAATCCAGACGTTCGTTTTCACCGTTTACCAGGTGCGGGCAAAGAATGTGTGTATAAGGAAAATTTTTTCGGAAATTTGGAAAAAGTTGATCGGTTAAAAGCGTGGAAAAATGCCCTAAAAATGGTTCGTACTTCGAACAGTATGCGAGTATGTTCATTACATTTTTAAAAAACGGATTATATACTGCCAGGTATGTTAGAATATCATCAACTTTTTACAGCGTTAAGCTGTATTTTTGCGGATATTTTATACGACAAAAAATGTCAGTTTCGAAATAATTTGTTACATAGCATTATCAATTTTATTGATTTGTTGTAGATGTAGAGTGCAAAATAAGACATCTAAAAAAAAATGCTGTTCCCTCGTGCAATTTTTTTCTCCTTGGCCCGCTGTACAGGAACACACAACACTTTTGATAGTCCCATCTTTAATTTCGCCTACAATGTTGTGCACATGTCCTCTGATGTCAGAGGTTTTAATACACATACTTATATAAATGGAAGACCGTTGACAGACCCCAGTCTCTCCTGATCAACACCACATTTTAAAATATAGCCAGCGCGTAACACTCTTTCACCTTTGATAAAATTTCTTTGAGCAGGGTTTGTACCTGCCCAAGAGCAAATCGCGTTCATAGTTAAAGCCATTCGTAAATGTCCGGGAACACTTAGAATGAGTGCGATGCTTGCGCAAGTGAGGAGCAGGAGGAGATACGAACACGATAACGAATTTTTCACGACTGCCGGGAAACGGCTCGCAAGGAATGCCGTATGCTTCGGCACAAGGGCGGGTTTTTTCCATTTCACGATGTGAGAAGAAAGTTTCGAGAAAGTGGAAGAGTTAAAACGTGAAAAAGACTCCGGGGTTGCGCGCAGATACCTACGTCGACGTTCCGTGATGCGCCCGTCCAGGGACAGACATATACGCGTCTCGAAGGCTGAATTTATATTTATGGGAGGTCAACCCTGGACGATAACGGAGGGTAAAGGTTGCTCATGTCCTCCCGCGAGTCTAGTGAAAGTTGGAAAGGATTCACGGAGCCCTGCGCGTGCCAAAACAATAAATAATGACTTTACTCCCATAAGACTCTGTGTCGGTAGTATACTCATTCCGGCCATATTGGATTTTTCGAACTAAGCTCCTCCCCCATGTCAGATCCCAATAAGGTGTATGAATAGTTCATACAGCTTATATATTTGAGGCAAAGAAATTGCAGGTATTTTTAAAGAACAAGAATACTTTAATGTGGAGCATCTCGGAAAACTTGTATTTCTACTTGGACCCCTTGGCTTCTGACCCCCTCAAATATTTGATATATACTTTTAGTATAATAGATACGATTCTTTAGCCATATTAATGCCATTTTTGAACCGACTTTAAAACTTCACTACACGCCACTGCCCTAATTTTGATTGGATTTTCTCCAAGTGTAAATAAATAACACAGCTCCATAAAAAAAATCGAAAAAATGCTTCCTCTGACCAGACCAGTATATCTTTATGTTTTTGGGGTCGCTGAATCTGAATCCGGTGTCCGTTTGTCTCCATCACGTCACATTTTTTTTAATCTCAAAAAACCATCAATAGATCATGATTTTCAAAAAGTTAATGGACTTAAACCAAATTCGCTATAGGGGGTTTTTTGGGTCGGTGATCACGAATCTGAGATCGGATTTCAAAAATTCAAGATGGCGGATCCAATATGGCGGACGAGATTTTTGAAAATCGACGGATTCATGCCGAATTTGGTATACGGGGTTTTTTTTGGTCGCTGATCATGAATCTGAAGTCAGATTTTAAAAATTCAAGATGGCGGATCCAATATAGAGGACGAGATTTTCGAAAGTTTTGAATTTTTGGAAATATAACTTCATATTCGTCATCAGCGATCGAAAAAACCCCCCTATACCAAATTTGGAATGAATCCATCGATTTTCGAAAATCTCGTCCTCCATATTGGATCCGCCATCTTGATTTTTAAAAATCTGACTTCAGATTCATGATCAGCGATCCAAAAAAAAACCCCTTATACCAAATTTGGCATGAATCCATCGATTTTCAAAAATCTCGTCTGCCATATTGGATCCGCCATCTTGAATTTTTGAAATCCGATTTCAGATTCGTGATCAGCGACCCAAAAACCCCCCTATAGCGAATTTGGTTTAAGTCCATTAACTTTTTGAAAATCATGATCTATTGATGGTTTTTTGAGATTTAAAAAAAATGTGACGTGATGGAGACAAACGGACACCAGATTCGGATTCAGCGACCCCAAAAACATAAAGATATACTGGTCTGGTCAGAGGAAGCATTTTTTCGATTTTTTGTGTGGAGCTGTGTAATTTAAACTTCAATTGTTCTAAACAGAACAATTCAAACCAATTACATCATTTTTGAGTATTGAAAAATCTGTATCGTCTTCGGACACTTGCTGCACGCCACTAACGTAACATATTTTGACATACATACATACATATGAAGGGTACAGGGGTAAAAGGGGGAATGTCAAAAAAAATGTACAGGACAGTAAATTTGCGCACGGACGCGTTCCATCTATTTGCCTGTTACGCTAAAATTTTTAACGTCTGTATCTCTTGACTGTACCTTTTTCTGCCTGTAATCCTTTGCCAGCTAAAAGAATGCGAAATTTCAACTGGATGGCGTAGAAATCACGAATTGGCTGAAATGTGACATTCCCCCTTTTACCCCTGTACCCTTCATATATAGATATGTTTACTTTTATATTTATATTTTATTTTTTATATATATTTATATTTATTATACATGTATATTTTTTACTTTTTTCGCAATGTTTTAACATTCCATTGTCTTAAATAAATTAACTGGAAGTATTTTCACTGCGTAAAACGTAATATTGAGGGTGGATGTACGTTTCGCAATTTTAAGCGCTTCCAGCCCGCCACTGGTTTCCAACAAATTATGCACTGCTATATACCATTTTATAGGTAATTTTATTGGCTTTCATTTTGGTCTCTTTCATTTTTTCAAAAAAAAAAAGAGCCGTTGTTAAGATATTTGAGAAAATCTAAAAAAATGTACCTTTAGGAATAGTTTTGGGGTTGTTTGCGCCCTCACTTTGGTGACAAAAAGTCAAATTCGATATTCGTGCGTTTCGCGCAGTTTTGCGCTTCACGCACTCGTATCGAAAATAACTATTAGGGCATTTTGTTCTATGAGCGATCTTAAGGTTGTTGGCTCGTAACTGGTCATTTCGACATATTTTTTAACAATTTTTATGGCAGATAGTTAAAAAATGTTTATATTTTAATACGGCGCGACAATGAGAAAGAAAAGCTCGATTCGCGGAAGTCGACTCGCAATCGGCCAACGACCATGACCGATAGTTAAACACGCTATATACTTCTTCAAAACTACGAGTACACAGTAGAACCCTCTAATTACCCAGCCTCGCGATAAGCTAACTTCCTAATTCCCTCGTTAAAAACAGATGGAACTAAAGTTTCTATTCAACTGTGAAGTAACATTGCTCTTTAACGGTGAGGGGGTTGGTCGATGAGCTTAACTTTTGAATAATAAGAGAGATAAGTTAATTAGAGGAGTTTTAAAATGTATTATGTATTATCTTTGTAGTGAAAAATTCTTCCGAATTAGAGCCTTGCTACGATCGCTGATAAGACTACTATCCCTGTTAAAAAGAACACGTAAGATTCTTACAAAGTGATAAATTATATAAAATATATGAGAATTTATGAGGCTTTATGCGGTATTTGTTCACTTTATAAGATCTTATGATGTGTTCTTTTCAACGCAGGAATGTTAAAGATTGGCGAAAGAAATCAAACTTTCTAAGGCTCCAAAAAATTAATTGTTTGAAAATGATAGGACACGTAGTGACGACAGATTAGCGAGGACGTATTAACGTGTAAGACGTTAATTATATACTGATCAATATTTCAGTCTGATTTATAATTTTTCTAGCATTCTTCAGCATGATAAATGTCTTACGCATTTATCGGTGTATTTTATGTCCAACATTTATAGAGTATATTCTCATTAAGATTTTTCTTCCGCATTAATAACAATAAATAATATACTCACTCTCCCTTCTTCATGATTGCACATATCCCACATTGGGATCAAGGCGTGAATCATTTGTGACCCATCTTCGCTCGGAATCATGTTCTGCCTAGTCATTACCGTGGAAACTGCCCAGCTAAAAAATGCAATGATAAAACAAACATTTACAAGACGTTCCACGATATTTCTACGATTTACAGATCAAGGGAATAGATTATCCATAAAGCACACCATGAATATCTGCTTGGTTCTAAGGCTTCTTACATCGTATCATACACCCTCAAATTTTACGCATCCTCAAAAGAAAATAAATTGATTTTTGATTTCCAAAATATACGTATCGTTCTATATTACCGTACCTACCACAAAGAAAAGGCAAAATCGAATTCGCCGAATTCATCGAGAAACTCGTAAGATATTATTTATTCGATTTGTGTCCCAATTTTCTATTCGCGTAAAAAGAAAACGGGGGTATCGTCTTGCGAAACTTTGTAGTAGGGCACTGAGTTTGTAAACCAGGATTGATACGATGTTTATGACGCGAGGACTTTCTAATGGCTTCTTTACGTATGACCGATAATACGGAATCGATTGAAAAATCGGTCAGACTGAGAGGAGCCCGAGGCAAGGCCGGTTTTCGAGCTAACTTGACCTACAAAGCTGTGTGTGGAAATAAAAAATCGAACGTCATTATTGTTTTACCACTTCCGACTTTCTCCAGTCGGAAGCACAAGGCGAAAGATGACCCGCGTGTGGAATGTACAGTACGTAGTGATAAAAATGCAAGTAATAAGACGTATCTTGATTCAGGATGGCCCTTAGATATTTTTGCGTTAACCAAAATTGACGCATATAAATAAAGCTATCAGAGAATTTAATACACGTATACTGTAAGACCTTTTAAAGATCAACTTTACTTCTCTAAACGAAACTTCGTGCGTTCCCATTTCGAAATGAATAAAACAATCGATTAATTATCCCTGGAATGAAAACAAAAATTCATTCGGATAAAGAATTTTTCGGAATTCGGATTTTTAATTAGCTTGCTTATTTAAAAAATTACGAAATGAAAACTCGTTACATCGATATAAAAAAAACGGTTAACCAAATCCTAGATATCTGTCGATTATACTTCGGACAGAATCAGAGATCTTGCAAAAATAAAAGAATGCTTGATAAAAAAATTAAAATACAATTTCATCGGACCAAATAAAAATAATAATATTTTTGAACGTCGACGATATATCATGAAATGCATCGAGGTTCATAAGTATTTGTGTCTTATTCAAAACATAATTCATTTCTCTCCCATGTAACATACGGCACAATATACACAGAAATCGCAAGGCAACGATACGTGGCGATCTCTGTATGCCTCAAAATGTGCACAATACGTATAACTGTGTAGAGCAACGGGAAGGAAAAGCCGTAGGATGCGTTCCTCGCACGGGCACCTATACACGCTAGTGCATACGGGAAGGTCGTGCGAAGAATTGAAGATCGTGAGATCTCCTTCGCGTACACTTTCTACTAGAGAAGCTTCCAACGGCGGAGCAGTTTAGCCTCGGTGTAGGGTATCAACGCCTACACATTCGTAAATCTTTACTCTTTTTGATACTACCGTTAAAGTTGAATTCCACGTTAAAAAATGCTCTTCAGCGAGAAATTAAGCTATTATTACTCTCTAATTCTGTGAATTAGTGAAAATCATTGAAATCAAGATATATATATGGAGGGCTCAGAAGCCAATCAGTGTAAGTCATCAAATAAGTTAATGAGATAATTTAATATTTTCAAGTTGTTACAAATGGAAAGTACCACTTCTTATATCGATTTCGAACAAACTTTTTATTGAAAAGAAATACCTAAATAGAGTTTCTTCCATTGAAATGAAAATGAAAATTACAAACGTTTTTGAAATAACTTGTGGAAATTTGACTTACACTAATTGGCTTCTGAACCCTCCATATGGTATGTACATTGAAATCCGGTGAAGATAAGATCACTGTAATTTAAGTAACCTTTAGTCAATGGATTTTTAGAACTATTCGCTGATTTTGAGTTATTACTGATTTTCATACTGATTCAGATGAGAGTGGATCCCGAAAATTGAAACGTTATCTTGGCGTAGCTGAAAAATATTAGGAAGCGCTGCCGTGCATAATATTTAGGTCGTACTATTACGTACCCTGTGATAAAAAAACCCATATAGATCCATATAAATTCCTTTAGAAACCCCATAACTCCATTGAAATCTAAAAAGAAGAAATCGAAATTTATTCGATTCTATGTACATATGTAAAAACAAATAAAATCTCATAAAAATGAATTCCGTTCTATTGGTAATTATCAATAGAATGGCATTTATATTTATCACTTGGTTAGTACCAATAGAACGACGTTCATCTTTATGGGAGTTTACTTGTTCTTAGATATACGCATAAAATCCCATGAATTCCGATTTATCCTTCCCAGATTTTAATGGGCGGGTATCTGGATTTGCTATTTCAAATACACATCATGTTTCCATGAGAAATTCTGCAGGATTCCTGTATGATTTAGTTTTTTTTTTCAACAGGGTTTATCTATTTTATTTTGTCGCAAAAAACTCGGAACACGAGTTCATTTGTTTCGTTGTATTTTAACACTAAACATACCGGTACTTTACACCTACCTATTCTTACCATGAGGGGTCATTTGACCCCTTATGAAATAAATGTTTATTTTCAGAAAGAAATTCCTAATTTATTAAAGGAAATAATTTGCAACATAATTTATGATTTCTAATAAAATAATCAAACACATTTTTATTTCTGTAAACAAAATAATCAATTAATTCCTTCTTTTACAGATAGTTGGTTTCTCCTTCGTACGCATTTCCCGCAGACAAATCTTTTACACATTATACAAGTTTGAATTGTTTTATTGCCTGTGCACAATCTTACTTGACATTTCTTCCGTGATTGCGAATTATTGTTGGAATTGCTTGGTATTCCTTCTGGTTGGTTTTCTTTTTCTTCTTCGTAAAATTCGTGGTGTTACAGTAAAACAGAAGGTCAATTGAATATAACAGAAATTGTCACAATGTAACGGAAACTGTCATGTCACTCCTTGTCGAACTTGATTTTTTATACGCTCTGATCTTTGCTCTTTGACTCAATATACGACTGCATTTCTATTTGGTTTAGCTATAGAGAACTAGTAGTATACTGGGAGGGAGCAGTGCTTGTTTCTCCGATAAGAGTCTTGTTTGTTTATGCGTTATGTCCTATGGACCCGATCCGGCCGTCCAAGTGCTCGCGCCGAAACCACACACATATGAGGTTTAGATAAATAAAACCTTCATTTCAGAAGCATATTTGAGTTTAGAACTAAGGCTCCAGTTGGAGAACTGCCGACAAATACGTAAACTTCGTATGGGGTCAAATGACCCCTCGTAGTACGTAAGGTAGGTAAAGAATTTTTTGCTATAAAAAATAAGCTACGAGAAAAAGGGAGAGCGAGAAATTGAATAATCAGATGATATAAGAATTTACAGAAAGTCAAATGAACGAAAGAAATAACAATGAATGTACGATTTTAAAGTAAATTTTGAAAGGGGTCATTTGACCCCGCTTGGTACGTTTAGTGTTAAGTTGCACGTATGTAAACTTCTATGATAGAACGATTAAATACCAGCGAGAAGACAGCCATATATGGTACTCGTATTAACAGTCTACCTGATTCGTAACATATACTGCACTACTAACAAGGAAAGTACTGGAGGTGTACCTCACCGATTTTCTTCATTCTGCGATATATTGTAGTATATCAAAAAAACATTAGACACGTATTTTTTGTACGTGCTAATTCGGTCATTTAAGGGGTGAAAATCACTCCTAAACTTGACCCCCTAAAACCAATTTTCTACGATTTCTCAAAAACTACGTTGAATTTCTTATGGCCGTTTTACCAACAGGTATAAACGCGGTATAGTGCTATACTGAGAATACCCATAAGGCTTATTGCTGGTTATTCTCAGTATAGCGCTATACCGCGTTTATACCGTGTTGGTAAAACCGGCCCTTAATGAAACAAATTGAATATTATTCCTTATCGAATATTCAATTTGTTTCATTAAGAAATTCAACGTAGTTTTTGAGAAATCGTAGAAAATTGGTTTTAGGGGGTCAAGTTTAGGAGTGATTTTCACCCCTTAAATGACCGAATTAGCACGTACAAAAAAATACGTGTCTAATGTTTTTTGATATACTACCACATATCGCAAAATGAAGAAAATCGGTGAGGTACACCTCGAGTACTTTCCTTGTAAGTACACAGGGAATAACTGACATCTCAAAATGAGTGCAAAAATATGCTTTAAAATGGTCCAAATACCAGAATTTAAGAAAAAAGAAAAATATCACAATATACTTACTAATTTTTATTTAGAATTTCATAACAATTTTCTTCTATGTTAAATATTTTATGTGGATCATTTTGAAGCATATTTTTGCAATTTATTTGAAATGTCACTTACCCTATTAGTGCTTAGCACGGAAGAAAGGAAGTAATTGTGGTAACTATTTTGGTTACGACTATTCGACATTGGTAATCAGCAGTAGTTTACTATAATTCTAACAACTATAATACAGTTATAAGTTGCATTAACTAAAAATAGTTACGAAAACTATAAATAAATTAGCACTAATTATTAAACTCGAATAGTAGTGACCAAAATAGTTGCCACGACTGCTTCTTTTCTTTCCACGATACTTACATATACGTTACAAACGCGCGAAGAAAGAAATAATTATAGCAACTATTTTGTCAACGACTATTCGAACATTGCAATCGGCAACTATGAAAAATCAGTGCCGATCGTCGAACTGTCTTCACCCAGAAAAATTGTCACGACCACATTCCTTTTTCTCGGTGCAATAAATAGTTCACATCGGTGCTAATTGGCATAGCTAAAAAATGATTTTAAAAAATGTCGAATCACTCGTCATTCGCCACACTTCACACATGTATGCAGATACATCAATGTTGAACGATTGTCGAACATAACTTTCGAGATTCGCCAGCAGTCGCTCGCCGGATATATTTACTTCGGACGGTGAACGCAACATCGAAATCAAGATTTGCACGTATACGCGCAGTGGCACCTGTTCCTTTCCACGCACACCTTCGTGAGATCGTGAGATGAAATTCATTTTCAAATGTGAAGGAGAAAGAAGGAGCGAGAGACTATCCGTCTACAGACCTTTAGTCGAGAGACTCCTTAGGTTTCACCGACTTACTTACTACGGTGGCGAGAGAAAACCGCATCAGTTCGCGAGAAGAACTTACCGGGAGCGGTTCGATTTAGCCGCGTCGCGATATATACGCGGGGAAGTAAATAAATAAAGCGTAAGACCTAATATCTCCTAGCGCATGTGTGATGTGCCGGGACACCAGCGAAGACTATACTAAACAAAAAAACTCGTTTAAAGCTCCGCGATAAATCCGATAAAGTAAGAAAGAGAAGTAAACTCGATCGAAACTTACGCTACGACGAGAACGGTGTGAAAGGAAATCAATTAAAAGCGAATGGACGTCGGCGCCGTCGGGAAATATGGCGCAGTATTTGTCGTGTGTTTTTCTTTGAAAGTTTACAATCATTAGACTCCTAAACGAAAGTGATATACGTACACGTGTGTACATATCTAAGGTGCGGAAGCATCATACGCATTTTGCAGTGAAAATAAGAATAGGAGTTAAGAGTGTAGACCGTGTCAACAATTTCCGCAACAAAAAGTAGTGCAACTGTATATGAATCTCGAAAAACTCGTGGAACTGTGTAATCGTAAGAACGCGATTTTTCTGATCCTCTGTCTGATGGTGCTGTACGTGCACCTGTTCCTGCAGCCTGCCAAGAAGGGATCCGTCGACAAGAGGCTGTCTTACTGATTCGACCGAAAATCCGCTAATCGTACGACCAAATCTATGCGCGGCACTAGGTGCGAGACGAAAAAGTATGAGGCGTTAATGCGAGCATGCGTTTCTATCGCCACGATGAAAGTGTCGTGCGTCGTTTTATTGGCCGTGGCAAGTCGTCTCTGCGTCGCCGAAACTGGAAGTCCGAGGAACGTCCGGCGCTACGACGACCTGGTACGAATAGAATAAAATATAATACATACATACATACATACATGTATACATGCATCGTACAGGATTGGAGAAAAATGAATAGAGCGTAACTCGTTTCGAAAGTCGTACTGCGCGTGCGAAAAGAAAACGAGTACAGCGAGCGAGGGATTTTCGTCCCGAGAAATTTGGAGAAAAAATAATTGAAACTCGTTTAGAAGCAAAGAGAGAAAGTGGACACGCGCGCAGCGATCTCGGAAAGTTCGCGAGTCTTCATTTTACTCGGTTAAGAACAGCCTACAGGGTGCTCGCGAAGCACGAGCGCGCGGTTGGAATTGGCGATTAGAGAATATCCGAGATCATAACACGCCGGGAGAGTGGAAATCCACTTTCGACTTCCAGGCGATCCAGAAAGCTATATCCGAATCGTAAGAACTAAACTAGAGCTCGGCTCGGCGAAGAAACTATGAAGGCGTGTGGAAAGGGAAACTCGCTTTTGTTTCGTTTTAGCGAGTCGCGTGTTACTTTCGTATCATTGCGCAATGCTATATAAATGGCGAAGATTCTCGTTACACATGTGCATATAAAGTCTTGACGAAGATGGGTCTCGTGGAAAAGTATGCTGAAATAGAGTTTGATTGCCCTGTTGAAAAAAAAACCAATAGATCCTTATAAATAAAATCCTGTAGGAATATATCCCACACAATTCCCCCCTTATGGAAACATGACGTGTATTTGAAACAGCAATTCCAGTTACCCGCCAATTAAAATCGGAGAAGGATAAATCGGAATTTATGGGATTCTATACGCATGTGTAAGAATGAGTAAAATCCGATATAGATGAATATCGTTCTATTGGTAATAACCAATTGGATGATATAAACGCCATTCTATTGGTAATTACCAACTGGGTAATTACTAATAGAACGGCATTCATTTTTATGGAATTTTATTTGTTTCATCATAACATATGAGGCTAAATTTACTCGCTAGGAGAGAAACTTCAATCGCTATTACTTCATTATTTATGAACTTTTGACCTGCATATCGATACCTTACTTTGAAAACCTCGTAAGTGCAATTTTTGCCAAAAATGCCATTTATAGCTTACTGCGTTAAGGTTTAAAATCTGAACACACAGTAAGCTATAAATGGCATTTTTGTCAAAAATTGCACTTACGAGGTTTTCAAAGTAAGGTATCGATATGAGATTGAGACTTTGTTATAGATAAAAATGTAATATTCAGAAAAGTATTATATAGATATAAGCCAAAAGCCCACTCTCTCACTATTTAGGTATATAGCCTCACTATCTATACCTATATAGTGAGATAATAGTGACTGAAGTTCCTTTCCTGGTGAATAAGTTTAGTCTCGTGTAATATGCGCATAGAATCTAATAAATTTCGATTTATTCTTCTCAGATTTCAATGGATGGGAATCTGGAATTGCTGTTTCAAATAGGTACATATCATATTTCTGTAAGGAATTGTATGGGATTTCTGAAGGATTTTTATATGGATATATATATGGGCTTTTTACCATAGGATTGATCGTTATTGGCTGATCTATCAAACTTGAACGTCCGACGGTCTAAAGTCTACTACAGCATATCGCCCTTTGCACCCAGTCTTAACTCTGATCCTACATGCATGACTGAAAATAACAAAAAATAAAGATATTAATGTTTGATTATATATTTGCTATAGTTAATTTTTCCGCAAAGATACACCGGACTGAGAGCTTTGCGCAAACGTATTTAACGCGAAATTCTACAGAGTTTCTTGATGTTATGCTTGAAAGCACTGATAACGAGTATTCGAGAAAACTAGAAAACCGATCGACATTTCATCGTTTCTATTCTATCGTGGAACGTATCGAATGACTATGGAAATGAAACCTCCGGTATACTCGCACCTGATTTGAATTGTGAACTGTTCCTCGTGAATTGTTTAGGCAAGTTAATCGAGCGAATATCTTAAGCGTGAATATACGGGGTGACGACGACTTTGCGATTGTACGTGAGTGTAGCACGCTCTGCGTCCTTCAAGGGCTTCCTTTTCTATTTGACACGCGTGACGGGAATCATCGAATGTGAGTCTCGCGCCCCTTGCTTGCTCTCCCGCATGTGATGGATCTTTAAATCTGTCCTACAGGAAATCTAACCTAACGTCACCACCTTAGATATTTCCTAATATAACAAAAAAATTTTGCAAATTTCGAGTTCTACAATCTTTGTTCTTAACTTTCTTCCCTCCGGCGAATAGGAAGCAAGATAAAAAGATTCTAAAAATTTGTTCAAAGTGTCCTTTAGATCACCAGAAATAATATATTTAAAATTAAACTCTATTCCAATTTTTTTGGCTACCCCGTTTTATGACAGATTGACTGTACTAACTGCACGGAGAAAAATGATTTTATAGTCCTAGCAAAACTAGGTTTTGCTGAAAACTTGTTACTATCGTGACGAAAATATTATATGTGGCAGTAAAAGATGTCCAATACTAGTAAAATTATTTGTGGGATAGCAAACATTTTTACTGAAAAGATTTTACTGTGATTGCAGTTACATTTGCTATTACTGGACATATCTTTTGCTGCCACAGATAATGTTTTTGTCGCGGCAACAAAAAGTTCTCAGCAAAACCTAATTTTGTTAAGACTGTAAAATCATTCTTTTCCATGTGGTCATTTTGAAAATCAAGTCGCCGTTGCTTCTTCGTTTTTATTTATAGACGAGCGTTCTATTCTTTTTTCGACTTTCAACAGTAGGTACGAAATTACACACTAAATTTTGATTCACCCTACCTAGAATGGTTTCTTGCCCTGGTAAACTCTTCTATCGAATAGGCAATATATTGCAGGAGTTCTAGTTATATTATAACATCTCTTATGTAGGATTTATTTCGTTTCCTGTTTATCGGGGGAAAAAAAATGTAAGGTCAAAAATTGTGGAACTCGAAATTTGTAGGATTTTGTAAATCTCTCAGGCCGCGAACTCTCTGTAGTTAGTTCCCAAAAAGATAGAGAGCGCCAGTTTTCAAAAGTTATAAACAATATATATGTTTGTAATAGAATTTTTCGAGATATATGTACAAGTTTTATGTGAACTAAAATTTCAATTTAAATCAATTTTTGAAGGTCGAAATACAGAGAAACTGATTTTTTAAAACTTTGGCGCCTTTTATCTTCCTGGGAACTAACTACAGAGAGTACAGCCTCAGACAAAAAATGTTATAAATTTTCAGCTCTACAATTTTTTTACCGTATACTTTTTTCCCTCCAACGAACAGGAAACGAGATAAATCGATTCTAAAATTTGTTTCAAGATGGTACTGAAGGGACACAAGGTTGAATACGGGAACTTGGGATTTTACCTTCTTGACCATCAGAAACAACATATTAAAAATTTAGTTCTACCCAAATTTTTTTATCTCAAATGACTTATCGACTGTACTAAGTCCATGGATCCTATAAATGAGGACCATATATTGTTCACGTTCAAACAAAACTCACGTGACATAAATATAAGTGAGCAATTCTCTACTTAAATAAAGAAAACTCCTACATTCTATATACTGAGACCGCGAAAACTGCGTTTTTTTAAATCTCGAAACACGTATTCGAAAACTTCAAACTCTATTGGACGAAATAGCGGGTATGCGATAGTCTCGTTTAAAACTCGATGTCCCCGTCGACCCGTGGAATTTGCCATGGTTTCTTAATTACCACGAAACTTTCTTCCCGTGGTCGTTGAACTTCTTTAGAGACTATTTACGTTCGCACGGCTCGTTTGGCACTTGCCGCCGTAACGCGAGAGGAATCTAGAGTTTGGCATTCCCCGATAGTATCTGAAGCAAGTATTACAGCGTGTCTTTCTTCGGTGATCCTTGCAAAAAATTCGAACTCTGCTGTATTATGACGAATATAACGACGTTTCGGATTAATCCGATGAAACATGATAATGGTCGGTACCCCTTGACGTATTAATTTGTAAAGTATACAAAGCCGACGCGTGAAATAGTCGTGGATCTCACGAATTGCAGTCAACTTTCTCTCATTATTTGCTACTCTCTCTATTGCTGGGCCTAAAGGCCCATTGAAGAGATACTCGTAGAATATTTACCTATCAACTGGCAACTCGGATACGAGGGAAAGGAGGAATGGCATTATTCGAAAATTTTAAGTATCCTGTCTTTATATATAATACATTATAAAGTATCCTAAAAACTCTCTTGGTTTATTAAGAAATCAACAAATTAAACAATTTAAACGTTTCTAAATTCGTATATGAAACGTTTATTTCGAAACGGGAGCCAACTAACATTTTTGCCTATCTGGGTCATTTTCACGGAAACCATAACAGACTATCTCTAACAAATTACGGAATCATCGTTCGGCTTAGAGTAAATGACAGCAAAGCTACATATATATATTGAACTGTATTAAGCCATTATATAACTTGAAACTTTTTAATCCTTTTTTAAAACTTTTTAACCTACCAACGGAAAGTGAAATTTCACCTCCGTGAACCTTTGAATGGGAGGCAGTTCACGGAGGTGAAATCTCACCACCCGTTGGTAGGTTAAAAAATTAAAAAAAAAGGATTTAAAAATGTCAAAGTATATAATGGCTTAAGAAAACTTCGTAAGTACAACTTTTGACAAAAATGCCATTTATAGCTTACTGTGTGTTCAAATTTTAAACCTTAACGCAGTAAGCTATAAAAGGCATTTTTGTCAAAAATTGTACTTACGGGGTTTTCAAAGTAAGGTATCGATATGTAGCTTTGCTGTCATTTACTCTAAGCTGAACGATGATTCTATAATTTGTTAGAAACAAGTGTGTTACGGTTTCCGTGAGAATGACCCATCTGTATAAGGTCATCAGCCCTAATGAAGCAAACTGCAATGTTTGCGAAACGTCGGCAAACTACTAATTTTGGACGCGGTTACCACCCGGAAGCCAAGAGCAGTAATACTCATAACTATAATGACAATGGCCGCGAAAGCCTAAAAGTTTTTATTTTTTTTCTATTTTCAGTTATTAAGCAACTTTTCACGCTTTCTCATAGCAGAGACATCGTTACTTTGTCGTTGAAGAGAAAAATGACAAAAATGTTCGTTATAGATCCCGCTTTGAAATAAAGGATTTGAATATTTCAATTTAAAAATGGAAAATACTCTATTGGAAGATTTCATATGAAATGTGTGAAACGCAAAACCTCAGGCGTGCAAAATACCGAAAGTTTGACCCGCGACGTACACATACCAGCTAAATCTCAATATTGCATATCCATTGTACATCGTATACATTTGTACGATACAATTTTTTGGCCCAGTTTTGTATTTCTTTCAAATCTGCGCACCCGTTACACAAGGCGAACCGTACACGAGCAAAACTACAACGCACATAAAATAACGCCACGCATACTTTCAATACACAGCCTACGTGACTCATGTTCACTCGAATTCTTCCAGAAAGACCGACCAGAAGTGGATGCAGAGCCGTACAGCGTAGAATACGTCGAAGATGACGAGTACAGAGGCGACGATTCGATCGATCCCAGCACAGGTGGATTAATTGGACGCTGGAGAAACAACGGCGAAGCTTTGGAGCCGAAATGGCGCGACGGAGACTCCGTCCCCTTAGTTCCCTTCTACACCGCAACTATCCGAGACGAGAGCCATCGCGCACTACCAGCGAATGGAGCACCTGCAGTCTCCGTCGAAAATGAATATTCAACAGTGCATCGACCTCGAATTGAAGATGCGGCGTTTGACCGTCACGCGCCACTGAATCTGGATAAATTGACAAGCAACACCGAGCGTCGTCGCGCCGAGGACGTTCGCGACGACGGCTACGGCAAAGGGCACAGATATTTCGCGAATCACGAAAGGAAACTCGCGAGGAGGGAGAAGCATCCTCACGCGCAAGGAGAAGTGGACGAAGAGTTGCAACCAAATTCCAGGAGGCACGAAGCGTACGGAGTCGACGACGATTCGAGAAGTATAAGTGCGACTGGAAGGCGCAATCAGGTGGGAGACGGTGCGAGGACTCTGCGAACGAATATCAATTTAGACGGCGCGGTGTCGCGGTACCAAGAAACATTTCAAAATCATCCAAACCAGTACGAGCTGAACGACGACGAGTACGAAAGGCCGCGGCCGAGGAAACGTAGACCGCCGCAAATTCATGATTTCGCGGAGCTGAAAATATCCCGACCGGAGTTTCGTGGCGACAAAATTGCTCCCTTGTCGGAAGCGACGTACGACGACAACAGCTTCCCCATCGGCGAGAAAGGATCGAGCGGGAAGGTACCCAGGAAGCCCAATTACTCCGCGAAAGGTGCCGATCATCGTCGCGCGCCGATCGGCAGAAGCTCCGACATGCAAGCGAGGCTGTCGGAGAATGCGGAATTGAAATCGCTCCTCAAGATGCAGCAGGGTCAAGACTTGAGCCTCTCGGAAATCCTGCAGCAAAAGAATTTGACGTTAGCAGATCTGCTGGACGGGAAGGCGAGTATCGTCGACATCCTGAAGACGACGGAAAGTGAAGCGGATGGCGTTAAAGAACCGACCGCTACGTCGAGGAGAAAGAATTCGGATTTAACAAGCACCATTTCCGAACGTTCGCGCTGGGTGTCCAGTCAGCGTGTCACGGCGAAGGATAATTCAGCGACGAATCGTCCACCTGGAAAGTACCCATCGCAGTCGAGCAGTTCGGAAGACCCGTTAGCAGCTATCGCAATCAAGACAACGATGCGAAGTTTCGTCGAAGATTCCGTTGGATTCGTACGGAATTATGATAGGAGCACCGTCAAATCCGACGTAGTTCGTTATGACAGCGGTCCGGAAAATTCGAACGAAGACGAGATAATGGAATTCTCGGATTTCACCGTCAAGAAATCGACGCCCAGTACTCCCAAGACTAATAATTTCGATTGGACCACGAATGTGGAAATAAACAGTGCCACAACGTTGACCGACGTTTTCAGAGATGTGGACTTGTCGCTCGACGTAACGCGTAATCCCAATTCGAATAAGCAAGCTATACCGCCGAAAATCTTATGGAATGAGAATTTAATGAGCGCCGTCACGACAGAGAGATCAGAACGAGTCAGTAGTAGCGCCACAAATCTGAAGAAAACTACTATTAATAACAGAGACGAAGACGGACAGAGAATTAATGTTATAAAGCAATTTAAGACTTCGGAATCGGGCTATCAAAATGACTACCAGCGTCAAAAGGAGAAAGTAGACAAAAATGAGAAGGATGTTATGCAAAACGATCACGCGATCTACGGTAAAGTAGGCGAAGAAGAAATTACAAACCCATCGACCGACAAAATCGGTACCTCGCCGAATAAAAACGTGGACGACGCATCGGACACGAAAGAGACTTTCCCGAACGACGATCGAAGCTTCACCGCGAACCACAAACTGGACGGCGACGTTATAGAAGACCCGAAAGACATGGCCAGGGCAGAAATTTTTGAGTTGTTTACGTCGGGCTGCGGTGGCAAGAGATTGGAACGCCTTCTGAAAGCGAGAAACATGAGCATCGACGAGCTGATCGCTCTGAGGCAAAGAGGTTCCAGTCAAGTTCACTTGGCGGAAGTGTTTCAAACTCGTGAACAAAATTTAAAGTCGAAGGGAGCCACCGCCGGCGATTCTAGGTCTAAGAATACGACAGAGCGAGTGCGAGGGAATACGAAAGAAAGGGACGAAGAGTCAACGACGCACCGACAGCCGGTGCAGTTCGAACGAAAGGAAGCCGAGCCCGAGGAAAGCGACGGGGGGTATGGTTCGGTGAAGACGAATCTCGACAAGGAGAACGAACGACTGACCCTCGATCTGACCGCACTGTTCGCCCGTCACGGCCAGCCGAACAATATTAAAACTATCGGCAATTCTGAGCCCGACGATATTCAATCAAAGAGCTCCGACGCAGTCGACGACGTCAAGAATTCGACGGAAATATTGGATCTGATGAACACCTTCGACTCGCTCCCATTTTCAAAGAATATCCAGCAGGACTCCGAAGGATCTCCCTACTACGCGAGCATCACGGAAGTGAAATTACCGGTTCAAAGTGACATTAAGAGGCAACGCGCGAATGGGACAAATTTACCCGCGGATAAGCCAGCAGAGTTGCTCGAAGCGGGACGCGTGGAAGAAATCGAAAAAGAGGAGGCGACGCTGATCACGAATGTCTACGAAGCGGCAGATACGTTCGACGATAATGAAGATATCGTGCAGAAGAGGCAGTCCGATCTGAAGCCCAGCATTATAGCTAGCGGTTCGATACTCGGCGTGACGATCATTGTTTTCCTGGCTATTTTGATCTCCTGCAGGATACGCCAAAGGAAGCGGTTCACGTACAAAAACGCTTTCTCCAAAGCGGTATTTCAAAATTCCGTACTGGCGGCGAGGAAGCTGTCCAATTCGAGCAGCTTGAACACCATCATGGTCGACATTGTCGCCACGTCCACGACACAAAGGCCCGAGAAACGTGAAGCGCGCGACACGGACGACAACTTCGAGTCAAATAGCGAGATAGATCACGACTCGCTCGATGCCAACGATAGCTGGGAGACCATTCCCGATTTCATGAAATGACTTGATCCGCGTATATTTTGACCTGCGGTCAGCTGCATCGATTAAGATACGTGGTAATTGTTGTAAAGTTTCGAAAGTAAGTCAATTCGGGTGAATTCGTCGTTTCGCAGCTTATTCCCGCGCGTGCGCGTTCCTTGTAAAATCTCCTTATCAACGTTCCGCGGCGAAGTTCGATAACGTGGAATGTATCGACTGACTTCGATATATGACTTAAACTTAAATTTTAATATTCGGAAATCATTATTTATTCCCACAAAAGTACTAACAGTTCTGTGAATCCACAAAAAAAAGGAAAACACGTTCAATGCAATGCGTACTTCCTGCCTGTAAATTTTTGTGTTTGAATAAGAATAATGTGCGTGATTTTTTCACATTTGTTCGGCTAGAACTACCAACGGTTATTAATTTTTTGTATTCTTTCGTACTCTACGTACCTTGATAATTGAAAATATGTATACTTTTGTATCTATCACATATACTGTATATTGTCCTTATTAATGTACCATATAAGTGATCTTTTATTTCTATATAAAAAATATATATGAACATATCATCATGCATGCGTTTTTTCTTTAAAATCCGATGTCTAATGGTGTTTTAATTTGCGACTGATCTTAGCTGAGTCCGAATAACAAAGTAGGTGCGGTATTTCGGCATAATATCGATACACTGGCGAAAAACTGACAATAGGTATCTATGCCTCGTCACTTTTCGAACGCAACGCCGGTATTGGTAAGCTGTTCGAAATTCCATCTGCATTAAGCCAGCAATGTCGCAGATATAAAATAAAATTAATCCAAAGCGGCACTAAATTCCAGGTCTATGTCGACTCTTTGTCGGTTACGAGGGATTACCTTTAAAAGCTGGATTAAAACCATAGATTATCGTGCTCGTATCATTCCAACCACCTACTGGTACATTGAAAGTATTTTCGAAAGCTGTTCGAAAAAGGAGTCGACATAAAACTAATGTTCCGCGATGCTTTAGATCAATTTTGTATTATACTTGCAGGCCTGCCGACTTAATACTGGCGCAGAATATCCGCAAACCAGAATAGCTTATCAATCCCAGGATTATATCCCGATTGAAAAAGTATCATAGATTCTCATAAAAGACTTGTAAAATCCCCATAGAATTCCCATGGGAAATTGATGTGCTTCTGACAGAGTAATTTCAAAGACCATCTAATAAAAATCTGAAAGAGATGAATGGGAATGTATTGAATTCTGTGTGTATCTGTAAAAACAAAATATAATAGTAATTACAAATAGAACGGCGTGTGTACAGGTCTTTATTATCTTTATCGGATTCAACTTGTTTTTACGGATACATATAAAACTCGGTAAATCCCTATTCATAATCTCAGATATACATAGAATCCAATGGATTTTTATTCGTCCTTCTCAAACTTTTCTGATGGCTATCTGGGATTGCTGTGTTTGAAGCACATCAGATTCCCATAGAAATTGTCTATGGGAATCTATGAGATCTTTTCAATAGGGATGTATTAACAAAATAACGAAATATCTTGCTAGTGTTCTGCCAGTATCGTATGTCCACTATATCGGAATTATGCCGACATACTCTTGGATATATGTACAGGGCTCCCATCTAGTCAGACAAAAAAAAGATTTAAAAAGTGACCAATCTTTCCTCATTTGAGCATTATGAAGGAATAAGAAAAAACGGTCTAATGATGCTTGCAATAAATTCGGTAGTTTTGGGGAAATAATAACTGAAAGAAAATTATTGAGATCCGTAATTAAAATAATTTATTTTCATAAGAACACATCGAAACTTTAAGGTATGGAAGATAACAAATTAACCTTCTAAGGACAAAGTTTTCCACAGCATAAAATTTGTGGAAAAAAGTTAATATCAGATTATTTTGGTAGTGTTAACATAATATGTAAGTGATGTTTTATCAGGAAAAGATTTTTTCATAAATTTGGAAACTAAGCATAACGAATAAGTTACAGCCAGCGAGGGCCAAAAATCTCCAATCACCGTCGTAATTGTAAACAGATTGAAACGTAACGAAAATGTAGTCGTCGTCCTTAAAGGGCTAAATCACTCTTTAACGAACAAATACCTTAACAAACATTTTCTCATACTACAAGAAACACGCGCAACACGATTTACAGAATCTGGGCACTGACAGTATGACCATCTATCTCAACACTGAGAAATCACATGAATTGTTGCAGCGTTGAGAAGGTATCGTGAAATTATTTGACGAATCCAAGGAACTAAATCTTAAAAATAATGACTTAAAAATAAAAACTACTTTCTACCGACTACATTGAAAAAAATGACCAATCCTTAAAAAAAATGACCAAGTGGGAGCCCCGGATATACGGCATATGATCAAAAGTACGATCTTTCTTTCTCCCCAATAAATAAAATAAGAAATCGTATCTTCTAATCCTAGAATGTATATCTATTTCGTAAAGCACATTCTACAAATGCTACGTCGCCTAAATCATTTAAAAGTGACGATAAAAAATACAAACGAAAGAAGCAATGTATTCAAGCTAATTTCAAGAGTACAGTTTGAACGAAGAACGCGAGACTGATAAAATATAAGCACATGGATCCTTCGTTCACAGCAAACAAATTATACTAAAGACTCTCCCGAAAAAACAATGCATTACATATTAAATCACTCACCAATACTCCTCGTATGTAAACACCTCCCTGAGTAAATCGGATACAGCGTCGTGACTATTTTGGAACAGCCTATTAAAGTACGAATACTGTCTCGCAATATTTCTACACTGTTTCAAAGCAGCCTCTGCAATGATAAAAAGGATATTGTTTTATTAAGTATACTTCTTTGCTACATGAAGAAACTACTTGGCCAAGAAAACAATCTCATACTCACCCAACGTAGGGCTACCCTTGAGCTCGATCATATCATTGGCGCTCATGTAGAGCACCGTGCTGTAACTGGTCGGCAGCATGTCCAAGTAAGGCTTCCACTTGGAATTCTCCGTGTGCCGTTCCACCAGCAGCGCGATCGCCAGCGCGACCTGCCGCATGTGCTGCACCAACGGATCGCTCTGCAAGGCACTTAAATCGGGCGCCGCTGTCTGAGTGCTGAATATCAGCTCTCTAGGGATCTCCAGCATCAGCTGGCCCTCCACAAAGTCCTTCTCCGCCTTCAGGCCCAAATCGTACCCGGGGAACTCTGCAACGCTCGCGCCCTCAAAATTGGCGCCGTTCTCTCGCAGCCACTTCACGAATCGTCCGATCGCCTGCGACCGTTTGGACGACTCTATCTTCATGTCCTCCAGTCGTTTAACCTTTTCCAAAACTGCCGAGATCTCGAAGTAGTTGTCCCATAGCTGCGTGACGAATGCCGGGTTGCTACTCACTGGAAAGGCAAGACGAGGGGGGCGAAGGATTAGCCACTGGTATGATAATCGGTCTCGATGGATGCGAGGTGTAATTAAGCTAGATATGAGCGAGGAACGTGAAGTCGGCGCGCCGACGGAAGCCGCTCTCTGCGAAAATCGAGCGGACGACGCGCAAAGAGCGTTCGATGCTCCTGGGAGTTTGCTGACGAAAAAGTAATTAACGATACGCCGCTATAAATATACTCACGGTGAAAGAGTTTCTCGCACTGAACGTTGATCTCATTCCTTTTAGCGGGAGATATTCTTTTTTGCGTGACAACGCTGTGTTTATTTTTGGCGGAGGCGTGCGTCTTCCTTCTGCCCATTTTTACACTATCTCACGACGCTTCCGATCCCCTCGACATTCAGATGCATTATAACACGCGGCGACACTGAGACGCACGAAGGACTATTGGAAATGTAAGCTTTTTCGCGACTAAAAATAGAACTTTCCCCGCTGTGGGTGTTGGAATTTGGGTAACGGATAGCATAACCTCGAAAGTTCACCACTTGCTTGGCAAGCTACTATACTCGTTCGTCTCGCGGCGCTCTATTGATTTTTTTAGTCGGTCAGGAAGTAACGCATAACTACTCGTATGGCCGCATTCGACCTAACTACTGATTCGATGGAAATTATCGATACTACGTATTTTTCGTTGAGTAATAAATCATTATTGTAATTGAGAACCATTTCTACTCGATGCTTTTACTCGCGGGCTTCACTTACGCGCGTCACGCGCTTTTGAAGTTTCAAAAATACGTCTGCTCGATACATCCGTTTCCGTGCACAAAATGGCGATTTTCAAAGTTACACATTTTTACCAAATATCTGCATTAAATGCGACTTATTTTTCAGATAAAATATTGAGCGCGATATTGTGCGTAGAAATAATGCACGGTATAAACAATACATCCCTTGTAAAAAATACTTAGTCGACAATAAAAATGTTTACTTCTAAATTTTATAAAAAAAAATACACCGTAATATAAATGAAACGTTTTATGTAGTGACAAAAAATCGTCAACAGTAAGAAAATGTTCACAACCGTCGGAGATCCCTTTTAAGTGGTTTACGACTGCCAGTCGATTCTACAAAAAAAAATACAGAATAAGTTTTTTATCAAACAAAACGTAGTCGCTATCAGAGACTGAAAGATAATTTGTCATCCCTTGGAAATGTAAAACTCCGCAGCGCGCAGCTGGAAGAACTGGTGCAGCTGCAGAATGAGAAAATCGACAATGGAACTGCTTCTGTTGCAAGTAAAGAACGAAGTAGATATTTAATAATAATAATAATAAGCGGTCAGGTCGTTAACGTCCCCGAGTGCCACCGAAAACAAGTAGATATTTAAAATTATTAATATTTTATATCTCCTTCCAGGTATCGACCTAACAATTACGACTTTTAGAATGGACGTGAAAAAATATAGGAAATTTCCTATAGATTGAAATTTTGAACCTAAACTAATAAATTTGTTTAGCAATGCTTACAGATGTTCGTATTGAAATGAAACAAATAATAAATATAACAAAGTATAAAATTCTTCAAACTCTTCATTCTTTCCCTGACCTTTCCGTACTATATCCTACATTCCCTGATCTTTTGGTATCTTAAAGGTACTTATGCAAAAGCTAATAAGTTATCTTTTGAGATGGATATAACTAATGATGTATATTATACATTTTGTATCACATTTAGATAAATCTTTTAAAATAGCCACATTTTGTTCCACTAGACTCGAGTGTACATCAGAATAAAACAGATACGTAAAGAGAACATGCGACAATTATTATGACGTATGACGTTAAGAGACAATCGCTACGTCACCTTGAAATCCCGAAGAAAACTGTTCAAATAATAAGAAAGCACGATACGTTATTTTGCACAATTGAATAAAAAAGAGAAACGAGAAGGAATAATTGTACCCGATCTCTCTCACAAATCACAATTACACGACGAAAGATGATTTTATTAAAAATTCTCTGCGATACGATCTACGTTCTAAATGCAAAAATATCGATAGTAAACGTTAACATTTCAATTCTAATCCTCATAAAATTAACCTTACGACCAGGAACATATTCATTTAGGGCCCCTCAAGGAAGTCCACCAGGTTTAACAATTACGAGAGAAACGTTCAAAGTGTGTGTGAACTATTCTATTAGTATAGCGCGCACATCTGTGTGATTTATTTTCGAATTTTCTAAACTACACTGTTCGTGCGAGAATTGAAATAAAAACTCACTTTTTATATACAAGTTCTTATGCGATAAGACCTCGAAAAATATGGAGAATATTATTTAGATACTACATCCAGTCAGCAAAATTTCATTTAAAAGAAATCCGCGCAAAAAATTGAAAACCCGTGAGAACCGTCGAGGACCTACGTCGCTTAAAAACAAAAATTAAAAATACCAACGAACTGAATGTGGATTATGAAAAAAGTGGGAAGAGTCGATAAGGTTTTATCTCGTCTCCTCTCGCCTAGTGAACCTCCTTAAAGCTAATCAATAATCAAAACGGTTGCGTAACTTGTAAAGCCACCAATTTTAAGCGGAAATTTCTGCGTTGAAAAATAAGATCATTTTAAGGAAGGCGTTCTTTTTATACAATTTTTCAATCAAGCCGAACTTAAATGCGGATATCTTACAACCAACGTACTCCTCGCGTTAGGTAGTTCTATACCTTATCTAAGTTCAACTCTGAGACTGTCTCCCCCCTTGACATGTTCACAGACATTTTTCGATCACGCGCGACAAATGAATATAGGTATAGTCCTCGTGAGCAGATTAAGATATTAAGAATCCATAAATTCTTTTACTTCATTATCGAATCATTCTCCATATATGTATAAAATATACCACCCTTCCGTCATCAATATAAATATTCGACGGAAGATGTTTGAACTTCCCTCGAATACTACGCACGTACTTCCACTTTAAAATATACTAACACTACGCAATGCGATTGTAGAATGCCATTTGATTATGCCTTCTAGAAAAGAACAATAATATTATACATTCTACATAATCAACTTGACAATTTCGCATCGGCTCCTTTGCAGCGCGACAATTCTTACACCTTAAATTCTAAAATTACACGTACAATTACAATAATAATTATTTTCATAATAATTATAATAGCGGTAGTAGTAATAATAATAATATATCATTATTTTATACAACCTACTTTCTAAATAGAGCCTTATTCAAGAGTGTTCTCCACATGATTCAATCGATTTTTGTTTTGTTTCTTCCCGATATCATTTCTGTGACGATCCGATTTTATGGAAACAAATTACAAACACATACATTAATCGGAAAGTTTAGACCTGCCCGCCGAAACTGGAGTAAAGTCGAGTAGTATGGGATACTACAGCCCCTACAGCTTGGTCGTTACAAAAAATTGTAATTAGGGGGTCGCCGAAATGCCCGATACCTTCAAACTTTCCCCTGCTTGGCAATTCTAAACGCACTCCTAGTCGCCATATATGTCAAGATATCTGGAAGGCCTTGTGCACAAATTTGAATTGAAACAGGCCAGTGCTTCTCAATGTCTCTCCTTTCTTTTGACACCCTTAACAGTTGGGGTGTGCGTTTTTCGAGTTTTACCCAACTACTGCGTGCCACGATAAATCCAAGAATACGGAACTTCAGGGTGAAAAAGTTTGAATATTTACAACACGGATGCACGACGCTATGTTTCCAATGAAATTGTTTCAAACAAATTCGAATGTCGCGATGTCAGACCGGTAATATATTTATTTTTTCCAAACGTACTCCTTCATATTTTTACTTCAATGCACAACGAAAGTAACAGGGTAAACGAGGCATTTATTGTAACATATACAGGATATCTTGTTAACTGTCGCATATACCTCGTTTATTTCCGTTATTTGTCATGTGAAAAAATCTTTCGAATGAAAGAGGTTTGGTGTCGAAGGGAATATGCGACGATGCACATAATAGATTTTTGTAAATGGAACTCGACATTTTTATTTGTATAAAAGTTATAGAGCCGAATGGATATTTCATCTTACGCGTACCTTTTTTGATAATTTCAACAAGTTCTGTAACTTTTATAAGAAGAATGCAGAGTTTCATTGTGTCAAACCGAAGATGACTTATGTATCTCGTCAATAATACGTGCCATAAAAAATGTGTTACGTGCGTCGCACATCCTCCTATACACCAAATAACTTTGGTTCGAAACACTTTTCCTAAAACGACGAATATTGAAAATAAACGATATGTACGACGGCAAGGTGATACTCCGTATACGAGTACAACGCGGCACCAATAACATTTTAAACTGCTAATACATCATGGGAAATGACAAAAACTATTTTAATTATTATCGCGTAGGATTCAATAACAATTATTTGTGCACCTGATTTCGTAGTTTCTCGTCGTTCCGGTAGCAATGGAAATAATTAATGCAAGTCTAACAGACAGTTCGCAGTGTGCCAAAACGTTGTAAGAATCGAATCTTTCGAATGATCCGTACACCTCCCGCAGCGCTACTTACGCGGATCACATACATTGTCTATAGGTATAATCCGCGATAAATCGGGAATATAAATTTCGGTGACGAGGCGGAATAAAATTAAGAGAAAATCCTAATCATCTCGTATTGTTCGCTTATTTGAATTCTTTAGTGATTACTACATCTATTTTTCTCGGTTACTGCGCGGTAGAATCTGAAATGCTCTGCCGCCACGTGGCGTGGAACGGAATTTTCAAGATTTTGACCCGCGTCTTTGGCAACGCGGTGAGAAGAAGCTTCTGCAGTTGAGGCAACGGCAAAATGTCTACTTGCGGATTCGTCTGGTTCGGTAACACCTTATCGTCTCCTATGCAGAAGAAAACGAGAAATTAGAAATTTCCTAGCTGCAACGAAAATTGGATAGAACTAATTATGGCATAAGAAAAAGATAATTTTGAAAATTGCTTTAAATTTTAACAAGTTTTAGTAGTAAATAATATAGTGAAGCGCGCTACTTTTGACAAAAGATCTTTAGCTTAGATTTCATATGCGGAGTACAAGATTCAAAAGATTCGGAGAATTGGAACTACAAGGTCCTAAGTGGAATTTTTTACTGATCGTGAATTTTAATTTCCTCCGTTAAAATCGTTGACGACTTTTTAGTATTTCACAAATGATGAACAAATTG
The DNA here is from genome assembly GCA_963678675.1 of Xiphydria camelus. Lineage (NCBI taxonomy): Eukaryota > Metazoa > Arthropoda > Insecta > Hymenoptera > Xiphydriidae > Xiphydria > Xiphydria camelus. Next base: position 17,570,176 of record OY783198.1, read on the forward strand.
GGAAAATTTACGAGAAAAACAACGACTTGTGCATATTTAATTTTATTCACTACCTTCATGGTTTCGCCCATTGTGCAATGGGGATTGAAACCTATCAGGTTGTACTTCGAATCTAAAAAACTTACCCTTTACACTATCATCTTCTTCTACATCCTCGATCAACTTCAAGCAGGGAACTGGTTTTAACACCGGTATAGAATCGCCCGTGACCTGTTTGTTCATCTGGTTGCACTGATCAACGAAGAGTTCCGTTACCCTCAACAGCTCCAGCGTGACACCCCAGACGAAGTGCGTCAAGTTATTTGATAACTCCGTGACGCCACCGAGAACCATGTTGTTCGACGTGGCTGATTGCGATATATAAGTCGGTATCATCAACAGCCTTTTGATATTTTTACAGTTCGCCAAGCATTTGTCGAAGCCGTTCTTCACGTCGAAGTTGACTAATTCCAATTGACTCAAATTTTCCAGCTTCGACACGGCCTCGAGTATGTCAAACGTACAGCACGAGCCTTGTCCTTTCTCCAGCCTCAGACGTTTTAAATTGTGCAATTTCAGCAGCACCCGCGTGCCGAACTCTTCCGGGAAATCGGAACACTCTCCGAGTTCAAGCGTTTCCAAGTTTGTTAATGATTCTAAAATGTCGATTCTCCTCTTGCCGAGTTCTTTCACGGATGTCACACTCTGTAAAGAGAAGAGCAAAGAATATTAATTGTGGAATAATGGATAAGCGGTATTCATTTATATTTATTTCAAATTTATCCATTCATTCGATCCATTTTCATTAATCCGAAAACTATTTAATCGTAAAATTGATAGATGAAAAATATTTGGCGCCGCAAGAAGAAAAGAATAGAAGGTATACTACGAATCGATAAAGATTTGTGATGTTATTTCGAAATAATAATGCATGCAACAAATTGGCTAGCTCGTCAAATTGACTTTCATAATATTGCCAATGAAAGCAGATATCTCCAACCAGATATCCTGACTTCATTACTGCCATATCGCGATAACGGATTGAAATTTTTGCAAGGTTTTTTTCGGCTTTGAATCTAAAGCAATTACTGAATTAGTACGTTCCAAATGACATCTTACCAAATGAGTTAACCGAGTCAGCGTCTGCAAAGGCGAGAGATCTCCCTCCAAGGACATCCCATTCATCGCCTTCAATTTTAACTCCTGACAGCGTTTCATATTTCCGGCGGACTCCAAATTCAAAGAGTCGCACTTTATAGACATTGCACTCAAGATCTCCAACTGCGGGCAGTTCTTGATTACTTCCTCGACGACGACCACAGGACACCGGCACAGCTCCAGCTTAACGAGGCTCGTAACCCTCGGTATTACGGACACAAACTTCTTCCAGATACCGTCGTACTCCTGTGCGACCAGCATCTTCCTCAGATCTAAGTGTTGCGTGCCTCGCCTCTTCAACGCTTCCGCCCATCCGTCCCAATCGGTCACCTGACTGTTCTTCATCCGCACCGTCTTCCATAACGAGGGATGCACGGCGAGATCACGCCACATTCTACAGACTCTCGCCGCTCGCAGCAGCTCCTGAACTTTGAGATACTGGAAAATCCGCGACAAGGCGTGGTAACCGGCGCAAACGGAAACCATAAAGTGTTGCCGCTGGTCATTCTCTGCCTGAAATTGTCGCCTCCTGCAATCCAAAGGCACACTTCTTGAGTACCGAACGAAATTTTGAAAGTTGACATCGCGAACATCTCCTACACGCCACACTAGTATTCGCGTTATTACTACGCGACATTGTCATTTCTCTTTAGAAACAGTATACGCGTCGATTTATCCCCTCACGTACAAGAGACCCTGTTCCGCCACTATTCCTTTAAGCAGTGGATCTAATTGGCGCGTTCAAAGTTCCGCACCACATACAGATCCCATACGTGAGAGGGGGTTGGATTCAAGTGGGATATAATAAAGTAATCGATCATACAATCGAACGGGAGCCCCTTACGACGTATAATTTGACATTTTCGAGCGGATAACACACAACTACTAATGACTACATACGCTAATCCTTTCCTTTTCGAGGAGTCTGTAAAGAGCAAATGAACACTTCCGGGGACACTTTATAAGCTTCTTAGATTGTTTACGACCAAAGACAGTACGAAAGAGATAAATATAGGGGGGGAGAGAGAGAGAGAGAGAGAGAGAGAGAGAAAGAGAGAGCAGCCAAAAAGAAACGAGATTACCGTTCAGGAAGGAGATTACATTAGGGAAAGGAATTTGGGAGGAAAATTTGTGGAAAACGCACTAAACGATTCTTTTTTTGTGTTTCGGCTCGCACACATGTCTTTATATCTGTAAATATAAAAAGTAAAAATGAATTAAGATTTTTCCCCAGTGAAGCAGTTATATCGATAGCAGGCTCCAGAATTGTAGCATTAATGTAAAGCCTCTAATTTTGAAACAGTGTAGAACCCACATTCGCGTAAAGAATTTCGTAATTGGAACTCGCATTGTGGTTCGTATATTTATAGATAAGGAAAAACACGATCTCTCGAAATCGTAAGTTCGCGATAAAATTTACGTTGATACTACAATTACAGGATTTCCGAATAAAACTGGAGCTCAAGAATCGGACACTTCTGGACGCTCGAATCTATTTTTCACACTCGTTAAAAAATCGACCACATTTCGAAGCTAAGGCAGTGTGCTTCGATCATAAGTAAAAATCAAATTCATTTTTGGACGTTGAGTTTTTATATTTCCAAATATAATAAACACATTGGTATATATTGTATTTACAACTTTGAACAGACAAGCTTGACGCGTGACTGGAAGAATAACATCTATAAGATGATTATATCTCTCGTTTATAATAACTTCGTCAAGAGCTGCAACGATTCAGTATACCAATTACGTCTGCCAACGACATTTAATCGACAATTTCTTTAATTCAATCATAGCTGTGAAACTGACATCAATCGGAATTCTTTCGGAAGACGCGCCAGAATTTTTCATCACAACGTTGGATTAATATACACTCCTGCCAATTTGGCACGAAATAATTCAACAATAATCGTACTAGTGAATGACTTAATGCGCGTATCGTGCGACCACGTTCGAGCCGCACCCGAACGGCATAAAAAAAAATGTCTTGTAAATACAATATGTACAAAGCAACTGCCAAAACCTCAGAAGGGAGTTACCTTAACATATAAACTGCTAGGAGAAAAACAGAAGAAAACGGGCAATCAATGGAAAACGGACTTACTTGCAGTCTGCATTCGAAGTGTCCGCCTTCGTCGCCAAAGTTTCAATTTTATCCTTCGCTAAAGCAACATCCGCGGGAAGCAAGCTTTCTTCATTGCTCGGTACAAGGCTATTCGAAGTCGTGGGTGCGCACTCGGAAGTCGTCTCCTGTGTCGCATCAATTTTCTTTGGTTCGTTTTCCGAAGCGCTCAACGCTTCGGAGCAGTCATTCGTTACTCGAACAGTCTCCGGCTGTTCTACCCTCGCACCACCGTCATTCGGTTCGTTCGTCTCTTCGGCAGTTACGTTTGACGTTACGTTGGGCGCGATGTTCGACGCAACATTCGAAGTGACATTCGACGCTACGCTCGACGTTATATTCGACACTACGCTCGTCGAATCGTTAGGCGCTAAGTTCGATGCTGCATTCGTCGTGCCACCGTTCGTTTCTTTCTTTTCGCTTTCAATAGACTCATCTAATTTCATTTTGGCATCATTTATCAATTCATTTATCGGCGAGCGAGGTATCGTCGATTGCTTCTCGACATTTGTACCGTAAGCGTCCGCCATTGCGCTATCGTGCAGCATCGGCGGTTTGTCGCCAATTTTGTCCGGTTTAACAGTTATCGCCGGTTGTACCGCCATCGCGTTATTCTTCGGTACCACGATATACTTCTTTCCAGCCATCAATGCGATATTTTGCGCGGGCTTTGGTAACGTCCCATCGAGACCGGGCATCAATTCGTTTCTCGCTTGCGTATACCAACTTTCCTCCTTCTTATCCGGAGTCGTCGCAGCTTTGGGCAACGCTGCAGCCGTTTTAGTCGGTTTCAAGGAGTTTTTCGTTTGCGATTCGGCGCCGTCGGGCTTCGGTATTCTTTGCAGCTTTGGCGGCGTCATGCTTATTGGGTGCTTTGGTTTCGTAGCCTGAGCACCCAGCATGCTTATCGGAATTAACGGGGGTGGCGTGAGAGACGGAGTCATCGGTTGATGCTGCTGTTGAAACGATTCGCCGGAATCCGGTTGACAGTTCTACAACAAAAATCTCTAAGCATCTGACGTATCTTTCGAGCTCGATGCCGCGAATGAAAGTGAAACGTGTTTGGATTCTATTAGAATGCCGTCGTACTGTCAATGATCTTGGACTTCGGGGTAGTTTGAAATTGTACGAAACGAAAAGCTCAAAACAGCGACAGGGTATTTGCTGCATGTTTAATCCGAAATTTCCGGGCTTTTTGAAATTTCCTGGCCTAAAATTCTATTTTCTCTCCACATTGTTCACGTTAGATAGTTTTCAGTTCGGTCATGATCACAAAACTGCGCAAACTGACATAGATTTAGGATCCATTTAGTCATCAATGAGTGTACCACCAAATATGCAAAAATAATTCATAACTCATATTCCTCATTTCTTTTTTACCAGTATAAATAAATAACAGCATTTTTTTTCAAGTACCTATGCTAAAATACACGAAATTAAGAAAGTTTAACGAATTTAATAAGAATATTTCTTAACATCCTCGTATACTTTTGTTTTAAAAAAAAGGCATTTCAGTATGTTTAAATTACTTCAGATTTTCTAGCTGCAGCAACTACCTTGTAAAAGTGTGCTTACTACGAGAAATCTATATCCCTTTGAGTCAGATCAATAAAGAGAATCACGTCTTTAGATGCCTCGAAAAACGACAGAAACCCGATTGTCCTACAGACGGCATTCGTAGTCGATCTCTCAGGTTTTTAAAGCATTATATACATCGCGCGTACGTTCTATTCTAAACTGAAAGAAGAATTTAACTAAAACAGTCTTTCGAGTTTGATCTAGAAATAAAGAACGACAAAAATGTAGCACCGCTCTATTTGAATTCGTCATTCGATTTGAAATAGAACATACGTTGTATTCGTTCGTCGTACGTTCCTAGGAAAATAAAAAACTTCCGACGCCAAAACCCGAAATCCGACTCCTTATAATACCTCGAGAATTCAAGAGTTATGCACCTTGCAAACATAATCTTCACTGCCGGCAAAGTGTCTGCCTTCGACGCATTCTGGATGATATAAGCAGAGGCAGACGCAACACTGCAAACTGGGTATGAGCCCCATACTCGTCGAACACCGTATGCTGCATGGTTCCTGGACTTTGGTCCTGCAAGATGTGCGTTGGTGGGGGGAGGGATAAAGGGAATACATACATACATGTATAAATGAATGCGGAGATGTATGTACATATTTTTAAAAAAACACGAATTTGTTAAGGATTTATGGATGAGACAAGGACAATAGGTGAAACATTGGCGTGGAGAAAGAGAGAGGGGAGAACGTAACCCGACGTATGTAGAATTTGTATCTTTTCGGCATGCTACCCGGCGTAATTTCTCTCGTCACTAGGAATTAGTACGTACATCGCGCGAAATGAGGCTATAAATTGCGCGACGCGCATCGTTTAAGCCCCCCATAAAGGGACATCAATACGTTCTCACTGTACGTAGTCTGACAGCTTTGGAACTTGACTTTAAAAATGTTAAAAGAAGTGAAACTACATCGTTTCGCGTACGATTTGTACCAATTTTCGATGAACGTTCAATTTACAACGCTGGAATAGGATAAAGCATACAATCGTTGACCTCCCCACAGTGATTGACCACCTCTCATAACAAACGCATTCGATAGAGAGAGAGAGATAGGTCAATTTCACTGTATAATTTCGTCCGCGCAAAATTGTCAATAGCTACATGCTTTACCCTAACGCTTGAGAAAATAAAAGACAATGATTTGCAAATAATAACGAACTCTCAAATGAAAATTGACTCATCGAAGAGCATCAACATGCAGTTCTATACTTGAAGTGGCGTTATATTTTTGCTTCGCCCGAATCGAAGCTACTATTGCAACATGCCTTACTAGAGTTTTCATTATACTAGATTAGTAGAGAATTAAATTGGGCAAAGATTCGTATACATCAGAATATCAACCTTACCGTATAGAGAAAATGTGTACCTTTGAAAAAAAAAATAAACGAAAACAAAAACTTACTTCAAAGCCCTCTTCGGTTTAGCGGGTGGAGATTTTTCCACTGGCGGCGGTTGACTTCGCCGTCCTGAGGCTGGAGAGCTCCACTGCGGTGGTAACATCTCACTCTCGTCCGGTGGTGATTTAATTTCTGCTATGCGAATTTCGAATAAGTATCGCGACAATGATATTTTTCTAATGCCGTCTTTGTGCAACGAGAATTTAGACTTTGCGGACCAATTTTACCAACCCTGTTTAAACCTCTATTTTCGTAATAACTAATTAACTGCCAGAACTCTAAAATAAAGTCGAATTTAAGCAGAGGCTAAGGTCAATGAAACTGGCTCCATAAGAGTTTTTTAAAACATATTTAAGATAAGATTGTATACAGGGTGCTCACGCCCAGGCTCCGAGAGCGGGTAGATCCTTTTTCGAGTTTGCTGCATACACGAATCAATCGTGATCTATGCAGTTTTGTGTTCCATTAATAAATAACTGCAATGACACCAGGGAAGGCTAACCGAGCCGCTAATTAGTTTATGTATGTGGCAAATTTTAAATAGGCTCCACACATTCTCGGAGCCTGGGCGTGAACACGTTGTATAACGTATATATACTGAATGTTTACTGATCCGATGAGAGATTGGGCGTAAATTGATAAACGCACAAACTAATGGCAGCTCAGCTGTTTCCCTGTTTCCCTTCCACAACACTCATTAGCTCACCATCTCGTACACTGGGGGTAAGCAGGGGAAAGCTCGGACGGAGCGCTATTGGTTCATGCGTTCGTCAGAACCCACTCCTCTATTCTCAGAATAAATCCGCAAACACCCGGTTCAAATTCATCTAAATTTCTATTCGCTTAGACGCTCGATCAGAGTAGAGTTCAATGACCAAGCTGAAATTTAACGCGCGAAAAGTAGAGCAATCACGTGCGAATGCGTACTTTTTTGTGGTCCCCTCTTGCCGGGAAGTTTGACCCTGAATCCCGGAGTCCCTCCCCCTTTCGGTGGCCGGCCGACGGGTCTCGGCGGCGACGGCGTGGGTGGTTTCTCGACAACTTTCTTGACGGGCGCTGCCTTCTTGAGTACCTTTTTGGGCGGGGTGGCGCTATATGATCCAGAATCCTGCAAGACGATCACACATTTCGTTATACCTAAACGAAAAATAAAATGAAAGACGACGTAAAATTAAAAACCACACGACACTCACCCTTGCTCTTTTGGCATCCCTGATTATCTCCTTTTCAGGGTCGTCCAGGCCGAGTGGCTCTTTGAAGAATGTGAAATTGTCGATAGTTAACTCCTTGGTATGAACTGCAAGAATCGTGAAAATGTCAGTAAGCGATACTTCGAGATACGCGGTACACGCGCTTGAATGAAATATGTACTACTTACGAAACTCGGCCACTTCTCGGAAGCTTCTGACCTTCTTTCCCTTTGGCGTATAGTAGTATATATCGGCCATTCTCTTTATACTATTTTCAGATCCTGCCCTATATACCAGTTCCCTCTTCCAGCCGTATCTAAAGGGCTCCTTGAACGCTGGATTGGTCATATCGATGGGAATTTTCTGCTTCACGGCGCTACCCGGACTGGCGCCGCGTGATATTCGACTAGCTTTCGATTTTTGAGATGTGACGGATGGACTGCTATTCGCGGAGGACTCCTCAGTTCTCTGCCGTTCTGTCTCGGACTCCAAGCTGTTTGGTACCCCAATGGAATCTGTTTCGGACTTGTCCGATTCTTTCTCCTTTTTAATTCTACGAATGTCAAATAGGTCCACGCTGTCGTCGAACTGTAACGTATGACAAAAATAGAATAACGGGAACGTCGTCATCGTCGTACGTGTCTAAATATTGATAGCTTGGGATTCTCACCTGTAACGATTCTGCGGATTCCGCCTCGGCTGTAACGAAATATGTTGATTTATTTACAGCGCCGTTGAGTATTCAATTTCATATTAGAAAATACATCGTATAGAGTAGACCGAGGCGAACTGGATCATAGATTCATATTTCTTAAAGCGTGTTGAAAATGAGCACTTTGATTATTCGTATTACTTTGTTCTTCTCCAATGAAATAATGCGAATAATCCAAGTGTTCATTTTCATCATGATTTAAGAAATGTAGATTTATGATCTGATTCGCCTTGTGATCCGATTCGCGTCTACCCTATTATTGAATAAATGGTAACTCAAATGATAAAAGTATCTAATTTACATAAATAATTATGTCAGTGTCTAAAAATGCGTTGTGAGGCTAGATTAAAAAATTTGCAATTATTTTTATTGAATCAACGTTACCGCGTATGAATCATCGATATCAATATTAAACTAATTTCTTCGATCAAAGTCTCAGCATGTACTACAATCAGGATGGACCGTAAATTGCAAAAATGACAAATATATCATACTACACGTACAGATATAAGTTTCGATCTTGCTCTCATAGCTAGCAAATACTAAACGAATTGATCTAAATTATGCCTAGTCATAGGTAATACGTTTCTATTTTAAAAAAACCGTCTATGACCCCTTTCATATCTGAATAACGAAACGATGAGCAACTGATGCAAGAGCGAGTAATCACAAAGACGTAACGCGTTCTCTCTCTTGAGAGCATAGGAAACAACTCGCCGCTCGCAACTTCAACATAAAAGAAACCGCGGATCGACAGCAACGTTGCGCCAATCGGCCGCTCCAATTTCCGCGAATCGTCGCATGACAAACCAACGCATAATCACCAATGAGTTTCTTCAGAACGTGGCTGCCGGACTCCGCGTGGTCGGTCCCCTGCGAGTCGAATCCGTTGAACTCCGTGGAGTCCTCGGAGCTCATCTCGTCGCGCTCCGAGAGCTTTCGCTTGCGCTCCCTTGCCTTAGGCTTGGTGCCGCTCTCGATGGTGCTCGTCGAGTTGGCCTTGAACTTGCGCAACTTCCTCCTCGACGCCGGAGTGCCCGCCCTCTTGAGCGGCCCCTTCAAGTCGCCGTTGATTTCCTGATCATCCATTTTAACGTCGGCTGACGTCTCCGACGGCTCCTCCTGCGAATCCGACGCACCGACCATTTCTAGGTTAGGATCCTCGCGCGCCACTTCGCCGTTCCCGCCATTCACATCGGCACCATCCATCGCGCGGTCCCGCCGAAAACACGCCTTACGTGGAACGTCGAGCGTGGTCTGTTGTGAAATAAAAAAAAACACCCGACGACCCGGTATTTCTGCCTCTTCTTCAGTCCGCGCAAATGCTCCGAATGACGAGCTACGGTCTCGTCTCGTCCAGGAAGCACGATCCCGCGCTCATCTGTCCGCGGGTGCACACAACACGCGCGCACTCGCCACTACGCGTTATAATAGTCACCGCGTAGGTTTACCATCGCCGATTTCGGAGCGTACGCACATCACAATCTTCCACAAAATGCGCGTCCCTCGAGCGCGGATGAGCCGTGTTTCGAGCTACCGAGAATTTTACTTTTGCGCGCAAATTACAACCAGTAGAATCTTCCAGGCGAAACGTCGGTGGCTTCGACCGCTTCGACCAAGCACGAGCGTCTGTCGGGGCACCGGAAGTGGCAACGCGAGGCGGCTTGGATTCTTCATGCGTATGGTGACTTTAGTCGCGATGCGGGTCGATGATTGGTCGAGCAGAGTCGCTTCCGTTCGGGTGGTCATAGGTTCGTTCCAACCTCGCTGAAAACCGTACATTGGACGATAACCGTCATGCGCAGTAGAGAAAGTCCGTTCCAAGCGTACGCTCATTGTATGTATGTGTATATTCACTTTCTGTGTAAGAACGTCACACCTACACTTTCCTCGAATTGAAATTTCGGAGCACCGCGCATTCAAACATTACTAAAAACTTCTACTATCGGTATCCATATCTCTAATTGCAAGTACAAAGCTATTGAACGTTAATGGACAAAGAAAATATTAATAATACACTAAACTCTCTTCTACAATTTCAATATCGCTTTATTGTGCACACTTTTCGACAAAATCACCCATACAAGGTCCTACCGTTACAGTCCGTCACATTCTCTTAAAAATGAATTACTCCCTTTATTATACGAGAAACAGAGCTAGGCAGTTTGTTCAGAAACATATCAACCGAGCAAAAAAAAATACGAAAATAATATCATTACCCTGCGTCCAGCGTATGCCGGTAAAATCGGTTCATAGAATAGGTATCGTTCATCCGATAAAAGCTCGGGTGGCAATTCATGTGGTGAACATTTCGTATAAAAATAAAATTGAGTAAGTCGCGACCGCTACATCTACGTATATATTTTATAAGTGGCTGTACTTAACGATACGTTATTTATAAAGTTTGTTCGCTTATAAGTTTCTGTCAGTATCCTGAAAAAATTATCATTTTCTTTTCACTTGAAAACTAGAAAAAGAAGATGTACTCCTTCGTTCATTTTTATTCTCCATTAAAAAACATGACTCGACTATGAACGCAACTTTCAAAGCACAGCTTTACGATATACGTATTCGTACGTTATTCGAAACCACAGTTTATTTCTGGTAAAATAACCCTATAGATCCTTCGCGATACATGCTTCAGAGGAACCTACATCTTGGCAAGAGCTATAAACGAACGAACTTTCATCAAAACATATGCAACAGGGTGTCTAACGATTATGCATAATAAATTTTCATGATATTTCCATGATTTCCAGGCGAGATCTCTGTACTTTCCCATGATTGTATTTATGATTTTTTAAATGTTTATACAGAATTTTCTGTTCAAGTAGAAATAAATTTTTGTTTCAATAATATCAAGAGTAATTCTTACTATTCTCTGCCAATGATTTCATTCGCGGACATTAACGCGAAGCTTACCGACCGCACTTCTAACGAATCCAGCATCAAGAGATCATATGAATGTTATTATATTAATTAATATTATTTTCAATAGCCCTGGTGAAAATCTGGTGTAAGAATTTCACAGATTTTGTCAAAACCAAGTATTAAATTTTGGAAAATTTTAATAAAACTTATCTGCGTTTAAAATTTGTCACACTTTGATATCAATTTGATAATCAGTCAATATATTTGACATAATTTGCATTATTTCATAAAACGAATTTCTTATAATTATTGACAAATTATATTAAAAATGTTTGAAAAAGTTTAACAGTATTTGAGAATTTCTGATTAATTTCACATAAAATTAGATTCTGTTAAAAAATGTGTGTGAAAATCGCCAAAAACTGACAAAATTTATCATCATAATTTTTATAGAATTTGTCATATTCCTTTGAATTTTCATAAATTGTATAGGAATTCACAATATCTTACTATTCTTAACAAAATCTTTCTACCATATTTTAACCAGAGAACTCCATATTTTCATATTTTAAAAAAATTCTATGATATCCCATGGTATTTCCATATGCAGGAAAATTCAATGATATTTCCACGACCGCCATGATTTCCGTGATCGCTAGAAACCCTGTGCAATTAGACGGGAATACGACAATGGCAGCAGATTTTGGAACGTCGCCGTTCCACCTATTGGCAATTCGATTCGCGACATAATAGCATTGTCGCCCTACCAATAGGCTCGTGAACCCATTGGAATCTACTAAGAAAATTATCTAATCACCCGATAATCGTTCGATCTTCGCAAAATTCATCTTCGTACGAAGTAAATCTCTCGCCACCCGGATAGCAAAACGCCGAGACTCTACGCGTGCGTCATACACAGATCACCCAGGCTCATGTTTCCCTATCCGCACGGCTACCACGATCAGCCGAGAGAAGGTTTACAACCGAAGATAAACTCTATCGCGAAGATGGAACGTCAATTGTTCGCGATCCATCCGCGCGATAGAAATTATCCCCGTAATATAAATTCATTGCCCGTCGCTCGGATTGCCCGACGAGAGGTATTATGGATGACTTCAATCAGATAGCGAGTAATTCTCACCGCGGGTAAATTTTGCGGTACGAATTTATCGCTCGAGCGGCACCCTCTTACTCTTTTACACTTAATAATAACGAAGGAGAGCAGAGATTACTTTTCTCATTTATCCTAACGCGCTTCTCACAGTCTTTTGGCATGTACAACTACGGCGTGCACGGGGATCCTCGACTTCAGACCGACGAATCTTCCCCCTCGTCCGTCTCGTCAGACAACGTGTGCTGCGTTTTTATGTGCTGACGTATAGTCGCGACGTCGCTGTAGAGTTTCTTACAACTGGCGCATTCGTAAATATTGCTCTCGGCAGGCGACTGCAACAATTTGCGCGTCTTCGACTCGACCACGTGGCTCAGAAGGAGGAAACGATGCAGCGCTTCGTGTCGAGTCCTCAAGACCTCCTCGTCCTCCTCGCCGTTAGAATTGTTCTCTATGCAGTAATCGAGCGGCTCCTCTTTAATCTCCGGAAACGTCGCGTTCTCGTCCCGCTCCTCCGCGATTTCCACGCAGTGGTCGGTGCGAATGTGAGAATTGAGCTGAGCCAGAGCATAGAATATCTTGTTGCACAGCTCGCACTGAAAGCTCTTTCCGTCTATCGCTTCCAAACAGTGGCTGTATGTCTTGCAAGGACGGTAAACCTTCTTATGCATCGTGAGATGCCGCTCGTGGTCCACCTCGAGGACGAACTCGTACAGGCAGATCTGGCATCTCAGGATGTGATTGAGCGTGTTCGCGTGCGACTTCAGTCGCGAAAAGCTGTCGAAGAGCTTGCCGCAAGTGGGACACTTCAGGCATTTGTGATTCTTCAGTAGCTCCGGCCTGCTGAACGTGCCCGAGCACGTGCTGCATTGATGTATCTTCTCCTCATTGCACGAATGCTTGAACGAATGTTTACTGAGATGGTGCAGCGAGCTGAAGATCGCCTTGCAGTCGGAGCAGACGTAGTATCCACGGCGATCGCGCTTCACCGGATTCGCGAAGGTTATCGAAGAGATGGTCCAGTGCTTCTGGAAGCTGTTCTTACGGCCGAGATTCTCGCCGCAGCTCTCACACTGATTGTCGTGCATGCTCAGATGCGTCCAGAGCGCATTGGGATCCAGTTTTGAGTATTCGCAAAAGGCGCACACGTAGTTCTCGCCGTCCTTGTAGACGTGCGCGAAGAAATGTCTCCTGCAAGAGTTGGCGTTGAAGGAAATAGCCGAGCAAGCGGGGCACTTGAGGAAGGGTTTGCCACGGTTGGTGTAGGACATGGGTCCGGGATCGAATAGCATCATGGAAGGGTCGGATGTGTCGCGCTCGTCGTCCTCCGTCTTTATCAATTCCGCCGCGGACGTCTCTTCGGCGTAGGCGCCGCTGGTGGCCGCTTCTATTAGCGGATGCAGGCAGTAATTCCGCTCGTTCTCCTCCGTCTCGTCCTCCCCGCCACCATTCCAGGTCCACGAGGCGAGCGACTCCTCGCACTCTATCTTCACTTCGACCGGAATGTCGCCGCCGCAGAGAAGATCCGGCATCGCGAGCGACGAATTGTCCGAGTTCATATCGGGTATGAGAACCATGCCCTTTCGCGACTTCGCACCGTAATTTTCCCCAAACTCCTCGTCCAGCAAATTCCCTCGTATTTGCGGCTTGGAGACACTGCCGACCAGTAGTTTTCTCTTCTTGCTTAAATCACAGATATCGTATCGATTCGACGTGGCGTCGACGCTGTTCGTGGATACTTGTAGGTTCTTATCGCGCTCGCGAACACCAGCGACCGACGATCCATAGCGTAGCAGCTGTTCGATGGTCGAAGCTCGCTTGACTCTTCGTCTCTTGGAAGGCAACGCTTCGGGGACTTTCTCATCATAACAAACATTGGTAGCGATGAAATTCTGCACGTTTTCGATCACTAAATCATTCAACTCGATGTTCTTGGCACGACTCTGTCTTCTTTTTCGGTCATGCCTCTTCTGAACGCTTTTATTGCCCTTGCTCGCCGATTTCATGGACTTCAACATGTTTATTTACTTTTATTCCTGACGATTTTGACGCTCGGCCCACGTCGTCGACACACCTGCTAGATGAGAAACGCAGGGTCCTGCGTTTCAATAGGATCTGCTTGGATTGCCATCTTGCGATGCATAACCCGTTCGACGGCGTCGTAACACGTACAACTTTTGTACATACAAATAATAATGCTCAAATGAAAGTATTTCAGCAGGATTCACACAGTTGCGAGAGACAATTGCGAGCGTATATCGAGAACACGCCACTTCTGCTGCAGTTTTACCGACGTTATTGCGACTAAATAGTTGAGTTAAAGCTCCTCTCAATTGGCATAACACTATTATCCGCGAATTGCACACTTTTCATTCACCATGGATCTCTGTACGAACTTATCGTTGCCCCGACTACGATTCAGTTAAGTTTTAAGCGACAGCCCTTCCGTTACATTATTTAGGTTATATTATGCTCTTATTTGACATATGTACAACCTATCAGCTTGTTTGGTAGCCCAGATAACACACTTGTCCGAAAGGTGTCTAAAAGATGACTCTCTCTCTCTTTGGGGATGGCTTTGCGGACGTATGTACGACGGCCTGCAGCCAATCAGAAAGCCGAGTATTGGTTTCTTGAACGCTACATTGTTGCCAAATGTTTTGACAGCTTAGCCAACCACGTTGCTACAGTGGATCTTGTTGATCTTGTTGTCCCACATTTCATCTCTACGGCGTCTACGGCACATGGAACGCCATCTATTGATTCTACTCAGAATCTCTGAGATTATCGATAAGTATGTACACCCGGGCTCACGGAATCTGTCGCTGGTGACTTTTTTTAAATGTTATTTTTAAACGTACTAACCAATGATTAATCAATCCTCGTGCTTTCATTAACGAGAGTAGACGTCACCGTAGCTAATGAGGGCATGAGAATTAATTATTCACTGGTTAGTACGTTTAAAAATAAGGTTTAAAAAAAGTCACCAGCGACAGATTTCGTGAGCACGGGTGTAGTACACCCGGGGACACGGTATCTGTCGCTGGTGACTTTTTTTAAACGTTATTTTTAAACGTACTAACCAATAATTAATAATCCTCATGCTTTCATTAAAGAGAGTAGACGCCACCGTAGCTAATGAGCGCATGAGAATTAATTATTCATTGGTTAGTACGTTTAAAAATAACGTTTAAAAAAAGTCACCAGCGACAGATGCCGTGTCCCTGGGTGTAGGTAGTACACCCGTGCTCACGGAATCTGTCGCTGGTGACTTTTTTTAAACCTTATTTTTAAACGTACTAACCAGTGAACAATTAATTCTCATGCCCTCATTAGCTACGGTGACGTCTACTCTCGTTAATGAAAGCACGAGGATTGATTAATCATTGGTTAGTACGTTTAAAAATAACATTTAAAAAAAGTCACCAGCGACAGATTCCGTGAGCCCGGGTGTACAGGAGGTACAGGAGGTAAGTACACTCGAAATATCGACATCAGTAGGCCTATTCTGTAACTCGTTACGACCCGTAACGACGGTTGTCGTTAGTATTGGTCCAATCAGGATCAAGTATTCCGTTGTGGTGGGGGTCCTGACTGGACTAATGCTAACGACAACCGTCGTTACGGATCGTAACGAGTTACAGAATAGGCCTACAGGGAGTCGATTTTGTAACTCAAACCTTATGAAAATGCTAAAAGTGAGGGGCATCTAACCAATCACAGAGCATCCTTTCCTTTAGGTCTTTTCTCTGATTGGTCGAAGATGAAGTGAACATTCTCACTGGATATATAAAATCGACCCCTCTCTCTCTGACGCGAGACAGCGCGAACACGAACTCGAACTTTTTTAACATCGTGAATTAGAAAACGGTTGTCGTGTGGACTTTTTATGAATTCCATTTCAGAAATCAGTCCTTACGAAATGAAATACAATTAAAAACCATAATATAGAAATGTGCTAAATGCTAAAAACTAAAAATTTCAGTATTTATGAGTTTTTTTTTTCAAAAATACGTTCTTCGCGTGAATAACTTTTTTTCGTATTTTTGGCAATTAGCACCTCCTACATTATGATCTTCAATTATACCTAGACCGCCTTATTTTTGTCGAACAGCAAAGATTGGAGAGAAATAGCATTACACGCCATTTCGTTGCAAACTCTTAATTCTACAGGGTACTCCTACCCTAGTAGCAGAGGATATCTGTCAGACATCTACAAGATGTCTACACTATGTCCCGTGGATAACGCAAGAGTATTTGAATTTCCCTGACATTTGACTTTGGTAGTGCTTGGAACGGTGCTGTAGTTAGAGTTGGCTTCAGAAGAGTGCGCTGCGTTCTTACGAGCCGTGTTTCCGCGCGAAACCTGTATGATTATTTCTCATCACTTCTACACATTATTTACCATTATTTTTACAAATTCAGTTAATTTCGAGGTTAGACGCTTCGATCTCCCGAATTGACAGTTCCCGGGAAATCAGACGTTTTACACTTTTGGCATACTGTAGACATCTTGTAGATGTCTGACAGATATCCTCTGCTACTAGGGTTATTAAAGAATAAGAAAACTAATATAGAGCTTTATAATTAAGTTTGTTTAATAGTATTAACTCTTAATTTTAAACAATCATTATATTTACCACAGAATATCGATTCTTGTCAACTTAGGATATCTGTCAGACATCTACGCGCTGTCTATATCTAGATTTCGACCACATTTATACCAAATATAGATATCATTTTCTAGACATATAGACATCTTGTAGATGTCTGGCAGATATCATCTGCTACTATAGGGTAATATTCTACATACATTTATAGGTATATCAAATAACTGAAAGACTTCTTATATTTACTAAATAACAAAATTTATTTAACAAGATAATTTCGTATACTAAGAGAAAAATAACACTATAGGTAATGGACTACATAAGTAATACTTTATATTACACGATCCGCACTTCATATTTATCCAATTATTGATCGTAAAATCTGTTAAAGATTTGGTTTGTACGCGAGAAATACGGAATTTTTCCTTACGTACTCATGCTACATCTTACGAAGTTTTAAACATAACGTGGTCATTGCTAAAATGTACAACGCGCAACTATACCTATGTATGTTTCATGTTTCAGACTTTGAATAGACGTGCACGTAATATCAGAAGCGTTTATCTTTTTCATCCAACGCACAGAGCGCGCCATCAATTCTTACTACCCTTTTCTTTGTTATTGAGCGCATGGTTGAAATAATCCGGACCGTAGTGAGCATGAGGATAACCATGACCGTAGCCGTGGTCGTAACCATGATGGCCGAAAGGATGACCGTGGCCATAGCCGTGATGTCCATGATCGTAGCCATGACCATGGCCGTGTCCGTGAGGGAAACCATGACCATAGCCGTGATCGATCGGTACTGGAGGATAAAAGTGGCCCGGAGCGTAGTACGGCGGGTAGTGGCCGTCACCAGAACCATGCGGTCCACCATAATGATGCGGCGGAGGGAACGGAAGCGGATATACCGGCACCGGCACCGGATACGGAACCGCGTGCTTCACGGGAACCGGATACGGCTGCCGAACGGGCACGGCTATGGGATGCTTCACTGGTACCGCTATCGGATGCTCCACCGGTACCGGTATCACCTGAAAAAAATTTAATAGATAATCATTTTTCTACGCGTATCCTACCCTGGAAAAAAATGCGGATTGATCCCCTGTTGAAAAAAACCAATAGATCCTTATAAAATCCTATAGGAATCCCATACAATTTCTTATGGAAACGTGATGTGCATTTGAAACAGCAATTCTAAATACTCGCCCATTAAAATCTGAGAAATAGGAGAAATTGGAATTTATAGGATTCTATGCGCATGTGTAAGAACAAATAAGATTTTAAAAAGATGAATGCCATTCTATTGGTAATTACCAATGGCGTTCATCTTTATAAGATTTTATTTGTTCTATTGGTGATTACAACAGGATTCATTTTTACGGGATTTAATTTATTTCTACATATACGCATAGAATCCAATATATAAGTTTCGATTTATTCTTCTTAAACTTTAATGAATGGGTACCTGGAAAGGCTATTTCAAATACACATTATATTTCCATAAGGAATTGTATAGGATTTGTAAAGGATTTTTTATGGATCTATGGGTTTTTTACCATAGGGTGAATTGAGGTCTGATAAAGCCATTTAATTTGCCACATCTCTATGGTAAAAAACCCATATATCCATATAAAATCCTTCAGAAATCCCATACAATTCCTTACGGAAATATGATGTATTTGGAACAGCCATATTCTAGATACCAACCCCCCTTAAAATCTAAGAAGAATAAATTGAAATTTATTGAATTATACGCGCATATGTAAAACAAATTCTATTGGTAATTATCCAATTGATAATTACCAATAAAATGGCCTTTATATTTGCCGATTGATTGATTATATTACCTACAGAACGTTCATCTTCATGGGATTTTACTTGTTCTTACACATGCACTTAGAATCCCATAAATTTAATGGGCGGGTATCTGGAATTGCTGTTTCAAATACATATCATGTTTCCACAAGGAATTGTATGGGATTCCTATAGAATTTTACAAGAATTTATAGTTTTTTTTTTAACAGGGATTGAAAATAAATATGGTCATATCCGACCTAAACCCGTATTCAAGCGTATTCAAATTCAAGTTTAATCCGACGAAACGGAATACGTATTAGAGCCGTATTACATCATTTTTATATTTAATACAGCGAATTAGATGGTCTTATTATAGGCAGCAATTCGCCAATCCGTAATTTTTTCCAAGGTATGTAAATATTACGTTTCAAGCTTTGGCGGGCGGTCAGAAAATTATAGCATTTTTAAATCAAATTATGACACTCATTCAATATCGATCCGAAAATACACACCTGAGGAACCGGGACCGGAACTGGAACCGGTTTATGAACGATTTTCTCGTAAGGCACGGGGACGTGGTACGGTTTTTCCACGTAGACCGGTACGGGTGCCGGAACTGGTACCGGTTTTTCGAGGACCACATGCTTCGTTATATAAACTGGAACTGCCTTCACGAGGGGCGCGCTGTAGCCCTGGTGTAGATTACCGTAGCCGCCGCTAACGTGGTGCGGGAAAACGGAGGAATGTATCTTGAAGGATTTCCAGGGATTATGGTCGCCGGTCCATGGTTGCCCGTGACCGTACGAGTAAGGACTTGGAATTCCAACCCAGCCGTCGTTTAAGACGCCTCGCTTTCTCTGCTTCGTGTCCTGTTGTTTCTCTTCCGTTGCGAGTGCCGAAGCGCACAGAAGAAAGAGCAGCAGCTGAAAGATTTGTTTAATGTTAGATATATTCACGGTAGCCTTTATACTGCGTCAGAATTTTTTTCAAATTAACAAATTTATTGATAAGGAACGTAGTTCGCTTGCGTGTCTCCAACTTGCGTAAAAATTTGCGGATTTCATTTTTATATTCCTTCCTAATTGCGGCTTAACTTATCCGGGAAATGAAACTCGATACAATAAACGTTTATAGACGAAAGTTGTTTAACCCTTGAAACAATACAATTTTTATTAATTTAAGTTAATTTTAACACTAGCTTCGTTTCTGAGATATTTTCTATAGAGACCTAAACTTTGGGCTGCAGGTGGTTCATCACTACCAAAAAAAATTCGACATTTACAGAAATACAATTCACTCGTTTTCGGTAGACCTCAAACTTTCAAAGCTTCGTGGAAGAATCGTACAGATATATCGAATGAACGCGTTTTGCATTATTTTTTCTTCAGTCACGTTCTTTTCACGCCGAATTATATGCAGTTATAAATACACATGCACAGTAGTTATTTGCATTAAAATTCTTCAATTAATTCCCTAATCGTCAACTGAAAAATCTCGTTTTTTATATCCGCACCGAAATTTCTTTTGCGTTCATATCCGAAATGAATGTAAACGGATAATTGCTGGACAAATGTACCGATCGGGTATCTGGCTCTTACCAAGATCTTCATCATTGCTTTCTCGTTAGCGGACTGTTCGCATCTGTGATAGAATTGAAGGCTTTTATATTTTTCCCAGTAGTGGTCCAGACCGCGTTTCCATCTTTGTCCCGACCGAACACCTCGCCTCACCCACCATCCTCTACTTCCGGGGAGGAAAGTGGGAAAATCTGTCAATCTAGTTTTCCAAGGAAGGCAACCGATCGGGTGATAATCGAGAGCGTACTTTCGATGTAACTTTACTGTAAAAGGAACGACGAGTCCACTCCACAGTAAAACGTATTTCCGTCGGAAACGAACGTGGAGATTTGTATTATTTCCTAGTTCGAATTATAAAAGGCTATTTTTCTCTGAGATCAAACATTTCTCGTCCGATCTCCTTTCGAACGTTTACAACTTTAACAAACCGACGAATGGTCAAATGATTTAACGTTGTCTGTGAAGAGAGCCGTCTGATATTAACGGGGTAAAACGGGGTAGTCAAACTGACCCCTGCCTTCCGGCACGTATCACGGTAATCAGGGATCAACTTGAATATTCCGTTTCACCACGTTCTCTTCTACGTGAAATGTTTCGCCTTGCAGTCTATTTGCTTATGGGAAATATTTTATTCATTGGAATTAATTTTGTTTACGAAATAAATTAACAAGTTACGAATCTCATGACGAATATTGATCAAACAATTCTTGAAAATACTCGGGATTAGAAACACCTTAATGAATTTGCATAGCCAAAGACGCTCGAAGCGTACCACTGACATACTTCCGCTGCGCATTGATATTCCAATGTTGTCGTCGTCGATTTCCGGTGAAATTAATAACGCATTGATCTAAATTAATTCGCTCACTATTTCAACGCAATTCATTCTCCGTTTTATCACTTTATCAGCGCGTTTGCGCGATTTATGCAATTTAATACTGTAAGATTTACTATCTTATTTGAAGTACTAATTTTCAGGTTTCCTAATCTAACTACCATCCCAGGTGAAGAAATGTATATTTCTCAGATTACATTTTCTATTTGATTGCTAAATAAAATTATTCAAGAAAATTTAATTGTACGATTGCGAAAAACCGTGTTGTTACGATATGATTCGAATAGATACGGGGGTCTTCTGATATCATTCATCTAGAAGCTATTCCATTGTATATGTTTTGTTTTCGTGTTAGTAATGTATCTACGTGCAGCAATAATATTTGTATTTCTTTTCTATTTCTTTAATTATACAGGAGTCTTCAAATTCGTAAAATTGTAGGTTTCGGTATTAGATTTCGCAGTTTATACCTACATAATATTATGTAAGCCACTGATAAAAGATAGTTGATTTGAATACTGGCGGCGAACCTGTTCGCGCATCAGTGAAATTACACAATTACGTTATGGTATGCAGTTGATGACGAAAACACGGAAGTGTCCGACTATTTATTATGTCAAGAGGGCACGCGCATTCAATCCTTGCACCAATAGCGTGCTTGATTTCCGTGCCGGGAAGTGCACCGAAGACTTTCCTGACTTTCATTTTCTATCGCGAGCCACTACTTCCAATGTCCGATGGTGTTCGCCATTCACATATTCGTGATGTCACTTAATCTATAAAACGTTCTTACGCTCCCACCAAATGACTCTTATGTTCAAATGACTCGCTCCCATCAAAGTACATTATATTGACGATTAATATTGAGCTACGGTCGATGAAGATTGGACGATCTTATCGGTCAGCAATGAATAATGAATAATTTAGACTAATTAGCTACGCATTTCGGTCCCTGATTTGGAACCCTCTTATCGATAATGTTATTTATATACATCATTTTGCCGTATAAAAACAGATAAGTTCGTGTGATTCTGTAATTCAACGCATAACACTTCCTCGCTCGGATGTACTTCGATCACTATGATCGTCACGTTTAATCGCGTCGTATATCGCCATGAAAAAAGGACGGGAGCGAAGAGGGATGTCTTATCGGAATAGGAAAGAAATGCGGTTTTGGCTGGCACCCAGGGATTATAAGTAGCGAAAGTCAAACCAACTGACGATCGATTTTTCCTATGGTGATCCCAAGCGTCACGTCCTATAAATACTTATGGGGATCACAATAGCAGAGCAATCGCAGTGTTTGTTCGGCGTTGGTGGTGATAGGATCTATCGGCGATATGAAGTTTTATTCGGTACTTATATTTTAGTTTGGTGTTTCTCATAGTGTTTGATAATTAAATATATAAAT
Organism: Xiphydria camelus; assembly: GCA_963678675.1. Lineage (NCBI taxonomy): Eukaryota > Metazoa > Arthropoda > Insecta > Hymenoptera > Xiphydriidae > Xiphydria > Xiphydria camelus. The sequence goes on from OY783198.1 coordinate 17,592,540, forward strand.
GAAACACGAATCATTGCAGTAAACATACCCCTGACATCTAAATCATCTTTGTGCCTCTTGTTATACGCGAAAGATCTAATAGTTACGAAGTAGTTTTAATTACTATTCTCTCCTGCTTTTTTTTCACGGATATTAAGATAAATGTACCAGTGACCGGATAGTTAAAAGACCAGTATTCGGGATATCATAAGAATTTAGTAGAACAGATTTGATTCAGCATTCTTACGAGTTAAATTTATCGCATACGCGTTCGGTCGTTGATATATTTACCTTATGATGTTATGCTAGGTAAAAAACGGGATACATAATTCATGCGTGAAATGAATACCTTTTGAAACTGAACAAAGAATATCAAGAAAGACAATTCTGAAATAACCGATACCTAATTATAACGTTTATACCTATATTGTCGTGCAGGTAATAATAATGACCTTGGTCGTCGTTTGGGCGGTTGCTGCGAAGAAACAAGACAAGCGAGATTCAAGAATTAAAAAGCACGATAAGCGAGGTCTTCTGAATCTGTCTTACGGACCACCGCAGCATTCCCTTACAGCTCAAGTATACGGCCCGCCACCGGCAGAACCTGCCCCGATCTACGAACATCCGGCCCCCGAATATCAGCATCCGATACCAACTGGTTCGGAACATCCCGTGCACCTGGAACCAGCACCCGTACCACAACCAGCTTTACCTGCCCCCGTTGGCGAGTGTACGCTACTTATTAATGGAAAAATGATACAAAATCAAAAGATCAAAGATCCAAGATTCCGATATTTATATTCTCGCATATTTTGGCGCACGTAAATCAATTTCAATCGATCGTATATGACCATTTACGTGACGATGTGAAGTGATAATGAACGCGAGTTTTTAAGTACTTCGCGTTATGCAGCAAAATCGAGCGAACTTTTTACCGTTCTGTCGTAACTCAGACAGCAGTTAAGACTCGATGATAAATTGCCACACAAATATGATGATGTAGAATCTAATGAGCATTCGGTCTACGAGTTCGCAAAATGTGTATGCGGAGGCATAAAAAAATGTCATAAAATGCGATTCGAGGCGGACATCACGATATTGGAAGAAATCACCGCACTTCTCTGCATACAAGTTTTGTAAAATCTTAGTCCATGCGATGAAATACGTTGTAGTATCTCGATTGTTAATTGGAAATGACACTTGTATCGATTTCTCCTGACATTCTCTTCCGTTACCTTACAGCACCAGCAGTTCCAGTTCCATATCCGATATCAGTAGTGGCTCAGCCGGCACCGGTACACCATCCAGTTCCGGTCGCGGTGCCGCATCCGGTACCAGTTGCAGTTCCGATCGTGCAGACGGTAACGAAGCACGTGGGTGTGCCATATCCGGTTCAGGTGCAGGTAGACCGGCCGTATGCAGTGCCCGTCGCGGTACCGGTACCTAAACCGTATCCGGTGCACGTGGAGAAGATAGTCCACGTGGACAGACCGGTTCCCGTACCTGTCGAGAAGCATGTTCATGTGCCCGTCCACGTGGACCGCCCCGTAGCCGTTCCAGTTCCGGTTGCGAAACCATATCCGGTTGCGGTGGAGAAACTGATTCACGTGGACCGACCATACCCGGTTCACATTGCGGTACCGGTACACATACCGAAACCATATCCGGTACCGGTTGCTATACACTCTACTCACTACAAACACGTTAATGGCTGGTAGACTCGTTTTAGTCGAGTTAGCCTTCTATCGTACTGTACACCTCATCCGGATGGATGCAAGGGGAAGTATTATCAGAGATTGAAATTGACCTAGACGCGCTATAACGTTAAAACTCTCGGTACGAGAGAAAATGTTACTTGCAGTTTAATTTAGAAGATTGTAAGATGAAATGAATATATTGAAGTGCATGATATTTTTCTGTACCGGTACAGATTGACGGAATGTAGGAGCAAAATCGTGTATAGGAATGGTATGTGCTGATGAAATAGGAACTTCGTTTATGCTATCTATAACTGTACCACCGTGCAAAAGAAAGTAAATCGAAATAAAAAATTGCGTTCCCTTTTCGAAAAGATCGTAGTCACTTTATCACCTCCTCGGACAGCGCGTCACAGTATAAGAATTTATACTAACTCCACATTTTCGTATACGAATTGATAAAGCATTCGAGAAATTTAACAGGAAGTAAGTTTAAGTTTGTTGTGCTTGCCAAAAAATCTTTTAAAAGTATAAATTAATTTGTTATTTGGTTTGAAATAATTTGTGTCGAAATTATATCTTTTTAGTCTCGGATCGAGTTAATTACACCTTAATATCGTCGGCTTACTTGGATTTTCGGACATAGGACTTAGTAGGTTTTACAAGTAAGCCGACGATATCCAGTTTTTGACCAGAGTACATCTAGATATTGATATGACTTTGTTTCCAAGTACCATTGATGCACGTATACCTAAAGTACCTATGTGTATTAACAACAACCGCGCCATTTATAGGGAGCATTACATATTTTTACGAACTTATATAATTAAACATTATCGATTGTGCATACTGTAGATACTTCTATAACAATATATGCACAATAGGCAGGTAATGGCTTTGAAGTTACTGGAGAAATCAAACCGCGAGAATACAAACGGCGTCATAATTTCACAGCGATATCGTCCGTAAACATGTATGTTATGTAAATTTGTATATCGTTACATACTATATTTTGTTATTGTAGGTATTAATAATAATAAACTTCATTTTTTATAGAGATGATTACGTATATTGCTTTCTTATTCTTATATGAATACATAGATGAAACCCATATAACTGGGAGAAATATTCGCCAACAATTTCTGTGTCATTTGTTAAGTTGTATTTTACAAATTTCTCCTCATTTACAATATAAGTAAAAGATATTACAGAAAAATTTGAAGAAAAGTTTAAAAGCCTTCTCCATTATATCGTCACAATATTCCTTTCAAATTTCCGATATTTAATTCCAGCAATTTATTCAGAATTTATTTTCGATTTTAAATAAATTGTCGAGTAAATATGAATAAAATTTGAAAGAAAATATGTATAATATACGACTTATTTATCTTCGTAAATCTTCGTGACGTTGGTAAACGTACGCATATGCCTCTGCAGATGTATCATGATCTATTTAACGAGATACGCTCCTTGGATTATCTACTCTTTCGATAATAAAAGTAAAAGTATCTCGAGAAAGAGTACGTAAAGTATTACCAATATTTACAGGAGAAGGATTATGTACACAAATGAAGGTTCTCCAAATCTCAACAAAACGGTCGTCTCAAACGAAACAAAGTTTCATCTTTCCCAAGAATCTCCATCATTTCGGCAACGCTAGGGCCGTCCTGTCAAATGAGAGCAATTACGATTATTACACATTGTACAAGCTCTTATACGCCGCTTATTTTAAGAAGAATTCTTTGTATATCGAATGTAACACAAATGGGGCACCCACGGTTTCCACAGCGCTATTCCTTGGTAAAAAATAAGCCAAAAACTCCTGAACCAGTTTTCTGCTAGACGCATGGTTTAAAAGCTATAATTAATTTAACCCCCTTTTTAGTGCCGGACGACGATATATCGTCGTTCGCTCAGGACCGATATTGGTTATTTTATTAAAAATGATTGAAACTGTAATACTTATACTTCATACTACGTGACCTACGTAAAACTATGATCACACGATGATTATTGTTATATGCAAATATTGTTTGTAGAAGAGGAACTTGCTTATATGTTTTTCATCATGTTTAATATTTATGTTATTCGTATGATTTTCAATATATATTGAAATACAATTGATACATTACATTATTCTCTCTTTCTTCTGTAATACGCTGCATTTTGAATTTTTTAAATACCATTCTTAGTTTGGTTTTTATGAGCTTTTTCCTAAACTTAGTAAATTCGTCAAATTCGTCCGGTTATCTTCGCATAAACACACGGTTTTCGCTCGGCACTAAGGCCCACTTGTTCAATATAAGTTCAAGGCTGGTTCAGCTTGAATCGCAGTTCTTGGTATATTATGTGTGACACGAAATATACCAAGAACGGCGGTTCAAGCTGAACCAGCCTTGAACTTACATTGAACAAGTGGGCCTAAAAGGGTTAAGTAAAGCAATCAGAGGCGTCAAAAAGAGACTGTTCGTGAACTCTGCGATCAGTTGTATGCGTAAGCGCTGCAATATCATCACAGAGCTCATCGACAGTCGCCCGGCTATTCGATGTGTCTTTAATTAATTATAGCTCTTAAACTATGCGCCTGGGGAAGAAAAAGGGTTTAGAACTTGTTGGCTTATTCTTACTAAGAAATAGCGCGGTGGAAACCGTGGACGACATTTTTGTTACACATTGCATAGAAATAAATTTTTTAGTTAACTTTTTAATAAAATATTTTAATACCACGATACCTTTAATCCGCTCAATATATTGCGTAGTAACTTCATTAATTTTGCAAATGGAATTCCATTGTTATTGGAAAACTCACGCAAATAAACCTTCAGAGATTCTTTTTCAAAGTCGTTCGAACTTTCCAGTTTCTTGCTTAATGCTTCGACGGCATCTGTAATAAATGATAAGACGTTGCTTTCGTAAAACAATCGTTCGCTTTCGCAAAATGGTAGATCTTACTAAATTATATCTCATTTCAAAATACTCGCCCAAATATTCGCTTTTCTCGATCGCGGGCGGTGAAGAAGGCACGACCCACAAAAACGCAAGCTCCGGTTCCACCAATTCACTCAGCTTAGAGATTCTACTCTGCGCCCATCTTAAAACTGACATTATGTGTTGATCATCTAATTGCAAACTCTTGTCGTGCTTCCTAAAAAGGCATTCGATATGTGTTACACTTTGAACCCATCCCTCGTCCAAAACAAAATATAGATTAAAAGTACAAGTGAGTATTCAATAGCAGCGGTACTAAAGCAAAATTGTTACCGATCGGGGAATGCCTCAATTACTAATTTGCTGACTCTTTCGATCAAAAATTTCGAATTTCTTTCGTTCTTCAGTAATTGAGATATTTCCCACTTATTGAATTCGAGCAGTTTCTCTGGCATGAGTTTAGAAGAATGCGTATTTATTTTGGAGACATCGAACTGCAACAAATTAGGGGTGAAAACAGACTTGTTTCATTGTTTCCAATAGATATTATCCGTGTTTGCAGTGAGATTCAAATCCTTGATACGCATTTTATGAACGAGTATCAAGCATTCGAGTAGCAAGAATTAAGTAATTTATCCGATAGATACCTGTTTAATCAGTTCCTCGTAACTGTAACAGCGTTGAGCTCCTTGTTCTCTCGCGAAACCCCCGCCGGCGTGCGTTATGTAATTCAACAATGCCGACGGAAAGATACCCTGTTCTCTGAATGAATTGACACTTATATCGCCTTGCCTCTTGGACAATTTCGACCCGTCGGGGTTTAGTATCAAAGGAAGATGTGCAAATTGAGGTGGCGTCCATCCAAAAGCCCTTTAAAGAACAAAATATCCATGCTTTATCCTACGGAAATTTTCATTCGACTCATTTTATTTTGATAGCTTTCAACAATCACTATTTGTAGGACTATCCATAAATCAGTAGCGATACTAACGATTATCGCGCGCGTTATATGGATTATAAAATAAAACTACCACAGAAGAGAAGCAAACCAATTTAGTAAATGTCGTTTGAAACACTCACTTGTACAATAATATATGTTTCGGCGTAGATATTTGCCACTCGATGCCGCGCAAAACATGCGAAATCTCCATAAAGTGATCGTCAACCACATTTGCAAAGTGATAAGTGGGAAATCCATCCGTTTTAATTATTACAGGATCGCCTTCGTTCAGTGCAACATCGTAAGTTACTTCTCCGTATATCAAATCGTGAAAGGGCTCTGGATTTGGAGTCAACTATCGAGGATACGAAGAAGAATCATTAGACCTCGATAATACGGTAGATTGCGGACCGATTCGCATTGCATACGACTCTCGCTACCGTCATAACTTTTGACCTAACACTTTGAACGCCACAATCGTGACGTTCTTATCACTCGTTAGAGATAAAGACGTTTCGAGGTTCTCTTGTAAAATTTGGAAGAATTCATCGTACGTCTTATGAGAATATTAAAATTTATACGTTTCATTCGTATCGTCTTACGAAAATTACGCGGTAACTGACAACTTCTCGGTGTATACCTTGTGTTCGACGCACCTTGAATCGAATGCAATAATGCTCTCCTTTGTTCAACTTTTCGCTTATTTCCTCCTTACTAAGGTGCCGACATCGATTGTCGTATTTTGGTACTTGCCCAGATTTGAACGCCTCCCGTCTTAACATTTCCAGCCTTCTGTCCGAACAAAAGCAGTAATACGCCATGTCGTTGTTCAAAAGCGTCGAAACTTGTTCCCTGCAATTGAGATTTCATCCTGACCGATGATTCCTTCCAACTCGATACGCGTTTAATAATAGCAGGAAATTATTTCATGACAATGTTTACAAGTCTCCCAATGCTAATTGAAAGATAGATATTCGTCCGATCACTGGTTTTACAATGGAAATAAATTAGTCAGAACGGTTCACGAATCCTAGAGGAGACTGTAAAGTAATTCAGATATATAACTGCATATCCGGTCCAGAAAATACCGGCTAACTCACCTTCCAAAGTTATCATACTTACGTGTATATTTCGAGACGTTTTGACTGAACGTAGGGCCCTAGCGGACCGCCCCTCATAGGATCTTCATCCGGTATTATCCCGGCCCAAAACAGATCCTCCTGAAGATTCTGTACCGCTCCCAGGACTACCCTTTGCTGATCAGTATCCTCGATACGCAAGATGAAATTGCCGCCGTGGCTACGGGCGAATAAATAATTGTATAACGCCGTACGCAAGCCACCCAAATGTAAATGCCCTGTAAACAAAATTATCGTCATATCGGTAGGTACGTATGTATTTATCTTGGAACTGATTTAACTACTAGAAGGGATGAATGGTACTTAATGGGATGCTGTAAATGTATGGTGGGACAGCGCATAGCTCTTTCTAGAAATAGGAAATAGACGATACGTACCTACTGGTTTAGTGTATATCGTCCAAAAATACGAATAAATGTAAGATTAATGATCACTTTTGTTCTCAAAGACCATTTTCTTTCACATTTCAGATAAATAAATAGTTTTTTTTTCACTCATTTTCCTTCCTCTCTCTTTATCGGTAATATAAGTATTGATACAAATATCATTAAATTGGTTATGGGAATAGCTTTGGTTTAAAAAAAAGATGTGCTGTGGTGTAAGTATATGTATTGGGGCATACGTATGTCTATAATATTATACATACTGGGACTGCTCTAGTACGTACAATAATCATTGCAGCAGCAATAATTGATAAAAGCTCTTATTAAAACGGAAATGCCACAACTACTTAGGAATCATAATACCAAGCATTAAATCATGTTAAGAAAAGAATGTATTCTCTATATGAGAAATATTACATATTTATTTGTACATAAATTTCTGTGATTAATTACAGAAGATTACTGTAAAGGTAGATATTTATATACCTATCTAAATGTTTCTAATAAATTGAATCTAGCGAGCTATATATGAGGCTAAACTTACTCACCATGGAAGAAACTTCAATCACTATTTTCTCATTATTTATGAACTTTTAGCCTACATCAATATAAGACGTTGTTGTAGATAAAAATATAATCTTCAAAAAAGTATTATACAGGGGGTTTCAAGTATGCAGTCATTAAATTCGTGAGGTGATTCTGCATCATAAAATACTCAAAAAAGTTCCTATAAATTTGGGTCCCAAAATTATTTTTAAAGGATCTATACGCTTCTCACAGAAATTATCGCCCACTTTAAATCTTTTTCAATCAACATTAACGTGAACAGTGTAACATTCATTGTCCCTTTCTGGCCTACTCATCAATTACTCAAAAACATTAAGAGTAAATTTGTATATTCTTTTCTACGCACTTGAAAAGTTTTTTCTTGTTGTTTTCGAATTGTTCTACTTGCTTAATGAAAATACATTTCTTTTTTATATTTGTATCGGTATCAACAGATGACTGCGGATTATTTGAACATTGTATTGATGTTCTTCGTAGAGACATTGTCTTGTATCGAGAATGAATACTTGACAGGGCCATAGAACCTTTGAAAGTTATTTTACCCCATATATGTTTATATGAACTTTTTTGTGTATTTTGTGATGCAGAATCACCTCACGAAATTAATGACTGCATACCTGAAACACCCTGTATAAACATAAGCCAAAGTTCATAGATAATGAGATAATAGTGATTCAAACTTCTTTCTTGGCAAGTATTAGATCAGTCTATAACTTTCTGCGAATTAATAGCATGCATGTGGGATTCACAAATGCGCACAAACTTTTGGACTGATCTGATAAATTTAGCCTCATATCATATGTGGGGCAAACACGTGTCTCACTAAGGGCAGCCAATAGTACATATTAGGATTTGTGATACACAATGATCATTTGTGAATGATTGTGCTATACAAAGATTTACTACAATCAATCGTATAGTTTAGCAGGGAAAAGAAGAGAACGTTCCAGGCAGTACTACTCTCCTCTATTTTTTCCTTGAAACCCTGTTTGAATTTATTTTTCCATGCTTCTCTCTAACTATTATACATGCAGAACTCCGATAAAAAAGGCATACAAAACGTGATGCATATTTTGCTTCATAAAAATTAAATGCCACGACTTATTGTAATAAAACTTTATAGTAAAAGAAAAGAAGGTAATTTAGAATATGGTTGATACTTTGGAATACCTATATACAGACTGGACTAGAAATGCTGTCCTGAAAGTAGATAGCAGTGATAAAAAATGTGAGCCCCTTCAGGTGGTAAATCTGAGAAATGAGGTCCAACGTTATGGAGGTCCAATGTTGAATTCCGAGTGAATGAAAATTATTTGTATCAAAGTAGCTCCAGGAGTTTCACAATTTTTATCAATTTTATCGCAATAGGGGTGGTTATCTCTGCTCGGGGGAAAAAGATAGAATTTTTTAATTATTTTTTTCAAAATCAAAGTTTTCAATTTACCTTTAAGACGAGCTTTCGGAGTTCTCATTCATTTTGTATGCAATAAGAGTAGTCACCCCTGTTAAGAAGATACAATTACAAATTTGTAATGGTTACTAAATGTATCAATGTGATCGAAAACCTCTGAAGTGACTTCGATGAGAGTAATATCAGATAATTTTCATCCACTCGAAATTTAACATTGGTGCTCCATAAGACCGGATCTCATTTCTCAAAGTTACCACCTGAAAAGGCTGAATCACATTCTTTATCGCTGCTGCCAAGTCTTGCTCAAAAACTTACATCCCTCCTCTAATTCTCTGAAAAGTGCCATTCGAATCTAATGATTCCTTCCTATTTTTATTTCAATCTACTTTTTTAAGACAGCATTTTTAGTCCAGTCTGTATAAAATAAACTAGTTTATTTATTTCCCGTCACAAAAAAGTATGTCGCATCCTACATCCAGTAAACTTTCTAGTTTCTTTAAATAACGGTCCGTACTAATACATACTATTTTGAATCAGATAGAGTAAGTGGTTCAATTGATTCATAGATATTCCAAATTATCAACCATATTCCAAATTATCCTCCTTTTCTCTTAAATCTAACAAGAGTCAGTAGAATTGACGATACATGCTTTCCTTGGCCCACTGACGAATCTAACTTACGATGTAAGACTCCTTATAATATGCCTCACGGACTGTTTTCTAGATAAAGCAATGCCAGTCATTTGTGCGAAAAGGTACATAACAATAGTAAGGGTTGATAATCAAAGAAAAATAAACAGAAACGAGACTTGGAAGAAGCAGGGTTTCAACAAAGAAGAAACCGATTTATTATAGAGTTTGTTAATTTAAAAACCTTGGAAAATAAATTGGTCGTTCCATTCATTCAATGTAATTTATCGAAGTGCTCGGTAGATGCAGAAGCCGGAAAAAGGAGTACGGTCTATTCGTAAAGAATCGTTGCACTCACCAGTAGGGCTAGGTGCGAACCTAACTCTGACTTGCATTTTCTTGTAAAATCTCTTCTGCGACAGCTGATAATTGACCGCTCTAAGTGCACTACGTTGCATTACGAAAAATTGCGGAGTATTCGCGTTCCAATCGTCGAACTAATAACCTAGAAATAGCAAGTGTCACTTGCACGTGTTCGGGGAAAAAAAACCGCGTACCTGATACACGCGATGGAGATATAAGAAACTACGACGTTGGATATCGTGTAAAGATACGCGAATGCAGAAGTGCTATAAATACTTCGATACACTTTCACGAATGTTCACCGCTAAATTACAGTGTAAGTAAATTACCGTACAGCGCCGACCGATTACTCCAGATTACTCACACTAATGCATCTAGTTTGCGCCTGTAAATAGGTGATCAACTTAACAGCGGTGCAACTGATTTCGTTAGAGTACAGGCGTTAGCTGCAGGTTTTCGTCCAACAGCCACATAATCAGCTCACACCCTTCCATTGGTTAATCGACTTTCGCGTTTATCTAGTGCCGAGAAATTCGGTATTTCAAATCAGCGAGAGAATATTTAGAATATAAAAACTCTGCTGGAGTACGTTTGAGGAAGTTATCTCGAAGAAGGTAAGGCAACTCTTACCGACCCTGGCAGATCCGATCATATTCATTTTTTCGGTATTTTTTTAGTTTAATTCGGGTATGATAACAAATTGGTATGATATATGGGTAAAATCCCCAAAACATACACTAATTATACTGGAAAAATACGGTGTTTTGGAATTTTCCATACCCTAAATATACATACAGGGTCTTCAAAAAGTCCCGGTACGGCTGATTATCTCAGCGGGAAATCATTTTGGAGAAAAATGTTTAATGCAAAATTTTAGGATTTTTCCCTGGCTACCCAATGGTCATATTGGATTTGACCTTGACCATGACTTTCAAGATCATATCAAGGTGAAATTGATCTTTTTAAATGCGAACCCCTATTTTTGATACCGGAAATGAAAAGAGCGGGAAATTTCACATTCAAATATGTCCTTGACCATTTTTTTCATGTGACCTTTATGGTCAGCGGAGGACAGTGGGAAATTTCTTTGAATTAGAAGGACAACATTCTTAATGGCTTATTCAACTTAAACCAAATACGGTATAGGGATTTTTTTGGGTCGCTGATCACGAATTTGAAGTCCCATTTCTAAAAATTCAAGATGGCGGATCCAATATGGCGGACGAGATTTTCGAAAATTGACGGATTCGTGCCAAATTTGGTATAAGTGGGTTTTTTGGGTCGCTGATCACGAATCTGAAATCAGATTTGAAAAATTCAAAACTTTCCAAATGAGGTTAGCTGGACAAAACTGAGGCAGATGGCGCCACCGAGCCAAACACCCGCGGGCAAATTTAAACGGTTATAATATATTATTAATGCTGCACTAATGTGATTAATGTGACTGGTAAAAAAATTTGTAAAAATGAATTACAAAATAAAATTCAAATACAATCCCCATATGTACTATAAATATACATATTTAATTAAGGGCATGTTTAGAAATTAGCTGACAGTACTGCATTCCCATACTTCGGAATGGGAATACAGTACTGTCAGCCAATTTATGAACACGCTTTAAATAATTTTCATTTTTACCTGCATCACCGCTAAAAGTTATGAATTGATCAGGAGTAAAATGAACTTCGCATAATCCTTTTCTATGATGAGGTGCACATTTTAAGAAATCGAGCCACTTTTGACGAATATCTTTCGATTTTTTTACAGAAGGAACCATGAACCTTGATTTATTTTTACAACTCGGTACTGCACACGAAAATACCATTTTATATTAAATTTTTTATTTCAATTCACTTCAGTACATATAGATTCATAAATTAAGGTTATATTTTCATTCTTGACTCCTGCAATGCCTACTATACTTTATGAAGTAGGCTGCCAAATTGATATATCGATACCATCGATACCTTACTTTGAAAATTTCGTAAGTGCAATTTTTGAAAAAAATGCCATTTATAGCTTACTATTTTCAGATTTTAAACCTTAACACAGTAAGTTATAAATGGCATTTTTGTCAAAAATTGCACTTCGAGGTTTTCAAAGCAAGGTATCGATATTTCAAATCAGGCGGTCAAAAAGGGTGTTTGGCTCGGTGGCGCCGAAGTTTACTTCCTCGACCACCAGCCAACCTAATTTGGCACGAATCCGTCAATTTTCGAAAATCTCGTCCGCCATATTGGATCCGCCATCTTGAATTTTTGAAACCTGACTCCAGATTCGTGATCAGCGACCCAAAAAACATCCTATACCGTATTTGGTTTAAGTTGAATAAGCCATTAAGAATGTTGTCCTTCTAATTCAAGGAAATTTCCCACTGTGCTCCTCTGACCGTAAAGGTCACATGAAGAAAATGGTCAAGGACATATTTGAATGTGAAATTTCCCGCTCTTTTCATTTCCGGTATCAAAAATAGGGGTTCGCATTTAAAAAGATCCCGCTGAGATAATCAGCCGTACCGGAACTTTTTGAAGACCCTGTATGTAATATTATACTGATTCAACAATAAAATGAACCACACTGATAAAATGCTCAAATTATTCTAGAATCATACTGCCATCTGTAGCGTTGAATATTGGTAATTTTCCGGTATTATAATTCATAAAATTATTTAAATTATACTGGAATGGGTATAGAAAATGCCAAAACGCCGTATTTTTCAGTATTTTTTTGGTATGATGGGATCTGATAAGGAATGCTCTAGATGTTGGAAAAAATTACCTTACTTTACCTCAAATAACTTTCTGAATGTACTCTTGCAGATTATAAACGTCTGCGATATTTGTTAGCAATGCTTGGACCTCATAAATGCGAGTCGAAAATTTACTTATTAGTTCTCATCTTGTCGTAGTAGGTAGAGTACTTATGGGTACAGTGTGACTAAAAGTATCGGAGGTAAAAAAGTGCCATTCCATAGATTTTCATAAATAAACCGTTTCGTTTATTCGCAATCAGGATTCTCTAGCAGTAGTCGCATATGAAGACTATTTCTACGTAACGCAATTAGCAAATAGTAAATTGTTTTTTAAGACTACTTGAAAGGTACATTTTACCCGGCGCACTTCTAGCTCCACTCTACTCCTCTACGTAAAATTAATTTCGATGATGTCGTATGATTGCCCTTGTACTCCACAGAAAAAGCACTATTTTATAAGCGTTTCAAATTAGTAGATCTCTAAAAATACTCATTATTATAGAGTTATAAAATCTAGATCTATATATATATACATACGTATGTATCTATGTAGTATACATACGTATCACTAACAAGAAAACTACAGGTTTTACAATAAATCTTTAATATATTCTAATTCGAACATCCCAGAAACAAAAATGTGAATGGCCGAAAAATATGGAAAGTAAAACGTTAAAAGTGCAGAAACTTCCAATCATACAACAGAGATAATTTTTTATTTCAATGAGATAAACATTTTAATAATTGTTAAGTAAAATTAATAAAATGAAATAAATTACAGAGGAATATAACAGATTTTACGCCTGTAGGGTAGGTAACCGGTTTGACAAAGAGAAATAGTTGTGCTAGTATCCGGTTGTCCGCTAGATGGCGAATATTCTCGGATGCAAATTTATGTTTTAGTATATTTATAAGAGCAACGTTGAAAAAGCTAGTTATTATTGTAAAAGTAAAAAGTAACTCCGATCACTGAGAGATGGCGACTCCACCTGCCATACCTCTAAAGATCGAATTCCCGCTTCCCGGTGAATTTCAGTGTCCCGTCTGCTTCGGCGAAACGGGACTTTATCGCTCCTCGGGGTGTTTTAACCCTTCTCAGGTCGCGTGATGATGGCGGACCCGCACTTTTTTTTTTAAATCGTCATAATTGCTTAACTACCTTGATTTGAACGATTACCGGCTACGTATTCCTTCATTGAAGTGTCGTGAATACGATGATTATAATATGATAGCTCTTCATTCATTAAAAAAATTTAAAAACCTATATTAATGAAGCGTGACGCAGAAAATGCGGGGCCATCCTCACTGTGCGACCAGATTCGCAGTAGAAATTTGGTCTGTGACGTTGCCAGCGACAACGCAATGCAAGTCGTGTCTCGTTACTGATCGCCGTATGACGTGGCAACATCACGCTCCACAATACACGGGCGGGGCGGCCCTCATCACGCGACCAGAAACGTTGGGTGAAAAGGCACGACCTCAGAAGGGGCGCGCGGAGTTGTCGAAGCACTAAGCGCAAAGAGCCCAACCATGTGGGAAATTTCATTCAGTACGCATGCTCGAGGTGCTCGTTCATCGGTTAGGGGAAGTACCCCCTGAAAGATGTAACGACATGCTTCAAGCGAACTCACCCGCGTGCGATAACTTCCCTCCCTTTTCGACGGCCACAACATCCGGCCCGAGTACTTCTGCCCTCGCGAGCTCTCGCCCCGTTATTAGTGTAAGTGCTAGCATAAGAACTATTCAAGCGGCAATTCGTGCGACGGCGACAACGACGGGCGCAACAAGGACGCCATCAACTATCACCGCTACCACGAACACCACAGTAGCGGCCTCCATTGCCACAACACGGAGGACAGGAGGAGCAGCAACGCAGATGACTTTGACGTTTGGGTCGACGTACCAGGTTCCAACTACCTAACATCTTGTACGGACTGCCGGGGCGATGGGTACTGCCGTCCCCTACGACCCTCGCCATCTACATACATCTTCGAGCGGGGGTCCTTATTCCAGAGCGTCGACCCAAAGGCCAAACGTCAAAGGAGCGGACACCATGCAAAGCGCGCTCGGAGGAACACGACCATCTAGTTCCCCAAGTTCCGGACCATCAACATCTTCTGGCCGAGGTCCAATGCCGCCTCCTTGACGGAGTGGAAGTACGAGTGCTACGACCACCTCAGCACCGGCTTCTACCCGTTCCTCACCGACCATCACCACAAGGCGAGGACCGGTGACCAGGAGAGAATGCGCCACCAGTGCCCCGCCTGAGTTACCAAGGATTACGAGGAGTGCGGCTAGGAGAGTTAGGCTGGGCGAACATTGAGACGCAGTTCAGTGAGGTGACGCAGGGCGACTCACCGCAGAAATATATATAACAGCGAATGTATTCGGACGCAGTGTGAGGTGGAGCAGTTTTCACACGCCGTGAATCTGCGAGAGCCTGCGAAGGTCTGCGGTCCAAACACAAAACCCGACGTGATTTTTCGTTCGTGAACTTTAGTTTGTTAGTTTAAGATGGCATAAAGCCGGGTTTACACGCTTGCCAATCGTTTGTGCGGATTGCGGACGGACTTCGTATTGCACTGGAGGTGGACAAGCGTGCATTCCTGTTGTGATAGTGTCGCGTATGTAACTAGATTTGATCTAAAGCTCGTATAACTTTCAAGGGTTACTAGATTTTATAGCGGTAAAAATAAAATATTCTATACTAATTTAGCACTGCAATTCTATTGAGAAATAATGAGCGGATAAACCCTCCTCGTATTTGGGCCGGAGACCGGTGTGAGGGAGAAATTCGATACTCCTCGGGACCCTTGGGGAGCCATAAATTAGATCCAAGAAAGTTCCAGATTCCTGGCCGGGACCAAGACCGACCACTTGAGCTTCCTCGGTTCCGATGGGCTTTGAAGCATTGCACAATTCAGCTTCAATGTCTTCTTTAACAAAGCCATGAATTTCTGCAAACTGTGCACGGGTTACTCGATAATAATTTGTGTACTTTTCGGCACAAAATTCTTTCCGAAGGACGAATTCTCAATGAGTCGTTCTTTTTTTTAAGTAACTACTTTTTGGCTGATTTTTTTACATATACTTGAATAGGCTATTGTTATTTCGTCCTCAACAAAATCAGAATCAGATTCCGAGTCTAACAAATTAAATAAATGCGAGTATGTATACACCATCGAGTATAGGCATCCACTGATTATTCCACTGACTAGAGCCGGCCATACACGCTACGGTTCACCGGAGAGGTTTGCCTGTAGATATCAGCGGCCGGCGCAGCGTGAGAAGTGAGATCTACGTTTCATCTTTCGCACCACCCAGGGTACGCAGCTCACCTCACCTATACTGTTCACCTCACTCTGCGTCACCGCACGTCACACTGCGTCTCAATGTTGCCCCACGCCCGTCGTTGCCACCACCGCCAATGAGGGAGCGACTCACCGAATTTAGCAACAGCAACAACACCAGCTTCGACAGCGCCCAATCGTCGTAATCACCCGATTATCCTCAACCCCGTCTACCCCGCTACAAGGAAACATAAGTGTGCCCACCTCCAGCCTGGTCACCACTATCACTGCCACCACCATCATTACCTCCCCGCTTCATCCTCCCATGGATCGTGTGAGTCTCGCAACTCACATCCAACGACTGTATAGACAAGACCCCCGGCGTGCAGTTCGTGAAGTGATGCAGGGCCCTCCCATGCACTGTACGGTGCCACGGGCGAGGGTACTGTATCATTTCGAGGAAATGTATCGCCGGCATGAGGATTCGGATGGTCTTGTTAGGGGCTGGCCGACTGAGCCCCCATTGCAGGGCGATGCCAACGCGCTGGTATCCCCTTTCGAGGAGCTTGAAGTGTTCCGTCGGCTCAAGAATGCGGCTAACACCGCGCCTGGACCCGACGGTATCACCTATCGCGACTTGAGAAGCCCACCCTGGGGGCCCCTGGGCGAAGGGTCGACCCTGGTGCGCGTGTCCCGACTGCGGCGTACAACGCATGCCGCAAGCTGGAAGCAATCTCTGAGGGGTGGAAGACATCAAACACCGTCCTGGTGTCCAAAGGAAAAGGGGATTAGGATGATCTGGGCAATTGGCGCCCGCTCGCGATGGGTTCCGTCCTCGCAAAGCTGTTCGCCGCTGTCGTGGCCGACCGCCTCACGAGGTGAGGTGGGCGACGCGCAACGGCCGCCTAAGTCCTCCTCAGAAAGGCTTCTTGAAGTACGAGGGGTGCTATGAGCACTCATTCGTTCTCCAGGAAGTCATTCAGGACGCACGCCGGTCTGGTAAGGAGGTGGTGGTCGCGTGGCTGGACCTCAGAAATGCTTTCGGTTTGGTCCCCCATGCTTCCATCGCAGCCACGCTGGAGGGAGCCCAGGTTCCTGTATCTCTCCGCCGATTGGTGGGGAGTATGTGCCGAGGAGCTACGACAAGGGTTAGAACAGCGGACGGATTTACATCGGAGGTGAGCATCTGGTCGGGTGTAAAACAAGGTTGTCCTTTGAGTCCCATAGTGTTCAACCTTGCCCTTGCGTCCACGGATGCAGGGTGCGACGTATACGGGACAAGGTTGAATACTCTGCCGTACGCTGATGACCTTGTGTTGGTTGCTAACGGCCCCGATGGGATGCGACTCCTCCTGTCCGCAGCGAAGAGTGCAGCACAGCGGATTGGCTTGCACTTCAGGGTAAGGTCCACGAGGTGTCGGAACGGGCGAAGTGGTCCAACCACTTCCTCAGGGCTGGCGGCTTTACGCGATTTGCCGACTGGCGCTTTATTCATCGAGCGCGTCTCAATGTCTTGCCTCTTGAGCAAAGCCTTGGGATGTGAACGATAAACGATGCCGGCGGTGCGGAAGCGCCCTCGAGACACTACCCCACGTGCTCGGCCACTACCCCCTGCATTCGAACGCAATTCAGCATTGGCATGATGCAGTGGTCGCTTGGCTCGTCAAAGCTTTGCAGCTACCTGGCGTCGTCTCCACTAACCGCCCTGTGGCAGGGGTGGTTGGAGACCTCGCGCAACTTCGGCCTGATCTCGTTATACGAGACTACCGGTCGCGTCTTATTACGATCTTAGATGTGACGGGGCCCTTTGAAAATCGCATCCAGTCATGGGACGAAGCTAGGGCTCGTAAACACGCCAAATACGAGCCCCTAGCTGACCAGCTGCGTGCGCAAGAGGGTACTAAGTTGTTGTCGGTGTCTTCTGGTAGGGGCCCTCGGTTCGTGGTACTGGGGGAATGAAAAGGTGCTGAGATGGCTGCGAATTTCTCCATGGTATTCGTTAATGATGCGCCGACTCATTGTCTCAGACACTATTCATTGGTCTCTCTCTCTCT
The DNA here is from genome assembly GCA_963678675.1 of Xiphydria camelus. NCBI lineage: Eukaryota > Metazoa > Arthropoda > Insecta > Hymenoptera > Xiphydriidae > Xiphydria > Xiphydria camelus. Next base: position 17,610,673 of record OY783198.1, read on the forward strand.
CCCCCCCCCCTCCCTCTCTCTTTAGAAACCGGCTTCTTCTTCTTGATTTCCATATCATTATTTCGCATATTATAAATAATACCGCCCATCCCAGTCACATCATCCTTCTTCATTATTTGCTATGCCGGCTACCGAAAATATATTTCAAATTATTATCCAATATCTCACATACTCATCGTTTAATAGTATTTACTATTTATATGTATATACTACGCATCACTATTATATTTAATTAGGCCACCCATCCAGTCTCGCTAATCATCATAACTATATATCTATTTATTCTAATTGATTATTGTTAACACTACCATTTATACTCTATAAATAATACTATATCCTATTTTAATCCAATCTAATTTATCTATTAATTAAGCTTATTTATACATATTTACCATATTTGTACAGGCTTTTATAATATCAATCCATTTATAGCCTGCATCTAGTTAATTCTTTTACATATTTATCTACAATGTGTTGCTCACCGCATTGTGTTTCCGTTTTGTATCGTCTGTTTTGTCCTGTGATGTTTTTAGTTTATGCGTTGGGGCGGGTGCTCCTTGGCCCGGCCAGCCTTGCCTCACTGAAAGGTGGGGCGGGGGTCGGCGGATCATGGGGCACCGCCTGAATTACCGTCGTACAGTGGTCCCTCTATTACTCGCGCCCTCCATAACTCGCGCGAGAGGGGAAGCGATTGCCCCCACTCCTCCCGTAACGCCATAACTGCTGCCATAGCATGAAGTGCGCACAGAGGTGCGCATGAAAATATAGAGAGGAGAAGCCGGTATGTATGGAGAGACGTGCTACCTAACTTCAAGCTTCACCACTAGTTGCGCATGATCGTTCGCCGTATTCCCTCCAAGCAGCTGCACGGTCCCAATTTCACCAGAGCCGCGCGCAACTTATCGTGTGTTCTCTGTCTAAAAACCACGCTGTCTCTTTCTTTTGCCACGCCTCCATTGAGGTGAGTGGGGGCTGAAGCGAAGCTTCTCTAAGGGCCGATTCCACCAACTCTGATTAAATGCTTGATTACCTAATCACGATTATATTTAATCGGCGTTCTAATCATGATTAACTGCATAATTCGTTCCACCATGAATTTTTAACCCCCGATTATCTAATCATATACCCTCTTCGCAATAAGTTTTGGTTTTGTTGTAACGGTGATTCTGATTGGTTCATCAACGGAAGTTGTAATGGAGTAGGAGGAAAACCTGACGTGATCGACTGACGCGCTGCAAGCCGAGCTCAGTGAGCTGCCGAAATCTCCAACAGAATTTAAAAAGGAACTAGTTGCATAATACCGGAGAGCAAGCAGTTGTACTCTAGGTGCAATAGCGTGGTTTCTGAAATGTGCACTCCCTTTATTTAGTAAAGATACAGAAAATTCTACGCCATTTTTAACGTAATATGATAATGTTGCGATACTTAAAAATAGATTATATATTATTTAAGAAGTAATTTATCTTTCTGTAGCGTGTTGCAAATTATGTACAATTTCCAGAAGCAAAGCTTCAACACTGTTTTTCGATAACCGAAAACGCGTAATGAAATCCAAATCATCCAGTTTTTAAATAATTAATTCGTTCCTTAATTAAATGTGGCCTTCTATCAATTTCGATACCATTTTCATCATCAGATGATGATAAAATATCGTCGTAAAATACGTTCATGACCGGTATAGTATTGCACAGCAGTGAAACTTCGACTTTGAGGCTATGTTGATCCACGTTAATCACAGGTTAAGTTTCTAATCGGCCAAAAATGGCCGATTAAGTTCAATGGTGATTATCTCACTTTAATCATGGTTTAAAAATTGGTGGAACGCAAGAGCTTGATTAAATTAAGCTAATCGGAAATTAACAATTTAATCAGAATTGGTGGTTTCGGCCCTAACTCATAATTCTGCGAATTTACAGCCCCGAAACGCGCGAGTTATAGAGGGACCACTGTAGTGTCATGTCCGTTCCTATCAAATAATACGCCACATTATCCCCCGACCACAGGACGGCGAGGGATTACTTATATTATACATTGTAAGGGCCCGCCTAACCATAATGGCGGGCCCCCCAATAGTGGAGGGTGGGTGAATAGCCCCCCCCCCCAGCTCAATTTTGTATATAGGTTCAACAGTATAAATTATTTTGTATCGGCGCGGGGGCCACGCGCCATTTGTATTATCCTCGGGGGGAGCTTTGTTCCTCCGGGAGAACTCATTTGCTATTTACAATATATGGCCGCTTATTTATAAGAGCAACGTTGACAAAGCTAGTTAGTAGATATTTTAAGCATGTCCTAAATTTTAAACGTACCCGTATCCGCATCAGCATGTCGTATCCCTATCCGAACACGTATCCCAACCAACCGACCTGTCAGTTATCAATATTGTCATTAAAATGTCATCTTCGTCCATAATTATAAGTATTTCGTCCATAATTATGTAAAATAATTAATAGATATCGCATCCGTCCAAATTCTCGAATTTTCAAAAGAAAAAAATTCAAAATATTTATTTTTGGAATTGGCTCTTAAGAGCCAATGACATATATTTTTTTCATGAAAATCGGTTGAGCCGTTCGGGAGAAAACAATGTTTTTTGATTTTACTTACCCCCCTCATAACTCCCCCCCCCCCCCTGTAGCGATTGGGGGGCTAAAAATTTAGGAGATTTAGTTTCTCATAGATGCCTATCGATAATATAAATTTGGTGCTGATACGCATAAAGGCAGATTTCACATGTTTATTCCGCTAGGCCCTTTGCAACCATGAGAACCCTGTGCTAACTGAGTGGTGGTCGAAAAACAGCGATTTTTTCGCACTTGTTTCGGTTTTTCGACAATATCTCCTAAACTATGCGTTTTCGGAGAAATTTTATACATCCCTTTTTTAAAGTAAATTAAATTTGCTACACAATGAGATCAAAACCGCTCTTATAAGTCAAATAGTTACTGAGATACAGCTCTTTTCGAAGATAGAACATTTTTTTCAAAAAGTGCAAATTTGAAGTTTTTTTCATGTTCCGAGTTGAATACCGGCAAAATAACGCGTCCCATAGTAAAATTTAGTAGGATTAAGTTTGTAGAGAATTGATTAAGCTTTAATTTCAGCTCAAGTAGGTGACGGTAGCTCTAATAGTCTCATCAGGAATGATAAAAAAACGAAAGTTGAGTAACATCATTTCTTGCACAAACCAAGTGGTTTTTGATTGAAGTTTCAACGTTTCTCGCCAGAAAAATTATTGTATACTGAAATTATGATTATAACTGTACAATGTAAAATTCATTGTATGTAAACATGATTATAAATATCAACAACAGCAATTTCAGTTATTATTCCATTCGAGAGGTTCCAGGAGTAGGTGATGAAACTGTTACCATTGATGTTAGCAGTTCGATATCGGCCTCTTCCAGAGCATCGTCATCTTCGGTGGAAGACGAATCGTCCAGTGACATAAGCAGGATATGAAGCACATTGAGGCAGGATTTCCCCCCGCAGAATGTACATAAAGTCGAACATATCAGTCCGGCTTTGCGGTAGCTACAGCCCTCCGCGCAGCCCTTATTGCATTTACAGATGAACTGCAAGGGGGTTTATGGAGCTGCCTCACTCGTTATGGTGATAGGCAATAGTCCCAACTCGTCCAACTTCCAATCCCAGTCCGTTGGGTTTTTCGGCACACCAAGCCACTTTTGCATCTGTAAAGAATGAAAAGACGTTATTGTACATTGGTAATTTTAAAGCACAAATGTACATTGACATACCTGGTGGTACGCACGATATGCGTGCTGTTTCGCAGCATCCGTGGTTAGGGGCAAACGAGCTAGGTTGACTTTAGCTGTTGTGGCTGACCTCACGAAGTGGAGGTGGTATCTCAGGGTATTGAGGTTCGTTTTTGAGTCTCCTGCATACACTGCAACAAGGCACTTCCCTCAGCTGCGGCGATTTCCTCGTGGCTCATATCTGGGCGAAAGAAGACCTCTGCGTCTCTAACTAGCTGTGGGTTTTTGCGGAAGGTGGTAATAAACTTGTTTTTTCCCTGCCAGAAAGGTGGCAAATGGGTATCAGACGTCCGCTATAGTCCCAACACGGTTAAATTGTAATTTTTATTTCAATTATAACTTTTTAACCCCTTCAGACCTGATTTTTGTTTGTTTGATGAAAACATTTTTTCGTTTGATTCTTGTTCCTAATGGTCAATAAAACACACTTATGAAAAAATGTAGGAAATTATGCTACTACATATTTTTTTATTTCAGAATGTACATGTTTATGTGTACATCTAATTTTACTCCGATTTGATAAAAGCATTCTGCATTCGACATTGTATTTAGATTATAAACATTTTAGCATATTTATAAAGGTGCAAGTAGTAACAAAAACTCGCTCGATTTCCGATTAACTGTTTTTTTTTCTAGAAAAATAGACAACGACTTATAAGAGTGTTACATCTAATCTACACGATCTGCGTCTGATGAAACTTAAGAGGGGCTAGTTCAACCGTTTGCCACCAGATGGTACCAAAAATGCTTTAGAGGGTAGAGAACATGTGCACTAACATATACATAAGGTCTGTGTAGATTATTTTAATAAAACAAATAAATTTATATGTAACTAAAACTATGTACATGTAGATGTACGCCAGGTCTGAAGGGGTTAATGAATTAGTCAAGAGACTTGAAATTTTGCATATGGCTTTCAAAGATATTAGAGAATCTTGGGAAAAAATTTGAGTAACTTCCTATATTTTTGATAATAGGGGTGAAACATCCTTAACGAAATTAAATCTGAGGCAGTATTCTTCTCACGCCGCAACATCCCCCAGATACACTGGCAGTAAACAAGCACCGCATACCCCGGAGTAATTCTACTAAATACCTAGGTGTAACATTCGACAGAAAACTCAAACTGTGGTTCGGTGATTTCACTTTTACTGGAACGCCAACTTTGGTCGAAGCAGCGAAAGAAGGAAGGATTCCTCTCATCCTCCTCTTATCCCTTTCTCCCTCTAAACGTGCCTGCTAACTAACCTCTTTCTTCGCTTGGACCAGACCACGCGACTTTCCAGTTTCTAAACATTGTTATCATTGCGCGTCGCGTCCGTGGCTGAGCGATTACCGTTACACAATCTCCATAAATTTTGCGCGTACCGCTCGCACAGATGCGTCGCGCCGAAGATGACCGCGCCAAGCGCCGACCGTCTCATCGCGTACACAGAAGACGGGAGATTTTCCTTCTCAGATCAGTATCGCGCGTGTACGAGTGAGTGCATTTCGAAAGTACTTCTCTCGCACCGCGCGCACTAGCCGGTGGATACTCTGAAAACCATCCTCGAGAGAAAAGATGTACCGGCGAAGGTCCGCGTTTGCGGAAATATACCGCCGGTCGCATTAATTAGATCATAAACATCGCACTTACATTTAGCGTCTCTCATTAGTATCCCGCATACCATTTAAATAATTCGGAGCATAATTCCGAGGCGCGTTTATGGCCGCGATCACATTCGGTTTGAAAAATAACTCCGACCACCCCGTCACGTATTTCAATTAAAATGTGCGACGATTAAAAGTGGCGAGTCTCGAATTAATTGAATTCTCGTTCCATTATAGCTTATCTTGCGCATGCTACGCGCCACTTCGAAAGGGGTAGACGGGGGTGGTTGGTCTCCGTTCTCGTATATATAAAGGGGATGACTTTGAAACATTTCCATTAGTTTTATACAGCCACCCCGTGCGCGTGGTGCACTTCGGCGCGTTCGCGAATCGAAGTAAAAATGTAACGGAGATAACCCTATCGCGTCGTCGTAATCCGCGATTAAGAGGAAGTGACGAGCGTCGGTAATTAAAATAACCGTTATGTAAAGTATACATCAGTTCCAACGGAAGGTAATACAAAAAACGTACATCGTATGCCTACGTTTCTTTTATGTAAAATAAGTTGTCCGGAATAACCGGATACGCGAATGTGAAAAAGAAGAAAAGGGCATTCTCTTCGCCAGTCCAACGTTTACTCCAGATCGTACAATGAATGTAACGACCCCGTCACCGGATGGTGAAACGAGCAAAGCCGTGTACGTCGGGGCTAGTGTTTTTCTGGCGATTGTAGGAGTTTCCGGGTTCACCATGAATCTATTAGTTGCGGCAGTCATCGTCAATGACTCGCGAAATACATGGACGCCCGTCAACGTGGTACTGCTCAATCTAGTGGTAGGTATAGAACGTCCGTTACCACTGCGAGCCAGACAACACAAGCCAAAAAGCTATCTCCTAGTCATCCGTAAGCAGTCGGATGTCTCGCTCTTTGATAACTTAAATTTCAAGTTATTTAACAGATACCTTTTGAATAGCGTGAAATTTAAGTTATCAAAAAGCGAGACATCAGACTGCTTATACAGGGTGACATTTTGAAAACTTGCCACCCCAATATCTCAGAAAGTTACAGAGATTTTCTAAAAAAAGAAAATACGGTTTCAGCAGTGGAGAGGGGGAACCAAAATAACATAATCAGAGATGCACCCCCTCCAACCCCCTTAGGGGTAGCCCCCCCAACTTTGTAATCTTAAATAGCAACCCTCTATGTGCGATACAGCATTGGAAAGCTCTTTAAAAATGCTTTACAACAACACCAAATTTTGGTACCTTTCGATGAGTAGTTTTCGCGCAAAAACCGAGAAAGAAACCTTGCTAGAAGTAAGTTTTGTTATTTAAATTATTAAAGATCAATTACGTTACAATAAATTTTCGAAATGATTTCCATCACCTGATCTTACTCCGTATGATTTCTTCTTATGTGTGGGGACATCTGAAATCTATTGTTTTTCAAACTACACCAGTAAGCATTAACCAACTGAAATAGTATATTGTGCAACAAGGGCTGAAAATTGGCGATTGCCGACGAGTGTGAAGTTTGCTGCCCGAGCGAAGCGAGGGTTGCAATCACACTCGTCGGCGCCAACTTTGGTCCGTGCTGCACACGATATTTTTTATAACAAGTGAATGCAAGTGGTGCTTTTCATGCTAGTTTTCAGGGACGAAAGTGAACGAAAATTCACCCAAGGGACGAAAGTGAAGCAAGTATAAACTGCGCATGCGCGAGCTCAACTTTTCTATCTTAGCGTGGAATTTGCTATTTTCGTCCCGTAAAACTAGCATGAAAAGCACCACTTTCGATGCACGTGTTATAAAATAGAGAATTACGCAAGAATGTCGCAAAATTTCAAGAACATTTGAAAAAGTTCGAAAAATCAATGAAAATCATTTCGAAAATGTATTGTAACGTAATTGACCTTTAAGGGGTTATACGCAGTCAAGATTTTCAAAAAATCGATTTTTTTTAAATTTTATTTTCGTAATGTACATATATTTATGTATATACACAGAAAATTTCATGTCAATCCGACGATTATTCTCGAAGTTACACGTACATTTGCAAAGACATCTCGGAGCGTTAGAAACTAGGAGCAGAGGCCCAAGAGGTAGCGCGGTAGCTAATTTTACAAATAGCGGCAGCTAATTACCTGGAATGTGCTTTGATACCGTTATGCCTTAATTCAGATACCCAAACTGTTATATTGAAAAGTAATCAGTCTAAATAGCGAAGCCAAGCAGTAAACTCGTACGTTCGTTTATATTTTCTGTTGTGATTTCTCTGTGAAAATGAAGTGTAGTAGAGAAAAGAGAGCATCTTCCAAGGTGCAAAAGTCGAGACCAAAAAAGCGAAGAAATATTTTTAATCCGAAGACAGCTGTGAGACGGATAAAAGTAGTTTTAGTGCCTCAGCGAAACAATTTAAAATGCAAGAAGAAATCTTCGTTCCGCGTGATTCGTCTGTCGAATATCGAATTTTGAACTTTATTACAGTTTTTGCGGCAATTTCTAAATATGTGAAGTGTAAAATCTGTGACGGAATTGTGAAGTTTGAAACTGCTTCTGAACGAGGACTTGGTTTTAAAATTGTTTTGTTATGTGATAAGTGTGCAGTTCGTACCATAGATTCTAGTCCTTTTACTATGTGTAACGTGCTGTTGAAACTTTAAACGCGTTTTTCTCGAAACTGCGTTTTTGAAGTCGGTGAGCAAGATATCTCGGAAACGGCTGAACTGTTCTGTCTCAAATTTTTACACAAGCTTTTGAAGTCTATTTTTAAGTAATTGATCGAAGGTTTTTTCTGGCCGATTAATATTTTCCATTTTATGAACAATTTAAGGTCTAAATTTATGTCGAAAATCGATACTTTTGTTTTGAGTAGCCGCAATTTTGTCAAAAATTAATATTTTGCTTATTCCTTCGATTAAATACTAGATAATACCTTATATTATCGAAATTTGTTTGGTTTTTTCATTTTAGATGATGCAATCCAGAGATATCGTGCTCACCGCAAGACGCCTTTTTCTTAGAGGAGCTCCCAGAGATCGGTTCTAGCAGCTTTAAAAATAAATATTTTGACAAATGAAACATATGAAAGTAAAGTTAAAAGTTGTCACAATATGTATATAAATTTTTAAGTCAATAAATTTAAATGTCTTCCCAGGAAAAATTCTTGAAAAATCGGTATTTTTCGGCCTTCTGACTGCCTATAACTCCTTAATAAATAAATTGACAAAACTTACTTCTAGCATTTTCTTTCTCGATTTGTGCGAAAACTACTCATCGAAAGGTACCAAAATTTGGTGTTGTTGTAAAGCATTTTTAAAGAGCTTTCTAACGTTGTATCACACATGGGGGGTTGCCATTTAAGATTACAAAGTTGAGGGGGCTATCCCTAAGGGGGTTGGAGGGGGTGCGTCTCCGATTATGTCATTTTGGTTCCCCCTCTCCACTGCAGAAATCGTATTTTTTGTTTTTAGGAAATCTGTAACTTTCTGAGATATTGGGGTGGCAAGTTTTCAAAATGTCACCCTCTGTAGATGACTTCAAGATGACTTTTTTGATTTTATTGTCTGGAGAGGGAATGGAATGCATCGGGGCGCTCGAATTCGAAACACTCGTTTGTAACGTGAGCGAACGAGATATCCTTTTGTTTTGCGGAGCGAGCGAGGCGCGGGAAAAACGTCGGCAGTTCGCAACGTCAGAGTATCCTTAATCGTCCTCAGGTGGGAGACGTCCTCGTGGCTGCTCTGGGAAATCCTTTCGCCGTGCTGTCGGCGATTGCTGGCGGATGGTATTGGGGCTACAAATTGTGCATCTGGTAAAGTAGAAGGAACGCGAGGAAAGGACGGGGGGAAGCCCCGGATATAGAAGTGCACGCTCGATCGACGACGGGCTCGCGTTACATATGCGCTCGGCACGAATTCCTATTATTTTTACGCGCTATATAACAATAACGACGCCGGGCAATTATGCGCTCGTCAAGTGGCTCCACTTAGAACTACTCGGATCATTAATCTCTCGCATCGCCGGAGAACGCGTGTGCCGGCACGTGAAACGGACAATGAAATGCAAGTGACTGAGGCGAAACCGTCTTGGGCGACGCGCAAGAATTCGTTATCTCTACCGCAGATGGACAATAGGTTTTACGTACTCGGGTCGAATGTCGATTTTAGTTGGTGGAATATTGGTTTACAACTTTAGTGATGCAAATTAGAATCACGCCAGAGTGTACAGCACGACGGACGCGATGGAATAAGTGTTTTTAATTCGATTCGCTCTATATTATTGTCAGTAAATAACTAATGGGCCACCGGTCAATACTCCAGCCGCTGGAGACTTTATCCAATATTACCGCACGCCGGTTTTCCAGGAAGACCTCCGTCTAGCGTGTGTCGTGCGTGGTCGCAAGTTCAATTTGTTCAAAGAAGTGATCGTTCGAACGTACGAAGAAATTGTATTACGAAGGAAGGCGAAACCAATATTTCCTCCCTTCCTCGAACCGCCCTAAGGAGGATCCGTACATCGGAGACGCGACTTTGAACCGTTTCTAATTTCCCACGAGGATTTCCTCTCGGTCAGCAACGATGCGGTACTCGCTCTCTTGCTTTTCTATCGTAAATACTGTGTTTTTCACTTGTGCCGGTACTCACGTGCGGTTGGATAACGCGAGAAAGATTCTATCTCTCTCCGTGTAAGAAGAGAACGTCTCAATTTTCGCGAGCGACATTTCCGCGATGAAGTAACGCGTTTTTCAATTTAAAGGTACGCTTGGTTCATGTCCACCCTGGGCTTGGCCAGTATCGGAAATTTGAGCGTATTGGCCGTCGAGAGGTGGTTGCTGATCACTCGACCGACAAAAGTCGTATCGATAAGGTAAGACGACACACTGGGAGAAATAATTGCTCGTGTTAAAAACAAAAATTTCTTCAGTCACGACATATGATCTTAAAAATTAAAAAAAAATCATAATATATTCTTCAATCAAGAATGCCTTCGGTTGGACGAGAAATTCTTCTTGTGTGGAAAAAAAAACAATTACACGAGTCTGTCAAATATTTTCTCGCACAAAGAAAACCATGGAGTGATTCTGGAATCTATACTTATATAGGTATAAAAGAACATGTCCAGTCAGGATTTCAAATAATCCTGAAACACGTCTTTCTTAATTTCTAATTGATAGGCTAAATATCATCTGTCATGGATTTAACTTGAAAAATGACGGATTTTCATACAAACTACATCCTCTATTTTACTACCTCATGGGAAGAATTTCGTAAAATCCTTTCCTAGTGGGTGTTTACGTCACAAGAGAAATCTACTACCTCAATTTCAAAAGGGAGGGACAAAGAACAGTGGGCAAGAATCAGGTGCGGGAACCTAGGCAAGGAGGGAGAGAGGGGGTACAAAGACAAAAAATGCAGGGTATGTGGAGAGGAAGAAAAGAACATAGATCATATTTGGGGATGTAAGAAGGCGAAAGAAAAAATGGAGGAAAAAGCAAGGGAGGAGTTCGAGGAGTAAAGAGGAGAACGGGAGGGAGGGGAGTTAACCCAATGGATACAAAGATGTATGAAATAGGCCAGTCATATCGTACATAAAAAAGAGCCCAACCTTGCAATAATTAGGGTAAATCTAATTTCTTTATATGTTGTTAGGATCCACCTGGGTAGTATAAATCCAGATTTGCAACCCTGAAAAAGTTGTGCCACCTGAGATATAGCCAAAAAACCGCGATATTTTTGGACTCTTTTCAATTCCTTGCCAAAAAGACACTAAAGGGAACTTCTGGCGAAAAAAATCATTCTTACCTTTTCTAAAGTAGATAAAATTTGCTACAATTTAAGCTCTAGCGGAGCTCGGTAGCTGTCGTAGTTGATCAGATACAGCTTTGCAAAGATGACAATTTTTTTCTAAAACGGGCAAACTTTAGCTTGCGCTCTACTTTCGAGTGAAATATTTTCAAAAGTACTAATCCTACATAAAAACTATGAAGAATAAAATTTTAGAAAATTTAATTACCTTCCATTTAAAAATGGCCAAAAACCAAAAAAGTCACAGTGAGATATCGATAGAGGCCTAAGGCGAGGAGAGCGGGGTCGGGTAGGAGGGAAATAATTATTACATTGGACCCAACAGTGATTTTGTTACTCTAACCAGACCAGGTGATTCTTATAGATTTATGTACGCTAAAAACGAATCTGACTCTCAAATTTGCGGCGTTGGTCAGGATTTCGAGATACTTGAGGTTAAATATACGAAAACGGACGATTTTGGCCATATTCACGGGTCTATTACAATGAAACAAAAAAATTTTTCTTAATTGCACTTACAGCATTTGAAAGTATCGTTTTTAAACTATTCAATACATTACTTCATTGTTTCTAAACGATTTTACAAAGCCAAATTTCACTACGACAAGTCGATCATGTAGGTCCACCGCACCACGCGTCTGATACATTTAGGCCATATTCACTGCTCTATTAAAATTAAACTAAAAAATTTGTCTTAATTGCACTCACAGCATTTGAAAGTGTCATTTTTCAACTTTTCAATACATTTTTTGATTGTTCCTAAACGATTTTACAAAACCAAATTTCAGTACGAAATGTCGATCATGTAGGTCCACCGCACCACGCGTCTGATACATTTAGGCCATATTCACGGCTCTACTACAATGAAACTAAAAAATGTTTCTTAATTGCACTTAGAGCATTTGAAAGTCTCGTTTCTTAATTTTCCAGTCCATTACTTGATGGTTTCTAAACGATTGTATAAAGCTAAGTTTCAGTACAAGTCGACGTGTAGGTTTACCGCGCTACACGCCTAAATGAATCTGAACAATAGACTTGTCGTACTGAAATTTGGCTTTATAAAATCGTTTAGGAACAATCAAGTAATGTATTGAAAAGTTCAAAAATTACACTTTCAAATGCTGTAAGTGCAATTAAGGAAAATTTTTTAGTTTCATTGTAATAGAGCAGTGAATATGGCCTAAATATATCAAACGCGTGGTGCGTTGGATCTACATGATCGACTTGTCGTAGTGAAATTTGGCTTTGTAAAATCATTTAGGAACAATCAAGTAATATATTGAAAAGCTCAAAAACGACACTTTCAAATAAGTAAGTGCAATGAAGAAACATTTTTTATTTTCATTGTAATAGACCCGTAAATATGGCCAAAATCGCCCGTTTTCGTATATTTAACCTCAAGTATCTCGAAATCCTGACCAACGCCGCAAATTTGAGAGTCAGATTCGTTTTTAGCGTACATAAATCTATAAGAATCACCTGGTCTGGTTAGAGTAACAAAATCACTGTTGGGTCCAATGTAATAATTATTTCCCTCCTACCCGACCCCGCTCTCCTCGCCTTAGGCCTCTATCGATATCTCACTGTGACTTTTTTGGTTTTTGGCCATTTTTAAATGGAAGGTAATTAAATTTTCTAAAATTTTATTCTTCAAAGTTTTTATGTAGAATTAGTACTTTTGAAAATATTTCACTCGAAAGTAGAGCGCAAGCTAAAGTTTGCCCGTTTTAGAAAAAAATTGTCATTTTTGCAAAGCTGTATTTCATCAACTACAAGAGCTACCGAACTCGGCTAGAGCTAAAATTGTAGCAAATTTTATCTACTTTAGAAAAGGTAAGAATGATTTTTTTCGCCAGAAGTTCCCTTTAGTGTCTTTTTGGCAAAGAAATGAAAAAAGTCCAAAAATATCGCGGTTTTTTGGCTATATCTCAGGTAGCACAACTTTTTCAGGGTTGCAAATCTGGATTTATACTACTCAGGTGGATCCTAACAACATATAAACAAATTAGGTTTACCCTAATTATTGCAAGGTTGGATGTACGATATGACTGGACAAAAGGTAGGCCGATACCAGCAATATGCGAATATGCAAGACAATTTGAAAAGTTGGCAAAGGCGCAGGCAACGGAGCAATAAGAAAGGGGGGGTTGGGGGGCAAAACACCAAAAGGGTAGACATAGAACTGTAATAAATAAATAGATAGGATAAGCGACTCGGGGGACGGGGGGGGGGGAAGATGTAAAAAGTTGTAAAAAAAACTGTACATAAGACAAATAAACTACTACTACTACTACCTCAATTTCACGTAATTAACTTCACAGAGAAAAAGAATTAGTTAGATCCACAAAAATTACTTGCGGGGTCGCAAATAATTATTTATTCATATCAATCATGTTTTTTAATACGTCAATTTGATATTTTTTCCTTACAATCACGTGAAATAGTATGTGATTGCCAGGAAGAAATATCTAATTAACCCGTAGTGGTCACACCTCCTAAAAATAATGTAGTGGTCACACTAGGTCCAATGGACCCCACGCAGAAAAACAGTTGCCATTTGCGTTCTTTTTAATGTATCGACTCAAACCTTGAACTGGAATTTAGTTTGACTCTCTTTATAATCCAATAATACTGTTCTTCTTTTTTAAATTTGTTTATATTGAAAAAATGCGAGAAAAAAATTTGTCGAGAAATTTGACTTTTTTCACAAAAGTATTCATCAAAATTTCAATTTTTGAGATAAAGCAAAAAAACTTCCTGCGTTTTACTCTCAAAATAGTATACTTTTAAGAAAAAAACAGTATTATAACGAGCTTTGAAAAAATTATATTTATTTTACAGTTTGAAGATATCAATTTTCATGAAACTCGTAAAATCAAATAGGTCGGTTTTGAACGTGTAAAATAAAGTGAAGAAACTGTTTTTATGAGAAAAATTTATATTTTATTAATAATTACATTAAGAAAAGTAAAACAAATTTATAGGAACTGAACACTACTCTTGCCCAACGCAATCAGAGCATAAATTCGTCCGATTGTGGCAAAAAAGAAAAAAATGACAGTACGTGCACTAATACATACGTTGTCAATCATGCTTTAATGAAAAAAAAATTTTTTTCAGCACGTTTTATTCCGATTTTGCCAGACTATGGTCACACTGGGTCTGCTGGACCCCAGAAAGAAAAACGTTCGTACAAATCGTTGTTTACAGACGCAATGACGTCACGCTGACTTTCGAAAACCCTTTAAACTTATTGTAGTACCTTCAAACAAACACTGATGGCGTCATAAGTTCCATTCTAAACCATCTTTTCGAAGGTACGTAGACGCAAAGTTAGCCTGGGGTCCACTGGACCCAGTGTGACAACTACGGGTTAATATGAAAAAAGATCAAATTGATTTAAATAAATAATTACCTGCGACCCCGTAAGTAATTTGCAGTAGATCCAACTAATTCTTTTTCTCTGTGAAGTTAATTACGTGAAATTGAGATAGTAGATTTCTCTTATGACGTAAACACCCTCTAAGAAAGGATTTTACGAAATTCTTCCCGTGAGGTGGTAAAATAGAGGATGTAGTTTTTTCATTTCATACAAGAAAATCCGTCATTTTTCAAGTTAAATCCATGACAGTTGATATTTAGCCTTTCAATTAGAAATTAAGAAAGACGTGTTTCAGGATTATTTGAAATGTATCCCTTAAAGGGGTAAAATAGGGCATGTAAAATTTATTTCGAGATCCATGAGGACAAAGTCGCGGGCAGAAAGCTAGTTTTTGATTGAAAAAAAAAAATTTGTTTGAGAGCAGCAATTATTTCTCTGAGTGCAGAGTTTTGCCCTGATTATGAACCGTACTAAGGAGCTGAGAGACCGTAAAAGCGCTTGACATTTTTACCGGCAAAAACGCGACAACTTGAGATCTCACATAAGAAATCTTTACGACTCTAGGAAAACTCGTTCCGTCGGTAAACCTTTGCGCGTTCTCGGGTTAACAGAGGTGACGCTCGCCAATGTATACACGTGTTTTCGCTGTATGCATTTCAACGCGTGGTACGAAAGTCCATCCTGCAGGTAATGATGCAGAAAATAGCCTATATGTAATTGTCCGCTTCATTCACTCGCTTCATTTACATACCCCGGAGTAAATGGCTACACATGACCGTCCGGAGGACATCCTCGGGACGCTTACACGTCAATAAGAACAGAAGAGCGATGTCCCCTGCTGGTATTACTACTGCGTACTCGCGCGCTGTGTCAAGTTCGCGACTTTCTCACACCTTTCGCGGTAATCGAAGCCACGGGCTCTCGCTTCTTATTGACTACCGAGCGGTCCGTACATTGAGAAAAACAATTTGTCAAACTAAGTAACCGTCGACAAGAACATGTTTCTTTAAGACAAGTGTATGTTCATTGAATTGAATGCATCTACACTTGATTCAAATAACATGTACTTGATTCAACGACGATATGTTTAACTTGAATAAATATTTTCTTGGCACTATTCATATCGACGGTTACTTGGATCGGCAAATTATTTTTCCCGAAACGAACGTCTATAGAGGTGATGTCAGTTTTCAAACTGCGCGCAATTACACTGAGAGAAATAACTGCTGGTGCCAAAAAAATGTTTTCTTCGATCAAAAACATGGTATAATTTCAGGATCAAGCCATAGTTTTCTTTGTGCAAAAAAATATAGTAGTTGAGGAATTGTTTTTTTTCACGCAGGAAGAATTTCTTGTCCCAATGAAAGTATTCTTAAATTAAAAGTATATAAGATCCTTTTTATTATAAGAATCTGCATTCTTACACATTTTTAAGATCATATATTCTTGATTCGAGAAACTTTTTTTGACACTTGCAATTATTTCTTTCAGTTTATTCGTCGGTGAGATTGAATGTAGCGAACCTCACGGTGTAATCGTTTTATTACCAAAACACTGCAAGGAAAAATACATATCATATGAGGCTAAACTTACTCGCCAGGAAAGAAACTTCAATCACCATTATCTCATGATTTATGAATTTTCGGCCTATATCGATATAAGACTTTGTTATAGATGAAAATGTAATCTTCAAAAAAATATTGTATAAATATGAGCCAAAAGCTCATAGATAGCGAGATAATGATGATTGAAGTTTTTTTTCTTGGCGATTAAGCTTAGCCTCATTATGATAGAGTTGAGGCAACCAATTTAAATTTGAAACAAGTAAATACCTAGGTACTTCAAACAATCACATCGTGAGGTTCACCGTACTCAACCTCACCGATGGTTGAACGAAGCAAATTTTGTGTTGAGTGTATCGATAGGCTTCTATTGTTTACTTCAAAATTGTATCTCCTTTTGTTCGTCGTAGCCTCAATTTAATAATCAACAGAGACAAGATTTATTTACGCGGCGTAATAATAAATCAATGCCGGATTAAAAGACGCGCTTCCGGTATTGCCTTATTTGCAAGCTCGGCTAATTACTTCGGAAACGATTTGCAGAGCAGAGGGGTCTCGTACTTTTCGATCGCAGAGTCTGATAGTGTGCGATCTCCCTCATTCGCAACGCTGCGCTCGTATCGTATTGCGTGATATGCGTTTCATAGACTAAGAGCTAGTGACATTTTTCAGTGATTATTTAGTTAAGGCCTATTTTTTGAGAGAATGTTGTGGGGGGCATGTCTAAGTGCCATCCGTGAGGATTAACCTTGATAGCGGTATGGGAGGCTGGCGGAACGCCCCCAACTTGTAAAAAATAGTGCACAAAATTATTATTTAGTTAAGGCTGAAATTTTGTTTACTATTCATCTGGTAGTCCACAATTATGAATATAAATTGGCGGATCGATTGGCCGGCATTAAAAGGGTGGCGGATCATCCTAAATACGTCGTGTGAACAATAAAATTTTTATTATTTAGTTAAGGCTCAATTTTTAATATGTTATTGAGGCAACTGTTTCAAGTGGAAATTTAAATTGGCGGAACAAAATATTGGCATTAACTACCTGGCGGAACAGTTTAAACATCCATTGTGCGCGCCTCGATTTCGTGTTGTTTGCCGCAGAATTTTTTGTATTAGGAATGCTTCTAATATAGATAATGATTTTGTTTATTTTCTGGAATCTTTTTAGTAATAATAATAATTTAGTTTTTCCCTGGAGTTAATATTTTAGCGCTCATTCAATATTGATGAGCTTCAATATATCAATCAAACATCAGTCTTATGTTAGGACACTCAACATTTTATTTGTGATGTCAGATGTTTTAACAATTTTTAAAACGGATGAATGATATAATTTTTTTTAGAATACCCTTTTGGCATTTGACCGACGATATAGTGCTTTATACAAATATAACGAGGTGCGTGAAGTGAAAGAATATTTTTAACAGACATTTTTTTAAAGCGAACTAATTTCTTAGAGTAGTTATCGACTTACAAATATACGGTAGGTACTTCGTATAAAGACAATTTTAATACCGTCAGTTGTTCGATCATCTAATCATCTTCTGTGTCCGGCCAGTCAGAATCGTCACCTTCGTCAACAGAATCCAGATCACTAGATGCTCGGGAGCCTACGTCTATAAATTTAAACAAATTGATTAGAAAAATGTAATATTTTTTGTTTATATTTACTGTTAAATCTGCATACCTGATTCAATGTCACTGTTCACATTCTCAAGAGCTCAACCTTCTCAACATTCTCAAGAGCTCTGCCTGGCTTCCACGCCCTTACAGGGTATGATTACAACCCTTCCCGTAAAGGAAAAAATAAATCATATCAGTTATTCAAGGCGTTCTATAATTATCAAAAGGCATTTGAAGACCTAGGCAAAGATGATGTTGACACTTCAGCAGTGTTTCCTGTTTTGCAAGAATTTATCTGCCGGATGTATGGTGTCAAAAACGCAGACCCGTTAATGAAGCTCGTTTGGTACTCTTTAACGAAGCTTATAAAGTTGCAGACACTCTACGTACTCATTTGCAAGAAACATCCGCAATTGCGACGCATCAAACTTGCCACCATGCTCAACTGAAGTGCAACAGCAACTACTGCGGAGCTCGTACATTGCCAGTATCTGGCTAAATGCAAATTTGCAACAACCAACGGACAAATCTCCAGAAAACCATGGCTGGTGCATCAACGACGGCAAGTATGAATTCGTCTGGTTTCAAGGAGATCAATTGCCTGAATTTCTTGGAGATGTACTTGTTGAAGATTCCAATAAAAGCGACAATGATTGCAACAGTGACATTGAATCAGGTATGCAGATTTAACAGTAAATATAAACAAAAAATATTACATTTTTCTAATCAATTTGTTTAAATTTATAGACGTAGGCTCCCGAGCATCTAGTGATCTGAATTCTGTTGACGAAGGTGACGATTCTGACTGGCCGGACACAGAAGATGATTAGATGATCGAACAACTGACGGTGTTAAAATTGTCTTTATATGAAGTACCTACCATATATTTGTAAGTCGATAAATACTCTAAGAAATTAGTCCGCTTTAAAAAAATTTCTGTTAAAAATATTCTTTCACTTCACGCACCTCGTTATATTTGTATAAAGCACTATATCGTCGGTCAAATGCCAAAAGGGTATTCTAAAAAAAATTATATCATTCATCCGTTTTAAAAATTGTTAAAACATCTGACATCACAAATAAAATGTTGAGTGTCCTAACATAAGACTGATGTTTGATTGATATATTGAAGCTCATCAATATTGAATGAGCGCTAAAATATTAACTCCAGGGAAAAACTAAATTATTATTATTACTAAAAAGATTCCAGAAAATAAACAAAATCATTATCTATATTAGAAGCATTCCTAATACAAAAAATTCTGCGGCAAACAACACGAAATCGAGGCGCGCACAATGGATGTTTAAACCGTTCCGCCAGGTAGTTAATGCCAATATTTTGTTCCGCCAATTTAAATTTCCACTTGAAACAGTTGCCTCAATAACATATTAAAAATTGAGCCTTAACTAAATAATAAAAATTTTATTGTTCACACGACGTATTTAGGATGATCCGCCACCCTTTTAATGCCGGCCAATCGATCCGCCAATTTATATTCATAATTGTGGACTACCAGATGAATAGTAAACAAAATTTCAGCCTTAACTAAATAATAATTTTGTGCACTATTTTTTACAAGTTGGGGGCGTTCCGCCAGCCTCCCATACCGCTATCAAGGTTAATCCTCACGGATGGCACTTAGACATGCCCCCCACAACATTCTCTCAAAAAATAGGCCTTAACTAAATAATCACTGAAAAATGTCACTAGCTCTTAGTCTATCATCTCGCCGGCAGCGTCCGGAACTCGGAAAGTTTCTCCCTCGCGTCTCTCCGGATATCGTCCGCGCGGAGAAGAAGAGCGGTTATGTGACAATTTTGTTCGCGGAGGCGGAAAATTGACCGGCTCGTAATTAGCGTCGTTATCGTCGTCTCCTTTAAGGTGTCGCCTAATGAATATTCTCCCGGCGTATATCGTCCGGCTTCGCGCGTACATTTCTCCCTTACGGGGGTTCGCTTCACGCGCGGTGCACCGTTACATACGCGTTGCGGAGTCAGAGTTTCCCAAATCACATCGGACCCCTCCGATCCTTTCGAACGGCTACCGATATCGACGCGGTATTTCTTTCCATAATTTACATTTCTCACGCCTCGCACGCGCGTCGCGCATTCGAATGCATCGCGCCGCATTGTCGAGATATGAATAGAAATCCCATATCTTCTCTCCGAATGGAGTTCCAGGAGTCACGATTTCTTTTTTCACGGCGCATATATGAGAGGATCGAAGGGAAAGCTAACTTTTACGCCGACGGGAAACTTATTTACCGGCTCTTCGAGATCCACCGCACGACTCAATGAAATCGGAACTTTTTCGTCCGGTCCGGTCGCATGGGCTAAAATTTCAATCCCCCTTTTTCGCGCTACTTTTAACTAACCCTTCGTGGTCGCGCGTCCTTACACTGAGAAAAAATGCAGTAGATTTGACTAAATGGGCAATTACGGGGTGGGGAAATGCGGATTTAGTTACTTGAATGGACTGCACGCAGAAAGAAATAATTTGTTGGTATAATATTATTTAAGTTACTTCGAGAAATATTTGAGTTAAGATAGTGATAACAGATTGATTTGTTACCATAACAAATCGATTTTTTATGGTAACAAAAAAAATGGAAAGCTACGATTTTAACTGACTTTCGATTTTATTACTAAGTCAAAATTAATTTTTTCCGTGCAGTCTCTTTCCTTCAATTAACTGTGAATAGAAATGTATTAATTGAAGCAACTGCGTAAACGTCGATTTAATTGAATATACAATTTTTGTTCTGAGTGTACAGGGGCCATCCATATATTACGTAAGACGTTTGAGGGGGAGGGGGGGTGTGAATATTTCTTACACTGCATGTAAGTACAGTGTAAACTGTATGTACAAGTATCTTACACTGAGGGGAGGGGGGGTCAAAAAGAGGCCAAAAACGTCTTACCTAATATATGGATGGCCCCACAGTTCCGCGATAGTCACACATGGGTCAAATGGACCCAACCGATTTTTAAATAATAGCCACACGAACAACATCCGTCGACTTTAGACCGACAAATATATGGAATATTCTTCGAACATTGTAGAATATCAGCTCACTGTGTCTACATGAGAAATGAAATGATGACATATGTATTAAAAAATGATCGTGAATATGTTGATGCGTGAAAAATGAGCTGCTTTACTAAAAGTGTCATAACTTCTTTATTTTTCAAGTTCTCTTAAGTCCGGGGAAATTTCAGTTAAAATCGACTTTTTTTTAGACGTGAAATTTATAAATAAAATCAATAAATTTCCTATTTGGAGGCCCCGGTCTGACTGCTGATCGATTTATCGTCCACCCTCGGACTCTAAAGGTTAAGAGGCACTCCCGCACTTATTTTCACCGCGCGTTCTCCGCTCATAAATTCCCTCCCGAAGCAATTTCCGCCCCCGCCCCCCACCCCGCCCACGGGATTACGCTGATTTGCCCGCGGGGTGAAATCAGAAGCGGATGCGCATGCATTTTTCAGCGAGTCCTCGCTCAGTGGTTAAATTAATTCGCGGCGAGTCCGAAGCAAACTTCCCTCTTCGAACTTGGCGCGTGAGTCGGTGCTCGTAAAAGCGAACGGGTGACGCATTTTCTTTACATGGTTATGTATATTCACGTAGCGATTAAAAATTACTTTCCAACGCGAGCAAAAGGGCGGAATACGGAACTACGATGAATTCCGCAGACACGCCCTGCTGCTGGCCTGTTTCGTGTGGATCTACGCGCTCTGCCTGTCCCTCCCGCCGCTCTACGGCTGGGGCAGCTATGGACTGGAAGCCGGAAACGTGTCCTGTAGCGTGTCCTGGGAGGTGCGCGACTTCTCGACGCGAAACGACAGCTACGTCGCCTTTCTCTTCGCCTTCGGTCTGGTGATTCCGGTTCTGGTGATCGGCCGTAGCTACTCCGACATCCTGCGGACGCTGAGGGGGGTGAAGCGGCGAGTCGGTAAGTCCGGAAGCTCCCCCGCGCCGCGGGCTGAGGAGATTTTCCCTTGAACGGCGGGAAGGCGCGGGACCGAAGAAGCGCGCGTCGTCGATAGCTCTTCGCGCGCCGTCCAATTCGGGTTCTAAGCAATTCTATTTAATCGCAGATTCGAAAACTGCGGGCAAAATTATCTACCCCGTGTTTTTTCGTTTTTTATTTTCGGCCTTATCCGAGCTGTGAAAAGCCATTTTTCCTCACTCATGCCCATTTCGAGGCCTTTTCCAGCCTATTTTTAGACCGTAAGATGGCGTTTTTCCCGCGTAACGCCGACCGGGAGTCCGCAGGCTGTCAAAAGATTGTTTAGTACGAAATGGGTCCTTTTTCCAAACTGATAAACGCAACGTGAAATGAGCCGTGTATACTTCTGTTTGATTTGTTTTGAGAAATGGGCATTCGTGAGGAAAAATAGTATATCATTCGGCTGAAATCCTCGGATTTTTAAGACTGTGTTTAGGTCGTAACACGAGGCATGGTGAGGGAACGAGGCTCGCCTCTGGCGAGCCTCATCCCCAAACCATGCCTCGTGTTACGACCTAATTAAACACAGTCGGAAAAAACCTCGGATTTCCGCCTTATGACATAAGATACTATTGAAGTGCAACCACGTCATCGTGCTTTGAGCCTATCTCTCTCGCACTTGTTACTTAACATAACTGCGTCTCTCTGGCGTTTCGATGACGTCACGATGTTGTAAGCGAATCATTATTTTTTCAGATATTTTCTCTTTCGCGTGGTACTGAATATGTATAGGGACCGTGCAAGGTGATTAGGGCGCCATCTGAGAGCTGTTGTGCAAAGTAATGTGGGGAAAAACGAGCGCATAAAGAGCAATTACAATGAAATTCCTTTTTATTAATTAAAATTAAATATTTTGTTGTAAAATATTAATCCACTAGTAAAATTCTATTCGTTTCCTACAAGCGGTGTTCACTTGCCATGGGAGAATCACAAACGTGTAAAGTGGATTAATGTAGTTAAAAATTCTCCCCAACTTCTTGGCCACCGGGCTCTGAATTCGCCGAATTGCGATGTTAGGGATCTCCTTACTACACTATACTAGTTATGAGAGAGTTATGAGAGAGAAGGACGCACAGTTCCTCTCACTCGACACGGTAAAAGCATACCTCAACAGTCAATACATGTATGCTTTGCCCTGGAGCGGCTCCGCTATGGTGCCTGGAGGGGATGCCGTAGCGGCGTTGCTCGCGAGTCCGAATTCGGAACGGCGATTTTTGCTCGCAAACGGTATCGCTACGACACCTGGAGGGGACGCCGTAGTGGTATGTACCAGTACCCTCCACCCACGAGGCTACTCAAAAGAAACTGGAACTGGTAAGTAACTGGAATCACTAGCAACTAGTCGCCTTGGTTTCGTACACGAAGCAACGCGAAAGTGACGTGATTTCGACCGGTCGGTACGCAATGACCAAAATGTCTGCAGTTTCGTTTCGTATCCGTGAGCTTGTTTTACTGAATCTACCACGCACAACGTCGGCAACTCGGCAACTCTAATCACTTGGCGACCAGCAGGACGAGTTGCTAGAAACCAATTGCCAACGCATCACAAACTAATTACTTTGCAGTTGCGTCGTGAGCGGACTTCTATTTAAATGCACTGGCGGAAACTTGCACGCGACTCGTTGGCGATTTGGGTTCCAATCGCGTCGCTTCTCAGTAGCCTCATGGGCGGAAGGCCTAAACGTGCATAGTTCACCGCGAAACTCTATAGCACAGAGGGATTCACTGACACACAACTCACTCCTAAAGTCAGGAGAGTAGAGGAACCTTTTTTTCCCCTCCGCTGCTGTAGCTTGCGAAGTTTAGCACAGGCAACGAAGGAAAAATAGGGGAAAAAATACATGTATAAGCGAATTTTGGCACAGTTGTAGGGGAAGGTTTCAGTAACAATATACTAAAAGTACTGATGGGTGGAAGTTGTGTGTGGGGGGGAGGGGGGGGGGAGGTCTCTCTCTAAAGGTTCCCTTTTTTCAGTTTTTCGTTAATAACTCGAAAACTACTGCCTCTAGCGAAAAAAAGTTAAATTACAAATTAATGTACATAAAATTATCTACAAAAAAATGTGATACACTTTTTCGCTAGGATCAATACTTCAGATGTGAAGGGGGAAAAATGGAAAATTTGAAAGAAATTAGTTTTATTGTTAAAAATGAAATGTTTATTGTTAAAAATAAAATAATTAATGTTCAAGGATGTATCTTGAACATTAATTTTCGTCAGAATCTAAATTTTCATCATCATCGATGATGTCTTGGATGGGGGCTCCGTTCGTACATGAGCCGAGGCACACGCCGCAGGCTCCGGAGCAGGCAATCTCTGCTTCACGGCAGCCGCAGCGCACTCCACACCCAGTCGTGCATCGGCAAAAGATCATCTTCAAAACGGAGTCGGGTGCCACAGGGTCGTTCATGGTAGCTGGATTAAGGATCCCATCTTCCCCCATGTCCCAGCCCCATTGGGTAGATGGTAGGGGGTTGCTGAGCCACTGTTGTATCTGTAAGAAAGTAATCAGAATCAAGGTAAGTATTTAGCAGAAATTGATATTTGTAATTTTAAGAAACCAGTATTTAACAACTATATGTAAATGAATTTACCTGTAGATATACTCTAAACGAGTGTTGCTTTGAAGCTCCTCTGGTGGGAGGAAGAGTGGCCATGTCTGATTTGGGCAGGCGCTTGGTATACAGCCAGAAAAAGCTTCTCGCCAGCCTGTTCAATATCCTCAGGTGGTATTGAGGGATCTGTGAATATTGCTGAGATATCATGGGTGAGGCCAGGATTTGCTGTGAAAAGCTTAGCGATTCCAACTTTGCTCTTTCTATGTATCACCGAGGTGGTGTCGCATCCGGCGAAGCTATGGAGAAGAAGGATTGTCTTGGCGAATGGAAGCTGTTGAAGTTGTCGCACTGAAAACAGTTTGGTTTCCGCCTTCCCACGGCCTGGCTTCATGAAGTACATGTTTTGGCAGATGGTGGTGCCAATCAAATGAGGAGAACTATCAAGTCCACATCCTCCCCAACTATTGCTACAGTTGGATGTACAGCAGCTTTGTCCAACCCGCACCTCACAATAGTGCCATCAGCATCCCCTTGGAGCAATAGTTGTTTCAATTCCTGCTGCTGTCATTTTCTCGGTTAGCAAGTGGATCAGTCTTGTTTTATTCCTTTCATTAGCAAGAAAATGCTCCTGTTGAATCGTGATGGTCGGGCTTTCATTAAAGTTGATGTCAACCGATGCTTTTGTGAGCCCTCTTCGCTTCTGCTCTACTCGTTTTATGCTGTTGACATCATTTCCACAGAGCAGGTTTTAACTTGACAACGTCGATATATTACATGATTATACTTACATGCAGTAAAGTCATTGAAATGTGGTCTGAGCATAGTTAATTTATCATTAAACCTTGATTTTTAACAATAAAAACCTATTTTTTTCAAATTTTCCATATTTCCCCCTCCATATCTCCTGAAGTATTGATCCTAGCGAAAAAGTGTACAGATCTTTTTTGTAGATAATTTTATGTAAATTAATTTGTAATTTAACTTCTTTTCGCTAGAGACAGTAGTTTTCGAGTTATTAACGAAAAACTGAAAAAGGGGACCTTTAGAGACCCCCCTCCCTTAGCACAACTCCCAACCATCAGTACTTTTAGTATATTGTTACTGACACCGTTCCCTACAACTGTACCAAAATTCGCTTATACATGTATTTTTTTCCCTATTTCACCTTTTTTGGTCTTCGTTGCCTGGGCTAGTTATGGGGCGCAGAAGATAGGGAGACTGCACTATATTCTGATAATATATATATATAGGTGATATACAGTAAGTTAAGAGCGTGTACAGCGTTATTCATAAAAAAAATGTATTCAGCAATGTTTCTTTCCACGTACATACGTTTGACATGTTCCAAGGCAATGCGCAATTATGTTAATAATGAGTCCAATCACCTACCAGCATCAATAATCGCTTGGCATCTCCGAGGCATACTATCCACCAAATTTTCGGCGTATTCGCGGGGAAGTGCCTTCCAAATGCGTCGGATTTCTCAGGATACATACATCAAGCAAAAGCTTCGAGGAAAACGTGCTCACTGTGAATTCACTGTGAAACAGCTATTCCGAGAAATTCGACGCATTTGGAAGGCACTTCCCCGCGAATACGCCGAAAATTTGGTGAATAGTATGCCTCGAAGATGCCAAGCGATTATTGATGTTGGTGGGTTAACATGATTGCGCATTGCCTTGGAATATGTCAAACGTATGTTTGTGGAAAAAAAACATTGGTGAATACATTTGTTATGAATAGCGTCGTACACGCTCTTACTTATCTTACTGTAGGGGAGGAGGGGGCACAGAGGACCTCTTAAGACAATATTCTCCATATTTATGTAGTAGTTTGTTAGAAATACATAATTTTTTGATTATACATACTAGGGAATGTTGTTTACCGATTACTATTTAAAAACAGGTTTAATTCTTATTCAGTATATAGCTATATATAAGTACTAATTTTGATATAAAGATAATAGTGGGATTAGCCAAATAGTGGGGCAAAAGGGATCACTTGGTCCGTTTCACCATGGTAGACTGTTTAACACGTTGGAATAAGCAATTTTTTCGATCCCCTCACGTTCAACAGTTTCTTTTAAATATTTTAGTTTTATAATTATAGAATATCATATACCGCTAGGTAAAAAAAAATTTTTTATTATTTTGGTTTTTGATGACATGTTCTTATATAACTCATGGACGTATCAGCACATTTTTTCTAATCTTATTATCTATAAATATGTGAATGAATATTTCAAGGATAAAGGACCGATAAGGACCAGTCCTAATTGCATCATTTGATCTGGTCCTCCTCGCTCCAAAAATCCGTTAGAGTGCAGTAATATTCATTACCGGCATATCCTTAGAGGTTATGTTTTGATCGATATCTCAAAAATTATACCAAAACATGTAGTTTTTAACACATGGGGAGTCCAAAATTAATAGCTATTATTTGTAAGAAGCTACGGGCATCTGAAAACCAAATATCCTTCGATCACTTACTGCTATTTTCACTTTTTTTATCACAACTTATTCACTTTACGTGCAGCGTCAAGAAGCATATGCTAGTTACCGTGGGAGCCTCCTACTCTACAAGTTTAAGACCCGGGGGGGGGGGGGGGGAGGCGTTTAGTAGCGCTTATAGTCACTTATTAATCGGCCCGGTTCCATTCGCCCCGGAAGTCCTCTTTGCCCCCTCCGTCCCTACTTACCACAATCTTTACATCACAGGTATTTGATACACTGGTTTGAGCTACAACTGTACCGTATGTCCGCGATCAAACAGCCCATAGCAAAATTGTGAGTTTTGCATCAGCACCCCTGTGGGTCTCCTTGTCCAATAGAATCACCGGAGAAGCGTGAATGCGCATGCGTAGTCATCCGCGGGTGTTGGCGTCGTCAGCAAGTTCAGATCGGTTTCAATGAAATTTCATTGCATCATTGATCTGAACTTGCTGACGACGTGACGCCAACACCTGCAGATGAGTACGCATGCGCATTCATGCTTCTCCGATGATTCTATTGGACGAGGAGACCCACAGGGGTGCTCATGCAAAACTCACAATTTTGCTATGGGCTGTTTGATCGCGGACATACAGTACAGGTTATAACGATCTCTCCGTTTTCGGTGTCATCTGTCTCTATTACATTAAGTACATGGCCTGATTCAAATAATTTTCGTCCATTGACATCATTTTGACCTCGTATGAGGTTGTTTTGGATTGGCCGAAAACCATGCTTAATAATTAGGTTGGCTAGGCAAAACTGAAGCAGATGGCGCCATCGAGCGAAACACCCGCGGGCAAATTAAAAAGGTTATAATATATTATTAATGCTGCACTGTTGCAGATTTGACTGTATCTGATGTGTCTGGTAAAAGAATTATGAAAGTGAAACAGTTAAAGGAATTCAGCGGATCTCCAACTGAGTAGTCCAGTCAAATTTCCGTTTAAATCGAAAAATGAGACATAATGGCGAAAACTTGGGAAAAGGTGTGTTTTGATGTTATTAATGGAGGGAACATATTAAAATAAGAATCCCCCCCCGCGGCGAAGTGTGAAAAAAATTATTTATTGTTGAAAAAATCGGTTCTTCGCTAATATTTTGAAAACTACGTGGCCTATTGAAAAATAGTTAAGACAAAAGTTGTAGATAATAAAATTATCTACAAAAAAGCTATTACACTTTTTACCCTATCTTCAACGCCTAACAAGCTAGGACCTCCAGATGAGTTGACATGTTCAAATATTCATAACAAATCCAAAAATTAAGATTTTTGCAATTTTTTTTTGTAACCCGTTTAGAAAAATCTCATCACTTTTTCCTAGCGAAACCAAATTTTGATTTTCATTGTTGTTTACACATGATTGATTTGTAAAGTTTTAAATGCTTGAATTTACATAGAAATTTGCAATTAAAAAATTTTTTAATTATACCATCGTTTATTTTGGATTATTTCTGAAGAAAAAGATACATAGCAATTCAACGTATCTCACCTGGTTTGCAAGATATGGATCTTATAAATCTCCTTGCTTTTCAATTTAGCATATCTTGCAAATCAGATGAGACACGTTGAATTGCTATTTATCTTTTTATTCAGAAACAATCCAAAATAAATGATGGTATAATTTAAAAAATTTTTAATTGCAAATTTCTATGTAAATTCAAGCATTTAAAACTTTACAAATCAATCATGTGTAAACAACAATGAAAATCAAAATTTGGTTTCGCTAGGAAAAATGATGAGATTGTTCTAAACGGGATACAAAAAAGAAAATTGCAAAAATCTTAATTTTTGGATTTGTTATGAATATTTAAACATTTCAACTCATCTGGAGGTCCTAGCTTATTAGGCGTTGAAGATAGGGTAAAAAGTGTAATAGCTTTTTTGTAAATAATTTTATTATCTACAACTTTTGTCTTAACTATTTTTCAATAGGTCACGTAGTTTTCAAAATATTAGCGAAGAACCGATTTTTTCAACAATAAATAATTTTTTTACACACTTCGCCCCGGGGAGGATTCTTCTTTTAATATGTTCCCTCCATTAATAACATCAAAACACACCTTTTCCCAAGTTTTCGCCATTATGTCTCATTTTTCGATTTAAGGCTAAATGTACCGTGTTTGGTTCAAAATTTTGCCACCACGTGGCAGCACCAAAATGAGCGAATTTTACTTGACAATTTTCTCCCAAACGAACGGTTCATTTTTTAATCTGTAAACGGATTCTTGACTGTTTTCAATGTAGAATTTAATGAAATTGGTTATTAAAATTTTAAGTTGAAAAATTTTACAAAAAAATGCTTAAAAAACGCCAAAACTGTACTTTTGTAAAAAAATAGGGTTATAGAGACAAACAAGAAGTCTAACTGATAATTGCTGCGGATTCGAATTTTGATTCTACCCAAAAACGTGATCGTAATCAGTAATTTCTGTATTCAACCGAGCGCTGGCGTGGCGAGCGAAGCGGGGCGGGGCGAGCTTGCTTTCCACGCTCTCGCGGTCGGCGTTCCTGGACGTGTCTCCGCAAGAGTGTATGTAGTAGGTGCCGGCTTGAAAAAGAGCGCGAAGCATGAGACAGAGCGTGGCTACAGAGTGGGGCAGGTTCAGGAGAAATAAAACGGTGTAGTCTCGCTTTACTAATAGTCCAGTCAAATTTCTGTTCAAATCGAAAATTGAGACATAATGGTGAAAACTTGGCAAAAGTTATATTTTGATGTTATTAATAGAGGGAATATATTAAAAGAAGTATCACCCCCCGGCGAAGGGTGTACAAAATGTATTTATTGTTGAAAAATTGGTTCTTCGCTAATATTTTGAAAAATACGTGATCCATTGAAAAACAGTTACGACAAAAGTTGTATATAATAAAATTATCTACAAAAAAGGTTATACACTTTTTAGCCTATCTTCAACCCCTAAGAAGCTAGGACCTCCAGATGAGTTTGAATGTTCAAATATTCACAACAAATCCAAAAATGAAGATTTTTACAATCTTTTTTTTTGTAACCCGTTTAGAAAGATCTCATCATTTTTCCTAGCGAAACCAAATTTTGTTTTTCATTGTTGTTTACACATGATTGATTTTTAAAGTTTTCAATGCTTGAATTTACATAGAAATTCGCAATGAAAAATTTTTTTAATTATACCATCATTTATTTTGGATTGTTTCTGAAAAAAGAAGATAGATGGCAATTCAATATATCTTGCCTGGTTTGCAAGATATGCTAAATTGAATATGAAGGGTACAGGGGTAAAAGAGGGAATGTCAAAAAAAAACAAATTTACAGGACAGCAAATTTGCGCGCGGACATCCCCTCTATTTGCATGTTATGCTAAAATTTTAAACGTCTGTATCTCTTGACTGTACCTTTATTGCTTGTAATCCTTTGCCAGCTGAAAGAATGCGAAATTTTCAACTAGATGGTGTAGAAATGACGAATTGGCTAAATTGTGACATTTTCCCCATTTTACCCCTGTACCCTTTCTATAGTGTCGCACCGTTTTCACTCTCGTCGCTCTGACGTTTGTGTGCGAGCGCTGCTGCAGTTGTCTGCGAGTGTCAGTGAGATAGGGGGGCCTTTCTCGAGTCACTCGTATATTAGCTTCTTTCCAGCGCCTCCTAGGAAAACGGTTCTAATTGTCAAAAAATTATTCAGTAAAATTTTCATGTCAATAAATCAAAACAACAATTTAATATATTAATATGATTTCAAATATGTACTACTGGATTCAAAGAAATATGATTTTCATAATTCCCATCGTTGTCGATATCTTCATTATCTTCGTCACTGCTAGGTACTCCAGTCCGTGGCTTGATCGTTGTCAATATTGCCTTCTCCGCCAGTTTCTGTATTAATGTAATATAATTATGAATAGTCACAAATTTATGTAAGTATAATAATTTGACATAATAATTACATAGGTGATAGAGTTTGTAGAGAATCACTGACATAATTTAGTAGCTGATCCCCTTCAAACCATTTAAAATGGTATTGGCCATATTGGCAACGATCAAGCCACGGACTGGAGTACCAGTGACGAAGATAATGAAGAAAATCATTACATATTTCTTTGAATCCAGTAATACATATTTGAAATCATATCAAAACAATATTGATTAATTTATTCAATTTTTGTTTCATTGATTTCTTGATATGAACATTGTACTGAATAATTTGTTGAAAATTTATTTTTTAGTCATATTTAATTGTATATAATGAAATTTTCCGATAAATCCAAAAAAACACTGTTCAACATATCATAACTGAGTAAATGAAAGATGCGCAGCAATAGATCGAATCGCTCATTATTCATTTGCACCCGCTTGCATATACTTATGTCGGGGATCTTTCTTAGCTCTATTGGGACATACACAGAGAAACTTACAGCCTTTATAAAATAACGAAGGTCTGGCCGTCGCGGGCTCTTGGGCCAAGTATTTCACACTCTCGCGGTCGGCCTGCCTCGACGTATCTCGTGCCGGCATTGGAAAGACCGCGAAGCATGAGACAGAGCGTAGCGCGAGTGAGGCAAGTTCAGGAGAAATGAAACGAGCCCCTCGACCGCGCGTGCTCAAATTTCAGGAGCCTCGCAGGAGGGCATGGAAACACTGTGCGGCGGTGTTTGTTTATGCGTCGAAGAAACTATTGGGGTCCACCCCTAACACGCAGTCTGAGATGTCCCTTAAGGGGCCCATACACTGTCAAACATGTTTGCGCAACGCAGGTTTGCGCAACGCTGCGTTGCACAACTGCATCGTCCATACACTGTCAAACAAGTTTGCGCAACGCTGCGTTGCACAACTGCATCATCCATACACTGTCAAATAAGTTTGCGCAACGCAGCGTTGCTGCATCATCCCTCCAAAACTCCCTATTCTGAATAGTCGTCATTATCACAAGTGAACCTGGATAGGAGGATAGAGGAAAAAGGATAGAGGGTGAACTGGATACTCGTAGAGATAGATCGCTGGTAAGACGTAGGAAGGGAACAGAGGCGTGCGAAAGACTTCGGGAAGACACGCAGATGCGTCGAAGTTCCGTGGTGCGGTCAAGAGACGAACGTATGCGCGTCTCGATGTAGTAATTTGTGATAGGACGGATGCGCGTTTCGATAGGGCGACGCGCTTCCTGATGGCTTCATTTATGATAGGTCGACACACTTCTCGTTAGCTTAATTTATGATAGGTCGACCCTGGATGGTAAACAAAGGGTGCTCGTAGGGAAGGCAAAGGGTATTCCCGCGAGTCTATTGAAAATGAGGAAAAAGTTCGAGGACCCCGTCCCCCGCCCCACCCGGGGCGCCGGGGAGCCCGTTGCGCAAAAGATTTCAAACACTTTTGAATTTGGTCAAACATTTGCGCAACGCATCAAAAATCGCCATACACTGTCCAGCAAGTTTGCGCAACGCTGCGTTGCGCAAACTTGCTGGACAGTGTATGGGCCCCTTTTAGACGTCAAACACGTTTAAAGTTTGTCAAACATTTGCGCAACGCATCAAACACCGCCATACACTGTCCAGCAAGTTTGCGCAAACGCTGCGTTGCGCAAACTTGCTGGACAGTGTATGGGCCCCTTTATATTAGTGTATACTCCCGCCTCGCTCCCGAGGATCTACGGGGGGGAGCGCCGTGAAGCGGTGCGGGGGGGTCGGCGAGCGTAGCGTAGCAAAAATTACTGATTCGGATAGAGATACTGATTGTTGCAGAATTTCCGACACGGTTTTGATTTCGCATTGAACGGGTATATGTCTGTATAAGTGACTATTTTTGAAAAAGTGACCTTTTCAGTTGTTTTCTTTTAGAAGAATGTTTATAATAAACTGTAATTTCTTATAAACCAATTGAAGATAGAAGAATACGGTGTACGGATGAAGAGCACGTAGCAACGGCTTCCCTCTTTTACCCCTGTACCCTTCATATATTGTCGCACCGGTCTCACTCTCGTCGCCCTGACGTTTGTGTGTGCGTGCTGCTGCAGTTGTTGCGAGTGTCAGTGAGACAGAGGGTTGCTGTCGACGTTTCGAAGTAACTGTTCCGTTGCAAGGGTTTCGTAGTAATGCGACCATGAATACCTCGCCAACCTACGAGCCCAGGCAGTATGCATTATTTTATTTGCATTAGCTTTTTTCCAGCGCCTCCTCAGTAAACGGTTCTACTTTTGGTTGATCAACAAAATTGATTCAATTTCATTGAACAGTGCTTTGAGTGAACAAATATGTATAAGTAAAAGGTACATAAGTGTACGAAGGAACGTTTAATTAATTTTTCATTTGCAAGCACCGTGCCACGTTAGCTAACATGGAAATAATCCCCTCCTATTAAGAAACAATGGATTAATTCCATGTTATCTAACGCGAAATTAAATGTGCACGGTATTAGAAAATAAAAAGTTAATAAATAATCAATGTCTCTTCTACGCCTTCGTATTAGTATACTCCCGCCTCGCTCCCGAGGATCTACGGGGTGGAGCATCACGAAGCGGCATGGGAGAGTTGGCGAGCGTAGCGAGCAGAGGGCGGAGCCCCCTACTCTGTTAAAAATTACTAATTACGATGGAGATACTGCTTGCTGCAGAATTCCCGACACGGTTTTGAATTCACATTGAACGGATATATGTCTCTATAAGTGGCTTTTTTTGAAAAAGTGAATTTTTCAGTTTTTTTCTTTTAGAAGTATGTTTATAATAAACTGTAATTTTTTATAAACCAATTTCATTAAATTCGATACATGAACAATTAATAAATCCGTTTTCAGAATGAACATATGTGCAGCCGTTTCCGAATAAATTACCAAGTAAATTTTGCCCTAACAGTGCAGCCATCTATTGAAAAAATTTCATACTATTTGTCGGGGACATTTAGCCTTAAACGGAAATTTGACTGGACTACCTATGAGGCGGCAGGTCCTCTTCGCGCGGGAGAAGGACCTGTTTCCGTCGTCTGGTGGTGGCGACACCGTCGCTCGTCGTGGGTCGGCCGCTATCACTGGTGGGAAGCGGCTGCGGAGGCTCCATAGCCACCGTTTTATATTAAATTTTTTATTTCAATTCACTTCACTACATACAGATTCATAAATTAAGGTTATATTTTCGTTTTTGACTCCTACAATGCCTACTATACTTTATAAAGTAAGCATTGACTCCTGCCATATTGATATATAGGTACCTATTTCAAATCAGGCGGTAAATAAGGGTATTTAGCTCGGTGGCGCCTAAGTTTACTTCCTCGACTACCAGCCAACCTAATTCTTATATCATTTTTATAAATTCTCTACTAGCATTACCCTGTCAATTTACTCCCAAGTAGTAGTCGTGTAGTCGCGCGCACATCGGCGACAACACTGCTATCTATAGCTCGTGCACGGTCCCTATATAGATTACCAATTGAATTTAAAAATATGAATACTTACTTTTTTATTTAAAGACCGAATTGCGAAAATTACATCGAAACGCGAGTAGTGGCTGCAAAATAAATCGGCCGCGCAAGTTGCGCTAGCTGCTTCGCCGAAACTGAGATACACGTTTGTTTTTGCATCCAGGCTCGAGGGGTAGGCGAGAGGCGAAAGTCACGAAGATGGTGGCGTTGATGATCGTCGCCTTCCTGCTGGCCTGGTTCCCCTACGCGATTCTCGCACTGGGCGTTCAGTATTTTCACGTGAGTTCTCTTCCTCGAGCTGAATACGGGCGCAAGAGAGACGCGAGGAAAAGAAATTTAGAAAGGGAAAGCGCGCTTCGCTCGGCCGGTTCGATTGAGATTTTTCACGGCCGCGTACCATGTGCGGCTAAACTTACTCGCCAGGAAAGAAACTTCAATCACTATTATCTCATTATTTATGATTTTTTGGCACATATCGACATAAGACTTAATCGTAGATTGAAACGTAATCTTTAAAAAAGCATTATACAAATACGAGCCAAAAGCTCCCAGGCAATGCGATAATAGCGATCGAACTTTCTTTCCTGGCGAGTAAGTTTAGCCTTCTGCGGTGTAAAGTCGAGCTTCCCGATCGAACTTACATTTTTCGCAGATACACCCGCCGCCAGGAGTGGCGATACTACCGGCGCTCCTCGCCAAGTCGTCGATCTGCTACAATCCCGTGATATACGTGGGCCTGAACGCTCAATTTCCGAACTCGCTCAAGAGGCTGTTCACCATCCGCGGAGGGACGACGACCGAGAGTCGCGGCACGGCTCTGACGGCCGTGAACAAACCGGAAGCGAACTGAAAGCGATCGCTTCGTAAAATATGCGACGGAATATCGAAATATTATTTGCGCTGCGCTTTGATCGTGGCGACTCGGTGCGATTAAACTCATCGCGCGGCGCGGTTCGAAGGCAAACAAGAACTTGTCGATTCCAGACGTCGCCATTTTGGTACCGGATCGAATGCCAGACGTGGCTCGCGGATTTACAAGTCCTTGAAGGACCGATCGGCGCAATTTCATTCGCCTCCGACGGGCCGGAGTGAATTTCCGCGAAGCTCGCGTGACATAACGCTCTCGCGCGCTGCTGTCCGATCTGTTTACCATTCCCTCGTCGCGACGGCACTTCTTTACGCGTTCGCCGCCGTGTCGAACGCGAACACTCCTCCGCGCCGCGCGTTGATCGCGACGCTTGACGAATCGGTGTGTTTCCGCAAGGATGGCCATTCGAGGTGGTTCGTCAAGTGGCGGATTATCCGGAGGGTCGCGTTGAGAGAATCGAGAGGAAAGGTTTTTTCTATCGTGACGTCGGGGAATTTGTAAAAGCAGCTACACACGTTACGATAAGTCGTAGCGATTTGAAACTGTGCAGTTAAGTCGTATTGCTCTGTTGCCTCCACACAGCACATATAACTGTGTCGATCATCAGTTGTCAGCAGGAACTCGCACGCAATATGTCTTCTATGGATGACGACGGACTTGCAGTTTTTGCTTTAATTATGTATATAAAAAGGAAAAAAAGGAAGGTTCGCAGTGTGTGGTGTAAAGATTGGCTATTGAAAAGACAGCGGTATTGACACATAAAGTTAATGGAAGAGTTAAGATTCGCAGCGAAAGATTGGCATAATTACTTAAGGATGGATGAAGAAACTTACTTAAACCTTTTAGCATTGCTTACTCCGCTAATACAGAAAAATACGCGCTTTTTCGCTTATATTAGTCATTATAGCATATGAAATGCAAATTAATCGGGGTAGGATGAAACCTATACCAATCGATAGGGGAAAATCCCCTGAAAAACATATCAAAAGATCCCAAGTAACTTTGGCAGGGAAATATTTTTAATTTTAATTTTCATTAATTAAAAATATTTCCCGGCCAAAGTTATTTGGGATCTTTTGATACGTTTTTCAGGGGATTTTTCCCTATCGATTGATATAGGTTTCATCCTACACAGATTAATCAGCATTTCCTCGAAATAAATTGCCTACTTTGACTAGATTATAGATTGCGGTGGTATCAATTCCGTCTATTGTGCGACGGAACAAACTCACTTGAATTGAGCAGTCGATCGTCGACGACGTTTGATGCGGTACACACGGTACGATATAACTGCACAAATGCAATCGCCACCAACTCATCGTATAGAATTTGTTACTTGCGACGATGAACTGTAGAAACCAAAATATCTACAACGATTCATCATCCACACGTTCGATAAATCTGCGCAGTTCGGCTTGTACAGTTAAATCGCTACGATTTATCGTAACGTGTGTATCTGCCATAAGAGACTCATTAGATTACGCAGGATTCGAGGCGGTCGTCAATTTTTTTCGCTTGTAATTACAAAAGTCGAACCTCCGGTAATTAAATAACAGCATCATAATTCTTGTACCTATGCTTAGAA
This sequence comes from Xiphydria camelus, assembly GCA_963678675.1. NCBI lineage: Eukaryota > Metazoa > Arthropoda > Insecta > Hymenoptera > Xiphydriidae > Xiphydria > Xiphydria camelus. The sequence continues at coordinate 17,647,303 of OY783198.1, forward strand.
AAATAAGTACTAGTGTCAAAAAAGAATGTCTTGATCCAAGAGCATTTGATCTTGAAAAGTTTTAAGAATACAGATTCCCGATCGAAGAATATATGTAGTAGCGGGAGATTCTTTAGGCTACGCACATAGTGGAGCGGAGAGCAAAGCAGCGATGAAAGCGGAGAGCAAAGCAGTGAAAAAACAAACCTGTACTTTCTTATTGGAACACGCATAGTCGAGCGCAGAGCAATACGCCGATAGTCGAGCGAAGCGAAGCGTTCAAGCAAGTTTGTTTTCGCCGCTCTCATCGCGGCGAAGGCAAGGCGTCGCGACCCTGTTCTCCAATTTCAGGAGCCTTACGGCGGGACACTTGTGGCCGATGTGTCTCGAAAAGCGCGAGGTGCCTCGATCCTATTCTCCAATGTCGGGAGCTTCGCGAGAGGGCACGGGCACTATCCTCGGGCATGTGCAGAACGGCCATAAACTTGTTCCGGGACGGCGCCAACCGGACTGTGCCGAAATCTGGTGGCCTTTCCGAGATTCACTCTCACGCTCTGTTTTCGTGCAATTGTTCTTCTCCCACCGACTTTTCTTCTCCCACCGTGGAGAAGAAAACTAGCCCTTATGTCGAAGCGTACCCCTGCCTCGCCAGTCTCTTCCAAATTGTCACGAACTTCGTCGCGCATCGTTTATTCCTCGCTCGAGTCCTTCGTGATTTCCTCTACTCGAGCAACGCGTGCGAGCTAAAGATCTTGAATATATCCACTCAACAATACAGTCCACTCCTTTTATCGAATTGCCCCCCCCCCCTTCTCTCCCAAAATAATTCTCAACTCTTGTTTCAAATTTAAAAATGGATATTGATACGTTAATAAGTAGTGTTTTTGAGAAGAAGCCTCTGTGGGATCAAAAGGATGCTCAACATCACAATCGCTTTATTTTAGACAAATTATGGGATGCTGTAGCTGCTGAAATGAAGTCAACAAGTAAGTATTTCTTATTTTTATTTATTTATTAAAAAAATATACAATTCATATTTTATTTTGACATACAAACATTTTGAATGTGTCTCTGATGAAAATAGCGGTATCAGTTGATCTATTATTTTCGCGTCTTCCATGAACATTCTCAGCGCTCTGTGTGTGATTTGGGTTTTCTTCTAATAAGTTAATTCCTTCCATATCAATTATTATATTATGTAAAAGATATATAGATTTAATATAATTTTATCTGCCAAATCTGGAGATGTTTCAATGGGTTTCCATAGTATGCGGAACTTCGCATTAATTATGCCAAATGCACATTCAATGACACGTCGCGCTCGCGAAAGCCGCATGTTGAAATATTCTTTTTTTAGCATCTAAATTTCTTCTATTGTATGGTTTCATTACATTCTGTAGTAGTGGATAGGCCTCATCTCCAACAAAAACGTAAGGAGCAATAATTTCAATAAACGGTAATGCAGTGTCTGAAGGAATATTCAGACGATTGGTTTCCATCAAATGAAACAGAGATGAAGAGCGGAAAGTGCCTCCGTCACTTTGTTTCCCATATCCACCAACATCGATTGAAATAAATTTATAATTTGCATCAGCAATACCCTGAAGAACTAACGAAAAAAAGTTTTTATAATTGTAGTACATCGTTCCTGAGTGAAAGGGGCATTTCAGACGAATGTGTTTGCCGTCAATTGCCCCGATACAATTGGGAAAATTCCACTTCTCATAAAACTCCTTAGCAATTTGCTTAAACATGCTTTCGGTTAGCACTTTCATGTGTACTGGTTGCAACACTTCCCAAATAGCTTCCACTGTTTTCCGTACAATCGATGATACAGTCGTCGCTCCCATTCGAAAAGTGAAACTGATACTTTTAAAAGATGATCCTGTTGCCAAATACCTGAAATATAAAAGAAATGTCACATTGATGTTTTATTTTATATTTTCATTTTATAGGAAACCTTGTGAGATCGAAATGGAAAACTGTGAGGGATACTTTCCGAAAAGAATTGAAAAAGATGCCTATTAAACGATCTGGAGATGGTGCATCTGAAACTGATTGGAAGTCATCATGGGCGTATTTTGAAAGCCTTTATTTCCTAAAAGATCAATTTACTGGTCGAAAAACCACGGGAAATCTTCCAGAAATTGATAGAGATATTGTGATCGAAGATACATTTCAATCAAATGCAGAAGAATTTGAAGACAATAATATTGATGACTCACCATCAGTAAATAATCAACAACAAAACACTTCTCAACCAAATAAATTCAAGTGCTTCAACGCCCGTTAGCAGAGAAAGAAAAGGAAAAAATCAAAATGACGACATTTTGGTACTGCTCTTATAAATATAGAACAAAATAAATTAAGAATTTTGGGGAACCAAACCAAAAAAGATGAAGATGAACTTTTTTTTGAAAGTTTACTGCCTCATGTACGTCCACTTCGACCACACCAAAAAATGCTACTAAGAATGAAAATACAGGAGCTGGTTTTTAACTTTATCTATGGAAATCAAGATGATATATCACATGCAATTGCTTCAAGGCCCGTTGAACACCGTTCTCAATATCAAATTGATCAACCCCGCTTGATAGAACTTCAAAATGTGTCCGAGTATTGTCATCCAGCATCAGTAGCATCTTATTACAGCAATTTTGCAGAGGAAAGTCAATCAAACTCGTTGTAAGATTCATTTGGTTTTGTATTTTCTTTTAATAAATTATAAAATAAAATAATGTTTTTCTTACCTTAGAGTTACTGCAAGACGTTCCGGAGGGTTGATGGGGTTACGATTGAAATTTGTCCACTGTTTCAATAATCGTGGTTGAATTTGTTCCAAAATATAATCAAAAGTTGTAATAGTCATGCGAAAATAGGCATAAAATTTTTCTGGGTATTTGCATAACTGCTCATACAAATGGTGAAAATCTCCATGTCTATGTCTCGTTTTATTTATGCTGTGAACAGCACAGTTTCTTCCCTTTTTTCTATTTTTTAATAAATAATACATTTTCAGTGAAGAATTTTCACTTAATAACAAATCCATACCGACAACGGAACACTCTTGAACGCGCGACTCCACTATACTGAATCTTATACCAATGCTCTGCTCTCTCACTACTTTGCTTTCCGCCTTCATCGCTGCTTTGCTCTCTGCTCCACTATGTTTATACCAATGCTCTCTGTCACTGCTTTGCTCTCCGCTTTCATCGCTGCTTTGCTCTCCGCTCCACTATGTGCGTAGCCTTAGAAGTCCAGCGGAGGGTTTTTCGGAGACTAGCCGAAAGGCTTTCCCTGGCTGCCTGGAATGTCGTACCGAGAATACCGCCGGCTCGGCCGTAGGTTAAGTTTATGACCCTTTGTCTCTAGCGTTACCGAGGGTCGCGGTTCGGTGAAAGTTGAGTTTCTTAGCGTTAGTTCGAACGGGGAAGTCAAAGACGAAAGACGACACGACGGACGACTCCCGAGAACGCATATCCTTTTTGTCATTTTTGTTAATAAAGCTTATCCACTTTCTGTTTTCACGAAATCGCTCGATTGCTTACCACCCTGCACGCCATTAGATCCCACATATATAGGGTGAGGCATTTAAATTGAGAAACATGAATACTTATCTGTAAGAGAATCGATGCATTTTCGAAAAAAAAAATGTTTCTTATAAAAGTTATTTGCCTTAGAAGAGGAAAGAGAACTGGTCATTTTATTATTCATTTAATAGACGTTTTCAAGGCCATTTTAAGATTAACGTTTTTTCTTTAAATAAGAAAAAATAAAGAAATGAAAAACCTTTCAGAGAAAAGTTATCTGTTTTTACATGTAGTTTAAGAATTCGTCGAAAAAAATATAAAACTGCCATTTAAAGAAAAAACGACCTTAAAATGGCCTTGAAACGTCTAGTAAGTGAAAAATAAAACATACGGTTTTGCTTCCCCCTCTAAAGCAAATAACTTTTATAAAACACATTTTTTTTAATGCGTTATGTTACAGATATTCATGTGTCTCAATTTAAATGCTTCACCCTAATGTACATATATTCTTGATTCTTCGTTAAGACGAGAAATTCTTCCTGCGCGGAAAAAAAATATAATAATTACTCGAGCCTATCAAACATTTTCTTACACGAAGAAAATCACGGCTCGATCCTGGAATTATATACAGAAAGAAAAATTGGTAGATTTGACTAAATTGACGGTCACGAGCGAGGGAACGCCGATTTAGTTAATTAAATTAAATAATTTGATAATCGACAACTGTTTGACGGAAACAAGAGATAGTCAATTCTACCAAATCATTAATTATAGTAACTAAATCTGCGTTTTTCGCCCGTGACCGCTAATTTAATTAAATCTACTACTTCTTTTTTCTCAGTGTATAATACTTCTGACTGAAGAACATATTTTTTTGACACCAGCAATTATTTATTTCAGTGCACGATAATTATCCGTACGCTTCGACCGTATCCGCATTATCGGCTCCTCGAAACGTTCCAACGAGACATTCGTAGCTATGCCACCCGACGCTGCTTTTCAAGCGTCGCGTTTGCAATTCCAAGGTGCAACCGGACACCAGAACATAATTGACGAACATCCTTCGCTGTCTATTCGAGCAATCAATCCCATTCGTCGCGATTGTCGAAACGATCGCATCGCGACTCCCCATCTCGGAGCAGGAAAATATGAGCCTTTTTTTTCAAGGACGCAATCGCGAGGAGAATCGCTAGCCGATCGTCGCGCGTTCCCCTTTACGGTCGCCTAATCACAGCGTCGTTACGACAACGCGACCGTTTGTCGGTAATAACGAATTCGTGACACGCGCCGCGCCGTGCGCCGCAGCGCGGCGCGAATTCTCCGCGCGGTCGGCTATGTGGGCAAAGTGAAATCGCGAGGAAATTTTACGGGCCACGCGCGGTTGGCGATTATTCCGCCGCGCTCGACGCGACTCCGAGGACGTCGCGGCGCGGGGAAAAGCTGTTCCAGTAGAAATGATATATCACGAGTATTCCGTTGGTCGCAAATGTTTAATTCATCATTTTTATTTCTAAGCGGTACGGGTGGGCATGAATATAAACATACCGGTGTCGCGCAATCGATGCCACGGGCCGCGGATAGTAATTAAAATCTCGCCATGAAGAGCCATCGAGTGCTTCGCGAGAGTTTTGACGGTATAGTAAATACGTTCCCTCTCTCCTCGCGAGAACTTTACAGCAACTGCGAGATATACCTGCGAAGTCCATTGGGTGCCGATCGGCATGTCGTGGCGTAATCGCATCGCGTACAAACATCGCGCTGCATGAAGCCGATGCGCCGGCGCACCGTTCGCCAAGCCGAGTGCTTTCAACCGGTACCTACGGCTTCCAGGGACGTCGTAAATCGCGAGCAATCATCGCAAACCGTCGAATTTTTGAGCGCCAAAGCGAGGACGAGTAATCTTTGTACGAACTACGCTTCGATTTTAATTTTCTAGTCCAGAAAATCGCCGATCTCTGCAACCATCCGTTTCGTCGAGACAAATCGATGATCTCGCTAACGATCACGTAAAACGCACAGTTCGATACTCGAGACTCTATTGGCACTTCTTCTTTTTACCTTCGGATATCAACTCCTCGAAACTCAGAAATTAATGTCAAAAGCGCACTGATGTCACCGCGGCGCCTCTCAGACGCAGTTTATTTTCTTGACGGTTTCCTATTATGTACGCGTCGGGGAAGACTCGCCCGGGAGGCGCATAGTGGAAACAGGTTCCGAATTCGCAGTCCAGCTTATTCGTCGTTGTTGCGCGACGGTGACGACACCCGCTACTCTCAATGAACTTGATTTTACAATCGCGGGAAGACCGAAAAGCACGTACGTGCCGTGTCAACGAGCGGGTGCCCGCGAATCTATTGTACTCGGGATCGCGGTATAAGCGAGGTACGATTGTCAAGTTCGACGAGAGGAAGTGATTCGGCGACCCGTACAGAGGGACGAGAGATAGACTCTTGGGTGTCGTTCCACGGAAAAAAAAACAGCAATTCTTACTACTTTGTTTACACTGCGAGAAAAGTTTATTTGTAATTAATAAACGTATACTTGATTACGATGAAATAAATATTTCGTTGGGTTTAGTAAATATATGCTAGTTATTAGTGTCGCTTTCATTCAAAGAAAAATAGAGCAATAGCTAACGCGAATATATGCTTGGGGCCCAAAGAAATATTTCTTTCGCCATAATCAAGTATACGTATATTGATTATAAATAAACAATTTTCTCAGCGCGGCAGCGCTAAGACTCGAGCTCATTTCAAAGAATTTTTACAGAGGAGACATTTCTATAATATTTGCTGTTGCGAACAGTGCATAGAACAGTCCACTCTGTACAAATTCTTGAAAACGAGCTCGGGTTTCAGCGCTACTGAATGAAGCGATAAAAATTACTGGTTTCTTCCGTCTTCGATTTTTACAAAAAATTTCCTCTTCCCGAACTCCACGCCAGTCGTTTCTCCGTCGCTCTCCGGAAGGACCGAGCTCAAGTGGCGCATACAAATATAACGTAATATCGCGTAACGACGCGATGAACGAGGAAGAACGCTACTTCAACGCGAGGCCCCGGGGCGTGTCGGAGAACGGCATGGTTATAACCAGACGGGGGAAGAGTACCTCGAAGACTTATTGGGCATAAAGTACCTCCCGCGGTGGAAGTGTCGATATCCATATCGATCATCTACGTGACGATTCCGATCATCGGGGTCTTCGGCAACATGGTCACCTGCATCGTCATTATCAGAAACAAATCGATGCAATCACCCACGAATTACTACCTCTTCCGTCTGGCCATATCCGAACTCACTCTACTCCTGCTAGGACTACCCGTCGAAATGGGCGTCCTGTGGAGGCAGTAGGTACCCCACGCCATTGGGAGAGATAGCTTGCAAGATTAGGATGTATATACGCCAGCGCCATGTCCGGCTATAGTCCAAGAGCTAGCGACAAAATCGAGTGAGGTGTTTTAAGATTGCTAGAAATTTGTAAATAGATGTTTAAATAGTAGTTAATGGGAACGGTAATGACCTGTCAAGCCATACCGGGTTGCGTCATTGAAATATTAATTTTTCAAAGTTAAAAAAAAAACAAAAAATTTTGTTGCTTCTACGAAGCTATAATTTATAGGGGATGTTCATTCATCTATTTTAAGGAACTATGTAAAAGGACAGGTGATTCTGCTGGTTGCAAGTGACTGCCAGGCGAGCATATTAGTGCGAATCTGATAGCACTACGCAGAACCTGACCAGTTGCAGGGACCTTGAAATTTACCTTCGGCCAGGCTTGGTCGGTATTCGAGCCACTTTTACCGGTAGAAGTCGAGTCGGTAATTAGAGTTGGTGTCAGTTCGGGAGATCGAAGCGTCTAACCCAGGTAGCAGTGGCACGTCAAACTCACGTCAATATTTCGTCACTCGATTCGTCGAAATAACGTGATTAGTTCGGTTATAATGTCGTCATAAATGACGTGATTATGTCTCGTTAAAGAGACGTCATACTTCGACGTCAATATGTCGTCACTATAGTCACGTTTTATTTACGTTCGTTTTTATTGATTCGGGTCGTCATATTGACGTTAAAAGTTACGTGATAATGCCATCCTAAAGACGTCACACTTTAAAATCTTATTCTCAGTGAAAAGCTTTGCAATATTATTTAAACTCAAGGAAATTTTAAAGAAGAGTGTAAAAAATGTAAGTAAAGCTCTAGTCGCAATATTGTTAAACAGTGAAATATGATCATTAGAATTACAATAATAGGCATTGAAAAATATTAATACACAATTGCATATTCGAGAAATAACATCTACATATATTTGAGAATATACATATATATGTACGTAATACATATTGTATGTTAAAACTTCTAACGTACGGTATGTGTATAACTTCTAACGTACGTGTTATGTATTTCGGTACTATTGAAGGATATTATACATTAATTATTCCTAAGTATAAATCGAGTGTATTAAAGGCAACGAAACCCAACAATCTTTATCATTCTTTTGAGTAATAGGTAGAACTAGACATTTAGCAGTAATAACGTTGATAGGCCATGTTTCATAATCATTTGAAATTCCTGTGATGACATAAATATCTAATTCTTTAGAATCTATTGGATTACAATATAATGATGTATGAAATGAAAATCGTTTCCCGACTATCGTAAAAGAATTGTTGTGATCCATCAAAATATTATGAATTTGCACAACTGATCTAGATTCTTTTATAAGGCAATACGAATCAGCTTTAGAATATGCATGGACAGAAATCTGGAAATTCTGCAAGCGTAGTTGTTTAAATTGTTTACTGTTTCTGAAAATAATATTTGTAGGAAGAGGGCCACAGTTATATTCAAATTTAGGAATTATTGGTCCTTTTAATTTGATATTTTCATTAATAAATGCACTTTCAATTTCACTTATACGGCGGCAAATTTGCTGTAGTGGTCTATTAGGTGACTTCACTAAGCGTTTAATTTGTCCTAAAAAGTTTTCGAAAACAAACGCTGAGAAATTATCCAAAGGTCCATACATTTCTGCATCATCGCTGAGGTGAGATAACATATGAATATTATGAATTAAAAATTGTTTGCCATACAATTTTTCACAATGCTTAACAAATACGTTTAAAACATTGCCAGCAGTCCTGCAGCCGAATGTGGAAATGTGTTTGTATGAAATCAGAATAGTAATAGCAGAATGAAAGAGCAAGAAATGTTCATATATCGAGGGATCTACGATATTTCTTAATACAATCGGACCTAGGTATAATACAAAAGTTCTAAATTCTGTTGCTTTCCAGCGTGGCAATTCTTCCAAGCTGCGGGGTTTGCGGTTAAACTCTACAGGAATGTAAAATCGCGATGACAATAAGCGTTCTGATAATAGATGAACTGATCTACTGCCTAGGCGGACTTGTAAAGAACCAGAAATCCAAGTATTTAATAACTTTTTAGCAACACCTAAACATACATTATGCATATAATCTATGGGGAAATTTGACACTAATCCTATTGTTGGAATTTTCGATAAAGGTGAAACGCCTAAGTGGTGGTCGCTATCTATTTGTAGAGAGAATGAAGTATCAGTTCTCTTAGGCGCATGAATACCTTGCAATGTAACTCTTCCATCGACATACTCGCCAGATTCTGTACATTTTTCACAAGAAGAGTATCCGCCATGAGATTTTATACATTTTAAGTATGCCCTAGCTGGAGCATCGCAAACGAAGCTATGTAAAGTGACAATATATTTTTTGTTATCAAGTTTAATGCCATTTTCCAATAAATGACTAAGATCATTTACAAAATTTTCTAAAAACTCGGTTAGTGGCTTTGGTTTGCCGTTGCCACAAAAAATTCCAACAACAAAAGGTTGACATTTTATTTTTTTTATTAACCCCAAAATAGGCCACAACTGCGTTTTCGAACTTGCAAATAAGGGCAAACCATCAACATTGAAACTTATTTCTATTACATTACTAGAAATATCCTTCAGATATGGGGAAATTACTTTTTTAATTCCATTCAATAAACCCAAGTGGCAGTATTCCCCGTTTTCTAGTTTCTTAGTGTCTATATTTAATTTAGTTACTAATAAACTTCGTGAATCAAGCGGTAAATCTGGATGATAGGGCGAAAGAATGTGTAATAGATCATTAACTGTCGAGCGAGGTACATTCCTAGTTATTGCCCAAAGTCTCAGCTTCTGAGAGAGATCAGGTGTTTCAATCGTACTGCTACTATCGGAAAGCATTTCAAAAGTATCATTGTTATAGACTAATTCTGATGTGGTAGCACTGTCATTCAAAAATACGCGATTCATGTGGGTACTATTTTGAAGTAGCGGTGAAACATTGCTATCACAATCGCTTCTATATACATTTTCGCTTTTATGATTATGTGCAATAGACTCCTTCGTTACTTGAATTCTATTACTTTCCTGTTTTATTTCATGTAATGCATTTTCGACAGCTTTTGCAATTTTTCTATTCCGCTGACGTTTCCCTGTAGTTGCATTTGTCGTCTTTCTGCTCATTGTTTAAGGATTCTGTTTCTTCAATTCTTGAATTTTGTACCGTTGAGGTGCGTGTTTAAGCCAAATTTTGATACTGTCGTTGATTTCTTGTTCTGAACAATCAGTTGAGTTTATTGCACCTGGAATTAAACAATTTCAAACAAGTTTGTTAAACATATTGCCACTCAAAATACAAGAGTAATCTGTTCCACCACTCTGATGTGTAATGGGAATTTGTAGCGGCACGCAGCATAACTCATTCTTCAAAGTATGTCAGAATACTTACGAACGACGGCAGTCTTCAACTTTAGTTGTGAAAAAACTTTCTTATCTGCACGCTTGCCAAAGAAACTATATTCTTTTGCGAGATTGTCTGTTATGCATCGACGTAATATATTATTTACTTTGGATGATGTGTTTTTACCGCCCAATTGTGATAGGTATGTAGACTGAAACAAAACGTTATTCCTTTTTTGTATAGGCTTATTTATGTCTGGAAATATGTTGTGATGTGACTTTTGAAATTGAGTTAAAGTGATAAATTGAATTCTTGAATTGCGGTATACGTATATGTATGCTATTCATATGATTTACGAAGTATGATAATAAAAAGAAGTAATCAAATATAGAGAAGCTTGAATCAAATTATATGTCAATATGTTTATAAGTAAAGAGACAATTCTTACGAAGCCAATCAAATTTTCTTTTTCTTCTAAATAACGTTCGAATCCATCTAGATCATCAGTAGTATTAATCGGTAAATTTGATGGTAAATGTGCTGCTTGACATTGGTTTAACGTGGCAGTTGTTGACTGCTTTTCAATCCATCGAAGTATTTGGGTATTTTGTTCTTTTATAATAAAAATTTCTCGTAATAACTTCCGTTGAAACACTACAATAAATTAATCAAAGTATTGGTAAAAATATATAGACATACGTCTGTTAATTTTCCTACATAAAATCTGTATATTAGGTTGGCGGAAACGTTTTGTCGTATTGCAATATGTGCAGGCAATTTTACCCGCACATATTGAAATATTGGATTTCAAATATAATTACCATAGGCTTACCGATATTATTAACATTATTTGCTGCTAGGTCATCTAAATCATTATTCAAAGTACCGGTAGATTGCGATACTTTTGAAAGATGAGAGATCGTTGAATGAGATGGTTGAACTGAATAATCATCATCATTTCTTGTATTAATAGAATGTGGATCGGAATTAACTAAAAAATATTCAGATCATACATTTCTAATTCATACAAAGATATGATACAAAACTGTTAAATAGCTTATTTCATGTAATAAGATTGCTCGTAATTGTTGGATCATGTCCATAAAATGATACAAATCAAGTTTTAAATTTCCTATAATTATTTAATGAAGGCTCAATTTGAAAATCTTCTTAAATTTATCGAAATGCCAGCGCGAAAAATATAATCAGCCATGTTCATTAATAATTCTTCAGGTGTACGTACCATCCTCTCCCAGTTTCAATCTTTTGCACTCAGAACCAGACTTTTTATAGATTTCTACCTTCGGTGGTCTAGGAAGAAGACTGATATTTTCTTCGTCACTCGAATCAGACAAAATTTTGCGGGTAGCAGAGACTTTTCTCTTCCACGATTGCTTTTTTTTTGGTGTTTCAATACCTGACTGTATATCTGAGGTTACTTCGGCTTGTTTTATTTTATACGAAGCTTTTTCAAAATCATCTGTATAGAAATATAATGATTATAGTTTTTTAATATCGAATTGAAGAATCTGATGAAATAAAAAAAAATGTTATCGAACGATATCTCGTGCATTCGTTCAGCGCTCAACCATATCACAAAGAAAAGATAATGAGGAGCTCCAAAAATTCGGCTTTACGTTGTTATCCCCCTTTTGTTAAGAAGGAATAAGCATATGTGTGTACTTACCGCACTCAAAAAAACGACGGCAAATACCATACACTGTCCAGGTCTCCTCATCTGGATTTTCCCCACGTTTTAATAATTTATTGTATTCATTTTGCGTCTTGCATGGTGGCCACAAGACTTCTTTTTTTCGTGGCGTTAACCAGCGGCTATTTACTACAGCTATGCCGCCTGCACATTCCTCGGAAGCAGAAAACTCGACGCCTACATATGTCATTATACGCGACGTCTTATACAGTCACTCTTTTTTCGCTCGCTCTCACTTTTATTTTCCTGTCACTTTGCTGCTTTAAGAAATCGTATATGCACTGCACTGAAAATGCCACGAATGTTCGAATATCGTTTGAACTGTACGGGACTACCGACGTGACTGAACCGAAATTTTCAAACTCAAAGAAATAAACCGTTTCTGCCGTGGTGACGGTACGTTAGTATAGGGAAAGACCCACCTCGGTCTACGGCATTTGGTCAGCACATGGAACTCATTAAACGCGGATACCAAGGAAAGTGGCAGGTAACACGGGTACCCGCAATGCCGTGATTTTCTATTCCGTTGGAGTTCTTGTAAAAAGTATCCCGCAGAGGTATCAAGGGAAAATCCCGTTTATTTCCGTTATTTGTAATTTTATGAAAATATATTTCAAATAAAATTTGTTTGGTATTGAAAGATACATATGGTAGATGCAACAGATTTTCAATGACACGCATTATTTACGAGATATGAAGGTTACTTTCATCTTTTTAAGTGGAATTCGGTATTTTAATTCCTACAAAAGTAGTAGAGCTCGTCAAGATGAACAAAAAAAGGTAAAAGGTGAAATGTCCATTCGCTGAACCGTTTGTGAGATATTTCCGCTCAAAGTACAAGAGTAAATTTCGCTGGGCGCTGGAAACTTAGTCGCACGCAGCGCAATTTACTCTTGTACTTTGAACGAAAATATCTCACAAACTTTTCAACTGATGGGTATTTCATCTTATACATTTCTTACAGTTACACACCTGATTATGCGTAGGGAAATAATAAATTATGTGACTGTTTCGTCAACAAATTACGTGAAAAAAACGTCATTTCAATGACGTCATAATATGATCTTCAAATAACACGTGATTAAAACGTCGAATTTAAGGCATATGACGTCGTCGACGAACAATCACCTTCAAGCGACGTGAATATGACGTGTCACTGCTACCTGGGAACCTCGCACTAATACCTGTATGCTCGCCTGGCAGTCACTTGCAACCAGCAGAATCACCTGTCCTTTTACATATTTCCTTAAAATAGATGAATGAACATCCTCTATAAATTATAGCTTTGTAGAAGCAACATAAGTTTTTGTTTTTTTTTTAACTTTGAAAAATTAATTTTTCAATGACGCAACCCGGTATGGCACAGGTCATTACCGTTCCCATTTACTACTATTTAAACATCTATTTACAAATTTCTAGCAATCTTAAAACGCCTCACTCGATTTTGTCGCTAGCTCTCCTACTACTACGCCTCCTCCACTATACGATGAGCTGATTGAAGCGCTCGATCGGTGACATCTGTCATCTACGAGCATTTCCCGAAAAACTCGACAACGATTTTGACGAAATTAGCGCGCTGCGGCATGGGGTCGTCAGCGGTTCTCGGTCTTTACCTCTACGAGATCAGATTCTTCGTCTTCTTCGCCCTGCCGGTAACACGATACTCCTCGTGGTCTACGCGAGGATGGTTCTGAATATTCGCAAGAGCACCGAGACTTGCCTGGAACAGCTCACCGAAAGCGCGGTACAGTCGCGGAGGGCGGCCATGAGGATGCTCACTGCCGTGGTGGTCGCCCAAGTAGCAAAACTAATTTTATAAAGGCTGTTAGAACTGCTATACAACATATCTTATATAAACGTGAAAATCTTATAATGTGGCTATAACCCACTATACAATGTCTTTACAACCAAAAAGGGCCCCGGTTTATACAACAGTTCAGTACTTTTAGAAGATCCTTTAGTAAACTACACAACCGTTATAAGATAATCAATGTGATGAATTGTATAGGAGTGCTATTATTCTGCGGTTTAAGTGTATTTTACTTTTTATCGCCTCGAGCTGTGGCGAAAAAAAAGTGATGTCGCCATTCGTCGGTATACGTTCACAAGCCTGCCAACCCGCCCTGCCAACCCGCCCTGCCAACCCGTCTTAGTAGTGTCGGTTTTTTTTTCATACCCTACCGGGACTCGAACCTGCGATCTTTAGGAAGAGTTGCTTCGAAATTGGGAATGCTTCGCACTCTACCAATTGAGCCACCGACTCTTCAAGTGGTATCGGTCGACTCTAGTTATATATAGAAACCGGACATGACAATGACTGCTCTCGAAGATTCTTCTCATTAAATTTTATAAAATAATTTGATACTTTCTTTTGAAAACAGTAGCGATTATGATAATTAATCATTCATTATTTATGAAATAATTCGGTACAATTTGCACTGTTTGAAACACCATTATTATATCAATTTTGTTATTTTTTAATTCAAAAATTTTATGAAGACAGTGCATTCACGATAAATTTACGAAGTATTTGCACGTCTTTAACACGTTCCGTGCCGGACCGATTATTGAAGACTTTCCGTTCAGGCCGCGTGGGGCGTATACGACTTAATCTATTATAGTATTATTAGGTTATGCATGTATAAACAGATTTTATAACGCAGAACTTGAGATAGCTTTATTCCTGGGAACTACATTTTTATTCTATAAGCTCTTTATAAGAGAGTACACTGTTGTAGTTACAGGGGATGATTATAAAATCCTTTCATACTTATTGTGTAATGTGTTTACTTCTGCGTAAAAAGTAACAATCTTATTACTTTTCTTAAGGAACCTCAATACAACTGTTTATACAATTTCCATTACAACTAACTTTTAACGTCGCTAATACAATAGCTATGCAGCTGTATTACAATTTGCATAAGATTCTTTTAAAATAATTTTATAAGGGTTATATAAGACATTATGCAATTGTTACAAAATTTGTAGACTTAGAGTATTTCTTTGTCCTATAATATGAGTTGTAAGAACGTCTATACAACTGCATTACAGAGACCCCTCTATTTTACGACAAAATTGTCGTATTGAGACGCTTTAAAAAATAAAGTTGTTCTTCAAGCGGCGCTATACGATAGTTATGAAATTATATCGTTCTTTTAGAGGTCTATTTTGCTAGTTGGGCTTGTTCTTCGTCTGCTGGGCACCCTTGCAAATTCGTCGACTTCTCTGCACTCACGCCGCGTCCTTCTGCACGTCGACTGCCGCGACATTGTACATCATGTAGCGGGCGTAGCATAATGAGCGGGCGTCTCTACCGTATGTCCCACTCTGTACGGGCCAGTTTGAATTTACCTTCGGGGAAGCTTGGTCGGTACTTGAGTGATTTAATACCGGTAGAAGTCGAGTCGGTAGTTAGAGTTGGTGTCAATTCGGGAGATCGAAGCGTCTAACCTCGAAATTATGGATTTAAATGGAATGGAAATTACTCACCATTATTCACAAATTCATAATTTCGAGGTTAGACGCTTCGATCTCCCGAATTGACACCAACTCTAACTACCGACTCGACTTCTACCGGTATTAAATCACTCAAGTACCGACCAAGCCTCCCCGAAGGTAACTTCAAACTGGCCCGTACAGAGTGGGACATACGGTATTACTTCAACGGCGCGGTCAATCCCGTTCTGTGCAATCTGATGAGCGCCAAGTTCCGGAAAGCCTTCCTGAAGGTGGTCCGCTGTCGCGCTCGAAAGGTGAAGGGAGACCGGAACGAGTCGCCGAAGACGAAGACCGCGTGCGAATCGAAGGACAAGGAGGAAAGGATCGACCGAGTGTCCGCTTTGCGACCTGTGTGAAGTTAGCCCCCCCACCTCCGAATAAAAAATTTTTGAATACATGATCGTTTGCCCTTTGTTTGCCCATGATTGCCCATCACTTTGTTTTTTTTGCCCAACTCACCGTTTAGAAGATATAGCTAAAAATAGGGCGGGGGGCTAACTTCACGCTAGCCCCCCCATAACGTAATTTCGAAAATTCAAATGCATGATCGTTTGCCCTTTGTTTGCCCATGATTGCCCATCACTTTATTTTTTTTGTCCAACCCACCGTTTAGAAGATATGGGGGGGGGGGGAAGCTAGCGTGAAGTTAGCCCCCCCATAGTGTAATTTCGAAAATTCAAATGCATGATCATTCGCCCTTTGTTTGCCCATGATTGCCCATCACTTTGTTTCATTTGTCCAACTCACCGTTCAGAAGATATAGGGTGGGGAAGTGGGGAAGTATTAGATATACAACTTTGCCTCTGCCGTCTTTATCGTAAGCCATCTACAATAGAACGGCGGAAGCAAAGTGGTAAGTAGTAACACCTCGGCATCGCTTGCCCATTTTTAGATACAGTCTCAATGTGCATTTTCGACGTGATAACACTTCGGAATCGTTTGCCCATTTTTAGAAAGATTATCAGTAAGCATTTTCGACGTTTGCCCAACCCGTGGAACCGCTCTACAGCGAGTTTCATAAGTGAAGTAAAAATGAAAAATCGTAAAATCGGTGATATCAACTCGGAAACGTTTGCCCATTTTTAGAAAGAGCTTCAGTAAGCATTTTCGACGTTTGCCCAACCCGTGGAATCGCTCTACAGCGAGTTTCATAAGTGATGTAAAAATGAAAAATCGTAAAATCGGTGATATCAACTCGGAAACGTTTGCCCATTTTTAGAAAGAGCTTCAGTAAGCATTTTCGACGTTTGCCCAACCCGTGGAATCGCTCTACAGCGAGTTTCATAAGTGATGTAAAAGTGAAAAATCGTAAAATCGGTGATATCAACTCGGAAAGGTTTGCCTATTTTTAGAAAGAGTATCAGTAAGCATTTTCGACGTTTGCCCAACCCGTGGAACCGCTCTACAGCGAGTTTCATAAGTGATGTAAAAATGAAAAATCGTAAACTCGCTGTAGAGCGATTCCACGGGTTGGACAAACATCGAAAATGCTTACTGATACTCTTTCTAAAAATGGGGAAACCTTTCCGAGTTGATATCACCGATTTTACGATTTTTCATTTTTACATCACTTATAAAACTCGCTGTAGAGCGATTCCACGGGTTGGGCAAACGTCGAAAATGCTTACTGAAGCTCTTTCTAAAAATGGGCAAACGTTTCCGAGTTGATATCACCGATTTTACGATTTTTCATTTTTACTTCACTTATGAAACTCGCTGTAGAGCGGTTCCACGGGTTGGGCAAACGTCGAAAATGCTTACTGAAGCTCTTTCTAAAAATGGGCAAACGTTTCCGAGTTGATATCACCGATTTTACGATTTTTCATTTTTACATCACTTATGAAACTCGCTGTAGAGCGATTCCACGGGTTGGGCAAACGTCGAAAATGCTTATTGAAGCTCTTTTTAAAAATGGGCAAACGTTTCCGAGTTGATATCACCGATTTTACGATTTTTCATTTTTACATCACTTATGAAACTCGCTGTAGAGCGGTTCCACGGGTTAGGCAAACGTCGAAAATGCTTACTGATACTCTTTCTAAAAATGGGCAAACGTTTCCGAGTTGATATCACCGATTTTACGATTTTTCATTTTTACATCACTTATGAAACTCGCTGTAGAGCGATTCCACGGGTTGGGCAAACGTCGAAAATGCTTACTGAAGCTCTTTCTAAAAATGGGCAAACGTTTCCGAGTTGATATCACCGATTTTACGATTTTTCATTTTTACATCACTTATGAAACTCGCTGTAGAGCGATTCCACGGGTTGGGCAAACGTCGAAAATGCTTACTGAAGCTCTTTCTAAAAATGGGCAAACGTTTCCGAGTTGATATCACCGATTTTACGATTTTTCATTTTTACATCACTTATGAAACTCGCTGTAGAGCGATTCCACGGGTTGGGCAAACGTCGAAAATGCTTATTGAAGCTCTTTTTAAAAATGGGCAAACGTTTCCGAGTTGATATCACCGATTTTACGATTTTTCATTTTTACATCACTTATGAAACTCGCTGTAGAGCGGTTCCACGGGTTAGGCAAACGTCGAAAATGCTTACTGATACTCTTTCTAAAAATGGGCAAACGTTTCCGAGTTGATATCACCGATTTTACGATTTTTCATTTTTACATCACTTATGAAACTCGCTGTAGAGCGGTTCCACGGGTTGGGCAAACGTCGAAAATGCTTACTGATAATCTTTCTAAAAATGGGCAAACGATTCCGAAGTGTTATCACGTCGAAAATGCACATTGAGACTGTATCTAAAAATGGGCAAGCGATGCCGAGGTGTTACTACTTACCACTTTGCTTCCGCCGTTCTATTGTAGATGGCTTACGATAAAGACGGCGGAGGCAAAGTTGTATATCTAATACTTCCCCACCCTATATCTTCTGAACGGTGAGTTGGACAAACGAAACAAAGTGATGGGCAATCATGGGCAAACAAAGGGCAAATGATCATGCATTTGAATTTTCGAAATTACATTATGGGGGGGCTAACTTCACGCTAGCTTCCCCCCCCCCATATCTTCTAACCGGTGGGTTGGACAAAAAAAATAAAGTGATGGGCAATCATGGGCAAACAAAGGGCAAACGATCATGCATTTGAATTTTCGAAATTACGTTATGGGGGGGCTAGCGTGAAGTTAGCCCCCCGCCCTATTTTTAGCTATATCTTCTAAACGGTGAGTTGGGCAAAAAAAATAAAGTGATGGGCAATCATGGGCAAACAAAGGGCAAACGATCATGTATTCAAAAATTTTTTATTCGGAGGTGGGGGGGCTAACTTCACACAGGTCGCTTTGCGACGTTCCATCAAGAGCACCGTTGCGGGAGTGAAGAAGATCCTTCGGGAGTCGAATCGGGAAGAGACGGACGTTCCACGGACGAATCTAGCGTTCCGAGCAGCGAGAGCTTTCATTCTTCCCTATAATCATCTCGCTCGACGAAGGATTTAATCAAATCGACAGTTCGACGTTGTCTCGAACGATGGACGATGACTTCCGGTCGGTCCGCGCATCGAACCCGCGTCGGATGAACGTCGGAATGAATTCTGACGAAATGCGAAGCGAAAGCGTCACTGGAACCCTTCGTCGAGTAGAAGGTAGATGAATGATTTTGTTTAAGCTAGGCGCACGCGATTGTTGGATCGACGTTTGTTGCCGGGGAAGGCGCTTATCGAGCTAACGATCGAATTTGCATTGTAAGCAGCGATTTAAGCCGCTCGTAAGTTCCGCATAATTATACCTGTAAAAGACTACCTAACTAGAAACTAATAATTAATAACTAACTAACTTTTAAATTTTCAAATCCGAACCGGTATATAGCCATTCATTCATAGACTGATTCGAATTTCTTCGTCGTGCGAACCGCGTATTTCGAAAAGAAACGATATTTATTGCATTTATATTAATGTATATTAAGAAAAAAAATACTGTTACGTTTATTCACCACGATATGCGTTCCCCCCAACCTTCCTCTAGTTTATTCTAAGCTACGTTTCAAATTAAGACTTCAGCTGAACTCCGCGATAAACGCATCGCGAAGTAAACCCGTCGCTTCGGCGATTTGCTGTGATCCGCATTTTACTTCTTCACGCTGACAATGCCGCATAAGAGAAAGGAAATCCGGAAACGCACCACTCCGGCCGGTTGCTTTTTATTTCCCGCGAGCCTGCCACAATACAACGGTGAGTCACCGCTAGTCCTGACAATTCTAACGGCTATTCGATTTTTGTCGGCATAGGTAAAAATGGATATGCCTTGAACTAAAAAGTGGCCGTAACGCCTAAACTCTAAAATAGAAAAAAAAAGTCATAAGGCAAAGTTGATCCGAATATTATTATCTATAACTTTTATTAAGGTCATTCTGTCGAAAAAAAAAATTGTTTATAAAAAAGCCTCTAGCGCCGAACGCCAGAGGATTTCGAGTGTGATCTTTTGGTTCGGTACTCTGGAGACTGCCCTTAAACAACCCTGAAAAAATCACACTACCCTCATCGATTTTTTTTGCAAAATGGATAAGTGCCTTGGACTAATACGTTAAATTCCACGCGCCCAGCGCGCCGCCGGATGAAAAACATTCCAACTGAACGACGAAAGTTACTTTCGTCCGCGGCGGCGCGCGGGTCGATTATGAATGAGCTAGAGGAATCTCAAGGCGACGACCGGACTCGATCTGGACCAGTCTTCTCTCCGCGAGACTCGTCGATATCGACGAGCGATGCGAGAGAGTTGCGAAAGAACTTCTCTCCGGCGTATCGCAATCGAAGCTCTCCAGAAATTTCGCAAGAACATCGGCCGAGGTGCCGCGGAGTTTTCGACGCTTTGCACCGCTGCGATTGCACATGCATCCAACGCTTCTCGAAACGTCTTCGCACCAATCGCATCGATCGAACGCGCGAGCAGCTTCGCGGAGTGTCGGAATCGGCGCCCCTATCGGCCAGCTGACCAACCTCGCTCCGGCGTACGTTCCCGGACACCTCGTGCATAACGTCGCTTTCGATACCACGACGGGCGTATTGCGAAATACATCATCGATCCGATATGGTCGCAACCCAGCCCAACCCGGACGATCCACGATATTACGCTAAAAATATGCGGAGTTACTACACGTTATCCGTAACGGAGGCGCCGGCCGATCGCGAATCGCCGCTTCGAGGACCGCCCGGGGACTGACTTTCTAATAGCTGGGTCGAAATTGTTTCTAAGCGAACGTTATGGGTACACCGTGACTCGGCATTCGTCGGTCGAGTTTATATTAGGGAAAATCGGCGAGTCGATGACATCGAACCTCCGCTCTGTCGCATCTCGCACAGTGGTGTTGCAGGAGTCTTTCCTCGCGGCCGCGTCTACGCTATGAAATAGGTTACCCACTTGTGTAAGGGAAACGTCAGATTAAAGCGGGCCATAGACTTCGTGATTTTTCGTCGGTCATCGGTGATCGTGACAAGCCGTCGTGACGAGTTAGCCGGCCACAGACTTCGTGATTTTTCGTCGGTTATCGGTGATCGTGACAAACCGTCGCGATTGGTTTTCACGCCCGATGAGCCCACAGACCTCATGCCAAAGTAGCAGTTTTGTATATGTACAACATATACAAATAATTCCACCAGCAAACAGTGGTTCTTATTATTACAACTATAAAGGGACCTACAGCTTTATTTTGATAGCTGTTGCAAACGCCAACTATGAATTTATCGTAGTTGATTTTGGTGCAAATGGTCGATTGTCAGATGGAGGTGTCATAGAGTTTACCCCTTTCTATAGAAAACTAATTAATGGTGAATTAAACACACCAAACGAATCTAAGCCTTGTAACATCAACCGGTTATTATCTTACGTTTTCATCGGAGATGAAGCATTTTCGCTCAAAACTGATTTCTTGAAACCTTACAGCCAAAAGAAACTTGACAAAGAAAAAAGAGTTTTCAATTACAGGTTAGCGCGCGCTCGTAGAATAATTGAAAACACTTTTGGAATTCTTGTTTCAAGATTTCGGATATATAGGGTCCGGCAAAAGTCAGTTAACCGTTCGGCTCGCACAGTTTTCGGGACAGCGTTAACTGACTTTTGCCGGGCCCTGTACCTATATGTATGCAGCCCATAAATTTAAGAGTTGAAAACATAGACAAAGTGGTTATGGCTACTTGTGTCGTTCATAATTTTTTACGAAACAGACGAGGTGAAAATTATAATATACATATTAGTAACTTTGATACAGACGACGCCAGTTTAGATGATGTGTTAAGGAAAAAAGATAGTTTGATAAGTTTACAAAAAGGCCATAACAGACACGCTTCGGAATCCTCTAAGGCTGTTCGTGATTCGTTTAAACAATATTTTTGCAACGAAGGTGCTTCGCCTCGGCAAGAAAACCACATGTAATTCAATAAATGATTTATTTATACTTTTTATAAAATAAACAAAATGTATTATAGAGGAAAGTCACCAAAGTCGGGCCCCCATTTACTTTTTGGCATCTAAAAATTTTAGGAATCAACATATGGAAGTTACAATACCTGTATTGCAAATTGTAAACAATTAATTGTAACATACATTCGACGCAAGTTTGAGACAAGACTTGTTTCTGAGAAATTTGGAAAAAACTTGCGACATGCATTTTTCGGGTTCTGGAAAAAGGGCTCCTAAGGTGGGCCCCCTACCTAAATACTCGGAAAAGATCAAAAAGTGAGCGGAAATGAAACATTGTTTTTTAATTTTTTTTTTATTTATCGACCTTACCTTCTTTCGCGGAAATGTGTGGAACCGAGGTATTAACGACCTATGTTCACCGAAATATGTCGCTTCGCCGATGACGTGATTAATTATAGTCGGATGCTATGAATCAACCTTCCGAATTCCGTCACTCGATGCGACGGAAAAATGATAATTTAGAGGAATTGAGCATAAAAAACAAGGAGCCCACATAAGGAACAGAAAATATAAGGGGCCCGACTTAAGCACAATCGTTTTTGTTTATTTTGTGGTTACAGTTATTTTTTCGAGCAACCAACCACACCTTCAACACCATAAACTGATCAATCATTCCATGCACTTCAAAAATACAAATAATTTGAATTACTTACCGGTCAAACTACGTCAACAATAAAACAAATACGAACGCACGAAAAAGTTTCCCACAACGGCAAGAAATTGTTTGAACTGTCAATTGTTAACCATGAAAAATTAAAACCGATGGTGGAGATATAAATTATGTATGTCGGGGCGTATCCAAAATTATCACAAGCAGGTGACTTTGTGAGTATAGAGATCTACATATGAAAATAAAGAGAGGGGCCCGCTTAAAGACCGGGGCCCGACATTGGTGACTTTCCTCTACCTGTTCTTGTAACTCTGTATAACGAATGTGAGTTTTAAAAATAAACTTTTCGTTTCCACATATTGATTGTTTTAAGTATAAAAAGCGTACGAGGGCATAGCTCAAGAGGGTGCTCGTGCCGAGGCTTCTGCAACTTGAGAACGGTATCGAAGCGCCTTGCGCTTGCCTGAACAGATTATTTCAAATAACACTGCACTCACGATATTATTGGTGATATATTGGATTCAAAGAGATACAATAGTTTAGGAATCGAAAACTCCTATTATAGGGCCGAAAAAAAGAAATTGACCACTAATTTTTTCCGTCCGGCAACCTCCACGATATCATTTTTTAAGTCTTTCTGAACTTAAATCATCAATCAGAATCCGATCAACGGTTTTTGCATACTCAATGTCTCTCAGCGTCTGGTCTATAATGAGCAAGAGTATGACGCTGGGTATTTTACAGGGTTGACTTTGCGTTCGAATTATAGCGATATCGATTAATGAGGTACTGCGAAATACGATTAATTTACCGACCCGTCCGGTAATTAACCTACCCGCGAAAGGTGCAGGACTGCGCACTGTCGCGAAGAAAATCAAACATCAGCAGGTAGCCATCGTGACGGTGCATCGGGACACTTTACGCCCCGCGCACTTCGGTTTTGTCACGACGGCTTTTCATGATCACCGATGACCGATGAAAAATCACGAGGTCTGTGGCTGGCTATAGCCATCGTGACGGTGCATCGGGACACTTTACGCCCCACACACTTCGGTTTTGTCACGACGGCTTGTCACGATAATCGATAACTGACGAGAAATCACGAAGTCTATGGCCCGCTTAAGAGGTACTTATTCCTCTGGTTGTTTAGTGAGGGCATTTAGAGTCGTGGATTTTGCATGGGGCGATCTCTTGTCTTCTATTTATATTACTCCTTCAGTTTTATTTGTTCTGTTTATTTTAATGTTTCAATTATATTTTCATGTTAATGTTAGTCTTCTGTTTTTAATGTTTTAGTTATATTTTTATATTCATGTTTTAATTAAGTTTTATTTTTTCCATTTATATTACTGTTTCAATTATATTTCCATGTTAATTTTATTCTTCTGTTTTTAATGTTTTAGTTACATTTTTATATTCATTTTTGAACAATGCTTCCTCTTTCTCTGTATCTTTCTTTGTATCTGCCCTTAGGGGACTCTAGTCTCAGGGTAAATAAATCGCTTCTTCTTCTTCTTCTTCTTCTTCTTCTTATTTACAATTAGCTCCTGTCCGTAAATGAAAACCCGCAACGTTTTCATCCGCGGTACGTTCGCACGAGCGTCGAACGAAATCGTGCTATTCGTCGCGTACGCGCGGCGGAACAACCGCGTCGTGATAAGCAGCGGAAACGATTTTCTTTGATGTCGCGACGCGAATTAAAATTCCTCCAACGAAAAACCGCTTCGTTACGTCTCCTCCCCCGTCGAATCACAGTGACCTCGTTCGGCCCGAGCGATCTTTCGAAAATCGAATGCTACGCGGAGCGCGCGCGCATCGAGGAGTGATATCCTCGTACGCGCGGTTTCGCGCGTCTCGTTTTCCCGTGATCATTTCCTCCGCGGCCGCGGGAACAGAAGGTTCGACGCCCGGCTAACGGTACCTCTTTTTCAGGCTGACCCACTCTCGGACGACACGCCTGGACGGCGCGGACATATTTAAGAAAGGGGAAAAACGTAAAAGGGGAACAACGATCGTCGCGCGGCGAAGAAGTCGCTCGTGGAAACCCGCTACCCGTCTCGACGCGTCGAGGCGAACGGGATCGCCGGAGAGAGACGCGCTCCGGTGCGGTGAATCGATGTGGGCGGAGATATACGTAACGGTTTCCGCGTGCTAACTGTGTATCTTCAATTTCACTTTCGTTTCGCGCGCTACCGATATTTGACGGGTTCGGTACTCGACCGGGTTTCTGGATGGCTAGTGCGTGCTTTCACGCGCGAAATTATTAAACAACGGAGGGGGGAGAGGAGTGTGACGAGTACTCACGGCGTCACGGATTCTGTCGCTGGTGACTTTTTAAAGTGTCATTTTTTAACATACCGGGCAATGAACAACATACTCTCGTTAGCTATACGGCGCTATTTGGCCTGGTTAACGAAAGCATGAGAATTGATTGATCGTTGGTTAGTACGTTTAAAAATAACATTTTAAAAAGTCACCAGCGATAGAATCCGTGATGCCTGGAGTATATTAGGTGGTGACTAAATTAATATACCGACATTTTCCATACCGAGAGAAATTTATAGGTCGCACAGTAATTAGTATACACGAGAAAAAAAATCCAGCAATTTTTACCGCTTCATCCAATAGCACTGAGACTCGAGCTCGTGCTCAAAAATGTTTACAGAGGAGACATTATTATTTATTGTTGTAAGCAGTATATAGAACAGTTTCCTCTGTACAAATTCGAGCTCGAATCTCGACGTTACTGAATGAAGCGGTAAAAATTGCAGATTTTTTTCCGTGTAATCACGATAGGTACACAAAGAAAAAAAATTAATCGGATCTACTAAAAATTACTTGCAGGGTCCCAAGTAATTATTTATTTACATCGGTTAAGCCTTTTTCCATAATAATTTTATATTTCTTCCTTGCAATCACATACTATTCCACGTGACTGTAAGGAAGAGATATCTAATTGATGTATTAAAAAATTTAATTGATATAAACAAATAATTACCTGCGACGTTGGAAGTAATTTTCAGTGGATACATTTTTTTCTCTATGTAATATAGCAATACCAAATAGTAACAAGAGCAATACGTGTTGCTGAAATACTATACGTATAGCTGAAATAACTACATATATCATTTGGGGCTAAACTTACTTGCCGGAAAAGAAACTCGAATCACTATTATCTCATTATCATCTATGAGCTTTTGCGGCTCATATTTGTATAATACTTTTTGGAAGATTTCAGTTTTATCTACAATAAAGGCTTATATCGATGTAGGTCAAAAGTTCATAAATAATGAGACAATAGTGATCGAAATTTTCTTCCTAATGAGTAAGCTTAGCCTCATATGATACGCGTATAGCTGAAATAGAAATAAGTATTGCTAATATAACTACAACTTCTCCTTATATTAATAATCTACTAGCATTGCCATACAATCTATAAAATTTATCTCGCTGTAGCGGACGAGCGATGCTGAACCGGAAGGTTCGATCGCTAAAATCCTGTAGAACCAATTTTCCCCTGCAAGTCCCCCATAAAGATCACCAAATCGGCGAGAGGTACAACGAAACGAAGAGGCTGGAAACCAAGGATCATCGGAACCTCGTCTCGTTATCGGATCAAAGGTACACAGCACAGATCATCCCCCCTCGCCAGCGATCCCCGCTCTTCCACCCTTCTCGCATCGCGTACGGTC
The DNA here is from genome assembly GCA_963678675.1 of Xiphydria camelus. NCBI lineage: Eukaryota > Metazoa > Arthropoda > Insecta > Hymenoptera > Xiphydriidae > Xiphydria > Xiphydria camelus. The sequence goes on from OY783198.1 coordinate 17,673,504, forward strand.
ACGAATTAAATGCTTTTAGGCGCGCAACGCCCCCCGGGCAAGGTGAGCGAGGCGACGGCGGCGACGGCTATTACGTATACTCGGACAAAAGGTGGTCTTCTCCCCGAAGCCGGCGAAGAGGAAGGTGGGAGTAAACTCTCTCTCTTGAGCTCAGCTGATCGTTAGGCTGGCGGCTGGTCAGTCAAACTTTCACGCTCCGCGATATTCGAACTCGACTCGGGGACGCGCTAATTCGCCGACCACAAAATCCAGACGGCGAGAAAGGAAGTACGAGAATAGGACGAGTCTCGCGAGGAAAACGTTCGCTCGACGCGTCGCGCCGCGGAAGTGTGTCGTCGTTCGCTCCGCGGAACCGGAGAAACGAGCGTTGGGACGAGAAATCGGCGAAGCTCTCGCGGCGATCGTCGAGCCGTTCGACGGTATCGATTCGAAAGCGGAGCTTCGCAATCGTTGTCCATCGAACGGGACGTCGTCGAGGACGCCGAACCGGAACCCTCCCTCGAGTCGCGTGGTACCTCGATGACGGATCGTCAGCGCGAGGTTGAAAGGGCGCGAAGGACGGCGATTCCGCGGGGTGAGGAAGACGCGAGTTGCCGATCTCCGGGCGAAGAGTGAAAAGAGCAGCGCGGTACGAGGAAGGAGTGTATCGCGCGAAAGGATCCCGACCAGTTCGAAAGGACACTCCGAGCGGTCGCTGGAACAGAACGAGCTCGACGGCGCGTTGCGCTGAAATGTTACCAGTGAAAGTTCACCTTGAAGACAAGCGCGAAGTTGCGCCGCGCGACGACGCAGCGTCGTGAAGCCGCGACGTCGTCTTCGACAGACTGTGTGGTTGTCGCACGCGGGGAGAGGATCGGAGAATTCGCGCGCCGGAAGATGACGAGCTTTGGCGAGCGATAGGGCAAGCGCTTCGGGAGATCGGTAGCTCGAGAGAGGATTGGGTGTAAAGCCGAAGGGAAACATTGTCGTCTCCGAGTCGCTTGAAAACAAAAAAGACACTATAAGAGTCCCCCGCGAATATATATACCCGTACGCGTACTCACCGTCGAAATAACTTTTTTACGACACGCGTTCGCCATTCGAATGACGAGAGGCGACGAACATCCACGGCAGCAAGACTCTCGCCGTGCCTCTGGACGCGCGAATACAACGATGACCGGTTGAGCGAAGAGCGAGGGCAAGAGGAAGAGAGAGAACCGCCCCGGCACACCGTTCAAAAAGCGCAAACCACCTCGGTCCCGCTCAGCACTCAGTGCGGCATGAGAATTCGGTGAGCGAACGACGGAGGAGGTGCGACCACGCGAGTCGCACGGTCTCTAGCGGAGTCGGATCGAAGCATGAGACGAGATCGACGGCCGGAATAGACAATCTCCGGGTCCGTCGCGGTCGAAGAACTTCCCCTCGAAGCGGCCGATCGCGCGCGCACGCCCCCGACATGGACTTCCTCGCGCGATCGACGATCCTTCTGATGATCTGCAAGGCGCTGGCGCCCTGCCGCGGCTACGAGGTGCTGCTGGCGACCATGGGCGGCACCAAGTCGCACACCGTGCCCTTCGTCGCCCTTGGCACGGCCCTGAAGGCCAGGGGCCACAATGTCACCCTGCTCAGCGCCTTCCCCGGCCCTGCGGCGAACAATGAACTCCACGAACTGGTTCCTTCGATCCTCGAGGTGAGAGTTGCTCGGTGAATGTATATTCGTCGCCCGGAGTAACACACCTCGCGCGGGTATGCGTGTAATTTACGCGACGCCGAAAGGTTTCCCCCGTCGAAGTAAAAGTGTTCGCCGCGCGTCGACGTGTGCACGCGTAATTTCGATTATGGAATCTCGGCGTTGCGCGGCCGACCTACCGGGGCACCCCCCGCACCTTCAGGTTTACGATACGAGATCGATTTTCCGTTGTATCGAAACCCTTTGTCGAGCCTAAAATAATTCGTCGGTGAACATTTCACCAACTCAAGGTTCAAAATAGGAGCTTATAGGCTGAGTAGGCCATGGTAGTCGAGACGAAATTTTACCTTTGCTTTGATGCTTTTAATACTCCATTCGGCCTACCATTGGCCTACTCAGCTTATGAGCTCCTATTTTGAGCGTAATCTTGGTGAAATGTTCACTGACGGACCATTTTAGGCTCAAGATAAGGTTTCAATACAATGGAAAATCGATCTATTGTAAGCCTAAAAGAGTAGGCCTAAAATTTCGAATCGGGCGAAATCTTACTTCTACTTTGATGCTTTTAATACTCCATTCGGACCTACCATTGGCCTGCTGAGTGTATAAGCTCCTATTTTAAATCTTGATTTGGTGAAATGTTCATTAACGGATTATTTTAGGCTCGACACATAGAGTTTGAATACAATGAAAAATCGACCTACTACAGTATGTCTGAGAGCAAAAGTGTTATGTTTTGATTGCTGTAGTAGTGTTTCGAAATTGAAACTGCGCTTACGTAATTTTTCGCGCAAGCAATATGTATGGATCATCCGACAGCATGTGACATTTGCGCGAAAGATTGCGCTTGCGTAACATCAATTTCAAAAAAGTACTACGGCAATCAACGTAAAACTACAGGTCTCTTTGTACATATTCTTTGCATTCGGACATACTGTATGCACTGAAAAAAAAAATGTCTTTGCAACTGCAACATGTGATCAAAGGATCTGTAGTCAATCTAACCGAATTTTGCTTAACATGACTAAATGAGGGTCGATGAAACTGACAAGGAAAGTACTCGTGGTGTACCTCACCGATTTTCTTCATTCTGCGATATGTCGTAGTATATCAAAAAACATTAGACACATATTTTTTGTACGTGCTAATTCGGTCATTTAAGGGGTGAAAATCACCCCTAAACTTGACCCGCTAAACCCAATTTTCTACGATTTCTACGATTTTCTACGGTATTAGGGGTGATTTTCACCCCTTAAATGACCGAATTAGCACGTACAAAAAAAATGTGTCTAATGTTTTTTGATATACTACAACACATCGCAGAATGAAGAAAATCGGTGAGGTACACCTCGAGTACTTTCCTTGTAGGTAAGTTAATGCGGTAGATCCAACTGCACGGCATAGTTAGCTTATTCAGTTGACTTAACTACTAACGCAGATGCATCAAATGTATTGAAATCGAAACAACAGCTGGGTGATTGAATTAACTATATTATTCGGCTAATTATCAAGCCGATGCTTCAATAAGGTCATCTGAGTTCTTAAATAAATTATCTCAACCACTGATGAGATTCATAGAAAACCATTATTCAACTACGACGTGCAGTTGAGAAGTCTTCGCGTTTAGAACGCATGAGCCGCAAACCGCGGCGAATGGCGGTCGCGCGGATGTTAATTTATATAGCGGTTACACTTATGCCAGTACATTGTCTGCCATATATTCCTATATAAATTAACATCCGCGCGACCGCCATCCACCGCAATTCGCGGCTCGTGCGTTTTCCACCTAACATCGCGGTGTGGTTAGCTTAACTAATATTCCGTTGAGTCAACAGATTCTTTTTCTCAGTATAAGCTTAAACGAGTACACTGAGAAAAAAATTTACTTGATCGAAATAAACGCGCCTTTGGATAGTCCCAAGAGCATATTTATTCGATTTAAATGAATATCGGTTGGACGTAAATATTAGATTATTGAATTAATTAGACGTTATTTGAATCAAATCGATATTCATTTAAATCGAATAAATACGCTCTCGGGACTATCCAAAGGCACGTTTATTTCGATCAAGTACATTTTTGTCTCGATGTAGTTCGACAATTTCGACTCGGGGGTGCCCACTTATTTACGCTCGACAAGGGATATCACGATTTCTCGTCGCGCTGCTCATATCCGCTGCACTTTTCGTCGTCTTTCTCGTCCGCCGGATTCACTTCGCGATCGGCTCAAAGAGCGTCCGGACCGCGCGAATCAGAGTCTGCAGAGACTCGCGCAGATCGTGCGCCGCGACAAAAAAGCGCGCCGTAGATTTCTCCGGCGAGAGCAAAGAGCGAAAACCGCGCGCGCTCGAAACCCGCGGCGCGAGCCGCGGTGGAAATCAATTCCCGCGTTCGTCGGCCGATCTCCCGGATTACCTCGCGTAAACGTACGAGTACACGCGCATCGGTCGTCGTACCGATTACCGTATAAGAGGCGGCACCGATCGCGTTGCCATTTCGAGTCGAATTGATGATCCCGCACGCAGGCATACGTGGGAAATTACACGTCGGAGTGGGACCTCGTGGGCTCCAGATTCCGCAACGAGCTCCCTCTCTCCCCCTGGGACGCCATGAGGTACGGCTGGGAGGCCTGCGAGGCCCTGCTGCGGGACCAAAATTCGGTCGCCAACGTGAGGAGACCCGAGGGAAACCCTCACGGTCGCTGGGACGTCGCCGTCTTGGACGGAGCTTATCCCGAGTGTCTCCTGGCCGTGCTGCACGGCGAGGACGTCCCGACGATGATGCTGAACACGGTAAGCCGTCGCTCAATGGCTGCGAAAGCGTAGATATTGACGAGGTGTCGATTCGGAGAAATACGAGGGACGTGCGCTGGCGAAGGTTTCGACCGCTTCGGAACTTGTGAATATATTCATTAGTTCGCGCGCGAGTACATTTTCCGCGTATACGCGGTTATAAGCTCGTATGTGTGCGTAAGACTGTCCCGCTGAAAATACTCGGAAAGGATGTCTTGCAAGTAACTAAACCGAGGAGACAGTTTATTTGTAGTTAATTGATGTTTGCTTGAATATGGCGAAAGAAACATTTTATCGGACCAAATAAATGTTCGTTGATTATTAGAATATTTATTTGGCCCAATTTGATCCATCGAGGCAACCGTTTGAATGAATTAAACATTTTAATAATTAACATATTTTTTGTCCTAACGAAATATTTATTTCGCCGTATTTGAAATTATATTTATTAATTATTAATAAACTGTTCTCTCGGTGTAATACGCGAGTAGCTCTTTGTTCGGCGATCTCGTATCTCAAGATTGATTATTATCCTCGAGCTTTCCTGAAAATATTTTGGGGAGAATTATTTATAGAAGGATATTCTACAGGACACGAATGAGTAATACGTGAGTCTGTCCCGCTGAAAACACTCGGAAAGGGTGTCTCGTGAGTAACTAATACGCCAATAGCTCTTGTTCGGTGATCTCGTACCTCAAGATCGATTATCCTCGAGCTTTCTTAAAAATCTTTTCAGGAGAATCGTAGGATATTTTACAGGAGACGGGTGATTAATACGGAGTTAATAATCTTTAATTCAAACTATTTTATACGCTAATCGGTATCATGTGATGTAATATCGCGATGTATGATTTCGAGTTACTCTGATGAAAGCTAGACTGTCCGAGCATCGGTAAAACATCGCCTTGTGTGCCTCTTCATAGCCGAAGGGTAGTGGACTGTCATGAGGAATTTCGGAAATCGAATGGTTTATTGGGGTAGTAGACATTCACACGACCTTTCGCGTATTGGTTAGGGTCGAATGTCCAAAAATTCAAATGTCCGAAAATTCACGGAAAGACTGATACCAGTAAATGTAACTGTATTTACATTGAAAATGGTACATATAAAGATTTTTTATAATATTCCTGCTATGCTGGAGAATAATTTTTCCTTAGAAACTAGTATATTGCAATGTAAACTATCATGATTTAATGTTTTCCAAACAAAAAATTACTCTCTCGCACTGTAAAAAAATCCGAAAACCCTCATGTGTACCTCTTTTATTGCAAATACACTAAAATCTCCTGGTATCAGTCTTTCCATATTGTCAACATACGAGGGTCGAGTTGAATTGGTGCTGAAAGTTTTATAGCGGACGATTTGTACACGTGTAATGAAGACGGGAGGAAAGTAAGGGTCAGATAGTTGATATGTGCATTTTGTAAAATCGTAGGAATATAGGTGAGTTGCCGATCTTAGGGCCGGTTTTACAAACAGGTATAATCGCGGTATATAGCGCTATACTGAGAATACCCATAAGGCTTATTGCTGGTTATTCTCAGTATAGCGCTATACCGCGTTTATACCGTGTTGGTAAAACCGGCCCTTAGCCTGATAAAAGTACCATGGCGTTGAATACTCGTTACGTACAATATTTGATCAATAGTAACGTATTTTATTAAAATTAGCTACTGTAAAACGAGGCTACTTGATAAAACTTTCTGGAAACTTCATTCTGCCAGCACCACAGCATATAGTTTTTTACAAAATCAAAAATATTGCAGTTAACTTTCAAGCCTAAGGAAGCTCCTGCAATATTTGAAAAAAATCTGGAACCCTCCAATTTTGAAAAAAAAATGAAGGGGTTATTTTCAAGTCGCCTCATCACAGGGCGACTTGAAAATTAGCTAAGAATCGCTGTTGTTTTCATGTAAGTGCGGTGCTGAAGCGCGATGAAAATAAAATAAAAGGAATGTGCTCTTGTGACGTGCTTAAAATTTGTACAAGTAAGTACAAGACAAAAAATAACCCACTTGCCAGGCATTTACCAGAGGCACTGTAGCACACAAGAAGTATTCACACCTTAAAAATCTTTGTTTTCTTACCTGATATTCGCCAATTTTTAAAATCAAAGTAGAACACAAAATAACAGTCAAAGCGCCAATGATGCATTATAGCTGTAGTATACTGAAACTAACAATAAGTACGAGAACGGATAATTTTACTACCAACCGATAAGCGGCACCACCTGTTTATGACAAGGGCTGCCGAAATGTTCAAGTCACCCCGCTATTTTCAAGTAGCCCCGTTTTACGGTATATGTATAAAATTCGATGCTCCAAAGCAAATACCATAGTTTAAAATTTTCCATCGCGTATTCTCCTACACAAATTCACCCTCACACGGCGTCGTCGCTGAAGCGCCCGATTTTTGGAATCGACCCCTCGCAAAATAGCCACCGCGGTCCGCACGGGACACAAGCCACGCCTGAGTATACACGAAGCACGTGGCGCGCTCGCTTAGACCGGACCGCGCGAGAAAGTGGATGTCGCAGAAATCGAAGGAATTCCTTTTTCTCTACAAATTCAGGTCGCCCTGTACAGCGGCTCCCTCGTGCGCCAGGGAAATCCATCGCCCTGGTCGATAACTCCTTACTTCGGCCGGGGCCAGACGCAGGACATGAACTTCCTCCAGAGGGTCTTCAACGTCGCCTGCCTCGCGACGCTGGAAGTCATGCACTGGGTCATGACGACCAGATACATTCAACCGGTCGTCAATAAGTATTTGGGTGCGTATCGAGAGCGGCCACTTCGTCTCCCGAAATGATTTTCTCTCGCGCACTCACCGCCGCTTTGGCCAACAGAGAAAATCGCTTTTTAGTCACGATCGCGCGTTGCGCAAGTGGTCGTGACTTATTCGCGATCGCCTCCCCTACCCGCGCCGGCAGAGATGGTGCTCCGGCTTTTCCAACGAGCGCGAGGCAACTGTACTGGAATTTATATAGCCGTTTCACTCGCAGGAAAGCAAATACCAGACGTGAGGGATCTGATAGCCGAGGTACCGTTGACTCTGCAAAACAGTCATTACGCCGTGGCGGATTCAGTGCCGTACTTGTCGAACGTGGTGAACGTGGCGTGCCTCCACTGCAGGCCCGCCGTCCATCTGAATCCGGATTTGGAGTCGTTCCTGAGGCGAGGTGATTTTTACACGGTGATTTTGCTTCTCGCCGCGCCGATCGTCGTCCACGTTCGTCGTTTCTTGCTAACCTATGCTTCTCTTATTCCGTGGCGCGTCGCTGCTTTCGTAGCTTCGAACGTCTCGGAAATCTAAAATAGGGTAGACCGAGACGAATCGGATCTTAGATCGATATTTCTCAGGTCGTGGTGAAAATGAGCATTTCAACTGTTGGTATTACTTCATTGGAAGGGAACAAAGTAATGCGAACGATCGAAATGCTCATTTTAAACGCGATCTGAGAAATAGGAATCTATGTTCCAATTCACACCTCGGTCTACCCAGGCGGAAAAATTCTATATGTATATTTTGTATATGACGCATATCGATACCTTACTTTGAAAACCTCGTAAGTTCAATTTTTGACAAAAATGCCATTTATAGCTTACTGTGTTCAGATTTTAAACCTTAACGCAGTAAGCTATAAATGGCATTTTTGTCAAAAATTGTACTTACGAGGTTTTCAAAGTAAGGTATCGATATTTGGTTTTGGTGATATAGGGTAACGCGGACCAACATTGACACTGGGTTAACATTGACACATTTTCTGAATCTCATTACTTTCTGCTAATAACTCGTATAATACTGTTCTTGTGTTTACCTTAATAAATACCGAACATCAGCGCTTTCATAATGATTACCCGATTCAGTGTCGTTAAGTTTTCACGTGGGCGTGCATGTCCTATTTTCGACGAAGAAAACTTTTAGAAACTTCAGGTCTTTTTAGTGGCAAAAATTTATAAATAAAATGACTCTATTATAATTTAATCTCTATACAAAATCACCTACTGATGTCAATTTTGGAATGTAATAAACCAAAATTGAGATTTTTAGCCGATTGCATGCAGTATAGGTAGACAAAAATTTTAACAGGTGTCAATCTTAAACAAAATATGGGGTAAGATTGACATCTGACTTTATTTTTTTTTAATCGTTGTTCAAAACCGATAAGTAGTAAAATCAAATGCGTCTTATATCATATAAAGAGAGAGTCAGGCTTGCTTATGCATACATTATCAAATCTGATAACTTCAGTTTGCAATATATTTTAGATCAGGAAGTAAAGTGGTGTCAATGTATGCCCCTTTTACCTTATAAGGTTCGTTCCAACAAGCATTTTAGGACAGTTCTAGAACCGTCCTGGAACTAGTTAAGAATTATTTAATGCGCATGCGCCAGTCAGATGCGTTCTAGAACTGAATTCATGGGATGTGTTGGAACACAGGATCGCACACAGCACAGGGAGGCTTGTCCACCTTTTGTATACATTTTGCGGAAAATCACGGGTTATCCTAAGCGAATGTGTGAGTTCAACTAATTGTTGAAACGTAAAAAACATTACATTTTTCAAGAGCTTATCATGCACAAACATTCAAAAAAGCAGAAAAAGAAAGATGAGTCCAAAAAGAGTACAAGTGCATACATTTTTTCCTTCTATAACTTGGAGGGGAGTGATTTTTTTGGATTTTTTATTTTCAATTATCATTTACCTAAAAAGTTATCACAACTTTTATATCATGGCCATTAACTCATTGTGAAGTTATTATGTTTTTTCATTTTTTCTCGAAACTATCTTTATGCATTTGTACTGTTCTTGGACTCACCGATTCAAATAGAGCGCGTCTCGCGCCTTACTACGCGTAGGCTAGAAAATCGTCCCAACTCAGAACTAGGGACTGGAATTACCGTTCTAGAACCGTTCTGTTACAGTTCGCAGTTTAGTTGGAACGCTCTTTGGAATCGTTCCAGAACCAGTTCTGTGTTTGTTGGAACGGCTAAGTCAGACTGCGCACACTCCGCCGAGTTCAGAACCAGTTCTCATGTTAGTTGGAACGAACCTATAGATTATATATGATTTCTGTATTAACCATATAAGGACTATATAGGTATAGATTTCTAAATGATCGTATAATTCATATAATATAGTCTGTATATGGTTAATATAAAAAAAAATCATATACATATAATCCACATATTATTAAAACCACATCGTCGGTCTTATCACGTAAGGGCGTATCTCAGTTTTGCTGACTTCTCAGAGGAGAGCGATTTAAAATATTTTACAATTTTGTATTGTGCATAAGTCCTGCAATTATTTTTATAGCTTGGTAATGTTTTTCATGTATAAAATTATACGCTCGAATGCCTTTTAAATCACACGTATGGGCCTATCCTAAGTTAGGCCTACTACACGTGAGATTTAAGTTTTGATTATTTTGAGATACGACGAAAAATATATGAGGGGCTGAGAAACATAGTGGTGTAAGTCAACAAAAATAAGAAATTGTGTTAAGCCACTATTCTGGTTCAGAATCACAAGCTTCATTTGGAAACATTTCGAAATAATTCATGTTTCTACTATTTTCACTAGAAAGCACCATCAGTTTTGTGTTGTAAACGACTAGAGCTAAACTCGCTGAATCATAATGGTGTAAGTCAGAGTTACACCACTATGTTCAGAAACGTTTATTCAAAAGAAGGTTATAAGGTTATGTGGATTTGGTTGTCGTGCTCATCACGAATTATTATTAAATAATATAATTCTGAGTAATTCTCTTGTGTACCTATGCTACTCCATAGGTATCCCGTTCTAGAGTTTCTAGAGTTAGGTAGTCAAAAAGGCCCTGTCGCCCCGTAAAACTCTCACGCTGTAAATTTTATTGCTAAAAACTCGGAATCCCTCTTCCCATGCCACGAAAGCGTAAACTTCCCTTCCTACAACCTTCCACCACTCCCTATATTTCCTGGCCGAAATACCTCCCGTTTTCTAAAATAAAGCAGTCTTAGAAAAACCGTCGAACGGGCAGTATTTAATTTTTCTCGAGCGCAATTGGCGAGACTATCCGCTCGTCCCTCAAGTAAAGGAACTCCAACAATTCATCTGTGTACTTTATGTATAAATGTAATGGCCTCGTCAAGTAAATGTTGATTGACAATGATTGGATTGACAATAGTGATGATAGTGTCAAGGATCTGGATTACGAAATATCTTCTGAGAGTGACTGTTTATCTGAGGCGCCAGGTAAGTTAATAATATTCATTCTTATCCATTTTCATCTGCAACCTCAGTAGTTCAGTTAACTTGGCTTAAATAAACACAACATTTGTATAGTTTGGACACTAAAATTAAGTGCCAGTTAGGACTTTCGCAAATATTTTCTTGAGCGAATAAGACATTTTTTAAATTTGGTTGCAGAGGACTTCATGGCAGATAATCTTGTTGTAGCTGTGGGAGCACACTCACCGCCAGTGGAAGCTGATGGTGTAACGAAATCTCGAAAATGCCAACGAAAAAGATCCAAAAGAGAAACTGCAAAGCGACTACGCAACAGTGGTAAAGCTTACGTAAATGTGAAGGGTGCCATGATAGATAAAAAATCTTTTCGAAATACTGACTGTGGCTGTGAAAAAAAGTGTATCGAATCGGTCACAGAAGATGAAAGGAAATTGCTGTTTGAAAATTTTTATGGAATGGCCGATTTTTCGAGGCAAAATGCGTACCTGTGTGGTTTGATTCACCAAACAGAAGTTAAGTAAAGGCGTCATGTTAATGGCAGTAGGGGCAATAAACAACATTCAAACCGATATTATTTACAAAAGGCGAATATCACAGTCCGAGTTTGCAAGAAGTTTTTTCTACAGACATTTCTAATTTCTGATGGAAGGATTACAAGAGCCATCAATAAACTTAAGATAAACCACTCTCCGGGCGAGGACCTCCGGGGAAAACATAAAGCCGCTCAGAAAATTTCTGAAGAGCAACGACAATTTTGCAGAGAATATATCAGCCTATTTTCAGCATGCCAAAAAGCCACTATTCTCGACATGATAACCCGGATAGGAAATATCTCAACCCTGATTTTTGAACTTGAGAAAGATGTTTAGCCTTTATGTGGAATGGTGCAGATCAAACAACTACGAACCTGTCAAAGAATACTTGTATAGGTATATATTTAACACAAAATGTAATTTACATTTTCATGTACCAACACAGGATACATGTAAAAGTTGTGATCAATACAAACAGTTAAAAGATATGGAGGAGAATGAAAAAAAGAAATGTGAACTTGAAATGGAACATGATTTACACTTGAGAAAGGTAGAAAAGGCTAGAGGGAGCTTGAAAGAAGACGGAGAAGATGCTAAAGAAAATTCCGAAATATAGACCATTACCATCGATCTACAAAAAGCCTTACCATTTCCAAAATTATCGGTCTCGGAGGCATACTATAAGCGCAACATGTATTGCTATAATTTCGGGGTACATGATGTTGCTAACAATATTGGGTATATGAACGTTTGGGACGAGACTATAGCATCACTAGGTTCCCAGGAAGTAGCTGCTTGCGTAAAAAAACACCTCAGCGTTGTGAATAAAAAGTACGTTGTAATTTACAGCGACTCATGCACTGGTCAAAACCGAAACATTAAGCTTGCGTTAACTTTAATGAAAATAACACAGGAGTCATCTTCTCTTGATAGAATAGACAACAAATTTATGGTATCAGGACATTCTTACCTACCTAATGACAGCGATTTCGGGTTAGTGGAGAAGGAGAGCAGAGAGAAGACTATTTTTGTTCCAGATGACTGATATAGCATTATAAAAAATGTACGGTGAAGTAAGAAGTTTATGTTAATCGAAATGCCACAAGAGGATTTGCTTAGCACCGAGTCACTAGAAAAAGCTATAACCAAACGAGACAAGAATAAAAGTGGTGCAGCGGTAAACTGGTTGTCAATACAGTGACTGAGGTTTGAAGAAGAAAAACCATTTACCATCTTCTATAAAGAAACCTTAAATGCGGATATTTTCAATTTCATGAAATCAACATTAGGCCTACTAAAGACGGACGACCCAGACTCCTGAAGAATGTTGAGCAGGCGCCGATGTATTCTGGTCCGCGGAATATGAACCACTTAAAGAAAAGAGATATGCTGTCTCTTCTAAAATACATTCCCCCCATCCACCACAATTTTTTTGAAAACATAAGTACGTCTGCAAACGTTGTGGACTCGGATCCACTGCCTGACGACGAGGAGGATGTTGATCAGTAGACTTAATAATAAAGTGTTTGTTCTTTCATTTTGTGTTAGTACAATTTTTTATCCTTCATTGTTTTCACCCACTAGACGTATTACATAGAATTTGATACATTTTTAATCATCCATACCATTTTGAAACACGATACAAACATAACTTAGTTTTTTATTAGCACTAATTCGAAAGGTTCATTTCCGCAGAATTAGGTTTTGCTGACTTGCACCACTATGTTTCTCAGCCCCTCATATACGGGGAGCAAAAGTATAAAATGTTGAGGTACGCCGGATCGTGAGATAAAAATATAAAGCTTAAGAGCAACCTATTGGCGGTCTTAACTCAATTTTCAAATTTTCTGAGATACGCCCTTACGTGATAAGACCGACGACATGTGGATCATGTACAAAATATATGGAACTTTTCTGCCTGGATACCCTACCGTATTTACGGTGGTACCGACGTTTAGAAAGAACGCAGCGAGATGTACTCTCGATATACTCGAGAATACCTAACGTCGTGTGCAATTTTCTCGCCCGAGGATCTCCTAGCCCCGTTTTACGAAGCGTGACTGGGCGAACCCGATATGCAGCGGCATCACTAGCCGCGTAGCGGAAGGGTGCGTCCGGTAGGTTGGGCTATTCGGGCTCGCGAACGAACTGCATAAGACGCTATCAGTTGTTCCGTCGAAGATTGCATCAATCTACTCCCGGTGACAAAGATTCCGTCGCTGGTGACTTTTTAAATCATTTTCAAACGTACTAATTAGTAATTAATCAATTCTCATGCTTTCATCAGCCAGAGTAAATGTTTCCGTAGCCGATGAGAGAGAGTGCATGAGAATTAATAATTCATTAGCTGGTGCGTTTTATAAAATGATATTTTAAAAAGTCACCAGCGACATCCGTGATATCCCTGACGCCGAGAGTAGTTTAGATCGAGCATAATTTCATTAATTTGCCAGAATCATGATTATCATCTTTTCTTCATTCTTATCATTAAGAGGCCGACACACCCCGTCTGGAAATGCCCGAAAAGTTGTCGCGGCTGTAAAGCGATAATTCCAAAATGGTGCATAAGAACCTTTTGTACTTTTCGCCACCACACTTAAAAAACATAAATCTAGGGCCCTATAGAAACAAATAAATAAATTTCTTTGTTGTAATCCATCGGCGACCTCACAAATATACCTATATTTTGCAAGTTGTAAAGGCGGAAACAATCGAAGTATTGAAATGAATTCTTCTATGGGACCCTAAAATAAACCTTGTACAAGGTACTACCACCTGTTGCACGAAAGATTTCTGAAAGCCCATTGCAGAAAACCTTTATTTTAAACCTATTACTCGTCTACTTTTATCAGCCGAGTAATGCTTCCATCTAGCGTCTTCACTACGTACGGACTGCGGGGTTGTCAGATTTGTCTCCGCCACGAATAGCAGAATATCGTCGGTCTTATCACGTAAGGGCGTATCTCACAAGGGGACCCCGGCAGATGTCAAATCGATTTTGTCTTGAGAACTTCTTGGAATAGCGTCGCGCGCGCGTTCCAAGTGTCTTCGGGATTGGCGTGTATCATGTTACCAATGCTTCGATAGTGCAACGGTTAAGTTGCCGGGCTCGGAGTCTCGATGTCGCGGGTTCAAATCTTGTCGGGATTTTTTTTTATTAACTTTTTTCATTCGATTACAATCCCTTCTTGTTATAGAAATTGGTTTACATTATCGAATAAAATAAGAGTTTCAATTTTTTTTTATAGTTTTACGTTATTTTCTTCCTCGTTGAGGTGAACCAATATTATTGCCAACCAGGCCGTTTTTCGAAAATGTCAATGAAATTTGCTTTCCCATAACGCTTTTAAAGTGTAAATGTGCGTGTGGCAAAGTTCCATTCGTCAAATGTTCATGGTGTCAAAATACGGTGTGCTTCAAATGTTTTTTCGACAATTATTATCCAAAATCATGTACAAAATCTTCGGCAGCCAAACATTCCCATGACGAAATGTAAGAATAAAAAAATGCAACGATGCTTCCAACTGTTCTTTCAAATAATATTGGTTCACCTCAACGAGGAAGAAAATAACGTAGAACTATGAAAAAAAATTGAAACTCTTATTTTATTCGATAATGTAAACCATTTTCTATAACAAGTAAAGGTTGTAATCGAATGAAAAAAGTTAAAAAAAAATCCCAACAAGAATTGAACCCGCGACATCGAGACTCCCAGTCCGACAACTTAACCGTTGCGCTATCGAAGCATTGGTGACATGACGTACGCCAATCCCGGAGACACTTGGAACGCGCGCACGACGCGGTATCCCGGTCTGAACGGGAGCGAGCCATGCTCTCACCACTGAGGCCGGCGTAAGACCGGACCGTGTCCACACTGCATGCATTTGGCAACATCGCTAACCTCGCGTAGCTCCACCCCCTTCTAGCGTTTTGACATTACCTCGTCTCACCGCTGCCCCGCAGGAGAAACTAGTGGGCTTGGTATGTCGGCCTCTTAAATACGGACGGATAAATTTAACAAGAAAGAATGAAAAAGACGCACTGAAGAGAAAGAGAAGAAAATAGATACGCTCTCTGAGAGAAAAATTTAATAGATTCAACTAAATATTTATTCGTATATTACTAATTGAATATTTTATTAGTGCAAGTAATATTTATTTATCCCAATAAAATATTTTATTGGCTCAAATTGGTGTAATTTTATGTGAAAGCTATTTTATCGGGACAAAAATAAATATTACTTGAATCAATAAAATAAATAAATAAACGTTTAGTTGGTAATATACAAATAAACGTTTAGTTTATTCCACTGAATTTTTCTCTCAGTGCATAATCATTTACAAGCAATACGAAGCGATAAAGCGCGGAATTGCAGGCTTCGTCTTCGTGTCGATGGGCTCCTCGGTGCGCGCCTCGGGGATGCCCGACGCCCTGCGAGAGATATTCATTGCCGCCTTCTCGACGCTGCCCTACAACGTCGTGTGGAAGTGGGAGGGTGGCAAGATCAAGAATCTCCCGTCGAACGTGAGGACGGCCGGCTGGTGGCCGCAGCAGGAGTTGCTGGGCCATCCGCAGTTGCGAGCTTTCGTCTCTCACGGTGGCTTGCTGTCGCTGCATGAGGCCGCTTATCACGGCGCACCGACCCTGGTGCTTCCGGTCTTCTGCGACCACGACGGAAACGCCGCGCAGGCTGGTGGGTAGCTTCCCGAATTGATACTAAATGACGGGTCGATTTACGTCGTCTATTCTACATATATGTACACATGCTGATACAATTGTTTATTTATAGTTATTATACGTATAATCGATTATGGCGAAAGAAATATTTCTTCAGGCAAAGTAAATATTCATTAACTATATTACTCTATTACTGTTTGAATAAATGAGATAATATTCCAATAATTAATATACAGGGCGTTTCAAAATTCAATACAAATATTTGAAGGGCGTATTTTTGAGATCAAAATAAGACTTTTTTTTTCCCTGTAAACATGTGTCCTAAAATACACCCCCTCCGAGCTACAGTCATCTTAATTTTCATTTTAAAAATCGATTTATGGCATTTTTAGGTCAACAAAACGATTAGAGCACTCGTCTTTCAAATTTTTAGAATATTTGATGCATAATTATTGCAACCACAGTTTAAAATAATCGATTTTTTCGCGTAAACTTTACTACGTAAACGATCCCCCGTGCGCTCATCGGCGATTATCTCGAAAACGGTAAGTTGTATCAAAAAAATGCAAGAGCCCAAAATTTTAGATTTTTGTCTGTCCGATGAGATGGTCGTATTCATTTTTTAAATTTCTAAACGGAAACATAAAATTTCGGTCATTAAATGTGCATACCCCCCTCAATCCACCCCGAAATTACGTTTATGCCATTTTAGGGGTAAGAAATCAGTAGAACGTTCGAAACAGCTGTGGCTTGCAAATTTTTAAGAAATTTGATGAATAATTGCAGTCAGAATTGAAAATAATCAATTTTTTTATGACAATTAAGATAATTGCAGCTCGGAGGGGGTGTATTTCGGACACACGTTTATAGGAAAAAAAAGTCTTATTTTGATCTCAAAAATACGCCCTTCAAATATTTGTACTGAACTTTGAAACATCCTGTATATTTACTTGACCCAACAAAATATTCGTAGTTATTAACATAAATAAACTCTTCTATCAATGCATATGTCATATGAGGCTAAACTTACACACCAGTAAAGAAACTTCAGACACTATTACCTCATTATCATCTATGAGCTTTCGGCTTACATTTATACAATATTTGTTTGAGGATTACATTTTTATCTGTAACAAAAACTTTTATTGATATAGGCCAAAAGTTCATAAATAATGAGACAATAGCGATGGAAATTTCTTTCTCGGCGACTAAGTTTAGTCTCATATGGTACATACGTGCAGCGCCGTGCACCGTATCGGATGGCTCAGTTTGTAAACAGGAGAAAGTAGGATGAAACGGAACAAATTCGAGACTCTCGGCTAATCGTTATCCGGCGTGACGGTCGAGAGCCAACTCGGCGTTCCATTTCTCCCGACTTTTCCCCGTATATCTTAAAATTATAAAGGAAACCCAATGTTTGGTACAAACATCGTTCCGCGTCAACGCGAGAGATAATCGCGACCGAAGTCGCCTCTCTAAATAACGCCGACTATCCCCATCCTGCCGCGTAGACTCCAATTTACCCGTAAATTGCATTGCGCAACCGTTATCGCGTATTCACGCAACGGCGTCTCAAGGACATCTCGGGATTTCACTCGCACTCCTCGTCCGGCGCGTCAACGCGCGGCCGGTGCATCGTAGCCCTGCTTAAAGGATCCGATTAAATCTGATTCAAACTTATTCACTTCTTCAATAGTTTAAATCCGATTTCTGTCTTAGTATTTTCCTATTCAAACTTATCTCTGATTTGAGAAATATTGATCGGTTTACATAGGAAAATTCCAACTCCTGTTTCGAATGGGATTTAATCGGAAAATAATCATCGCTATGAAACGCACATGAAGTATTGGGTTGATGCATAAGTTCCCGCCGTTTGTTTTCTTTTTTAAATTGCGCGTTAAAAATAAAATGTTTTTCCATAATGTTTTGTGTTAATCGAAAGAAAAATGTTTGCTCCACAAGATAGTGTATTTGATTTTTTGGTTGGAGTTAATTTTTGTTAATTTTCAGATCATTTAAATGGAGTGTCAAGTCGACAAAAATGAGCATTTTCGACACCATCTTCTTTTTGCGTTTAATCGAGGTGCCAAAGCACAAATCTCGCGAGCCGCTTCCGTGGCTTTGGCACCTCGATTAAACGCAAAAAGAAGATGGTGTCGAAAATGCTCATTTTTGTCGACTTGACACTCTATTTAAATGATCTGAAAATTAACAAAAATTAACTCCAACAAAAAAATCAAATACACTATCTTATAGAGCAAAAAAATTTCTTTCGATTAACACAAAACATTATGCCAAAACATTTTATATTTAATGCGCAATTTAAAAAGAAAACAAACGGCGGGAACTTATGCATCAACCCAATATATCAGATTCAATATGACTATTTCGATTCAATCTCAATCGGAGTGAATTGGTATTACGTTAGTTTCATCCAATGAAACTAACGTAATGGGAATCAATTAGTATAAGCGGGTAAAAAAAATTCGAATACGCCTGAGCAGATCAAATTCAATTGGAATGAATTCATAGGAAATATAAAAGTCCGAAGAACCTCGTTTGGTAGGAAATGACAATTCGTGTGTGAAATCCAATAATTCAAAGACGTTAAATTAAACATCTTCTTTTTCGTCTTTTCCAATTCATTCTAGTTTGAAAAAATAAATCAGAGAATAATATTTGAATCGGAAATTTTCGGGAGAAAATCGGATTCGTTCCGATTTCTTTGGCTCTGATCGGTTTCAATCGGATCCTTTAACCCTTCGTTGCTCACGTGGGGTGTAGGCGACACCCTAGCCTCCTTTTTTTTGCATGCCACGCCTAGAGTTTTTTTTCGAGGTTGGCACTTTCAGTATCTTTCGAGAACATTTCATTGAAGAATTTGGCACCAAAAGCGCAAGACAATACCGATTTATTTATCCGACAGAACGCCGCAAAGTGTTAAAAAGTGATTTTTAACAATCTGTAATTAACTTAATATTTAATATTTTTCTATAAAACTTGTTCCAATTTGTTAATTTGTCCTTCGTTAATAAAACGAGAGTATGATAACTATCCTCAATCTATTATTTATACTATTTTTTAATAAAAATCGGAAGGGAGATCTGAGCGTCTGAAAACCGAGACCTCATGTACCGAGACTTCGAGTTTTATTTTCAATTAGAAAATTACAAAATTTTTTAATATTGAGATCATTAGGCAATATCTCAAGCTTTAAAATAAAAAAAAAGTATTAAAAAATTTCAATTTCTCAATAAGCATAAAGCGCTATACGAGGTCCTTTCGACTCGATGACGACTCTATCACGGCGCGCGGTCTCGCCCGTTTCGGTCTACGCGTTTCATTGCGATCGCGCGGGAGAAAAAGAGAGCAGTGCAAAGTGAAACGGCACCCACTACAGTCGCTACGAAGTGCGACAGCGGGGAAGAAAAAAGAAAGGGAAACGTTAGCGGCGAAAACCAACGCGCGCGAATGGAAAGTATCCCGCCCGCGCGCGTGGTTCTCTCCTATTCGAA
The DNA here is from genome assembly GCA_963678675.1 of Xiphydria camelus. Lineage (NCBI taxonomy): Eukaryota > Metazoa > Arthropoda > Insecta > Hymenoptera > Xiphydriidae > Xiphydria > Xiphydria camelus. The sequence goes on from OY783198.1 coordinate 17,692,922, forward strand.
GCAGATCCGATGTCGCGTCACGCGTTCCGCCAGGCCGTCGATTCTCCCCGCGCTATCTTTACGCCGATGCAACACGACTACATACTTCCGCCTCCTGATTGCGCAGAGAAACAAGGCTACGCTCTGGTGATGGACTTGGCCGCGATATCGATCACAAGCCTCCGCGAAGGGATCCTGAAGATTGCTTCCGACAAGGACAACGCCTACAGGGAGGCAGCCCGGAAGAAGAGCGCTCTGCTAAGGGATCTTCCCGTGGGTCCGAAGGAACTGGCCACCTGGTGGGTGGAGCACGTAGCCAAGCACGGAGGCGCTGATTACTTGAAGAGTTCGGCGAGGTAAATCCACCGTAGATCGTTCGCGAATCCTTCGGAGTTCGACGCGCTTACCTTATTGGAAACTTGCTCGAGTGTATCGACATCGAACGCGAAAAAAAAACGATTTTGCAATTTTAACAAAAGTAGGTTTTGTTGAGAATTTCTTGCCATCGTGACAAAAATATTATCCGTGGCAGCAAAAGATATGTCCAACGATGGCAAAAATATTTGCTGGGATGGCAAATATTTTGATCGAACAAAATTTTACCGTGATTGTAGTTTGATTTGCTATTATCGAACATGTATTTTGCTGCCATATATAATATTTCCGTCACGGTAGCAACAAAGTTCCCAGCAAAACCGAGTTTTGCTGAGACTGCAAAAGCATTTCTTTCCGTTTATAGGACCTCTTCGGGTGGTATCACGATTCAGCCTTATTCGGGGAACCTCGATCTGGAACTGATCAGGTTCTGATCGAAACTATTGTACACATAATATAATAAATAATATAATATGTAATAACCCGATCGATCGTGAAATACCAGACTCAAACCGCGGATCGGATGTCTATCTATTGTAGTATATCCGAAGAGAATAATTTTCATCTTTTTATTATCAGGACTCGATCAAACTTTTCACCTGTATATCCTGAGAAAGGGTGATACTTTTTAGTTTCGTTTTTAATTATGGCGGATTCTTTCTTATCGTGACACTGGAGTAGGATCCTATAAGGGCGAACTGATCGGTATCGGGGTTAAAATTACGTTACACGCCTACTAAGACCCTTATCAGGTCCCTGCCACATAACTCGACCGGGTCCCGAATTACTTCATCAGGACGTGCTCGAGATCCTGGATGAAATTTCTACTCCGGTAGTCGTCTCGATCTCCATTAAAGATATCCCATGATAAAGTCCGCGGAAGAATGTCGTTGATCCGGCGATGAGATATTACGCAAATATATCGGTAGCCGCGAGGTTATACCCGCTTTTTTATCGCCGAGATAATGAGTAGGTACTCACTCCCTCGCGTTGCGTGCGTTACGTACACGGAACGCGTTCTATTCTTGCCGAAGCAATTGTCCCGAGATTCTTTCCAACGCTTTCTCTCGTTTCAGGCACATGGGTGTAGTGCAGTATTACTCTCTGGACATTGTCGCCTTCTACTTGGGCGTCCTGATCGCGCTGACTTACGGGCTGAGGAGATTGACGCGCGGGATAATCGTCAGGCACGCCGCCGGCAAGAAAAAAGTAGACTGACGACAACGGCTCCGCCGACGTCCCGTCGATCCGCCCTCTTCGGTTTCGACGCCGTGTATTTATTATTCTCCTCATTTGTTCTGCTGTTTTTTGATTGTACCGGCGACATGCGGGATATCCGATAGGAAAATAAATGTAAGGAACGAAAGAGGCATCCGCGATGCACTGGATGGTAAACCGACCGCAACGGTTAGGTTACGAGTGGGACGCGCCACCTCGAAGAGAAAGAAAAGATCGCGTACATTTTTGGCATCGTTTGCCATCGATCGCGCGTTGAGAAACCGTGAGAAAAATCCATTCGCTTCGTCTTTCGACGTTGCGACGCTTCACATGATTGAACGATACATCGAGGGAAATAAGTATTAGTGTCGGAAAAATGTTTCTTGAATCAACATGTGCTTACAAATTTTTAAGAATGCAGATTCTTAATCGGAGAATACAGGTTTGTTCTCGTTGCCTACGCTTTCTGCACTTATTTCTCCACGCTGTAGTATATTTATAATTATCACAAATGGACCGAAAGTCTAGAATTCCCCGCCAATTCTTGCATCTCCTCTCGAGGAGTAAGAATCCGTGGGGAACTCCTTACTGTAGAGTGTACTTAGTGTAAACAATGAGAACAAATCTTATATATTCTTCCTTCAAGAATATCGTCGTGGAAATAAACATTTTTTTCTGTGCAAAACAAAAAAAATAACTCAAACTTGTCAAATAATTTCTTGCACGAAGAAAACCATGACTCGATCCCGAAATTATATAATGCTTTTATTTGAAGAAAACATTTGTTTGCCACCAGCAATTCTGTACGTTGGAATAGAAAGGGCGGTTGTCCAAAAACCTGCATTCGCGTAAACGTAAATCGCGGATATCCATATAGGTCTTTTAAATATTAACTCGAATTGGACATCTGCCATTTTTAAATTAACATGTCAGAAACGACTTAAAATTCAGCATTTCAACCGTGCTCAATGAAAAGATCGGGCTTTTTTATTCTAGAATATACATTTATCCCAGAACTTGAATTTTAGGACATCCGCCCTTTCTATTCCAGAGCCCTCGTTTGACAGTACGAACGCCCCTTGAATCCCGGAGAAAGTGAAATGCTCGCGCTCTGTGGATGCACCTTTAAAGTGGTCGCGTCTTTCGAATACCAATCCGCTCGAAGGCGTATTGAACTGTCCGATACTCGAGTACGCACTTCGAGCGTCTCGTCGTCCGCGCGTCGCACCGTGCGACTCCTCTTCCGCAACGCGCATCTCGCAACGAATTCGTTAACGAACAATTTTCACTTAGCTCTCGCGTGCCAAATGGCGTGCGAGAAATGATGCATTGGAAGCCGGAGGTATCCCTCGCAGAGTCGCCGTCCGGGCGATAATAGTATCTTATGTCATAAGGCGGAAATCCGAGGTTTTTTCAGACTGTGTGTAATTAGGTTGTAACACAGTCTTAAAAATCCGAGGATTTCAGCCGCGAATGACATATTAGATATTTTCATTATAAGGGCGTGAAGCGCCGTTTTTAACGAGTGTGAAGTTTTCCGCACGAGCGAAGCGAGTGCGGCAATCACACGAGTTAAAACGACACGAAACGCCCTTATAACGAATTCTATTTTTTGTCACTAAGTGTGAAATACGAGGTTGACGGGGTTGAGGACACCCGTGAAACCGAGTTTTACGCACTGAGTGACGAAAATATCTATTTTGTCACTCAGTGTCAAATACTCGGTTTCATGGGCGTCCTCGACGCATGTGAAATCATCTTTCACACACCAATTCGTGAAAAGTTGCGCAGTGCGTGAAATAACCTGCGCAGTGCGTAAAATCGTCAACCTCGTATTTGACACTTAGTGACAAAAAATAGAATTCGTTATTCGGTTGTTTCGCGCCGTTCTAACGAGTGTGATTGCCGTACTCAATTCGCTCGTGTGGCAAATTTCACACTCGTTAGAAACAGCGCTTCATGCCCTAATAACGAAAATAACTATTTTCGCGCGCGCGCACGGCTCTCTCTCCCCCTCCCTCTCTCCTCCTCCGTCTCTAATGGCAGCGTAAAAGCGGCGTATCGCTTCGACGAATCGATCGTTTTTAGGAGAGGCGAAGTACCTACCTGCAACCACGGCGCGCGATAAAAGCCCTCCGTCGTTTCCGGCCGATCGCGAGAAATACACCGAAACCTGCCGGACACTCCTCCCTTCGCGACGGCTCGATAAAGCTGGCTAATTGACCGTCGACCCGCTGCCAAAAAGCGTAATGATAGTATAACGTATGCCCTCTGAGGTTTCGGTAATAATGCATATGCTGATAAACGACCAAGCAAAATTAGCAGGTCCCCGTGGAACTTGTGTCGGAAAAGTTAATTACTTATTGCAAAAAAAATCGCATCTTGTAATGATAGTATAACGTATGCCCGAGCATATCAAACGATATTTCATAGAAAAATATGTATTGAAGAACGATCGGCATACGTGTAGCGTGGAACTAAGGGTCGGTATACAAACTGTCCCCCGCTATACACGCCAGCGTGGCGGGTTGCATATCGGTTGACGCCTCTGATCCGCTGCAGGGGCCATGCGCCTGTGGCGCCTGTGTCTGGCGCCAGGCGGATAACCGATATGCAACCCGCCACGCTGGCGTGTATAGCGGGGGACTGTCTGTATATGAGGCTCGGTGTCGACTCTCATTGCATCGACGGCGGCGGGTCTAGCGACTTTCTATCCGCTGATCTAAAGTTATCGTTCTGCAGAGAGGGCTTTGAAGCTGTCTTCCAGGCTGCTCCGAGAAAAAGAAATAGATTTGACGCGATCATTTTGGACTGCTCCAGTTGTGTAATCAGCACCGGTTTTATAAATACATAGTCATCGTAACAATTCTTTTGTTCCGGTAATTAAAAGTAATTACAATAACTGTAAAAAGTTAAATAGTTGTTACAACCACATTTGTTTCTTTCGTCGTACACTGAGAAAAAATGTAGTCGTTTCAACCAAATTGTTCGGGTCGAAGGTTAAATTTGATCAAATTAAATATTGCGTGTTTGGTTGGACTTTATATGGTTCATATTCGAGTAACTACATTTTTTACACGTTAAACATTTATAACGATATACACCTGGTACACCTAGTATATTTATGAATATAATACATTATTTTTTGTAAGAGAAACCTATAAAAACAAATAAAAAGAATAAAATGATAATTTCTCCCTATTTTAATGATAAATGTAAGTGCACTAGATTAGATTTTTTACCGTAACTTTAAATTAGCGGATAGAAAGTCGCTGGACCCGCCGCCGTCGATGCAATGAGAGTCGATACCGAGCCTCATATATGGTGAGCCCTAGCTGTTCACAATAAGATTTTGACCGTTTGCCCCAACGGATTCGTGTGCCTTACGAGAATCTTTTATATTTATATGAATATTTAACAAAAATCATAATGGCATACGTAAAACTATCGTTGCAAATTGACCTGATGATTCACGCGATTCTTTTGTCAGATAAAAACCATTTTGTTCCAACCGAATCGTATGCCATTCGAGAAATTTATATAATTACATATATATTAAACAAAAATCATAATGGCATACGTTATACTATCATTGCAAATTGATCGAAAATGTTACACTCTTTTTTCACGTATGCCACCGGTTAGGACCTTTATGAACCGTATGCCGTTGATATATACGATATATCTCATAGCGATGGATCATATATTTTAAGGGCATACGTTATACTATAATTGCAAGTACCCATAAATTTAATACACAGTTATAAAGGTGTAGAATTTGTTAGACCCGCGAGAACCGCATTTCCGGCGGAAGGCTTGCCAGTGGCGTCGGTTCCGGGTATTCGCTCCCGAATGATAAACGAGACGTCCGTTTGACGCTATACGAGGGAGAGAATTCTCCTCGATGCTCTTATCTCGCACGCATTCGGAGCAGATTTCGAGAGCCTCCTCGCCTCCGCTCTGTCCCGAGGGCTCGCACGTCGATCGTCCTTTAACGCGCGCGCGGAACGGCACCCCCGGGAGCGTCGCCGCGCTTGTCACGCGACGTTCGAATTAAGACGAGCGATCGGTAGGATCTTGATTTCGCGGGGGAAATTAGCGGGGAATGCCTTTCGGAGCGTCTACAGGTGGAATATATTCGCGAGCGAGGGCTCTATTCGAGTAACGTACGCTGAGAAAAATGATCGGTAATATTAACCAAATTTTAATTGAGACACTGGAAAAAATCAGGGGTGAATTTTCACTCCCATCACTCGGAGTTTCGGAGTGATAAAAAAAAGCACTCCGCGGACGGAGTAAACATGCAGTTAAAAATATTATTATTAGTACTAAAGTAATAATAAAAAATATATTATTATTATTATTATTTTATTATTTGTACTATAATATTTTGTGAACGATTCCTATCTGAAATTTATCCGCGGAATAAATTTTATAAATAATTTGAATAAAATCCTTTTCGGAGTGAATTTCACTCCAGAAGACGGGATTAAATTAATTAAAAATCATCCACTCCGCGTTCACTCCGCAAATCACTCCGCATTAACTCCCGATTTTTTACAGTGTACGGGAATAACGTGATATTTTTATCGCGACGACAAAGTCGGTTGTCACAACCAAATATTTTGGAAAGATTAACTTTCCACAACCAATATTTTTGTCTCATGACCAAAAGTATTTGTCTCGATAAAAATATTTCATTACTCCCATATCAACGAAACGTTTGGTTAACATCATTAATCATTATTCTCAGTGTATCTATATTTTTATCCAACAATCCTGCAGTTGCAAATCTTGACAATTTTCATGACAATCGAATTCTCTCGGTGCATCCGCCACGCGCGGATGATCCTGAAATCGATCAGACGCGCATCAGTGGTAACGGTAGTAAATATGTATTTTGCTTCCAAGTGTAGAAACTGACGTCTCTCGACAGCCGTAAGTGAGGATTCGATCATATCCACAGAGGCGCGGCTTGCGGCTCGGTATCGATCGGCTGGCATTCACGATTTCTCTCACTCTGTATCAAGTCCCCCCGGATAGACAAATGTATGTGAATTGTACAATTTAAGGTAGTATCAGCTCATCAGGTGAATCAAGGTTATGTGCTTAATGAGTCATTATTAAGCAAGCATAATTGTATGTAAACAAAATGCTAAACATTTATTCGATATATCATAAATCTTTCGTTGATATATCGCTACGATAAATACTGCGATTAAATTGAATCACCTTATAATGTAAATTGAACAATTTTTTGAAGATCAATTATTTTTTTCTAAGCTCGTGCGGCAAAATAAACGTTGACTTTATAACGATTAATTACTGTAGTTTGTGCGAACGTCGTGACAATACAAGTCAGTCCGCGCCGTTTGATTTTCTCGAGTGCTCTCCGGTCAGTGATGAAAATTACCAGCCACAAGTTTGTATCGCGCTCAGCTCTATCGGCCGGTCCGATCGCAAGCGGCTATTACTACTACCGCTTCCTCCTGCATCTTATCATCGTCGTCCGACGGAACTAGTCAAATCTTCTTCTCGAGAGATACGGTCTTTATATAACGTTCTCCATATCGTATAGAAAGGATACACGATCTCCGAGTATTACGGATAAAAGAGGAAAAGCGGCGGCGTAATTCGAAGGGACCGCCCCGACTAGAAATTTCATCGGGTCAACCAGATCATATGTCTGGACCCGATCAAGTCCCGACAAGGAATTCCCTACGAGTTTTTCCTGATCAGGTCCTGGTCAGGACCCGATCGGGATATCCTGATCACGTGACACCCGACGTCACGCTAGTTTTTCCTGACCAGGTCCAGATCAGGATCCGATCGGGATATCCTGATCACGTGACACCCGACGTCACGCTAGTTTTTCCTGATCAGGTCCAGATCAGGACCAGATCGGGATATCCTGATCACGTGACACCCGATATCACGCTAGTTTTTCCTGACCAGGTCCAGATCAGGACCAGATCGGGATATCCTGATCACGTGAATCCGATGTCACGCTAGTTTTTCCTGATCGTGTCCAGATCAGGACCAAGTCGGGATATCCTGATCACGTGCCACGTCATAAGTCTCACTAGCTTTTCCAGACCACCGCCAAATCAGGATCATATCAGACAATTCAATTATTTTTTTTATGACCGAATCATATATTTTGCTTCTAGAAAAATCTCACACACTATTTTTTTATATTTATTCATTATTTTCCCAGATGAAAACTACTATATTATCGTAAATTCATTTTTGAGTTGGAATCCAATGAATATAAATATATAATGTATGTAGTATAAGGAATGAATAGAGTATGCAGAGTGAAGGTGAAAATGAGTCGGGCTTTTCCTCGTCAGTAGGGAGGTCTAATAGAAAGTAAGTGCCGCTGGATTGCAATAAAGAAATTCGTAGGCGCTGAAGGCGTTTACGCCGAGGGAAATGCGCCATGGGTTGTCCGTTGTCCGTTTGCTAAAAATAACTGTAGGTAGTCGGTACGGAATGGAAAGGGTGAGGGTAACCGAGGCGATTGGGAAGGAAGAAGGCAGTTTTACGGGAACGGCGAAAGACGAAAGACGGAACGACGTGCCCAACCCTAGAATACCTAGACTGTAGTATTTAGTACATTAACATATTTTATTCGTAATAAAGTTATTTCGTTAGTTTCGATCTCTCCGGTGTTCTCCCCTCACTGCTCTCCAGCGTAAATCCCACATGCATGTTATATAAGATAATAAGAAAGTGTTGCCTACCGTCTATCATAACCTCAAATTGGTTCTTGCTTTGTGTACTCGGGTTTGTGTGATTTGTATTAATTAGTGACAATTGTTTGTACTGAAATAATTTATTGAGTGCAATATTGAAAATGTTTAATTCACTTTCAATACTTATTGAAAAGCAAATAAAATACTAGATTTCGTATAAAAATAAATACGTAATAAATAAATATATACTAAATTTCTAGTCGGGTATTCCTGGTCAGGTCCTGATCTGGTCCTGATCAGGTTAACCACGTCAGGTCCTGATCAGGAATTCCTGATCGGGTCCAGGGGCCCCTTTCTCGAACCGCTCGCAAAAGAAACGTATACGCATCTTAGCGAGTAGACCAATCAGGACTCCCACCACAACGGAATACTTGATCCTGATTGGTTTATTCGCTGAGTTGCGTGCACGCAAAGATACGAGTGACTCGAGAAAGGCCCCCCTGAGAGGTAATGATCTGCGTTACATACTTTGTCAGGAGCTAGTCAGGCATTCCTTACCTGGGCCAGGGCAGGTTCAGCCGAAAATTTCTAGTCGGGGTGGGTGAATTCTTCGTGGGCGAGCAGGCAAAGCGAACCCATATTACAGCCACGCGGGACTGTAATATCGACCGATGTCCGTCGACATCAAGCGATGGCATATCGAGTACATTTTCGCGTGCGTCTCCGTACATTTGTACGTACATATCGCAATACTCGCCGCGCGAAACCAAGCTCTCGCTGCAGGCGAATTTCCTCGAGCGAAACTCCTCTCGGTCGATATACAATATGAAAATGCGGCGTCCTCATAAATGACTTTCGAATCGATTCCTCATAGCTGCGAAGTAGGTATATACGCCGACGCTCAACGAATCGTCGATAAGCATGGATATTGTGACGTTAAATTATTTCAAAATAATGCAAATAAAATGCTAAACGTGTACTCGATATAAGAGCAATTTTTCTTAAATATATCGCTGCACCGAGAAGACAGTTTATCAATAGTTAATAAATGTAATTTTCGTAAAATATGCGTTAATTATGAAAATGTTTATTTCATCCAAATGACAGCCCTGATGGATCTGATTGTGCCAAATAAATATCGTAATAGTTATCGAATATTTACTTGATTTGATGAAACGTTTATTTCGCCACATTTAAACAAACGTTTATCAACTACTAGTAAACCGGTTTCTCATTATTAATAGTATACAATAAATACAACGATTATAATTTGAATTGCACGATAATATAAATTTAACAATTTATTTAGAAGTAGTTACTTTTTCAATTTATCCGGCAAAGCATATATATGTAAATTTTAGAGTGATCAATAATTATTGTAGGAATGTCGTGACGATCATACAATTCTATTTGGGTATTGCAGAAGCCGGGCTGGAAATGTTTACCGTCGCGGCGCGCTTACTTCCGGCCTTCTATTAGTCCTCGTCGCTCAAAAGACGCCAAGAGGTTGGGGGTAGGGATCGCTCACGCGGAATTAATAACGTTAAGCCCCGAAGAGGGCTCGATGGAAGAGATACGGTCTCCGGCGTGCGTCCTTCCGCCGCGGAGAAATTATGCTCGCCGACTGGCCGTCGCACGTGCGAATCGAATCCTCACCGAAACGCGGCGGTAATATAAACCGAAAATCGCGTTCCCTCAGCGGATTATGAGACGTATATCTCTCGGTAATCTCCCTCTCCACTCCCGCCTCACTCGGCCGCGTCTATTCGCGCGACACAACTTACTCGAGCCGTTTTCGAACCTCGATATGTTATACCGTATGGACGCCGGATGGACGTAGTGTCCATATACATATACATGATACGAAATATCACGAGTGTGATACTCATTAGAACGGCGTGAAACAACCGAATAACGAATTCTATTTTTTGTCACTGTGGCGAAAAGGATGTGGTCGCCATCTAATCGGCGGAGCGTTTCGTCCCGGAGTCGGCCTGTGGACTCGTCAGTAAGGCTAGGCCGGCTAGGCCGACTCCTGCCTTAAGGTTACCGCACACTAGGGCGTCGCGTCGCGGCGCGTCAAAATACCGACTGGATAAAATACATACAAAAATAAATGTACTACCACACACTAGAGCGGCGCGGCGCGTCGCGTCGCGTCAGGGACGGGGTTCTTGCCCAGAGCGATGCTTCGCGTCGCGTCGCGTCAAAATACCGACTGGATAAAATACATACAAATGAATGTACTACCGCACACTCTCTCTAGAGCGGCGCGGCGCGGCGCGTCGCGTCGCGTCGCGTCGAGGACGGGGATTCTTCCCTTCGAATCCTTGGCGTCAAACGACGCGTCCCGACGGGCCGGTCATAAAGACGGGTCGTCTTCGTCCGTCACACAATAGACGAAATTCGGAATATTGATTCTTACCACTCACTATCATCGCGATCGAAATACCTCGTGGTTAATATCGCGACCAGACGGGCGAATTCTCCAAGACTGGCGCGTTTTTTATTGATAGGATGGATCCACATTCTCTTCTTTCTATTTCTTTCTGACATCAATGCTACCATAAAAGCAATTTCCTCATTAGAACTACTGCTGCCGTCGTACATCTTGTTGCACTGCTAGATACCGTCTGATTATAATATATTTTATAAAATTTACGGACATTCAAGTCCGAATCTGTCGGTTGCCGTCGGAAAAGTGGGCGATGCCACCATCCATCGCGGAGCGTCACCGAGCCGTGACGTAAAATTTACAGACATTCAGGTAAGAATCGCCGGGCATGTCGTAAAATTTATGGACATTCAGGTAATAATCGCCGGGCTTAGACGCACCCCAACGCGACCCGATGCGCCCCGACGCGACGCGACGCCCAAGTGTGCGGTAACCTTTATGTAGAGGCAGCAGTGTGAAATCAGTGTCATTTTAACATGCTATATTATACCTGCGCAGGTATAAAAGAAGGGTTCGAGCAGGTATAAACTAGCAGAGTGTTCAGGGTTAAATTGAGTATAAAGTTTTCGATTCGGGTAAAGGTTACCGCACACTAGGGCGTCGCGTCGCGTCGCGGCGCGTCAAAATACTGACTGGATAAAATACATACAAATAAATGTACTACCGCACACTAGAGCGGCGCGGCGCGTCGCGTCGCGTCAGGGACGGGGTTCTTGCCCAGAGCGGCTCTTCGCGTCGCGTCGCGTCAAAATACCGACTGGATAAAATACATACAAATGAATGTACTACCGCACATTAGAGCGGCGCGTCGCGTCGCGTCGCGTCGAGGACGGGGATTCTTCCCTTCGAATCCTTGGCGTCAAACGACGCGTCCCGACGGGACGGTCATAAAGACGGGTCGTCTTTGTCCGTCACACAATAGACGAAATTCGGAATATCGATTCTTACCACTCACTATCATCGCGATCGAAATACCTCGTAGTTAATATCGCGACTAGACGGGCGAATTCTCCAAGACTGGCACACTGAAAAAAGTATTTAGCTAATCCAGCTATATTTCTAGCTGCCTCAGACACAACTAGAAAAATATTGCTAGCGTAGCAAGAATTCTTGCTATGGCGAAGAAAATTATCACTGCGATTACTATAATTTTCTAGTTGTGCCCAAATTTTTTTGAGTGCACGTTTTTTATTGATAGGATGGATCCACATTCTCTTCTTTCTATTTCTCTCTGACATCAATGCTACCATAAAAGCAATTTCCTCATTAGAACTACTGCTGCCGTCGTACATCTTGTTGCACTGCTAGATACCGTCTGATTATAATATATTTTATAAAATTTACGGACATTCAAGTCCGAATCTGTCGGTTGCCGCCGGAAAAGTGGGCGATGCCACCAACCATCGCGAAGCGTCACCGAGCCGTGACGTAAAATTTACTGACATTCAGGTAAGAATCGCCGAGCATCGCCGGGCATGTCGTAAAATTTATGGACATTCAGGTAATAATCGCCGGGCTTAGACGCACCCCAACGCGACCCGACGCGACCCGACGCGACGCGACGCCCAAGTGTGCGGTAACCTTAAGACACTGACTTGACCCTGCTACTATAGAAATCGGTATTATGTAGAGGCAGCAGTGTGAAATCAGTGTCATTTTAACATGCTATATTATACCTGCGCAGGTATAAAAGGGGTTCGAGCAGGTATAAACTAGCAGGGTGTTCAGTGTCTAAAGGGCCCCATCCACGTTCAGTCGGCCGGCCGGCCGTGGCCTGCAGGCCGACTGTCAGTCGGCCGTCAGTCCTGGCCGACCGGCCGCACACACACACTTAAGGTACCTATGCACGTTCAGTCGGCCGGCCGCTTTCCGCTACGCACACAAATTTAAATGAGAAGTCGCTACCTGCCGGGGGCCTATTAATTAATAAAATTAAATGCGTATTGGAGTTCACCGACAGGGATTCGTCCGGCGACGGACTGACGGAAAAATTTTACTCCAGTCTGAAATTGTATGACCTTGCAACCACGCCCTTTCTCGGAAAGGTTAATTACCGGACGGGCCGAAATAATCCGTCTCCCGCATTACCTATACCTGTATACCTATTGTAATATATATCGCTATCTTTTTTTAGTCTTATTTTATTAATAAATTTTAAATATTAATTTTATTAATATATCCTAGGTATCAGTTTAATGTTAATTAATTTTGGAATAAAATACTTAAATATACTTCTATATATTTTTACACTTTACCTTTAAATATTCCTCCTTCAAGGTCAAAAATATATATTTGCAAGTCTCTGGGATAATTTTTCCCAGAGCTTGTGGCGAAATAATTGCGCTGAATTTTAAATCCTCCATACTGCGCCCTGTTGCCAAATATCTCAGGGTTACCAAAAGCCGTTCTTCTACGGTAATTGCTTGCCGCATTACGGTGTCCTTTTTGGTAATATGTGGCTTTACCAAATTTAGCAAGTACTGGAAACAATTCTCGTCCATCCTCAGGAAATTTTTCAAATCACTTGCACTGGATTGACGAAGTTCACGTACAAGCCCCACGTGAGATAAAGTGCATTTCTTCAACCACTCTTTCATCCAAATTTGTCTCTGTTTTCGTTTCCTCTGCTGGTTTGTCAAAATAACAAGTGCAGCTGCATATTCTTTTTGCGACATATTTATACTCTCAATGTGTAAAATCGTTATGCTACTATCGAAGCCGGTAGAGAACTGACGGACGCATTCAGTGAACAAAATTGTAGGTGTAGTTTGAGTAGGGTAAACGATACAGTCATTGGCCATGCGATAGTGATTGGCCCTCTCTCATAACAAATGCATTCGATAGAAAGAGGAAACGATAAGCCAATTACTGTATAATTTCGTCTGTTTAAAAGGCCAATCACTGGGTGTTTTACCCTATCGATAAGGGTTACCGCACACTTGGGCGTCGCGGCGCGTCGCGTCGCGTCGGGGCGCGTCGGGTCGCGTCGGGGCGCGTCGGGTCGCGTCGGGTCGCGTTGGGGTGCGTCTAAGCCCGGCGATTATTACCTGAATGTCCATAAATTTTACGACATGCCCGGCGATGCTCGGCGATTCTTACCTGAATGTCAGTAAATTTTACGTCACGGCTCGGTGACGCTCCGCGATGGATGGTGGCATCGCCCACTTTTCCGTCGGCAACCGACAGATTCGGACTTGAATGTCCGTAAATTTTATAAAATATATTATAATCAGACGGTATCTAGCAGTGCAACAAGATGTATGACGGCAGCAGTAGTTCTAATGAGGAAATTTGCTTTTATGATAGCATTGATGTCAGAAAGAAATAGAAAGAAGAGAACGTGGATCCATCCTATCAATAAAAAACGCGCCAGTCTTGGAGAATTCGCTTGTCTAGTCGCGATATTAACCACGAGGTATTTCGATCGCGATGATAGTGAGTGGTAAGAATCGATATTCCGAATTTCGTCTATTGTGTGACGGACAAAGACGACCCGTCTTTATGACCGTCCCGTCGGGACGCGTCGTTTGACGCCAAGGATTCGAAGGGAAGAATCCCCGTCCTCGACGCGACGCGACGCGCCGCGCCGCGCCGCTCTAGTGTGCGGTAGTACATTCATTTGTATGTATTTTATCCAGTCGGTATTTTGACGCGACGCGACGCGAAGAGCCGCTCTGGGCAAGAACCCCGTCCCTGACGCGACGCGACGCGCCGCGCCGCGCCGCTCTAGTGTGCGGTAGTACATTTATTTGTATGTATTTTATCCCAGTCGGTATTTTGACGCGCCGCGACGCGACGCCCTAGTGTGCGGTAACCTTAACCCGCGGCCGGCCGGCGGCCGGCCGGCCGACTGAACGTGTATGGGGCCCTTAAAAGGCCAATCACTGGAGGTTTTACCCTATCGATAACCCGCGGCCGGCCAGGACTGACGGCCGACTGACAGTCGGACTGACAGTCCACGGCCGGCCGACTGAACGTGTATGGGGCCCTTTAAAGACGTGTAAAGCACGTCACTTTCTTTCATGTGTCATGAAAATAAATTTATCTATCTATTCGTCTGTCTATCTATCTATCTATCTATCTACGAACTACCGAAATGGTTCGGTAATCGCCCCCTGCACAAAGCGTATTACGGGAAACTCGCATAAAGGAGAACGACTCGGTTGAATTGAGTTACCGGTACGTGGAATCGCGTATAAAAAATATTTTACACAACGAAAAATTGATGAAAGACTATTTTTTTGATTTGCATATTCGATGGAACGAAATTTCTCTCTCGGTGCATCGAAAGTCGAGGCTGCGGAGGTTTTCGAGTAGTTGATCCGGCGAGAGGCACGAATTTAGATTTTATTTCAACCGCGAACGGGTTGAGGGGAAACGTTGATAGATCGATGGCGAATAAATCTCGGGTCATTTAGCGCGATGCAAATATTTTCGCTGCGCACCCCCCTCCATGTCGCGTAGACCGTCGTCCACCAACGCGAGTAAGATATTCCCGTTAATGACGTAATACCTATATGATATTATTTATCGAAGGAAACTGTCATAAGAAACATTTATATCGATCGTTTCGCCGCCAGTATGAAAGCGGCGGAACCGACCAAAGTCGCTACGCACGTATCGCGTAGGTACGTCACAGTCTCGTCGAAATTGCCGGTCGACGTCACAGTTTTTTTAACGCACGGTGATTCTCCGCGGGACGATAAATATTTTACGACGGTATGGCGAATCGCGTGTATGGTTATACGGTATACGTAGGTATAATATAAACCCAATTATTCTTCGCTCGCGATGCGATGGGAGGAGGAGCCATCGAACCTGTACGAACCCTCACGTCCACGTGACTTTCCCCTCTTTTCGCGAAGCGCATGGCAAAGCGAATATCAAAATTAATCATTATTTAATAGGAATCAATGATTAATAAACCAGTGATTATTTATCAGAATTAATAATTATTTATCAATAAATCAATAAATCAATAATTATCTGCCAGAATTAATAATTATTTAGTAGGAATCAGAAAATATTAGTAGATCAGTAAATAATACATAATAAACCAATAATAAGTTTAACAAGAATCAATAATTACTGATAAACCAACAATTATTTAATAAAATCTTCGCGTACTGTTTTCCAAAAGTAAGAAATTATGTAGATCTCAGATGCGGTCACGGATTCGAACCGATACGGAAAAAAATTAATCGTACAGAATTTACCTTTGTGCTAAATTTCACTACAAGGCCAACTTATTACTACGATGACTACAATTTTCGTAAATATTATAGTGAAACTTGCAGAAGTTGCAAGCATTAGGTACTGTAATATTTATTAAAATCATAGTTGTTATAACAATAAATTGGCCTTGTCTCGAAATTTGTTACAAGCTTTATTGATGCTACAATTTATTTTTTTCCGCCAATCGCACAGAGTCTAGTCTCGAGGGATCTGCAAACTCCCTCTACGTTCCTCCTCCTGTTAATGAGCGATGGCTGCTCACCGCCCCCGCCAAAGGTCGTTCCGCGTACGTAAGCCCATTTCACCGTGGCGATCGACCGCGACCAAAAACGTTCTAATTTATTAATCGTGGCCGTTACGAATTCTATAGACGAAACGGCCCGTTTATTCGCCGCAGAATAAACCTACCATCCCGAGAGACCGGGATGGGATTTAGGGGGCGGCCTCTTTTTACGAGTTGCCTGAGTTTCTTGTCCGTTTCGCCGCCCGCATCGTCTCGAAAGAATTCCCGAGTTTTTGAGGAGCTTCGATATTTTTGACATCTGTCGAAAGAAACGGAGATTGAACCGCGTGAAAACAGGAGGAGGGAGGGTGAAAGAGTTAAATCGAACGAATCAAACGTGAACCGACGTCCTCGACGTAAATTATCGCAATTTATAGTAAGAATGATACGTGTGATAGTGGAATAGATGCCCAACCCCTTTTATCGTGAATACACTGGCACGATTGAGGCAATGGGGTATTTCTGTAACATCAGTTTACATATTCATAAACATAACCGTAAAAAATTTAGACATTAACTATATCAGTTGAGTATTTATAACAGTTTGAAGGTTAAGAGAACAACTCGTTGCTAATTTTAGGTTGAACTGCCTCAGCTAAAATAACGTCTTTAGGACATTTCACAAAGAAATTCGACGTGAGAGAGTCAGTTTTGCGGATCGATAGAGTTAATTGATGAAGAACGATAATTATTATCAGATTTTAATCTTACGGACCGGAATAATTATTGGGGTAACTATCCAATAATCAGCCTTTCGTTAGAGAATAGATGCCCTACCAGCAAAGCAGGATTGATACCTCTATTTTATCAACGATCTACCATACCGATATTCTTGCGGCTCGTGCTTTACTCACGCCTGAATTCGAACTGCTATCGTTTCGGCGCCAGGGGTGATAGGGTAAATGTACATAATTTCGACAGTGAACATAAATCCGTCAGATTGCATTTTCCAATAGGAAGACGCCACTAGATGTCTTTTAAAACTATTTTGTGGTTGAGTTCTCTTATTTAAAGCAATATTGTTGAAATCTGACGGATTTATGTTCACTGTCGAAATTATGTACACTTACCCTACGCCACTGAAATTTCTCGTGCAGCAAAGTAAAATATTTGGGGCTGTTTCAAAATGTTTTCCGAAGTAGTGTTACTATTGAACGATATTTGTATTACTTCATTTGGACGGATCAAGACTTATTCAAGAACGACAAGGCAAAATGTTGGGTACCTTTTGACATTTTCACTTTAACGATCAGATTTCCAATTTTGTCGCCACATTTATGAAAGGGTCACGGCGACAATTCAGGAAGAATGTTTCCCTGCAAATTATACAAAGACCTCGGCAATAATGCATTTAGAAATGAATACCGAGCTGGTTGAAATACTGGCATAATATCAGTAATTTCGGAAACTTAAAAAAGTCTTTCCACTTCATGGAAAGGAAAAAAAAAGAGCCCAGTTCAGATCGGCTCAAGGGATTTTTAAAAATAAATCTTAATATTCGAGTAAATTTTAACGAGCGCAATGTTCGCAATTTTGTTGATAATTTCGAGGAATTTTATGTTTAAAAATATAAGTTTTATCAGACTGTCCCTTTCTAACATTTCTAATGTCGTCAATTAAAACTGAAATAGTTCTTCAGGTTATCCGCTATATCGTCTTACAAAATTAGCCCTTTAATCCCACCCCTTCCCCAGACTCGAAATGCGCGCGCGACTTTTGATCCTCGCGACCGACTCGCGTCGGATCCGCGATATCGCCGCGCAGGGGCCGAGGATGGAATCACAATGTTAAAGTGGTTAGTTACAGGGTGGTGGCGGTGGTCGCGAGAAACAGCGAAGCTGTTACACTGACTTGTGAGCGGCCTCCAGGCGGACACGCAATATCAGCTCGCGATCACCGCGTTGCGAGCCGGCAAGAGGCTCCGAAGCCGACCGATCGTCTTCCGTACACTCGGTAAACCGTGATCACGCGTGTGTGCGTCGTTACGCGAGCGCCCCGTGGGACGTACACCTATGTATATTTCTCTAATGTTTTGTAATATGGAGTTAAGTCAAAAACTACTGTTTTCCAGAAAACTAATTTAAAGATATTCAAATTTTTGGCAAATGTGATTATTACTCTTTTAGAAACTCATATTTCGATATAAGCATTATAATTCGAAACTAGTTTCGAGTCCTGGTAAAATTTATATCAAAGGAATACGCATTTACATGGCTTTTGCTTGACGTATAAGTCTTTACGATGAAATTGTGACTTAAGTCCCTATTACCTGACGTGTTAGAGATTTATCGGCACGGCAATCCGGACCCGCGCGACCCTCGAGAGAACGATTCGCCCCGCGGGTGTTTCGAAGTCGCGACGGACTCGCGAAATCGAGCTTGAAGCGTATGGCAGTACGTATACGCGCGCGCTTGGGAAGAAAAAATTGCGCGACGACACCGTCGCTACCGCGTCCACCTCGAACGTGAGTCGGTGGTACGCGAGGGAGGGTGAAAAGTTGTCCGGAAGTCGCGATACCGTTCCCGAGGTTCCACACCGGGAGAAATAACTGCCAGTGCTGAAAGAATGCTTTCGTCGAATAAAAACGTGATGTATTATATAATAATTCCCCAGGAGTAAGCTGAGGTTTTCTCCGTGCAAGAAGATACGTGACAAGCTCGAGTAATTGTATTTTTCGCGAAGGAAGAATTTTTCGTAGTCTTGAACAAAGAATATATCGCGTGAACCCTACCATACCTACTAGTCCATCTATCAATGGTTGCGTGATCGAAGGGGCAAGTAGATCAGTACGTTTTTGGTCCGCCATTCATTTTTCTTTACACTGAGGGGAGAGTTTATTCGTAGTTGATAAACGTATACACATTGATTATGGCGAAAGTAACATGATATTTCGTTTGGCTAAGTAAATCTATTATATGTTAATTATATATATTATAATGTCTCTTTCATTCGTGCGGAAGTAGAATAGGTAATAGCTACCCGAGTAGAAATCTGGATAAGGCGCTCATCGGGTCCCGACGAGGCACGCCCGATCCGTGATAGGGCCCCGACAGGGCTGCCCGACCAGGGCCCGATAACTTTTGTAACCCGGTTTGGGGATGAGGGCCTTGTCGGGCAAACCCGATCGGGGCCCAACAGGGCTGCCCGATCAGAGCCCTAGCACGATTTTTGTCTGGCAGCTTCGTCGAAATTTTATTAACCACAAACTAATTTTAAATGGAAGGGTGCTAAATAAGAGCAATAATTCCGAGAAAATGTTATAAATTTATTTTATAATTAATATATTACATTAGAGTAATGCAAACATTTTCAGTCGGAAATTTAAACTATGAATATACAACAAATACTTATTTCACTTTTTTTTCTAGGAAGGAAATTTGAATCGATATTATCTTGTCATTTACTATATAAACTTTTGTATCGTATCGAAATAGGACATTATTGTAGATAAAAATGGAATCTTAAAAAAAGTATTGTCCGAACATGGGCCAAAAGTAACATATAACAAAAGTTGATAGTTAGTAAGGTAAAGAGCGATTCAATTTTTCATCCTAACAAAGAAGATTGAAATCATATATATATTTAATATATCGATACCTTACTTTGAAAACCTCGTAAGTGCAATTTCCTTAAATGTGCAGTAGCAAAGAAAAACAGTTTTGTATCATTTGTACTCAACTTTTTTAACAAATTTGAATCGTATTATTAATATAAGCATATTAGGTTTTCAAAGACGAGGTTTTCAAAGTAAGGTATCGATATGTAACACCTATATTAATATTACGTATTTTTAATTAGTAGGTATTTCTAGTGAAGTAGTGTTTATACACTATTAATATGCACTACCATGACTGCATTACTACTTGCACTAATAATATGTACTTTTCGCTTGAATTGCTGGGGTACAGTATTTATACTAAAATATTAAAACTAAAAACATAATACTTTCGTAATACTACTGTACACTAGGGCGATATATTCCCTCTTCTATACTATCACACAAGTTCCAATTTATACACCGACATATCAAATGTGAAGTGTACATTAGACTGATTAAAAAAAGGCTTTTTTAATTCATTCTCTTGGCGGGTACTTAAAACGTTAGTATTTAATGTAACTTTGAATATATCGCCGGGTGCACATTCTCACTCAATATTTAGTGGTATCTCAATCGCTTTTTCTGATTTCCATTTGAATAGCACGGTCCCATTATAGGGGAATCAATTGCACAATTTATTCCCCCGTGATTACCATTTAATTTTATTTAATAATTAAAAATAATATTTCTTTACGTCAATTACACCTAAAACTCAATTTTCCTAATTTTTCACGGGGAAATTTTGTTACCGTAGAAGGAATTAGCACTAAACCAATGACTCAACAATTTCATCGTGTTATTCAAATGGAAATCAGAAAAAGCGATTGACACACTCCAAAATATTGAGTGATAATGTGCACCCGGCGACATATTCAAAGTTACATTAAATACTAACGTTTTAAGTGCCCGCCAAAAGAATTAGTGAAAAAAGCGTTTTTTTAAATCAATCTAATGTACATGTACCTCAATTCTATTTCATTTCTTCTCCGTCTCTGGGCAGGCACATTATTACGGTAGTACAGCTGTACAGCCTTATTCAGCCTTATCTCTCTAATCGGCATCAGTGATTCATCATTGACCGTTGTTACACTAGAGACAAAGAAAAGATGAAATAGAAGTGAGGTACATGTACACTTCACATTTGACAGGTCGGTGTATAAATTGGAACTTGTGATAGTACGGAAGAGGGAATATATCGGTAAAGAAAAAAATTATTAAAATTATTATTTTTTTCTTTACCGATATATTCCCTCTTCCGTACTATCACAAGTTCCAATTTATACACCGACCTGTCAAATGTGAAGTGTACATGTACCTCACTTCTATTTCATCTTTTCTTTGTCTCTAGTGTAACAACGGTCAATGAGGAATCACTGATGCCGATTAGAGAGATAAGGCTGAATAAGGCTGTACAGCTGTACTACCGTAATTATTTACTTGATTATTGTACCTAATTCAATTCCGTCGTATCTGCTATTCTTCTGCCACGAATTTCCCAGATAGAAAAGTATGCCACAGGATTAGTGCAGTACCGCCAATACAGTAGACTCGCGGTTATCCAAGTCCCAGTTAACCGAGGCTCCGGATTAATCGAGGGCTCTCTCCTGACTCCCAGCGACTCCTGTGTCGATGTTGCTGCAACATCGCTGCTTCCAAGAGAGGCAAAAAATTAACTCAAAAATCCATCAAAGACTTCTTTGTAAGATAAAATACATATGTAAGTAAATATAAAACTGTATAATGTACCTTTTGGATTTTTCTTCATCATCCACTAGCAATTTAAAAGAACTTCGGATTATCAGTGTTTTATTTTTAACCGAGGTACCCTCAGTCTCGATTACCTTGGATAATCGAGAATCTACTGCATACCGCCAAAGTTGATGCAGATCTTGTCGAAGCACGTCGTGTCGGTAGAACCTGACATTTCTACCGTGGCATTGTACAGCAATTCTGGAGATTTTAAATTAGAGGGAAACTGCATATATACTGTCAGTACAGGAAGACGGTTTATTACCAGAACGCTGTGCAGCTATACTACCGTAATAATGTGGAAAAGTGTGCCATAGGATTAGTGCAGTGCCGCCAAGACCGCCAATATATCGCCAAAGTTGATGCAGACCTTGTCGAAGCACGTCGTATCGGTAGAACCTGATATTTCTACGGTGGCATTGTACTGCAATTCTGGAGGAACTTTTCTATCTGGATCTGTTAAAAGTGCCTCTGAAATATAATATAATATTATAAGGTAAAAAATACAGTGGAAAGAAACAATTATTAGCGAGTACTAATAACTAATAAACTTCATATACCTTCGATACAAGCATGTAGAGAGTGCTGTATTTTTTAAAACCTCTTTCCCAGGCACTTCTTTAGCAGTCGTGAATCCCTTTGGAGGGTCGTGAATCCCTGGGCAGGCACATTATTATGACGTTGAAAACAAAAATAGAATAACCACAAAGATATGTGTCCAAAGATTTTACCAAAATGAGGTTAAAACGATCAATTAGGAATTACTTATCTGATGGAACTTCTTCTGAGATACGGATGTCTCCTTTCCTACTCTTGATGCACAATCAACCAGGGAAAAAGCACTGCTTCCGTTCACTATTTTGATTCTTTGAAAAAGACGGCAAACGATTATTGAACTATACGGAGCGTCTGTCACATTTATCACTATTGGGACCGCTATTTACCGATGGCGGCGCTCGCGGCGCTGCGGAAACATGGCGGATATCGGGCGTGCAGCACGCCGCGTACTTCAAATTCCAGCAACCGGTAGTATACAGTTGATCCGAATGAATTCATTTAATTGTTTGTGAAAATAAATGTCTACCTATATCTCGTTCTAAAAATGCTCATTTTTTTAAAACTTGGAGCAAGTTAACACTTCAAGTACCTACGTACCAATCCGAAACGCCAATATCGGCCATGTTTTTTATATCGATAATTCATTAGCTTCGACTGTAATATACACTTTGAAAATTATTTTTTACTTACTCCAGTATATATTTAAAAAATGTAATAAAAAAATATTTAATTTAAATAGTACTATCAGAGTTATTGGGTCAATCCGTATTTTAATTTTACAAGACCGGCGAAAGTTGCTAAATAAGAATAGTACTAGTTAAAATTTATCACACAATCTATAATTATTTATTAGGGTCTTGTAACGGCCGAACCGTTGCAATATATTTCAAAAAATATAATTTATAAATATTTCAGAATTACTTCCATGTTAAAATGCATGATTTTATCATTTATATTCAACAAATAATTTGATAGGACATGCCTTAGAAACGCCCGTTCAAGCCCCGATCAGATATTAGGGACGCTTAAAATGAATGCGGTATGCGGTGCTTGACTCTTTTACCTACCGGTCGACGGAATTTGAAGTTCGCGGCGTGCTGTACGCCAATATCCGCCATGTTTCCGTAGCGCCGCGAGCGCCGCCATCGGTAATAAACGATCCTAATACGCTTTCAGGGCATGCCTTAGAAGCGCCCGGTCGGGCCCCGATCGGGTACGCCCGGTAGGGCATGCCCTAGAAGCGCCCGGCCGGGCCCCGATGCTACATCGGGCAAGCCCGATCGCATTTCTACTCGGGTAACGAATATTTGCTTGGCCCAGAGAAATATTTCTTTCGCCATAATCGAGTATACGTATATCGATTAAAAATAAACTGTTTTCTCAGTGTAGACGTATGCTAAGGTTCGCTTTCTACATATATTCTTCGACGACAAATTTTTAACGTCATATTTTCTTCATCTGAGAAATATTGTTCTGACATGGCGATTATTTCCCCCCTAAAGCCGCTCGACCTTGGAAAGGCCGTCGCGCCGGAACGGACCGCTCCACCCCGCTGCGATCGCACCCACGCGGGGAAGACCTTTCGGGACTCGAGTGAATTTCGCGTCGACGATTAACGCGCGCAATGACGATCTCTTTCAGAATCGCCACGAACGTCTACCCAGCAAGACGCGGCGGGAGCGATAACCCGAGGCCCTCTTCCTCCTCCTCCGCCGCCCTCTACGCAACAGCCGCAGTCATATATGCAAGTCAGTACAAAATCCCATTTGTTTGTTTGTTCGTTCGTTCGTTCGTTCGCGAATATCCACTGCATTTTGTACGCGTCGCAGCGACGTAAAAACGAGCCGTTCCTCGTGACGAGTCAAACGCCCGTGGTTGGACTCGTTATACAAAGGAGCCGAGAGAGAGAGAGGGGGAGGAAATCAACTTCGAACTTTGCCCCGTCTCATTTTTAGCCCGCGGCTGCTTTTTCTCCTTTCGATTTTGCGCAGGATACAAAGAGTGTCCCCGAGAGGACGAGCTACGTCAAATTTATCGTGCCTCCACTGAAAAAAAAAAAGAATAGAAATTATTCTGTTAGAAGGATAATCTGAGTACGAAAGGTAAAATAGATCAAAAATTATCCTATGAAGTATAAAAATTAATTTAAGGAAGGTTAAATTTTAAACCCTGGAAGGATAATTTTTGATCTAATTTAAAAATTCGACTCAAAGCAGACGTATTTTTATCCCACGGAAGGATAAAAATTATCCCACAGAAGGATAAAAATTATTCCACGTTGGAAAAATATACCAGATGTCCCTGAATTAAAAATTCGACTCCAAGCGGACGTATTTTTATCCCACGGAAGGATAAAAATTATCCTACTCTGAAGGATAAGTTACCCCACGGAAGGATAAAAATTATCCTATGTTGGAGAAATATACCAGAACCGGCCAGTTGCAGGTACATTGAAATTTACCTTCGGCCGGGCTTGGTCGGTTTCGGTCAGTCAATCTATATATTATATTTCGGAAAATCTAGGCCGCTAATGGGCTCGCAGCTTTGCACCTTTCTCAGAAAGGTTAATTAACGGACGGATCAAAATAAGCCGTCTAGGTCTCTCCGTTTTCGAGTCTCTCCGTTGCCAATCAGATGATTCGAAAAATTGGCGGAGTTTAGCATAGCATTTTTTAATGGAATGACTAGCGTTCGTAAACGATGCAACATTATATTAACCGTAACAGGCCCAAGAAGGGAGATGTTGCTCCTCGGCTAGGAAGGCGCATGACGAGTCAGTGCCTCCAGAATGACCGAGTACTTTGTACTTACCTATTTCGGGCATTTCCAGAAGTCCCGTTTGCCCTCGCTACCTGCGGTACGTCCCGGTCAGGAAGGCGCACGATGCGATAGTTCGATTCAAGACTTCTAGCGAGACAGTCGTATCTCGAAAGTGCGCCGAAAGCGCCGCGTAGTGGCCAAGATTGGCACAAATGGGTTACACTGTCAACCAATCAGACCTTCCGGCTTGTGCTTATACAGGCAAACCTAAGTGTACATGTGATCACATGTATAGTCGTACATCCCCGTGCCGTGTAACCCATAGTCGGAGAGCTGGCGTACAAAATGTGCAAGAGTTTTCTCCTATCTGGTACAATTCTAGTGAATTACAATTGGGCTGTAAAACGTCACTGTACAGTTAGCCGGTCTGGTTTTGGGACACCTGGCATTCGCGCGCCACCAAAGGTGTCAGAATAATTAGGTTCGTGCAACTGTTTTCTACTAGCTCCAAATTCATTTGTAATTAGTCTATGCAATAAAAAACTCAAAACAAACAGTCAGCCAGCAAAAGAGTGGGACACGGCCAGTCAGCATTACTGTAAAGTTGTAGAAAAAATTAAGTTCATGCAAGTGTTTTCTCCAAACTCAAATTTTTCAATATGTTAATTCATTCAATAACAACTATAAATCAACCAGTCAGACCTCATTTATATAGAACCCACACAGTCAGCAGTTCAGAGAAGTTGCGATAATAAGTACGCGCGACTTCTCAAAAACAATCATCCGCGCAAGGGATGACCCTTGCTCTAAAACAAGAGACTACGTAGTTAAGGCATCTGGCGACCAACTGTATCTCGAGCGAAGCGGAGAACAATGAATAAAGAATCTTTGCCAGCACTGCTGTAGAGAAAGAAACGTTTCCTCAGTTTTTCTCGGGCCAGGGCGGATTCGAGGTGTAAGGCTCTGGTGCATGTATTTGTGTGTTAGTTGAGGAGAAACGAATTAAAATCTTCGGTACGCGACAGATGACACTACATTCGTGCGTTGTGAAGCAAATATTATGGAGAAATGTGTGGTTCATTGTGGATTTTGTTTGAAAAAAAGGAGACAATATACTGCCCTTAACAGAAAGTAGTATTGCAAAATGCCAATCATTTTTAAAAATTCGTCGGGACAATAGTTTATCGTTTAATAATGTAGTGCTGCCATCAGTTCCCAATGACATCGATGGTTATCATGTGCCATGTTATAGAAAATTTACGGCTTTGAGCAAGAAAGTGAGAGAAGTCCTGCGGGATAGAATTAATATATCTGAAAAGAGGTAAGTCAATTAGACTCTATATTATTAATACACTTTCCTGGCGGGGCCCGCAATTATTTTTTTGCTGTTGTCAAAATCATTGAAGCGATTTCTATATTATTTGAGTACATTTACCATAAAATTTAAATTTGAATAAAAGAAATAATAAAAGAAAATTGAATAGTTGTTATCCCTCTTCTTTCATTACACCTTCCTTCATTACTTTTGGTGTAATCATTGTTTATGTCTTGATTGTAATCGTTAATTTTAATTTTGTTTAAATTATCATATTTTTTATGATGTTTTTTGGATATGAGTACAGTATTTCCAGTAAAATTATGATTCTTATGATTGTTATTGAGAAGTCGCGCGTACTTATTATCGCAACTTCTCTGAACTGCTGACTGAGTGGGTTCTATATAAATGAGGTCTGACTGATTGATTTATAGTTGTTATTGAATTAATTAACATATTTAAAATTTTGAGTTTGGAGAAAACACTTGCATGAACTTAATTTTTTCTACAACTTTACAGTAATGCTGACTGGCCGTGTCCCACTCTTTTGCTGGCTGACTGTTTGTTTTGAGTTTTTTATTGCATAAACTAATTATAAATTAATTTGGAGCTAGCAGAAAACAGTTGCACGAAGCTAATTATTCTGACACCTTTGGTGGCGCGCGAACGCCAGGTGTCCCAAAACCAGACCGGCTGACTGTACAGTGACGTTTTACAGCCCAATTGTAATTCACTAGAATTGTACCAGATAGGAGAAAACTCTTGCACATTTTATACGCCAGCTCTTGGACTAGTACAGCACTTTTTGCTCACCAGGCGAGTAAGGCGGCGCCACCACCGATGCGCACAATGCGTATACCCGAAGGCATCACGGTTGATAAGTCCACAGTATTATTTTTAGTAGTTGAATAAATTTACGTATGTAAAAATTGTGCCTGATTAACTAGTAATAATTAAGTGTTTGATTAATTGATCATTTCTGTGAATCTATTTATGTATTACAATCAATATTGTATTCAACTTATTTTATAATATTAATTGTAATAGGTACTTAAATAGATTCACAGAAATTATCAATTAATCAAACGCTTAATTATTACTAGTTAATCAGCCACAATCTTTACATACGGAAATTTATTCAACTACTAAAAACAATACTGTGGATTGGATATTAATCAATTTATTTTGTCATTTTTTAAAATTAAATAAAGACTGGAAACCCCACTAAGCACTTTTTCTAAAGACCAGTCATTTTGCCTGGTTTTGGGACAAATAGGTATTTTTAAATGGCTGATTGCGACAAGGTTCTATCTTGCAAGCAAATCTTAAGGCGCGTCCTGACTGAGTCGACAGTGTCGATCGACACTTTCGACTAGAATTTGTCGACTGGATTTTGTCGACCGGCATGTCGACTGGTTTGTCGGTAAACATCAAAGGGTAGTCGAGTCGACGAGTCTACAAGGCCCGACCCTTCGGAGGTATGTTCCGACCCTTGGCATAAACGGGCCCCCGGTTGGATTGGTCTTTCCGGACGGTCATCTATTGAATTCGTCATTCTCTCCTTTACAAGACAGATTTAGCATTCCACGCATAGCGGTATCGATTAAAATTTTCGGGGAATGTGCGGGACTGCAAGCGCATTTGCCGCTTTCGCCGAAATATATCGTTTGCTAGTGAGGTATTCAGATCGCGGTGCTATCGAACGGTACGAACCGATATTCTGAATTCCGTCTATCGTGCGACGGAACACGAATAAAAAAATAAGCATTCAAGCATGAGCCAAGTAATTTAGTGTCTACACGAAGCGAACAGTTTGGGGCGGCCTTTGAGCATCGCCAAAAACCGTACGCCGTACGCCGACCGTCATCGCACCGCTGCCGAAACAACCGCTCGCCTTGCCGAACCCTCTGCGTTCAACTCGACTACCTTTGATGTTTACCGACAACTCGTGGAAAACCAGTCGACATGTCGATCGACCAAGTCGACTGCCGCGTCCTGACTGAGTCGACAGTGTCGATCGACAGTTTCGACCGACTATTCCCATTAGATATCTTTGACTACGCTTTGTCGCCAGTCGTACTAATCCGCTACGTGGCGCCCCATCGCTAGCCCTGTGTTGACTGCTGCTGGCTGCTGGCTGTTGGCTGCGCTGGCTCATATAAAATTCGTTCGAACATTTACTGGACTATTTCTATTACTTCATAAAATTCCTTATCCCTACATATTTATTACAAAATGGAATAATGCTTCATTGCACTCAAGCCCCTTCATTCACACCTCATTCGCCCGCTTTCAGCCGGGCCTGCCGGACCAGCGACACTGCGCCACCACGCGGTTGGCGACAACGGTTTGGCCATGCGAAACGCAGAGTTGCAGGGGGCTGCTATTTCTCGAGTACAGCGTGGTTCAGATGGATACGGAAGGCTTTCGGAGTGCGGACTGCGGAAACACCATCAGCCAATCAGCGCTCTTCCGCGTGCGTACTGCCTACCTGTGTCAGATTTCTAGATATTTTCCGCACGTTGCGCGCGTACTTATGTATGTATGTATGTGGTACTAGGTAGAGCGACAGTTCTTTGAACAAGTCAACATGAAACGACGACCACCATATTATTCTCCATTAAAAGCTGTCACCATAGGTAGAGGCCGCCACAAACACACATGCTAGTTTGTCATTTTACTTGTACAGTTTTAAGTTGTAATGCAAGACGGAGTGTGCGTGATATTAAATCGACTGTCTTATTAATTGCGTACCGTCAATTGCTTGGCTCGAACAAAGTCAGCTGAGATTTTATTTGTGTCTGGGCGGGCACAACGGCCAGCAGGTGGCCAATGAACTGTGTGTCGAAGAAGAGGACGCTGAATATTTATGCGAAAACTGTAGCTAAACTAAAAATCACTTTCCTTTTTTTATAAATGTTTTTTAAAAATCAGTATTTTTTTTAAAAAGAATCTTTGTATTCAACATTATTAAAATCATGTTCTTTCACTGTTAATAAGTTAACATTTTCTTAAAATAAATTTGTTTTTCATTTAAGACTCGTTTTCTCAGTTTATTAAACACTTCTTAGCTATGTGGCCATTATGCCCTACCCACGCGGGTAATGGCTAAATTTTACAATTTAGGTACTTTCCCTTTTTCCAACTACAATAAAAAAATTCTTACATGCACTAGGATGGTTGTTGTGTATATTCTATGATTTTGAAGTTTCCAAATCGATTGGAAATCAGTTAAAAAATTCAATAAACCTGATTATGCCCGTCCTTCCCGTACCTATAGTGACAGCTTTTAATGGAAAATAATATGGCGGTCGTCGTTTCATGTTGACTTGTTCAAAGAACTATCGCTCTACGCGCGGAACGTGCGGAAAATATCTAGCTTGCTAATCGGGGTGCGGACAGGTAGGCAGTACGCACGCGGAAGAGCGCTGATTGGCTGACGGTATTTTAGTACAGTAGACGGGCTGAGAAAATCGATTTTGTTGTCGACTTTTCTTTATAAGTGTCTGATTTTTATTTTTTTTAAATACTCGGAAACATATAGAGAACAAATGTTACATAAAGCCAAAGTATGGTTTTTAATTTTTAATAAAAATGTATTTTTTGTACGGCTTTTTCTTTAAATATCTCGAAAACTATTGAGAAGTTATCGAGACATGATGTGAAGAAAATTTAGAGAATTTCAAGACGAAACGATTGGTTTTTATCTCATTTTGCTACGATGAATAGTTCTCGAGATATTGTGCATTTTGTATATAAATACGCGCCATATAGCGCCCGCGCGCTATCGTAAATAAATGCCTCTAACTTCACTAAAAATTGATATTTTCCGATAATTATTTTTTTGTTTTAGAGGTAATGAAAATAGCAATTCAACCTCGGTTTTTGATCATTTTTACTAATATTTGTTATAATAATAAGCAAAGAGAAAAATTACGTTCAAGTTGGACACAAAACGTGACAGATGAAAAAAAATTGTTTTAAGGTTTACCTAATGATTTATTTTACTACTTTTAAAAGAATTAAGGCTTTATAAACTTAAAAGAGGTTATTAAAACAAATTAAAACGTATTAAAAGTAATGAATTATACCTAAGGATATTCTGTAATAATCTTCATCATCGTTTTGCATAAGAGACCGGTGAATTACTATTACTTCTACTCTGTAAATCGTCATTAATAATTATATTTTCATTTTCAAATTGAATGCGAGGGATGACGCTTTCCTGAGTCATGTACCTAACGGGACCGTCCTAATTTCACTCTAACCTCTAAACTCCCTCTTGTTCCGCCCTTCCGCAACGAATACGCATTTCCGCAACCTACCAACACGCATGTGAACGAACTCGAAACTTTCCGCGCGGAATGTGTCTGCGCGTGCACGTTCCGCATTCCGCATGCCTTCCACACCCATCTAAACCCCGCTTACCCGTACCGTATGTTTTCCACTGGATCGCGTCTCGCCCTTCCGCCGCCGGTGCGTCTTTGCCAATTTCCACTATTGCGCGACGAATCGTTAGCCGGACTGCTCATTTCCAGAAGGATAAAATCACCGTCGAGCTTTTGCGGCGATGCCTCAACGCTGCTGATGCTGATACAATCCGACGCGTTAAAATCGGAGCGCGAATCTCGCATTGAACGATGCCTCCCGTTTCCACCTCTCGACATACTGAACGGCGACTTTTTCATTTCGAAATATATATTTTCGTTATACGCCTCTTGCGTATCTCGAAAGTGCGCCGAAAGCGCCGCGTAGTGGCCAAGATTGGCACAAATGGGTTACACTGTCAACCAATCAGACCTTCCGGCTTGTTCTTACAGGCAAACCTAAGTGTACATGTGACCACATGTATAGTCGTACACCCCCGTGCCGTGTAACCCAGTACAGCACTTTTTGCTCACCAGGCGAGTAAGACGGCGCCACCACCGATGCGCACAATGCGTATACGGGCCTCTTGCATATCTCGAAAGTGCGCCGAAAGCGCCGCGTAGTGGCCAAGATTGGCACAAATGGGTTACACTGTCAACCAATCAGACCTTCCGGCTTGTGCTTATACAGGCAAACCTAAGTGTACATGTGACCACATGTATAGTCGTACACCCCCGTGCCGTGTAAAGGCCATCACACGTGAAAAAACGTAAGCAGTAACAGTAAGGATTGACCAATCAGAAATACTATTCTTACGGAATTATGCTTAAACAGGCTTTCTGATTGGTCAATCCTTACTGTTACTGCTTACGTTTTTTCACGTGTGATGGCCTTAACCCAGTACAGCACTTTTTGCTCACCAGGTGAGTAAGGCGGCGCCACCACCGATGCGCACAATGCGTATAAGGGCGTGAAGCGCCGTTTTTAATAGACACTTTTAGCAAACCCTAAAATTTTCTCCGTATCCCTATCCGTATCCGTAAACTTATCGACTTACGTTGGCCGCAAAATAACCGTTTAAGCAAGCATCGATCTATCCATACGTATACGAAACCGAAAGCAATAACCTCAAAAAAAACTGTCAAAGAACTTAGTTATTGGACAGTGTTCTTATTTTTTTATTGATAATATTTATTTAAGTAAGAACTGAAAATCTTGTTTTTATTCATTTAAATTAGACTGTCTAATAACTGCAAGGTGTCCAATAGATAGGTAGATAGTTTATTTCGGCCCACTGGCCTAGAAAAGGACTTGGCAAGTAACAAACATATTCCCTATACAGTGTTCCTCCCATACCAGCATTCCACAATTCTTCCCATGCATACTTCTCTTTACGTAAACTGTTATCATTCCTCTGTATCATGTACTTTGTGCGCGTTTTCTCTTTCTCCTTCTCTTTCTTCCTCTGGTCTATCGTTCTTAGCCACGATACCTTCTTGCTTGACGCCCCCTCACTTAAGATCTCCTCTCTCGTTAACTCCGTTCTCTCAAGGTGACCAATAACTGGGTGGTTTACCCTAATTATTGTACATAATTATGGATGATATACTTCACCCCATCCTAATTGATAAGGCCGATGAAGATGACGACAATTTGGACGATCTAGTTAAGGGCATATTTTACACGATGGGGACCTCCTGAGTAACCGGGCAGCTCTCTATGGAAATTTTGATCTTGCCTTTTATAACGATAGCCTCAGCTTTGCCATGTTTAGGTTTAGTAGAAGGGATATACCGAGGCTAGCCAGGGCTCTACAAATTCCTGACCCGATTGTTGTAACTCGAGTTTCCTTAACAAGTATATACAGTCCTATTGATCTATTTCTTAGGAGGGTTTTATCCCTAGTAGCAGAGGATATCTGTCAGACATCTACAAGATGTCTATATGGCTAGAAAATGATATCTATATTTGGTATAAATGTGGTCGAAATCTAGATATAGACAGCGCGCGTAGATGTCTGACAGATATCCTAAGTTGACAAGAATCGATATTCTGCGGTAAATATAATAATTTCATAAAATATAAGATTAATAATATTTAAAAAAGGGATTACAAAGCACTAGAGGGCCTTCTCGTTTTCTAATAAAATGCTAGCTGCTAATTCGTTTTAAAGTTTTTTATTAAAGAATGAGAAGACTAATATAGAGCTTTATAATTAAGTTTGTTTAATAGTATTAACTCTTAATTTTAAACAATCATTATATTTACCACAGAATATCGATTCTTGTCAACTTAGGATATCTGTCAGACATCTACGCGCGCTGCCTATATCTAGATTTCGACCACATTTATACCAAATATAGATATCATTTTCTAGACATATAGACATCTTGTAGATATCTGACAGATATCCTCTGCTACTAGGGTATTAAGGTAGTAGTAGAAGCCTCCACAATTACGTTTAACTCGAAATTGAAGAGCGGCATCGAGGCGCCTTGCGCCTACCTAACATAACGCCCGCCTCGCCGTCGCGACCAATAGCGGAAATTAAGAGGATGAACTAATATTTGAATCTTACCGCTATAAAATCTAGTAACTCTCGAAAGTTACCGAGTCTAGTTGCATACGCGACAGGATACGTGTTCGGATAGGGATACGACGGTAGGCCCGTAACGATACGGGCAACGTAACGCATCGAGACCACCGTATCTATTCTGCGCATGCGCAGATAGATGCGTATACGGATACGTTTAAAATTTAGGTCGTGCTAAAAGTGTCTATTGAGTGTGAGGTTTTCCGCACGAGCGAAGCAAGTGCGGCAACCACACGAGTTAAAACGACGCGAAACGCCCTTGTAATGAATTCTATTTTTGGTCACTTAGGGCCGGTTTTACCAACACGGTATAAACGCGGTATAGCGCTATACTGAGAATAACCAGCAATAAGCCTTATGGTTATTCTCAGTATAGCGCTATACCGCGTTTATACCTGTTGGTAAAACCGGCCCTAAGTGTCAAATACGAGGTTGACGGGGTTGAGGACGCCCGTGAAACCGAGTTTTACGCACTGAGTGACGAAAAATCTGATTTAGCATCACACTCGTCCCACATTGACGTTTTACTGCTTGAGCCGGGTCTATTGCTCCTAGAGAGACGCCATATCGGATCTGTTTCTATTTGTGACACAGATGGACGCTGCGTCGCACTTTTCATTGAAGCGGACCAATCATCTTGCCGGGCTCTAACAAAATGCGTATCACAGTGCAGGGCCTCGATTCTCCAGCTCGTGCGAAAAACTTTCGCATATGAATTTCTAATTTCAACCAATAAAATAGCGGCTCGGATGGAATGACTACGCTGAGATTGGTAAAACTCAAAGATTCGTATACGAAAGTCGATCGCATGCGCACTGTGTCGCACATTCTGTTAGAGCCTGGTAAGATTATTAATCCGCTCCAATGGAAAGTGCCGCGGTTCTCGGAAAGTGTGTACCGTATGTCCGCGATCATTTGAACCATAGGAAAATTGCGAGTTTTGCATGAGCACCCCTTTGGGTCTCCTTGTCCAATAGAATCACCGGAGAAGCGTGAATGCGCATGCGTAGTCATCCGCGAGTGTGGCGTCGTCAGCAAGTTCAGATCGGTTATCGAAATAATCGATCTGAACTTGCTGACGACGCCACACTCGCGGATGACTACGCATGCGCATTCACGCTTCTCCGGTGATTCTATTGGACGAGGAGACCCAAAGGGGTGCTCATGCAAAACTTGCAATTTTCCTATGGTTCAAATGATCGCGGACATACGGTATGTAATTAACATACGGTAGTCGATTACAGACGTGCAGCGCAAAGATGCTAATACCTAAAATAGGTAGCCACTCAACCATTCTTGCTTCGTACTCGCTCTGAATAAAATTCCCGAACCAAACACTCGACATTCAATCCGCGCGCAATTCAAAACTGGACAAGTGCATCCAACAGGTATACTTGATAGTTGGCCTACTCCACGCGAGATGGCGGAAAAGTAGCGCGTGGCTCAGGCCAGTCCACCGCACAGTCTGTGACGGTTCGTCGCGTGAGATCGCGATCCGAATGGGCGGTGACACGAACACTTCGAGCCGTATTCGTGTTGTTCGCGATGTTCGCGATCCTTCGGCATACGCTCGTAAGTTGGTGGAATTGGTGTATCCGCGCGATGGACGGTGCGATACCTGTTGCACACTCTCGCGCGGTTTTATCAGAGGCGACCGCGAAGCGTCACTCTTGAACGGCACGCAATGGACCCGGCGTCAACGGCGAAGGATGACGTCCCGTTGACGTTTCACGGTTCTTGACGAGAGTGCGTG
This sequence comes from Xiphydria camelus, assembly GCA_963678675.1. Classification (NCBI taxonomy): domain Eukaryota; kingdom Metazoa; phylum Arthropoda; class Insecta; order Hymenoptera; family Xiphydriidae; genus Xiphydria; species Xiphydria camelus. The sequence continues at coordinate 17,727,859 of OY783198.1, forward strand.
GAGTGTGTGTGCGCGCGCGCTCGCTCGCTCGCTCGCTCGTACACCCGGGCTCACGGAATCTGTCGCTGGTGACTTTTTTTAAATGTTATTTTTAAACGTACTAACCAATGATTAATCAATCCTCGTGCTTTCATTAACGAGAGTAGACGTCACCGTAGCTAATGAGGGCATGAGAATTAATTGTTCACTGGTTAGTACGTTTAAAAATAAGGTTTAAAAAAAGTCACCAGCGACAGATTCCGTGAGCACGGGTGTACGTCTATACGCGTCGACGCGCGAGCGGATCGGAGTGCATCGACAACGAAACAATGGGGTTCATGCAGAGCCGCGACGGCGGCGGCGAGAGTAGCGGGAGCGGCATCGTCAGTGGCACGTCGCGAGATGGGATTACCGCCGGTGTTAAGGGTGGCCATTATCAGCATCGTCGCACGAGCGTAGGAATGGGGAGTCTAGTGGACCGCACGCTCGCAGCGGCAGCGGTCCACGACAACCCATGCCCGACGCCGCCGAGCTGGAGAGGCGGTTCACCAAAGTATTGGTGAGTTTTTCGTGATTTTCACCTACTGTAGAACCGGGCACGGGGGATACCCGCACTGATTGCAGGGAGAGCGGTGCTAAGGGCGCGCGGGTGGGTACCGGAGAGGGTTTCACTCTCGCGAAGGAAAAAGCGCTCTGCACTTTCGTTTCCGTACCTGCTACGCGCTTCCTACGATACTTACGAATATCCGTTCTCGAAAAGTGAGAGGACGATGATCCCAACTCGACCGAGGCGGGTCGAATCTCCCGTGCCCTCGCGGCCTCCGCGCGTGATTCTGTCGGCGCGGTGAAAAAAAAATATCGCGTCAGGGTACGGCCGGTGCGGTGCGAACGATCCGGTTCTACCGTCGACGATATGCATGAATGCCAGGGTAGATCGATCCGCGAATGCATTCACGTTACACCGCGGTGAACGAACAGTGGGGTATTTGGTCGATCTCGGCGGCCAAAATTTGTTGTATACTTAGAGACTGTAACTAACCTAATTAATCGATTTGTTGCATTTATAGTACCTACTTAGTGACATTTTTTAACTATAAGAAATTAAGATTTTTTTGTATTTACATACGTTTCTTTACTCATTAAATAAATAATATATCGTCGGTAAATAAACAATATTGCCTAAGTTGCATTTTTTCGGAAATCGAGATTTTATGTTTATTTGATAAATAACCGCCCATATCTATCGTTCCATGTTGATAAAATAGAATCTTAACGAATAATTTGGCGCAAAATTGACTACTTATAATACCGCAAACGAATATTTGCGATAGATATGGGCGGTATTTATCGAATAAACATAAAATTTCGATTTCCGAAAAAATGCGACTTACGCGGTTTTGTTTATTCACCGATGTTCGCGCGCCATCCGATCAATGTTAGATCTCCGCGGGGTCGTAAATCCCGCGGAAACTCGTTCGTGTCATAGCTATTGACCAATTATAGTCCTCGTAGCCAAGAAGGAAATTTTCTAGAAAATTCAACTTTTCATTAATACCTACTTGCGCAATCTTGTTGTTGCATAATATCAAACAACTCCCTCCGAGTCCATACTCTAACGTTTGATGGACCTGAAATAAAATAAATATAAAACATTAATAAAAGAAAAATAAGTTGTAAATAAATGCGATTTGTATCGATGATATTGGGTTGATGCAAAAGTTCGTCACGTTTTCATCAGTAGAAAGTGTTGAATCGAAAAACCAAAAAATTGTGTAGTTGGTTGTGTTTTTTAATGTTGTCGCGTACGAAAAAAAAATAAAAATATAGATGTATACGGCGAGAGTGCCGTTAACGATTCCATACGCCGTAAATGGTTCAGAAGGTTTTGTGACAGAAATTGTAATGTTTAACCAAATTTAAAAAACAATCAAATAACACAATTTTCCTCCCGCATATTTTCTGACATTCTCTTATTTTCAAATAACACCAAAACTTCACACATGTGAAGTAGATAGCACTTTGGTTTTGCGATTCAATGCCTTCTAGTGATGAAAACGGGACGAACTTTTGCATGAACCCAATATTTGTATACCATTATTTTCTAAAACCGGGCGAATCCGGGGCTACTTTTTCCAAAAATGGAATCTATAAGGTGTAGGCTTATTGCCACAACAAATAAATATGCCGGGAAATGCCGGGAAGTACAACTTTCAAGCCATAATTTAGAAACATGTAACGAAAAAATAGCGGAAAAAGGTCATTTCTTAAAAGTTACTTATACAACAGTTAAAACTGATATTATCCTAAACGAAATATCTAACAAGTATATCTGTACCCCAGGATAAAAGTATATTAAGTCCAATTTGTAAAAATTGGACTTAATACACTTTTATCCTGGGGTACAGATATACACTTACCCGCTTCACTAAAATCCATAACACTGTATTTCCACCACAACTGAGAGCAAAATTATTCACTATTGAAAATATAGTTACACTGGAAACGTTTTCACAAATGCGTGCACTCTCGAAACAACGATCAAACGGTAACTTACCGTAAGGCTTTACTATTAGGCAGGGCGGCATAATAACGGTTGTTATCATATTACCGATTTTCCTACCTATTATGAATTCTACGAAAACGACTTTTGGCCGCCCAAATCGACCAAATACCCCACTGTACGCCGGCCGTCGGTTCCCAGGTTGACGTCGCGTGCCGCAGCGCGATACGGATGGCACGTGGGTGCGGCTCGCAACGGTCAAAACACGCGTTGATCCGTCCGAGATAAGATAAGTACGTATATATACCGCGAATCTCGAGCGGAGCAACAATGTCCTTGTCAGACGAGGTCGAAAGGTCGTAAGGGAGGAGTGGACGCGAAATATAATATACATATGAAGGGTCCAGTGGAAAAACGATGAGGTTCCATATTTCTAAAAGTTGAGAAACACTACATTTAAAATTTCACAACACGCGGGAGTCCACTGTGCCGCCTATTTTCAACCACAGTTTTTAGTGGAATCTTATTGTTTGTCCCCTGTAAGGTTTGGTATGTTGATACTTCATGTTACAAGCTAACAGCTGTTAGCATCTAGATGCCGCTAAAATATCGATTTCGAAAAAAAATGGAATCTCCTCGTTCTTCCACTGGACCCTTCATATGTATACAAGCGTACGTGCTTAGACTCGACGCGCCATCGCCGCCGCTGTTCCGGCCATTGCACGGTTATCGAAAACAAAGAGCCCCATTTATTAGTCGCGTACTCGGGATCTCCGATCGCTTCCATCCCGTTCGCTCCCCGCCTTCGTCTCCCTTCCTCTCCGTATCCCGTCGGTCTTCTCGTTCTCGCTTCCAATTCGCGAAACAACTTCATGGGTTCGATACCCGGATAGACAAAATAATGTACGTTGATTGTACAGCAACTTAATAGTAGTATCAGCTCATCAGGTGCATCAAGCATGTTTATGTCATTAAATGATTAGAAACCAATACGAATAAAATGCAAAACTTTTATTCAATAAATCGTACATTTTTCGATGATATATTGCTATAATAAATACAGCGATTAATTTGAATCACATAATGAAAATGTAACAATTTTCTGAAGAACAATTATTTTTCTAAACTCATACGGCAAAATAAACGTAGACTTTAGAGGAATCATTTATTGTAGTTTGTATGAACGTGACAAAAAACCTAGTTTCATATAAAATCCTTTAGAAATTTCATACAATTACTTATGGAAATATGACGTTTATTTGAAACAGCAATTCCAGATATCCACCTATTGAAATCTAAGAAGACTAAATCGAAATAGAGTAGCGCTCGTCTTTATTTTTTATATACGTGAACTACATTATCGCAGCATTTCAATTATTCCTCGACATTTCGCAAATTAAAAAATCTGGAAATTTGGCGAGCGAAATTGAGTTTCCACCCTGTATAATAATCTATGGGATTTTTTCAAGGGGTTGCGTATAAATTCAAACGATATGTTTGTCTCTGCGTCGCTGTATTATGTATACCATGTGAGGCTAACAATAAGCTTACTCGCCAGGAAAGAAACTTCAATCACTATTATCTCATTATCTATCAATTTTTTGCCTATATCAATATAAGACTTTATTGTAGATTGAAACGTAATCTTCAAAAAAGTAATATACAAATATAAGCCAAAAGCTCATAGTGATATAATAGTGATTCAAGATTCTTTTTTGGCGAGTAGTGGTATCGTGTCCGGCTTCGATCACGCCGGAAACCGATACACGTGTATCCACGGTTCGCGCGACATGCCGCCGGATCCTGGATACGAACGAACACGGATAGACGTGTGTGTAGCCCCGGGCACGTGGCTACGGAAAGACATATGGTACATACGTACGTACGCACGTTTTTACGCGTCACTGTTCATATATCGCCTCGAAGCGAGACGAAGGGATTCTCGTCTTCGGACCGCCTCGATGTCGAATCATTTTTAGTGCCCTTCTCGAGAAAAGAACAAGGTTCACCTCGCTTCGCCCCGGGAACTATCGCGCGCGCGATGGACGGGTCGACGGGAAATTGAAAACGCGCGCGTCCACGTACCCCGGTATAGGGCGATTGGGTAACTGCACAAAACAGATAGAGTGCCATCTGTGGCACGCACCAAGCATTAAGCAGATGCCCGTGGTATAAGCGCTGTTTACACGTTATTTTGGATAATAATTGAAGTGTTTTACCTATGAGATTTAATCAACATGGCCTCAATTATAATAGAATGTGGATTTCAAAGCATTCAAATAAATTCTTTCCGTGGAAAATCGTTATCAAAAGGTAAACACAAGCAGCGCCACCAAGCTGGGTTTCTTGGCGAAACTTGGATGTACATTCTCTATACAGGGTGAGCCAAATGTATGGAAACGGTGGAATAACTTTCGAGGGAGACATTTTGAAGATAAATGTTTCAAACAAAACATTTAGGATTTTTCCCTGGCCATCCAATGGTGACCTTGAATCTGACCATGAACTCGACCTTGAAGGTCATTCCAAGGTCAAGGTCGCTTTTTTAAATGGGAACCCCTCTTTTTTATGGCGGATTTGGAAGGAGCGGAAAATTTTACGTCCGAATATGACCTTTGACCTTGACCTTGGATTCAAGGTAAAGGTCAACGATCAAATAGGAAAGTTTTAGGTTTTTCCCTGGCCATCTAATGGTAACCATGAATCTGACCTTGACCTCGACCTTGAAGTTCATTCCAAGTTCAAGGTATCTTTTTTAAATGGCAACCTACATTTTTTATCCACCGATTTATCTGAAATTTGGTACGGAGGTTTTTTTTGGGTTGCTGATTACGATTCTGAAGATAGATTTTGAAAATACTTCAATACAAGATGAGGGATCCAAGATAGTGACAAAATTTTGGAATATTCACCGATTTATCCAAAATTTTTTGCTCATGTCACCTTGCCTTAAGTGGCCGGTTGCTAACACCATAAAAAATGTAGGTTGCCATTTAAAAAAGATACCTTGAACTTGGAATGAACTTCAAGGTCGAGGTCAAGGTCAGATTCATGGTTACCATTAGATGGCCAGGGAAAAAACCTAAAACTTTCCTATTTGATCGTTGACCTTTACCTTGAGTCCAAGGTCAAGGTTAAAGGTCATTTTCGGACGTAAAATTTTCCGCTCCTTCCAAATCCGCCATAAAAAATAGGGGTTCCCATTTAAAAAAGCGACCTTGACCTTGGAATAACCTTCAAGGTCGAGTTCATGGTCAGATTCAAGGTCACCATTGGATGGCCAGGGAAAAATCCTAAATGTTTTGTTTGAAACATTTTTCTTCAAAATGTCTCCCTCGAAAGTTATTCCACCGTTTCCATACATTTGGCTCACCCTGTATGTACACGTGTAACACAAACAAAAGCTACGTTTGGGGAAGTACGCTAGAGCCCTATATGTGACGCGCAAAATAGAAAGGGACCTAAGGGTAAAAACTGGATTTGTTCAGGAGAGCCATTTTAAAGATTTAAATACGTGTATCTTTGGTGTACCATCACTGAGCGTGTTGGTATTGGTCTCATTTGAAAGCGACACATCTCATGACGTCAGGAACGTGTTGGTCAACCTTGAAAACGCGCGTAGGTCGTCCCTACCTCTTGTTTTGTGTAGTTGGTTTTTACTGTTTTCTACCTAGCGCGCTGTTTCCATGAGTTTGATATCAATTTTGCTCGCGTTTTTCGAATCCAGGTTTATTTTCTGAAATTATTAATTGTGAATTATAATAAATACTCATTTATAATTCTTTTAAATCGTGAATATCACTGTTAGTACGAAAATTTTTTCACATAACCTTATTATGTTATTCGCGAAAATAATTTAAAACTAATAACATTCTTACTGACTGTTTTAGGATGAAATGGTGGACGAATTCGAAGAAGTAGATTTACTTTATCGCTTCCCTGATGACGAGGATGATGACGATCACTTCTCAGAATTATCGGATCGTGACTCTGAAGATGATACCGATAATATGTACCTTGATAAATCTGATCTTGATTTACGCGAAGAAAAGGTAGTTGCTCGACTGTATGGTTCAAAAATACCTCCGTGTTGTTCAAATCAATGCAATGAAGTGATCCCTAAGAAGATGGCTGTGGATTTTCGTACGTCTTTGATGAATTTAAATAAGGAATCCCAAGATTTAATTATTCTCGCACATCTGGCAGCTCACCGTGACGATGCAATGCTCAGGTCAAAAGTTGGTGATCGATCGCGAGCTATGAAGAAACGGTACAATCAGATATATTATTTTCGAAGTTTGCCGATATGCCATGATATGTACTTCTTCCTGTATGCAATGGGAATTAAACGCTACAAAAATCTAATCGAACATTACGACAAAAATGGTGTTTATCCACGCGAACATGGCATGACGAATAAAATTAATCGTACAGATGCTTTAACTACTTTGGAAAAAAAAGAAATAGTTTCATTTATCTGCCGTTTTGCTGAAATTGTTGCTATCACTTTACCTGGACGTCAACCAAATCATCGTGATTATCGTTTATTGAAACTTCCAACTACTGAAAGTAAGACATCTGTTTACACTAGATACACCAACAACGTCGAACCAGGTGGTAAAATCGTAAAACTTCGCACTTTCCAAACGGTGTGGAAGAAATATTGTCCCTACATCGTCACTATGAAGCCGGCATACGATTTGTGCGAATTGTGTCGAAATCTTGCAAAAGATGCTGTTAATACAGTAAACGTTACTGAAGTTGAAAAAGAAGCAGCATTGAAGGTGTTTTCTGATCATTTGCAATCTGCCAGCACTCAGCGAGAGTACTATAACGACTTGAGAACATTAGTCAAGCCTGATCCAAATGCCATGTGTTCCGTCGCACGGTCGACGGGGCCTAGACCATTCCGTTCGGTTCGCGCTACGCCAACCGTTCTTAGGTTACCGGAGCCTCGCGGGAGAGTCCGGGCACCCTCTACCCCTTGCAATACCAGGGAAAGTGACCGCCGGCCGTAAATCCAGTACTTTAAGACGCAATTGCCAAGGCGTCCAGTGATTGCGGTCGCGTGTGCTACTGACCCGGTGCAAGGAACGCGGTCAGTCCTGCCGGACCCAAGCAACCTGATCTATTCCGATACGAGGGAGTGATCGATCCTGCAGGACAGAGACCTCATTGATCCGCGGGTATACGTTTTATTGCCCACGTGCACCGTTGCCCTTCTGACTCTCTCGCGACCCTTCCCTCCCACGGGAACCGACTTCTCGACCCGTGGGAATCCTAGTTTAGCCTATACGACGAGATGCATAAAATCTCGGTCTCGATGCGTCCGGGAATCAGTTGTAACCAACCAACCGCACGGTAACTACCTCTCGCAGTCGTCGAGGCCAACAAGGTCTTATCCGCCGAGAGTGTATCGTAACTGACCATCAAGGTCCTATCTGACGAAACTGTATTTTTTGGGAGTTAAATATATTTATTGTTACCTCAAGTGCAGTGTAATCACTTTCCAACAAGCCGAAAGGTTGAGACGATATCTTTCGGTAGTCCCGGACAATCGGCCGCGTCGCCTATAGCGTTCTCGGGCCTTACAACCCCGAGAAGGTTCGAACTATAGAAAAACCACGCGGCGACCGGACACCATGTATCCAGGTATTCCAGAGGAGGATTATCTAGTAATATCTATGGATTATGCTCAAAATGTTAGCTTTCCGTCGGGTCCACAGCAAATAGGAACTGCATACTTTAAATCAGGTCGCAAAACAGCAATTTTCGGAATTACAAATGAACGTCAAAATGTTCAACACATCTTCTGTATTGACGAAAGCGATTCCATTGGAAAAGGTCCGAATTCAGTAATATCAATGCTTGATTACTACCTACGAGAAGTGCATTCAACTAAAAAATTAGCGATATTAGCTGATAACTGTGTTTCACAAAATAAAAACACTGCGATGATACGATATTTACAACACCTTGTCGATACTTCCAGATGTGAGTCAGTTGAATTGAACTTTTTGTTAAGCGGACATACAAAGTTTTCACCTGATCGTTTATTCGGAGTTTTCAAATCAAAATATGCCCAAACTAATGTCGACTGCTTCATGGATGTAGTTGATTGTGTTAGAAAATCATCTCGTAATGGATTTAATGTTCCTGTACCTATTCGACTTCCAAACTCAAGTGAGCCTGTTGTTGAGTGGAGAAAATGGGACGAATACTTCTCCACTAAATATAAAACTTTAATTGGAATATCGAAGTATCATCACTTTGTATTTATTGCTCAGTCACCAGTGCAATGTAAACTGTTTGCGAATTCAGCCAGCATAAATGAAAACATACATCTGAGTAACAATACCAGTTTCGATGACAAACCAATTATAATTCCGTCGCCAGGGTTATCGATGAAGCGTCAATGGTACTTGTATAAAGAGATCCGGGGTTTATGTTTTGACGATTCAAAAAAAGATTCGGTTGCTCCTCTTCCTTTGGTCTCTGGAAATGGAAACGAAGAGGAAGATTCGGTGGAAGTGGACAATCCTCAAGAAGTGGAGGCAGCAGACGTTAAGAAGAAATCGAAAAAAAATAAAGGACCGGTACCGTCAAGTTCTAAGGAACCAATTCGCAAGAACCGTCAATTAAACTGATTTTTCTATTTTTTAAAATTGTTCATAAGGAAAAAAATAAATAAATGAAAATAAATAAATTTTACCGTTAGGTCCCTTTCTATTTGCGCTTAGAATCGTCGACTTCAATTTCATAAAACGCGCATAACTCTGGGAGGGAGCACTTTTGGGGCATGGGATCGGTCTCATTCGATGCTCAGATGTTGTCCACATCAAAAAAAAAAAGTGAAAATTGATTTTTTTACCCTTAGGTCCCTTTCTCTATGCGCTGTCACATATACGATTGCGGCCGAGTCGTTCGTGTCGGTGAATCATCATCTCACCGCCGCCGCTGGGTATCTACTCTGCGAGTAGGATGCAATAAAAAACTGCTCTTTGACTCATTCGCTCGCTCGCTTCGATTCCAGGAACACCCGTTTCCTCGTATTGTCGAAACATCTCTAGTCCCCGCTGTCTGTTTATTTTTCCAAGTAAACACGTACACAACGGTAAGACGTACGGCCGCGAATTGTTGATTATAATCGCGTACGCTAAAGGCGCGATTCGGTAACGCTAATCTATCCACGAGCACAAGTTAGTGCTCTCCGCCGACCGGCAAACTCGAGGCGAAAGGGAAATCGGTTGTGTACATAATATGATCTCGGTACGGAGTTGCGTCGCGTTTCCGCGAAGATTTTCGCTTTTATTCGTTCGTTTATTTGTCCCCGAACTTTGTAGTCCGGCCATAGTACATAGTATCGCTTCCACGCGTGGAAAAGACTTCCTGCGGCCGACCGATTGCGAACGATAGCCCGAAATTACAATATTTATATAGGTCCGGTCACGAGAACCACACGCCGCAAGCCGGACTCCAGCCGACGAATTGAAACTATACGTATGTACGTGGGTGCACCGCCCGCGCCTTAAGCCCAATTCACATTAGACGTGCCGGTCACGGTCAGGTCACGAGCAAGATTTTTCCAAGGCATTCACACTAGCCGGTCAAGTGACGATCTTAGTACGATCGCAGAGCCCACAGGGATCATGTATTCTCGAAATAAGTTAGTGAAAATGGCGATTATTTTGGACGAGGAAGAACAAATATTACTTTCCAAATATCATCGGCGATATTGGGTTCATCCTATATTGATAAAATGTTAAAAAAAGGCGAATTTGCAATACTGTTTTCTGTATGTAAATAAACAAAGCATATTTACCTGTACTTAAAGTTTTTCCAATTTCCTCCCACACTTTCATTTTATGCGAAGTATTCATACATTTTTTATGGGACATATCGTATATTTCATCTCTTGCCTGCGACATAAGGGCCCGGGCACACAGAGCGCGGTCAGCGTTCCGCGTTCCGCGTTCTGCGTTCTGCGTTCTGCGTTCTTTGTAATGAATGGAGTTACAAGTAACAACACGCACTGCCAGCGGTCAGACCGCTGCGGTCAACGAGAACTCTTGCGTTCTGGCGTTCTATTTCCAGAAAGACAGAGAACGCGTGAACGCCATGTCGGAAATAGAAAAATTAATTGAATTAGTTCGCGAAAGACGTTTGTTATATGATTTAAATGATAATGATTATAAAGATCGTGGCAAGAAAGCAGAAGCTTGGCTTGAAATCGCAAGGGCGATGGGAACTGAGGATGGTTTGCCCATATCATGTTTTATTAAACTATACAATTCATCGAAGCTATTTACTGACATACGAAAGTAAATAAAAAATCGTTCTTCATCGTCAAGCAATTCAGCAAAAAGAGTATGGAATTCTCCTTCGTCTTCTCGCTTGCTGTTTATTGGGTGCACCCAGTGTTTCCTTTTTCTTTTTCTCCTGGTCGCCTCCAGGCTCCACAAAAGCAATGTTTCTTCTTCGTCGGAAGATGAACTATCTGAGAGCATGTTTCACGCACAATATTTTGAATAAAACTGGAACGCTGGTTAGACCGCCGCCTGTGTGCCGTCGGAACGCAGAACGCGGAACGCCAGACCGCGCTCTGTGTGTCTGGGCTCTAACCGTTGGTTAATTCATACTGAACAGGCAGGGGCAAGCAGACCGCGAGCTCGACGGTTTTGATCGTGCCAGAAATGATCGCCACGGTCCTGACCGCGTCTTGACTTGACCGTGCCCGTCTAATGTGAATGAAAGCATTGTTTTAGATTTAGGCGATCCCCGCGGTCTTGACTTGACCGTGACTGGACCGTGACCGGCACGTCTAATATGAATTGGGCTTTATCCGCCCCCGCGCTCTGCCGCTGCACCCTCACGAAGAGAGGCGACTCACGGCGGTTCTTTGTTCGCTCGCGATAGGACGCGGTATATCGATACGGGACGCGTAGATAATCGAAGTCCGCGATGACCCTCGCCGGGAGCATTCTCTTCTCGGAAGTACGTCGAACCGTGTGCTCGCGCTCAAACCGAAACAAGAACCGTTCGCATTCATGGTTCTCGGTTTTTCCAGACGCTCGTCAATTTGGAAGCACAGTTGTGGTTCGCCTACGAGTACAGAGATCCCCGTACGCGTCCGGCGCGTTACCCCGACACCCTGCGCGTACTATGTTATATCGACTGCCGCGACCGACCTAAAATATCTCCGGGGAAAGATAAAAGCACCCCGGATCTATATTTAGAACGACTTGGAACAATGACAACGGTTCTCATACGCTTCCCACTACTTTGCTTGGCGCGTTCCGTTCCTCTTCTTTTTCTTCTTCGTCGTCGTCGTCTCTCTCCGTGAAGTAGCTCGGCGCGACAGGTTTTTCGTGGCGATCTCGGACCACGTAGCGCGGCATCGTCGAATTTGTTTTCCCTTTTTTTCTCCTTCCTTAGGTACCAGCGTTTGAATCGATTCTCCTATCCGTCGGCGACTCGATCACTGTTCGTTCGTTGAGAAGAGGTAGAGCGGGGTACACTCGTAATCAAAGTACTCGGTTGATCGTTCTCCGGTCGATTTTAGAGAATGGAGAAAAGTCGACGCGGCGCCCACGTGCTCGCGCGAGATTTGACCGTGAACTAGACCATCACCGCCGCCGCCGCGGAGGTACGAAACTGAGATAGAAATTCTGGGCGAGCACCGCGGTTTACATACATATATACGCGAACGCGGAGAAGAGGAGCGCAGCCTTGCAGACCCTCTTCTATATGTAATTAGAATCGGCGCTATATATGCATACGTAGATCGGTGCAGCGTTCTGCGCGCATTCAGCTAAATCGGGCTCGACGCCGGACCGGTTGTAAGGTCCTCACATGCGAGATCTCTTCCAGCCGTCCACGGGACGTAGAAAATTGGAAGGACAGTGACCAGGTACACGGCGCGGAAGGAAATCCTTCGAATACCTGAAATTTTTGTAGGCGCGCGCATACCGTATGTATCATGCCAAATTAAACAAGCAGATATACCGACATTGCCGAAACTTTACCGACGGTCAAGAATTTTATAGTTTCGATTCGGAAAATCGAAGTATTGAATAATACACGAAACACTTCGATCTCTTGAATCAACAGCTATCGGGAAATCAGACGTTCGACACTTTTCGCTCTCACACAGCACACACAGCGCACTCTTCTCAAGCCAACTCTAACTATAAAATTCTTGACCGTCGGTAAAGTTTCGGCAATGTCGGTATACCGTATGTCCCACCCCCGATAGCAAAGTGGCACCACAGTGACTGCACCCTGCTTTCACGCAGTGCATTCGAGTGCATGCACTGGGGTGTCCATCTGTCTGTGCACCGTGAAGCCACACTGCAGTCACGCAGTGTAAGTACGATGGTAAAAGTAGAATTTTGCAAAAAGGGGGCGATAAAGTAGGATTTCCCGCCTGCCTTATCCGCCTACTAGAGAGAGAGAGAGAGAGTGTGTCGGTTTTTTTTTCTCAAACCCGACCCGGCCAGGACTCGAACCTGCGATCTTTAGAAGACTGGGACCGCTTCTCGCATTCTACCAATTGCGCCATCGACTCTTTGTGGTGGAAGTCGACTAAGTTATACATATAATATCGATACCTGAAAGCAACAGTACTGTAACTAGTGAGATAAAGCCGAAAGCCGATTTCGAGCTATGTCAAACGTAAACTAAATTTTAAATATTTTTGCCGAGATATCTCAGTGTTGCATTGTGTAAAGGCCGGTTTATATATATATATATCTCATTAAATTTTTTAAAATAATTTGATACTTTCTTTTTCAAAACAGTAGCGATTATGATAATTAATTATTCATTATTTATGAAATAATTCAGTACAATTTGCACTGTTTGAAACATTATTATAATATCAATTTTGTTATTTTCTAATTTAAAAATTCTTCTATCGGGGTGTGAAATCAATTAATTGTAAATTTACAACCGCACACATCCGCAGATCAAAATTTGTAACTAGTCACAAATTCCTTTCTGGGAACAAACCTATTATTATATCAATTTTGTTATTTTCTAATTTAACACATTCGCTGCCACTTTTAGATTGATTGCATCGCGCTCAGTGCCGGTAACAGACTGAATAATGTAATGTGCACGTCAATGTGTCTCCGATCGGAGCCGGCGGCACAGGCGCGAAGTGTCGACTGGCCGGGATCGGAGCCGGCGGCAGCAAACGTGTTAAAAATTTTGTGAAGACAATGAAGTTACCGACATTCATGGTCGGTAAATTTACGAAGTGTGCACGTCGAAAAGGCACCTTGACTGCACTGAGTGTAACTACTGTGTTTTTACGCTGTGAACCACTCAGTGTGTTCACTGTGTAGCCACGGTGCTTTTAGTTTGTGTACGCCACGCGATCACGCCACGGTGAGACCACAGTGGTGCCACTACGTGGCAGCACTGCGTGCGGCTAGCGTGTAAATCCACGCTTTGCTGTCGGGGACTCTGTACGGGCCAGTTTGAAAGTTACCTTCAGGGAGGCTTGGTCGGTAATCGAAACATTTAATACCGGTAGAAGTCAAGTCGGTAGTTAGAGTTGGTGTCAATTCGGGAGATCGAAGCGTCTAACCTCGAAATTAGGAATTTGTGAATAATGATGAGTAATTTCCATTATTCACAAATTCATAATTTCGAAGTTAGACGCTTCGATCACCCGAATTAACACCAACTCTAACTACCGACTCGACTTCTACCGGTATTAAATGACTCAAGTACCGACCAAGTCTCCCCGAAGGTAACTTCAAACTGGCCCGTACAGAGTGGGACATACGGTATCTGCTTGTTTAATTTGGCATGATACATACGGTATCGTCCTCCCTCTCCTTTCATTCTTCGTTTTCATGTAGAATTTGGTAATCGCATAAAAAATGAAAATTGTTTCATTTATTTTGAAATCTTTATACGTATTCAATGTCACGTAAAACAGAAAATGTCCGAAAAAACTATTATTCGTAGAGTTATAAGTGCGTTTCTGACTATTGTATTATGAAGTCATCGAAAAGTCAAGAGAGACGCACTTGTGCCAAGCGAGAAGTGCAAAAGAGATAGGCTTACGATACCATAACGCATGCTGCATTTTTAAATATTGATTTCCAGCTTAGATAAGGCCGAAAATGAAACATGAAAGAATACAAGGCAAATGTTATAATTTTGTCCAAATCTTTCAAATCTACAATACGAAAATTTGTATAAAATTATCAACCCTGCATTTTTCCATTTTTGGCTTTATTTAAGCTGAAAAACGATATATAAAATTGCAATTATGGCATCGAGTTTTAAGACTATCTCTCTCGCACTCGCTGCTTGGCATAAGTGCGTTTTTCTTGTGTTTCGATGGCGTTACAATGTTGTAAAAAGAAACGCGCTTATAACTGCGAATAATTATTTTTTCGTACATTTTCTTTTTCGTGTGATATTAAATATGCATAAATATTACAAATTAAATAAAAATATATAGATATTTTTTGCGCTCAACGACCGTTCTCGAGTACCTACTTACACGCGCGGTACTTGATAACTAACAGTTTTCCAACCTCGCGAAAAGGCGAACGTTCGCGTCTATTACGAACCCCGCGTACGAGGAAGAAACGGTCGATCCACCGCGGCTAGGTCTAGTCTTTCCTCCCGTACATCGGCCGCGCGCACCCTCGTCGTTCGAAATACGAGTAGGTACCCTGCACGGCGGACAAATGGTGCTTGTATAGTGAGTATCATGATTCGGTATAAGAAAGAAAAAGAAGTGAGGTATTTTAGTACCGTACTATTGACATGGAGCTGTACGATGTGGAGTTAAGGAAACCGAGTAGTTGCTGAGCAGCCTGGGTGCGATCCGGCGTGCTGTTGGTTTTTGGCGATGCTCAAAGGCGCCTCGTCCCAAACTGCACGCTTCATGTATAAACACTAAATTATCTCGGATCATACTCGGCAAACGGTATATTTCGGCGAAAGCGGCAAACGCGCTCGGAGTCCCGCACCTTTCCCGGAAATTTTAATCGATACCGCGCTATATACGTGGAATACTAAATCCGTCTTGTAAATTAGAGAATGACGAATTCAATAGATGACCGATCGGGGAGACCTGATCCCTGACTAATAAAGCGATCCGTTGGATACCTGGCCTTATTGTTCGAGGTCCGCTCGAGCATTCTTCGAGGTCCGCCCGAGCATTGTCCGAGGTCCGTCCGATCGTCTTTAGATAATCCTCTCGAGCGTCGCTCGAGCGTCGCTCGAGCTCAGCTCGAGCGTCGTCCGAGATTCGCTCGAGCGTAGCTCGAGCTCAGCTCGAGTGTCGATCGAGCTAATCTCGGACGACGCTCGAGCTAAGCTCGAGCGTCGGTCGATATCCGCTCGAGCGGTCGATCCGCATTCGGAGCTAGACCGATCTACACCGATCTAGACCGATCGACACCGGTCTAGACCGATCGACACCGGTCTAGACCGATCGACACCGATCTAGACCGATCGAAACCGATCTAGACCGATCGACACCGATCTAGACCGATCGACACCGATCTAGACCGATCGACACCGATCTAGACCGATCGACACCGGTCTAGACCGATCGACACCGGTCTAGACCGATCGACACCGATCTAGACCGATCGACACCGATCTAGACCGATCGACACCGATCTAGACCGATCGACACCGGTCTAGACCGATCGACACCGGTCTAGACCGATCGACACCGGTCTAGACCGATCGACACCGATCTAGACCGATCGACACCGATCTAGACCGATCGACACCGATCTAGACCGATCGACACCGATCTAGACCGATCGACACCGATCTACACCGATCTACACCGATCAATTTTTACTTAATTCAATTGGACCATCGATTTTGAGACAGAGCGTGAGATTTCGTGAATTAATTGTAGCACAGGCATTTAGACCGTCAGCAGATAGTGACAGATTCTGGTGCCCCATTTTCGCATACATGCCTCGAAGAGGGTTGAAAGGTACTTCGATGCTGAGTTGAATAAAGCGAAATTTACGAATGGACCCTGGGGATAACATATAAAAAATTCGATTTTTCTTAACAGAAATAAAAGGGTGCCTGTTGCCCATTTTCGAACGCACGCCTTGTTCACTAAATGATTAATTGATAGAACTTGGCTTCGGAAAACCAAAGGCATGAGTGTTGCAGGTGGCTAAAGGGTTGAAATAAGGGCGAAAAAAAAATCGAGATTTCGAGTGATTTTCCCACGCATGCCTGTTGGAAGTATGGAAACGTACATCGTCAATAACTCGAAAAAAATATTGGCATGAGTGTCGCGAATGGATAAGTACATTTTAGAGTCTTAAATGTTAACAGATTTTTTTTTCGATTTTTCAGTTATTTTCGCATGCATGCCTTTGAAACTATAGACTATTATTGATGTGTTAGACATTATAATAAAATTGGCATGACTATCGGATGTGGACGGAACGAAGACTTTAATCGGAAAGTTGCAGGAAAATGGTATGCTAATTGATGTCATTTTCGCACGCATGCCTTTTGGTATATATTTAGAAAAAGTGATTTTAAGTGTATATAACAAAAGAGACTTGAGTGTCGGACGTGGCCTTCATATTTTAACAACATAGGAAAGTTGCAGGAAAGTTGTATGCTAATTGCCGTCATTTTCGCACGCATGCCTTTTGGCATATATTTAGAAAAAGTGATTTTAAATGTATATAACAAAAGACTTGAGTGTCGGACGTGGCCATCATATTAATTATACATAATATATCGAAGAAAGTGCTGACAGAAAAATTCTAGAAATTGTCACCATTGCCAGTCCTGGCCGAACGGCCGCACACACAAAGTTAAGGTACCTATGCACGTTCAGTCGGCCGGCCGCTTTCCGCTACGCACACAAATTTGAATGAGAAATCGCTACCTGTGGCGGGGGCCTGTTGATTAATAAAATTTCCTCCAGCGCGGTCACTACAAGAGATGGCTGGTTACGAATTCTCCGGAAATTACCTTCCAAGGAAGGTTTGGGACCCCGAGCTATTGTGTACATGAATTCGGTCTCTTACCTACGAGTATACCTGCGCTCTTTCCTATACTCTGATTTGAAATCGCATGCAACGCCGAGCGCGCGCTGTTAAGAAAAATCGAATTTTTTATATGTTATCCCCAGGGTCCATTCGTAAATTTCGCTTTATTCAACTCAGCATCGAAGTACCTTTCAACCCTCTTCGAGGCATGTATGCGAAAATGGGGCACCAGAATCTGTCACTATCTGCTGACGGTCTAAATGCCTGTGCTACAATTAATTCACGAAATCTCACGCTCTGTCTCAAAATCGATGGTCCAATTGAATTAAGTAAAAATTGATCGGTGTAGATCGGTGTAGATCGGTGTCGATCGGTCTAGATCGGTGTCGATCGGTCTAGATCGGTATCGATCGGTCTAGATCGGTGTCGATCGGTCTAGATCGGTGTCGATCGGTCTAGATCGGTGTCGATCGGTCTAGACCGGTGTCGATCGGTCTAGATCGGTGTCGATCGGTCTAGATCGGTGTCGATCGGTCTAGATCGGTGTCGATCGGTCTAGATCGGTGTCGATCGGTCTAGATCGGTTTCGATCGGTCTAGATCGGTTTCGATCGGTCTAGATCGGTGTCGATCGGTCTAGACCGGTATCGATCGGTCTAGATCGGTTTCGATCGGTCTAGATCGGTTTCGATCGGTTTCGATCGGTCTAGATCGGTGTCGATCGGTCTAGACCGGTATCGATCGGTCTAGACCGGTGTCGATCGGTCTAGATCGGTGTCGATCGGTCTAGATCGGTGTAGATCGGTCTAGCTCCGAATGCGGATCGACCGCTCGAGCGGATATCGACCGACGCTCGAGCTTAGCTCGAGCGTCGTCCGAGATTAGCTCGAGAGGATTATCTAAAGACGATCGGACGGACCTCGGACAATGCTCGGGCGGACCTCGAAGAATGCTCGAGCGGACCTCGAACAATAAGGCCAGGTATCCAACGGATCGCTTTATTAGTCAGGGATCAGGTCTCCCCGATCGGTCATCTATTGAATTCGTCATTCTCTAATTTACAAGACGGATTTAGTATTCCACGTATATAGCGCGGTATCGATTAAAATTTCCGGGAAAGGTGCGGGACTCCGAGCGCGTTTGCCGCTTTCGCCGAAATATACCGTTTGCCGAGTATGATCCGAGATAATTTAGTGTTTATACATGAAGCGTGCAGTTTGGGACGAGGCGCCTTTGAGCATCGCCAAAAACCAACAGCACGCCGGATCGCACCCAGGCTGCTCAGCAACTACTCGGTTTCCTTAACTCCACATCGTACAGCTCCATGTCAATAGTACGGTACTAAAATACCTCACTTCTTTTTCTTTCTTATACCGAATCATGATACTCACTATACAAGCACCAAAACGCAATCCAGCCGACGGAAACGACGGACAATGCGAGCCCTCGCGCATGAAATTTCTATTAGGTGCGTCCTCGCTAGATGTATTGGGATCTGACATGTCTCAATACGCCGTCTGGTGGCGAGAAGTAAAACTATTCCTAGTATACCGTTTAGTGGGTTAGCGAGTGACTGGCATTGGATTAATGTATGTATGACGCGTATTCGCCCAAATGCTTCTCGCATTTGGGCCCTAGACCGGTGCGAGAGAAAAATTTGACACTCCTTGGGACCCTTTGAGTCATAAATTAGATCCGGGAAAGTTCCTCATAGTCCAGTAAAAATCCTTCTGAAATCGATGTTTCGAGCCTCAAAGCTGAAAATTTGGTCAAAGATCCATTTTGGGTAGTTGAAAACAGGGGCGAAGTTTAAAAAGTTCTATATCCCCGAGGATTTTTGAAAAACAATAAAAACTACCCAAAAAATGGGCTCTACGAAAATAACTCGAAAACTAAGCGAGATATCGAAAAAAGTGTCAAATAAAAGTTGTAGAGCTTAAAATTCTCTATAAAAAAGGTTTATACAGTTTACCCCCACTCCTCACGGTTTACCCTTTAGAGCCGCGCGAACATTGGAAGTAGAAAAAAAAATCATGAAACCTCGAAAATTTAACATTTTTGACTGCTTTTTGTTTTAAATTGCTTAAGAAATTCTCTACTTTTTAAATAAAATGATATGTTTTTTTTTCTCAATTGTTTAAAAACTGCCAAGTAAAATCAACGATATCTCTCGATATATTGAATGATTTTTTCTTCTTTGTGTTCCATGATTTTGTTAGTTAAATTCCCTGCACATTACACTCCGGTTATTCTTCTGTAATTGTCGTAAGTTTATAAATAACTCCGTTTGGAAAATTGCTTTACAAACCTTGGTGCGTCCGGAGAACCACTGGTGGCCTGCTCCTTCCCCCCCATGGTGATGGGACCTGAGCCCGTTACCTTTCTGGGTCTCGTTCTCCTCCGTTTAAACTTTCCTAACATCAGCCGCTTCGCACAGCAAAATATATGTTATGCACCATCATGTAGCTATATTATAAAAAAAGTATTGGATTGTTTCGCCCATAAAGAAAGTAAATAGAAAGTTTTTCAATAATTTTTATTTTGCATACTAAAAATAACACCACCGCCGTTTTTTTTTATATAGATTCAAGCATGATTAAACTATGACATATAATTTTTATGAGATGATTGGTGTGGTAGAACAAGTCGAAATAAATTAATGAAAATGAAACAACTTTGCTTTCGCCGTTTTTCTAACGTAAGATAGCGGAAAACGGTGGAAGCGAAGTTGTACACCTATTAATTCGAATTTTTACTTTACAAAAATAATAGTATTTATTTACAATGACTTATTACTAGTGAGAATACAATTTACTGCACGTAATATATGTACATATAAATCGAAATTAAATCACATTAAAGGTATTATTTTATGAACTGACACAGAATCTTCGTTTTAATCTTCATCGCTTTCGTGATTTATTGTGGGTAGAATATGACTATATGACTGTAGTAATAACTCTAAAGTATATGGAATTACACGTTTTCACATAGAGCACTGATACAGTTAACTTTTAACAACGCAATATACATATATATACGCAGATCCAACATGGCGGACCAAATTTGTAAAATTGACTCCGATCATGGTGAAAATTGGTATACATGGGTTTTTGGGGTCGCTGATTTCGAATTTGCTATTAGATTTTTAAAAGTCAAGATAGCGGATCCAATATAGCGGACAAAACCCATACGACACACGTACGTACCATATACATATATTATACGTAGATTTATATACGTATATACGTATCAAATACGTATATGAAATGTATATTTTATGTAGACTTTACGGCTTAGTGACCGGCTATAATATGTAGTATATACGTATAATATACGTAACCGTATACGTAATATATACGTAAATAATATGTAAATTTATATACGTGTATACGTATACATATATACGTACTATGTGCGTATATGAAATGTATATTTTATGTAGATTTTACGGCTTAGTGGCCGGCTATAATATGTAGTATATACGTATAATATACGTAACCGTATACGTAATATATACGTAAATAATATGTAAATTTATATACGTGTATACGTATACATATATACGTACTATGTGCGTATATGAAATGTATATTTTATGTAGATTTTATGGCTTAGTAACCGGCTACAATATGTAGTATATACATATAATATGTAAAATATACGTTTACAATACGTAAATTTGTGAAAATATGTGAAAATAGTAAGTCTTTATTTTTATTTCTCATATATTTTTTAGAACAAATAATACACAAGATTTGTACATATGTTCTAATTACGCATATTATATGCTATCTTGAAAAATAACGGAAATAATCATTTTCATTTAGATTTCTTTAAATCTTCAACACAAAGAAACAAGATAATAGAATATGTGACAAAAATGCAAAAATATGATTTACTATCACAAAAATGAATTAAGATAACTTCTTTATAAATGTAGCTCATCTCTTAAGCAAAACTTATATATCTAATTGCAAAATGTAGAATATCTTTATGCACTGAGAACAAGAGTGCAATGACTTCCTTAGATCTGCTTTTATCTCTCATATAAAAATCAGTCATTATGCAGAATAATACGTTATATATTATCGTTTTAAAAACTAAAATACTCTTTCTTATTGATTTATATCTTCTGCCTGCATTGTATTTTTATGAGCTAAGGACTAAAGTAATGACTTTTTCAAACTTCTCTTAACTTTTAAAGAAAGCAGTTATCTGTCGTTGTGTAAAATAACACGTTACATATTATCGTAATTAAAATAATAATTTGTTATGTTTGTCTTCCACTTGCGAAGTAATGAAACAAGGTATTGATTCATCCTTGTAAAAAATATGGTTATAATTATGCCTTAATAAAAAAAATGACTTAAATTCTTTTCAGTCTTTTAAATAATAAGAAACAAAATTTGATTGCATTAGTAACATTTTGCAAAAAACTGCGGCACAAGAAAACAAACAAGAAATTTCTTGAAACTCATGCACGCTCGGACGTGGGGTTGCAAATATTAGTCATTTCTAGTCTTGTTTTCATCAGCTGCACTGTCGCCAGAATTGTCTTCATTTTCGGCATTTTCGTCGTCGTTTTCCCGTTCATTGGAGTTTCCTTTTTTTTTAGCAGCATTTTTTATCCTTCCCTGAGCTTGACGGAACCAGTCTGCCGCTCGTTTCTCAAATGACTTTTGATCAGCACCCTGACATGATGCAGAGATCGCTACTAATAAACAAATTTAAAAATTATGATATAACTAAATTGTGTTAAATAGAACAAATCTTTAAATAGAAGAAAGTTAGGAAAAAATGAAATTAACGAATTAATATTGACAGTAGTTATACAAAGATCTACATGTAGTGCATCAGTTATTATATCAGTGCAAATAAATATTAAAATGAAAAGTAACATGAATTGTTGAATTTAATTATACTTGTAACATTACTGATACTTACTGTAGATTACGCTAATTATGAGTAACTTCTTGACAGGTTTTTTTCCGCGACGACCCTCCCAAGAATATTTTGTAGCAACTTCATTAGTGAAGGCACGCACAAGTATACGCGAAACAGCTTCGTTGAGGTCACTTCCTCCAATAGTTTTGAAGTAAGCAATCTGAAGCCAATTTTATTGCAAAAATAATTAAATCAAATAGGTGGTACAATAGCAATTATATTACCGAATTTCCTTCACTATTTAATAATATTAACAACAGTTATGCTTTGCATTATGTATAATATCATTATTGGCTGAATATAGCTTTATTAAGTGAAAATAAGTAAAACAAGACAAAAAGCAAAAATATTAAATATAAATATTATTTTGCTCGAAAATCAAATTTAAACGTCTCTTTTTGATCGAACTACGTTAAATCCGGATCACGGTGAATTATTTTTTATTGATGGAAAATCAGTTTGTCAGCTGATGGATTGCATATTTGATCTGTTAAACTTATAGTCCCAAATCAAAGTCATAGTTTGACAATTGATCTGAACCTCAACTTCACATAGTTCACATAGTTCGACCCATAGAAACGTTAAAAATATTAAAATAACATTATAAGACCCCTTTGTGAATAAATAAGTCATTCCCTTAAATTAAAAAATTTCGAGCCAAAATAATATATTGCTAACCATGTATTATATTATTCTCCTGAGCTTTATTTGTATTTACTTAATAGAGTAAAGGAAATAAACATGATTATTTATCTGAATGTGTTTTTGATCTTACGAATTCCTTTTTCTTGTCTTCGTTCGTCAAAATGTTTTCCAAGTTTTCGATGTCGTTGATCGTTTTTAAAGGCAGTATATTTTCTATTTCTACGATGTTGCAGGATACTTCTGCTAGTGTAATTCGGTTTTGATTTGCAATGTGCATATTAATGTCTTTGATGTGTCCTACAATCGCTCGAAAGTCTATACCGATCTTTTGATAACCCAACTCCAGTGCATTGAGCTTGTCGAATAGTGCTGTAATTGATGTTATTAGTAATTCAGAGTAAATAAAAATTACAAATTATATCAAAACTTTATTTTATGCAATTAAATACCATCAAATAAATTTAGTTTTTCCATTATTTTATCCATGCAATTAATGTGACTGCAAGCTGATCCTGTAAAAATCGAATATTTTGTACAAATTATGAGATTAAAGCCATGCAACTAAAAATAACTGAAATCAACAAGTAATACTTAGCTTCATTTAAGTTTATTTAAAGACAAGGAACATAAACACATACATTTTTGCTTTTCCTTTATAAATAAAACAACAAAAGAACAAAGTCCAAAAAAATCTACTACAAATATATTTGTTTAATTCTCTGATTCAAAGGTAAGTCTAACAAGTAAAGTAAGTATACTAGAGTAAAATTTTTAAAGAAGGGTGATTACTATTGTATTAAAGGAAAGTAAAATGTATGTGCTCGTATGTTTCTAAACCTTATAAGCGTAAGTAAAACATGTTGATTTTAACACTGAGAATTACAAAGGTATTTTGGAATTATGAATAGATAGTCATTCCGGTTTCTAACATCTACATTCAAAATAAGCTGAAAAAATAGCATGGAGTGACGAAAAACTATTGTGGTTCTAAAATAAAATAATGAAATTCACGTAATTTACCATTACTGTTCACAAGGTCATCATTTGATGCCTGATAATTTCCTGTATTACTTTCTGTTTCGCGGTATTTTGGCTGTTTTGGTAAAAGAGGAGAACCATCATCACTTTCGTCGTTGCTGGTGGCAGACGAAGATTCGGATACTTTCTTAGCTGCACGTTCATGCCTGGTTTCTTTACTTTTCTCTGTATCAGAGTTAATATCTGATGATGTTTCATATGCCATTAATTTTGTGTTCGCCACAAGTAAAGATTCTGAAATATTAACAAAATAACACATAAAAGTATTAACACAGCACATGCTTATTTTTTTGTATCTTCTACAATTGTATTTAAGGTATTGAAACAGACAACACTTTTAAATATTTAAGGATTTAAGGAATTTTAAAAAGAATTTTTACTAAGATGAATGTGCAACTATTTATATAAGGTACTTTCAGGTAATATGGCGATATTTACTGCTATACTTTCTGAAGTAATTCGAATTATTCACGTTAAAAATTGTTTTTCAACGGGGAAAAATCAATAAACTATTTCAAATAAAAAATCAGAAACGTTTAAATTTTAGGAAACTATTTTTAAAATATGTGTATACAGTGTAAGGTTTTACACATTTTTCAAAGACACCGGAATATATCATTTAAAAGATTTGCTTGTTGTCATATCAAGGAAGTTATATTTTATTTCCATACCGAATTCACCGAAGAATCGAAGTACTTTGTACGTTTTCCACTGACTTTCATCCGGGGCACATTTCTTATGCAGCAGTTTATTTATCTTTGTTTTATGCACAGTATTTGGGTAATAACATTTGTCTTTAGAAAGAAGCCATGATTTTAGTATAACCGTTAGTCCATCTGCACATTCTACCACGTAGTAAGGATTGTCGCTTTTGTTTTTTCCTTTCGTAGGCAATTCTTGGTCAGTACTCTTTGAATCTTGGGTTTTCTTGGAACTCATAATTACCGCTGACAGTCAAGACAGTTGTCCTTCAAACTTGGTCTAAACTAGCTCTATAATAATAGAAAATAAATTATTTAAATGTTTATCTTTTTGAAATTATATTTGTAAATTTAGGGAATTTATGAAAAGAATTTCACTCCATCCAAAGAAATAGGTATTATTTTTTATGCACATTTAACTTTGTTGAAATGTATTTATTTCACAAATTGTATAATGCTGAAAATTAATCTACTTTCTAAAAATTGTCAATTTCTTAAAAGCGACTGATTGATTTAACAAAAAAGGATTCGCAAACTAACAACAAGTAGAGATGGATAAAGAAATGATGAACAATTTAAATACTTTTTTCTTTGAGAATTAAATTGTAACTCATTCTTTGGGGAATGCAGAAAACCGGTAAGTTTTTTTTAATGATGCACTACTTTTTTAAGAGAAATAAAGTTATTTTGGTAGTAATTGTTGCATAATTATTAAATCACTTCAACGGTGTAAAAGTGGAAGTATTGCAATAAATCCTTTATCACAAGGAAGAGATGTATATTTTTGCAGTACTGATTGCAAAGGCCAACTTTCCAAATTTCCAAGTTCTTCTTCTTTGACCTTATAAATTCCCAATAGAGAAGAATTGCATGGAACCGTGTATAAGTCGTATACTTTTGTGAATCTTCTTCCAATAACTTTGATATTACCGCAAATAGAGGTTGCGAAATTATGAATAGATATCACATTACCATCGTTTAAATGACAAATATTATTGGGTGTTTTCCGTGAAAGGAAAAAGTCCTGTAATTTAACTCCGTTGAATTGAGGGTTCGTACATAAGTCTATCAATGGACCATCGAAATGTTGTTTCTTTCCTTCGATAAAGTATCTGCTGTTTTCAGTAGGATTACTACTTCCAAAATTAATGCTTTCGGCACAACGATTATGAAGCTGCTCAAGTGGTCGTTCTGATTTTCTTAGAGAGTTTTTTAACATTTTCAAGTGGTTCTCAAATCGAAAGGCACTGAAAGAATCAACGGGTCCTAATTTGCGTACATCTTCCGCCAAATGGAGTAAACCGTGCACATTAAATGTGACAGAATGTCGTTTATAGATTTTTCCATATTTTTTGACAAAGAATTGCAGTAAAGACTCCGCATAATCGACATACATCTTTAAATTATTACTGCTTAAAATTCTCATTGCTACATGGAGAGTCATAAAATGCTGGTACATCTTTTTATTCAACTGCTTTTGAAAAACCAATGGTCCAGAATACAACAAAATTTGACGAAGTTCGGTGGCTTTCCACTGACCTATGCTGTCTATACCTCGTGGTCGTCGTGCAAATTCTTTTGGTATAGAAGCTCGTAAGTCAATAAGACGTTCTGAAATAGCTTTAACTTGAAGAGTCGACAAACGAGTGGAAAGATTACCACACAACCATGTTTTTATCATTCTTCTAACGACCCCAATGCACACCAAATGCATATAATCCAAGGGTATTTGAGTCACTAATCCAAAATTGGGTATGTCGCTAAGAATGGTGTGACCAGCGTGATGCTCATCGTCTTCTAATTCAGTAAAGTCTTTGTCTTTCCTCTTTGCCGATTTCATGCCTGGGAAGCATACGCGATTTACCAAATACTCTCCTTCGATTTTGCATTTCGAGCAACTACTGTACCCTGAATGGCCTTTTGTGCATGTTAAGAAAGATTTAGCGGGTGCGTCGGCAATAATGCTGTGAATGGCAACATTTACTTTGACACCGTTGTATCTGATGCCGTTCGTTATTAAGTCAGTAGCTTCTTCCACAAATTGTTTGAGAAAAGCATTAGATGATGACGGTTTTTCAGAACCATGATAGCATCCTATTACGAACACCTCTGTTCCAGGGACTACACATCCCATTATAGGCCACAGTTCGCTTTTGGTGGACTTAGAAAGTGGAAGTCCATCAATGCCTATTTGAATTTTTAAACAATTTATGTTATTTTGTTTGTTGTGTTGATCCAAGTATCGGTGCAGATATTGTCTCAAGCCGAAATGGCAATATTTCCCAGGATGTATTTCAAAGAGTGTAATTTGCCGAGGTGTTTTCAAAAGAGCTCTTGCGGTTTTAGGTAGATCCTTAAAACATGAATGTGTTCTGAGTATTTTCAGTACACCCATTAAATTTGAATGGTTCATTCCCTCTTCTACAGCAAAATATGCAAGTTGTTGACGAATAGATGATTCATTGTTCGTAACAGCGATGCAGTCTAATTC
This sequence comes from Xiphydria camelus, assembly GCA_963678675.1. NCBI lineage: Eukaryota > Metazoa > Arthropoda > Insecta > Hymenoptera > Xiphydriidae > Xiphydria > Xiphydria camelus. The sequence goes on from OY783198.1 coordinate 17,755,173, forward strand.
CGATGAACTTGGTAACGTATCATCATTCAAAGATGCAAAATCAAACAATTCATGAGAGTGCGATTCATCAAGCTTTCTAGTATTGAATGAATTTACCGCATCAATGTCGCCACCTTTCGTTTCGCTCACTGAATGCAAGCTGATCTTTCCACATTCCCGATTAATCTCGTATGATTCTAATAAATCAATAGATAATTCCGATTGTTTTGTAATTTCATTTTCTAAAAGGTCTTTTGCTATTGCCTCCGTGCATATTTTTTGTGCCGTTCTACTTTTCCTTATATTCGATGATTCATACATTTCACTAATACGTCTGCGATATTGCCGAGTTGACAGCTTAGAAAGTTCTTTACGACTTCTTCTCATCACACCCTTAAAAATATTCAAATAAAGCCATGCATAACATAGAAATAATACGCCGATATCACAATAAAACGCGAAAGTAATACGTAGAGGTATTGTTATAGGTTATGCATGTAGAAACTAAAATTGATCTGACAGGTCTAAATTAAAATGTATAAACAAACTTTTCAAAAAATATCGCAAAAAACGTGTATAATTGACATTTATTCAACTAAATTCGAGTATATAATTTCGAACATTTGAAAACAAATGACGGTTTTTTAAAAATTCATGCATGCATGGCTATTATCTATATAGAAAAGTTTTATCAGGTAAATACGTATAATAGATTTACTTGATTTATTATTGCATATAAGTATACATACCGTTATTTGAAACGATTGCGGTAAGATGACTATAGTACTCGCACGTGTTCCACTGATCGGGCATAGCTGATGCCACGATCTCGCAGTGCCGTAGTAACGATTCAGAGTCGCCACATTTATGAATTCAGTAGCGTATGTACAATGATATACGTGGGCCTAGATTTAATTTTTCCTATTTTAATAACAATGGACTACAATTCTCCCACACGGTGGCAACAGGGTTCAAGCGTAAACCGACCGCAAAATTCAAATATTTTTTTCTACGCACATCAACACAGGATGTCTGTGATGTTTCAGTAAGCTGTTGTATCGACTGGATCATGTAGTTATACGTTTTTATATCTAGAAATTACTAAAATCTCATAAATATGTAGACCAAACATATACGTAAATATCACGCAACTCATAGCTTTTCCATATACGTATATATTTAGGTGAAGTATATACGTATGTAGTACGTATATAGTGAGTAGATGTATATATTTGATACTCAGATACGTATATCTGTAATTTATATGTATATGGAACGTAACATTACGTCTATGAAGTTACTAAAATTACGTAAATGCGTAGACGAAACATATACGTAAATAATACGTAACTTTCAGTATTTTCATATACGTATATATGTAGATGTTCGCTGTACGTAAATAAAACGTATATTTTTCGTATACCATATATGTATACGTAGTATAGCTGTATATACATAAAATATATGTATATGATACGTAAGTGTGTCGTGTGGGAAGTACCGAAGTTGACTCTGATCTTGGTAAAAGTTGGTACACATGGGTATCTCGTGATGCTTTATATAAATGTGTTATTTTATTTTTAAAATTCAAAGTAGCGAACTCAATATTACAGTCGAAATTATCAAAATTGACTCTAATCATGGTGAAATTCGATGCACATTGGTTTTTGGGGTCCTTGATTCCTAATTCGTTGTTAGTATTGAAAATTGAGACAGCGAATTCCGATGATTGGAACGCCTAATTCGGTCCTTATGAGTGGTAACTCAGAAAACAGTTCTTTGGGTCCAAAAACCTTTGTATACCAATTTTCACCATGATCGGAGTCAGTTTTACAAATTTGGTCCGCCATATTGGATCCACCATTTGGAATTTTGAAAATCAGATAGCAAATTTGAAATCAGCGACCCCAAAAACCTGAAGAGCAACTATGTTTATGAAAATAAGGATATCAGGAAAATGTGTGCTTCAAAGGGTTAACCACCGTAGTGCAGTCTCGGTGACCGCAATGGAACGGTGAAATCGTAACAGTATAAAATCCCGGAATAATTCACCATTGCGACCGATGGCGGGATTAACTCTACATTAATGCTTTACATAGATCGCGATAATTATAATAATGAACAATAAGAACCGATATAGACGTTCGCTTAACGCGCGACGGAACACCTGGTTTATCAGGGATAGAAAGTCGCTACCTCCACCGTCTTGCAATTACTGTTACATTTGTATCGACTCACATTCTATCGACACATGCGAGCGCGCAAATGGCAAAAGAACGGTCGGTTGTTGTTCCCATATAGCTTCAATTTATTATTTTTTTCATTTGCGCGATATCAAACAAAGCTTATTAAACCTGCGAAAACATTAAGGAAACTATTTCACAAAGAACATATTCAATCCACAATAAATCACGAAAGCGATGAAGATTAAAACGAAGATTCTGTGTCAGTTCATAAAATAATACCTTTAATGTGATTTAATTTCGATTTATATGTACATATATCACGTGCAGTAAATTGTATTCTCATTAGTAATAAGTCATTGTAAATAAATACTATTATTTTTTTGTAAAGTAAAAATTCGAATTAATAGCTGTACAACTTTGCTTCCACCGTTTTCCGCTATCTCTTACGTTAGAAAAACGGCGAAAGCAAAGTTGTTTCATTTTCATTAATTTATTTTGACTTGTTCTACCACACCAATCATCTCGTAAAAATTATATGTCATAGTTTAATCACACATGCTTGAATCTATATAAAAAAAACGGCGGTGGTGTTATTTTTAGTATGCAAAATAAAAATTATTGAAAAACTTTCTATTTACTTTCTTTATGAGCGAAACAATCCAATACTTGTAGGAGGGGTAATATGTACAGAGCGCGAATAAACTAGGAACTAAGGTTTATTCGTGATCTGGAATACAAAATGGTAGCGTAAGCGTGTGGAAAGAGAAGATCCCAGGAGGGATCGAGCTCGGAGAAGCGTCGGAGGGGGCTGCCGGTCGGGCAGCTCGTAGGCGGTGCGGGTCGTCCTCAGGAACGGCTGCGTCGGTCCTGGCGTGCCGGAACTGCTCGAAGGCGGTGCGGGTCGTCCTCAGGAACGGCTGCGTCGGTCCTGGCGTGCCGGGGGCTGCTCGCGTCCCGAGAATCGTCGTCAGGCCGGAGGCGAAGGTAACTCGTCCGCGTAGAGGGTCGCCGGGTAGGCGAGGCGACGTGAGAACGTCGGCTGGAGCGGCGAGGACGCTAGGGTGTTCGTGGAGCGAAAACTGCCGCTAGCGAACCTCAAGCCGGGACGGCGTAGGGCCGTCAGAGATCTGCGCGCGAGAGGGTGTTCGCTGAGCGAAGACTTCCCTCTCGGTTGCTCGAGAGTCGATCGGTGAACCACGAGAGCTGCGATGTTCGCTGAGCGAAAACTGTCGCCGCTCGTGTGGAGGCCGTTCGACTACTAGGGTGTTCGCTGAGCGAAAACTTCCCTAGGGCGTTCGACTGAGACTTCCGAGGGATAGTGGTGTTCGCTGAGCGAAAACTTCCACTACCGTGACTCGAGATGGTCTGGCGGCGATGGCTCGCCGGCCGTCTAATATACCCCGTTTGCGGACCTTGCCGAAAGCCCGCTGATGACCGATGACCGTTAGGTCCTCGGATGACGCGTCCTAACTACCTGCGCGTCCCTTATGACGCGCTCGGGGCTGTCTCCAACCCTTGAATCGTCGGCAGGCTAACGCATGCCGACTCGGCTGCGATCCACGCGTTACATACTTTGTTTATAATATAGCTACATGATGGTGCATAACATATATTTTGCTGTGCGAAGCGGCCGAGGTTAGGAAAGTTCAAACGGAGGAGAACGAGACCCAGAAAGGTAGCGGGCTCGGGTCCCATCACCATGGGGAGGAAGGAGCAGGCCACCAGTGGTTCTCCGGACGCACCAAGGTTTGTAAAGCAATTTTCCAAACGGAGTTATTTAAAAACTTACGACAATTACAGAAGAATAACCGGAGTGTAATGTGCAGGGAATTTAACTAACAAAATTATGGAACACAAAGAAGGAAAAATCATTCAATATATCGAGAGATATCGTTGATTTTACTTGGCAGTTTTTAAACAATTGAGGGAAAAAAAACATCATTTTATTTAAAAAGTAGAGAATTTCTTAAGCAATTTAAAACAAAAAGCATTCAAAAATGTTATCATGATTTTTCATGATTTCATGATTTTTCTCTACTTCCAATGTTCGCGCGGCTCTAGAGGGTAAACCGTGAGGAGTGGGGGTAAACTGTATAAACCTTTTTTATAGAGAATTTTAAGCTCTACAACTTTTATTTGACACTTTTTTCGATATCTCGCTTAGTTTTCGAGTTATTTTCGTAGAGCCCATTTTTTGGGTAGTTTTTATTGTTTTTCAAAAATCCTCGGGGATATAGAACTTTTTAAACGTCACCCCTGTTTTCAACTACCAAAAATGGACCTTTGACCAAATTTTCAGCTTTGAGGCTCGAAACATCGATTTCAGAAGGATTTTTACTGGACTATCAATGCTACAGGGTCCCGTGTACGTCGACCGGGACATAGGGACCGAGCACTGGAGTTTCCTCGGGATTTACAACACTTAATCCTGCCTTCCGCATTTTCCTGGAAATTTCTTCGCGTTGCGTAGTTAGCACTCCCACCTCCGGTCGTAAGAGAAAACTAAAAAAGTCATACAACAAGCTCCTGGTCGAAGAGCGTCCAGTACGTTCAAAAACCTCGGAACGAACAGAACATTATTATATTATTAAAAATTATACCTTTTATTCATATGTTGAATTTTAATAGAAAAATGGAAGGTGTAAAATACCTGCCCAAGAGCAAATCGCATTCATAGTTAAAGCCATTCGTAAATGTTCGGAAGACCAAACATAAAATAGTTTGAGGAGAGAAAGGGAATAGAATCGGAATCCAGGAAAGAACGCTGTTGCGACGAAGGAGTAGACAGAAGCGAAGAAACTGGAGAGAGAGGGTTGTTGTTTGGTAAAGACGTAGATTTTATTTTCGGGTTAACAACGAATGTCCGGGAATACTTAAGGAGCCCATACACTGTCCAGCAAGTTTGCGCAACGCAGCGTTTGCGCAAACTTGTTGGACAGTGTATGGCGGTGTTTGATGCGTTGCGCAAATGTTTGACAAACTTTAAACGTGTATGGCGATTTTTAATGCGTTGCGCAAATGTTTGACCAAATTCAAAAGTGTTTGAAATCTTTTGCGCAACGGGCTCCCCGGCGTCCCGGGCGGGGCGTGGGACGGGGTCCTCGACCTTTTCCTCATTTTCAATAGACTCGCGGGAATACCCTTTGCCTTCCCTAAGAGCACCCTTTGTTTACCATCCAGGGTCGACCTATCATAAATTAAGCTAACGAGAAGTGTGTCGACCTATCATAAATGAAGCCATCAGGAAGCACGTCACCCTATCGAGACGCGCATCCGTCCAATCATAAATTACTACATCGAGACGCGCGTACGTTCGTCTCTTGACCGCACCACGGAACTTCGACGCATCTGCGTGTCTTCTCGAAGTCTTTCGCACGCCTCTGTTCCTTTCCTACGTCTTACCAGCGATCTATCTCTACGAGTATCCGGTTCACCCTCTATCCTTTTTCCTCTATCCTCCTATCCAGGTTCACTTGTGATAATGACGACTATGATGCAGTTGCGCAAACCTGCGTTGCGCAAACATGTTTGACAGTGTATGGGCCCCTTAAGGGCGGGTTTTTTTCCATTTCACGATATGAGAAGAAAGTTTCGAGAAAGTGGAAGAGTAAAAACGTGAAAAAACTCCGGGGTTGCGCGCAGATACGTCGACGTTCCGTGATGCACCCGTCCAGAGACAGGCATATGCGCGTCTCGAAGGCTGAATTTATATTTATGGGAGGTCAACCCTGGACGATAACGGAGGGCAAAGGGTGCTCATGTCCTCCCGCGAGTCTAGTGAAAGTTGGGAAGGATTCGCGGAGCCAAAACAATAAATAATGACTTCACTCCCATAAGACTCTGTATCAGTAGTATACTCATTTCGGCCATATTGGATTTTTCGAACTAAGCTCCTCCCCCATGTCGATCCCAATAGCATCTGTACATATATGCGTCTCTATACTCAACCACGCCACACACGAAGGGGATTCCCTCGCGCCACCCTCTTTCCGCGCGACCACTTCAACGTCCTCTCTACCCCCCGCCACACGTTGGACCTCATTTGCCCCCCCCCCCCTCCCACGCACCAGGGGTGAGTGCAGAGTTCTCGCTCCGTGGCGCCGCGTAGTCTCCCCGTCATCTAGCACACCCCTTTCGGGCTGACTACCGGCTGGACTAGAACCATCCCAAACCTTCGACGCTGCTCCCTCCCTCCGCCGCGCAGGCGTGCACGGCGAAAACGACTCGCGCGCACCTACGCGCGACGTTCGAAAGCTTTCTCAGAGGCACGCAACGCGGTATCGCCGGCACGCAGTCGCGCGTGCGATGATGTCACCACACGTGACATTATTATTTAATTTTAGATCGTACACACTCGTCCATTCAGCATCGCCGCAACCGCGACTCTGGGATCGGTCTCGTTCCCTTTACTCGGTGCACGATTAATATATGGGTCGCGTTCGTCGAACCCGAAATAATTATGTGCGTCAGCCCACGCTCTCGCGTAAACGTTAGGAATGAGGCGACACAGTCGCGAGCGACATGCGTCTGAAGTTTCGAACATTCATTTGAACGAAAAATGCATATTTTTTCATTTATTTTGCAATCCGTATACATATTATCCGAAAAAATAATTAAACTTTATTAACAATTCGACTTTAAACGATCATGGTAATATTGAGTTTATTGATTATCTTATTTGCACTAGCCGCCCAGTTCAAAAAAAATGTCTATAGGTCAAGCAATCAACGAACTCAACATCAGCCATGGTTTTCGTTCAAACGAACGTTCGGAACTTCAGGCACATCGAGCGACACGCTACTCTATAAACGTATTCTCAGAGCGTATATATTTTTTTTCGCCCAGGCTTCGATGGATTTGCCTCCCGACAAGGCGAGGGCCGAAGACGAGGGCTTTCAAGGTAAGTACGCGAGAAAATCAACACGCCGTTCTCAAATTCCTCGGCGGGTCTTAGATACGTATTTATTATTTTCGTCGTCCCTTTAGGCAGCGGATCAGGAAAACGAACAACGTCGACGGCTGGAAGCTGCCGCCATGGAAGCGCTGAACATGTCTTCATTGTTAAGCGAAATGTGAGAGAGTTCCTAAGACTGATACGACACACGATGCGTGGTCGACGCAGAGGGTCGGCGTCATAAATATCGAGTTCGAGTGGCTAGCGCATCTCGGCACACATTTCCACATTATTACGGTAGTATAGCTGCACAGCGTTCTGGTAATATACCGTCTTTCTGTACTGACAGTATACAGAGTGGACCAGGTTAAACGTCATTTTTTTTATATGTGATAGAACCACAAAAAAAGTAGACTTTCATAAGAAAATTTTGTTCAAAAAATGTTTCCTAACAAAGATACAGGGTGTTAAAGTTTCGAAAAAAAATGGTTTTCTCATCATAACTTCTAAACTACTTGATCGATTTCCATGAAGTTTCGCACACAGGCTAATGTAGAACAGCTCTAAGCAATAATTAAATAATTTTTTAAAATTCTCCAGTGGCGTAGGTACTAGGGGCCGGTACCCCCCTTTCCCCCTCCCAATCTTCGGCGCCATTGGATATTTTGCAAAGAAAATTTAATTATTGGATTCCTCGTTTAATTTAGAGAAAAAAATCACCATTGCAAATTTTTGATTTATGGCTTCGTTTTTGAGATATTTATTTTAATTTATAGGGTTGCGAGCAGGCCAAAGCTAGGTTGAACTCCATTAATTGTGATATGTGATAGAGCAACAAAAAAAAATAGATTCTCATGAGAAAATTTTTTTCAAAAATGTTTCCTAACAAAGATATAGGGTGTCAAAGTTTCGAAACAAAAATGATTTTCTCATCATAACTTCTAAACTACTTGATCGATTTCCATGAAATTTCGCACACAGGCTAATGTCGTACAGCTCTAAGTAATAATTAAATAATTTTAAAAAATTCTCCAGTGGCGTAGATACTGGGGACCGGTACCCCTTTCCCCCTTCCCCATCTTCGGCGCCACTGGATATTTTGCAAAGAAAATTTAATTATTGGATTCCCCGTTTAATTTAAAGAAAAAAATCACCCTTGCAAATTTTTGATTTGGTGGAACGTATTGAAGAGGCGTGCCGTCAACTGAAGAGAAACCGTCCTCAAGTCTTAACGGCAACTGATTCCGTGGCCAGAAGAGCTCAAAAATGCATTGAGGTCGGTGGATTCCATTTTGAGAACTTATTGTGAAACATAATTTAATTGTTGATTAACTTTTTTTGTATCTTTGATGTATGTCTAGTCAGTAATAAAATGTTAAAAACAGTTTTGGCCTCTTATATTGTATTTTCTTGGCAGTTCAATCATAACGTTTAGCCTGCTCGAAACCCTATAAATTTAAATAAATATCTCAAAAACGAAGTCACAAATCAAAAATTTGCAAGAATGATTTTTTTCTTTAAATTAAACGGGGAATCCAATAATTAAATTTTCTTTGCAAAATATCCAATGGCGCCGAAGATTAGGAAGGGGGAAAGGGGGGTACCGGCCCCCAGTATCTACGCCACTGGAGAATTTTTTTAAATTATTTAATTATTACTTAGAGCTGTACGACATTAGCCTGTGTGCGAAATTTCATGGAAATCGATCAAGTAGTTTAGAAGTTATGATGAGAAAACCATTTTTTTCGAAACTGACACCCTGTATCTTTGTTAGGAAACATTTTTGAAAAAAATTTTCTTATGAAAGTCTACTTTTTTGTTGTTCTATCACATATAAAAAAAATGACGTTTAACCGGGTCCACCCTGTATATGCATTTTGCCTCTAATATGCCTCTAATTTAAAATCTCTAGAATTGCTGTACAATGCCACGGTAGAAATGTCAGATTCTACCGACACGACGTGCTTCGACAAGGTCTGCATCAACTTTGGCGGTATACAGTAGACTCTTGATCATCCGAGGTAATTGGGACCGAGAGTACCTCGGTTAAAAATAAAACTCGGAGAATCCAAAGTTCTTTTAAATTGCTCGTGGATGACGAAGAAAAATCCAAAAGGTACATTATACAGTTTTATATTTACTTGCATATGTATTTTTTTTATCTTAAAAAGAAGTCTTTCATGGATTTTTGAGTTAATTTTTTGTCTCTCTTGGAAGCGGTGATGTTGCACCAACATCGACACGAGTCGATACAGGAGTCGCTGGGAGTCAGGAGAGAGCCCTTGATTAATCCGGAGCCTCGGTTAACTGGGACTCGTATAACCGCGAGTCTACTGTATTGGCGATACTGCACTAATCCTGTGGCACACTTTTCTATCTGAGAAATTCGTGGCAGAAGAATAGGAGATGCGACGGAATTGAATTACAATAATGAAGTCATTATTTTATTATTATTTTTTTCTTTACCAATATATTCCCTCTTCTGTACTATTACAAGTTCCAATTTATATACCGACCTATCAAATGTGAAGTGTACATGTACCTCACTTTTATTTCATCTCTTCTTTGTCTGCTTACATTGCTCTAATGTAATATATTAATTATAAAATAAATTTGTAACATTTTTTCGAAATTATTGCTCTTATTTAGCACCCTTCCATTTAAAATTAGTTTGTGGTTAATAAAATTTCGACGAAGCTGCCCGACAAAAATCGTGCTAGGGCTCTCATCAGGCAGCCCTGTCGGGCCCCGATCGGGTTTGCCTGACAAGGCCATCATCCCCAAACCGCGTTACAAAAGTCATCGGGCCCTGGTCGAGCAGCCCTGTCCGGGCCTTGTCATGGATCGGGCGTACCTTGTCGGGACCCAATGAGCGCCTTGTTCAGATTTCTATTCGGGTCGAGCATTCCCACATCGATACCGAGAGCTGGGAATATAAACCTGGGGACGATAACGAGCGACGGGTTAGCCGATTTCCAAAACCAACCACGAAAAGCCTGAGAACGGAAGAAGGCAGGACCGTGGGATGCTGAATGACGAGACCGGAGCTGCCATTCCGTTCAGAGCTGTCGCAGCAGCATCGTCGCAGTTCGTCTTTGAGATTCCTCGTTATCGAGACCTTCGATTTATCATTTTACCACAGAAATAAACTGAATCAAAAGAAACAACAGGTACGTCTCGTTGTATTCCGTAATCCTCTTCGGAAGCTTACTCTTTCTCTTCGTTCGCAATTATCTATCAGTTCCGCGTCCGAACGATTCTTAGCGATCGTTTTACATCGCGACGGCACACTTTGATTTACGGCATGCTTTGGTCTAAAATTCTGTAATCGATTAACCACCGTTAGAAAGCGTTGCAACTTTGATTCGGTTCAAACGTGCTCTAATCATTTTCAACTGTCGTTTCTAATCGCCGGGAAGATTTCGCAAGCTGTCGTTGTAAACCCCGTCTTGCGTAGCGACGAAACCTTACGCGGTCACGAATCCCGCGGAAGCTTTTTTCTGTCTTTCAACATCGGCATACTCTTTCTCTTTCTTTTTCTCCCGTGATATCTTCCTTCATGTCCGTCAGTCGCCAAGTTGATTTACGGGAATGAAAAAAATCAAGGCGAGTCTCTTTTTCATTTTCAATTGTTCATACAAATTTTTCATACATAGCGCACGCGAGTACCTAACAAATTGCTATTCCTCAATATTCATGAAATTGTCTACATTCTCTCCCCCCCCCCCCTCCCCCCACCGAAAACTAACAACGGCAAAAGCTCATCTGCTCGAACCTAATTTCTATGGCACATTACGCGTCACCACTCTAAAACGAATGAAACGAAACTACCAAAAACCACACCGCATCTTAAGATCAGAAACGAGGCGATCGACGCTCGTCGAACGGCAACTGCTTTTCGAACTCTTCATTTTTCAAAGTTGCATGGTTTTCTACCTGTTTTTCGCTCCACTCGGCTCACTTTTCACCATTTGCGCGCGCAATTTCTTATGAACCGATTTTTTCTTCGCCATGTCTAACAACTCGAAAAGTCTCGAGGTGTTCGCACCGTAAAAAAAGTTAGAGTATATTTTATTATTTCCGACTGGGAAGCCCGGAAGAGTCGAGGAATTTTGCTTCCGAGTTTCTCTAGGCACTGCGTTCGCTTTCTCCAGTCGCGATCACTGAAAATCATCGCGTTCTTTCGTCGTTGGAACGCGACTGCATCTCGCACGCCATTATCCAGTATCCAGTCGGCGCATACGAGTGTCGAGGTCGTTGAAGAAAGAACACGAGCAAAATTAATTCGCTCGACTCACAAGCATTCGTATACCCTCTCGTCGTGACGTTGCATGTCGTGTGAGTACATAAGCATGATGTCTGTCGCGAGGTTTATCGTCGACTGCCGCGTAACCATTATTGATGATGATCTTACGAGTGTTGTCGTTTTAGTAGTTTCATTCGACGACTAGTACATATCCTCACTAACGTCTTTTTTTTCTTATTTGTTACATATTTATTTGGGTTTAAAGTCACGGAAATTTTGCTGTAACTCAAACAAGAGTCTGTTACACCGGCATCTTAATGAACTGGAGCTCAGAACGTAACAATGTAGAAACGATTCGCAACATGTAAGTCTGTCCTCACTCACTTGCTTCTATACGCAATGCTACTTCTAATGTGTCGCAATCATAAGTATACCGTACGTATGTGCGTGCATACACACGTATGCACTGCACCGGCGCAACAAATTTAGATTTGGCTTTCATACCCCCGTCTACAACAGCTTCTCCCGATCGTACGCGTTCACCCGCGAAAACGCATGGTGATAAAGTCTGCCGACTCGCCCGGAAACTTCCGAGCGTGGACGTGGATGTCGCTCGTCGACCACTGCAGCATCCGTTGGTCCAGATCGCGAAGAAATAACGAGTGCATTTCATCGCGGACTCACCTCGCGCGCTCGAAAGTCTTCGGAAACGTGTACAATACGCGAAGGCGAGTCTCGATATACGGAACACAAGTGCCAAAAAGCATGCGAACCGCTTGCATTGATGTTGCTTGAGAGAAAAAACTCCTCCACTACCGTTCGTATCACATCAAGTCATCAGAGTCAGCTCGTTTCGAGTTTCAAATATTTCTGTGCCAATCGATCGCGGAGCCTTCGCACGCTCGCTATTTTCCCAGCCATTCACCATCATCAACTATCACCTCGCAGCCTTCCGATCCGTAAGATAAATTCGCAGCTTCTCGCAGAACTCGTGACCCGAGGCCGTCGACACGTTCAATGTACATACACCCACATTCTCGTAGTTTACTTTACACCTATACATGTGGTATCGGCATGATTATTTCTTCGGGGAATTTACGATCGCGCTGTATCAACGATTCCGAAAAGTACATATCGTATTTGAGAAATAACGAAACATTACACACATTCAATTCACGCGAGCTCTTACGCTACATCGTAGTGCTTATTTACGAGATAACGCGGTAAAAAAGTATCGCTACCCTCTGATGTAATCGCTGCCGATAACGCGTCGCGTACCATGTTAGTCGAACTCGCGGAGCCGAGTCGGATCTGCACGTTAATCGGTGTTTTACCGTTGTTCGACTCCAGGACGCTGTGATAAACGAGCTCAAGAATAAGACGCACTTGGTGCAGGAGAAAAAGCTCTTGCAACAGGACGAAGTGTATAACGGTGCCTTGGAGGATATTCTTCTTGGCCTGCGATCGGAGCCGTATCGCAGGGCGGACGCCATTCGACGAAGCCAACGTCGACGCGTATCGACAATCATCGACTCTCTCGAACCGCGGAAGAACTGGAACTTTAATAGTTTCGCTGCCTGCCCGAATATCGGTCATGCGAGCGAATTGCCGCGCGAGGATGTCACCAGTCACCACGGTTAGGCGACGCGAATATTGGTAGGTAAGAGAGAAATGAGTCGTATATTTGCAAAACTCACTCTTCGACAAAAATTAAAAAATCGAGTTATATACGCCATCTGTCTCAGAATATGCAGAGGAACATTCATAGCATATTGGCCAGGTGCAGAATCCGCTCTTTGAATAGCAATGTGATTTGAAAATATAAGGTTGAATGCAAAACTCACTCATTGGTTTCAATATTTGGATGCAAGTCACTCTTTACTCTCAGCCTATTAAAATGTCAACATATATTGTCACGTGAGCATATCAGCCACTTCTGGTATTTGTTTGTTTAGTTGAACTAGTCTATTGCGCCGATTTAATTGTCTTGTTTAATTTTGTTTTATAATTAAATAAAATAAAATATTAAAGTACTGAAGGTGAAGAATGCAGGAATCCAGCGTATGTCGACCTCGAAATTTAATTTCTAGATCGGCAAATGTCGGTCCATTTGCAGTCACTATTAAAAGAATATAATATTTATTTTTTGTATATTCTTAATAAAGTTATTCTCACAGTTGTTAATACTAAAATTTTTTTATTTTCACTATTGGTTATTATTCTACATAAAAATCTAACAATAAGAGGTATGTATTTCTTTTATATGCGGAAAAACATTTCTAGGGGGTGAAATTATCCCTCAAAGTTGACAACTCCTACGAGTGAGTGCTGGTTTTCACATATTTGCAATTGATCTTTTGAAATGAAACCAAGTGGATAATAATCTACATAAAAAATGATGAAAAATGCAATTTACTACATTTCGTTAGGGTAATTAATTAAAAAATTATAAAGGTTTGAAATTCACAAAAATACTGTAAAATTTCAACCGTTATAATTTTTTTAATTAATTACCCTAACGAAATGTAGTAAATTGCATTTTCCATGATTTCTTATGTAGATATCCACTTGGTTTCATTTCAAAAGATCAATTGCAAGTATGTGAAAACCAGCACTCACTCCTACGAGTTGTCAACTTTGAGGGTTAATTTGACCCCCTAGAAATGTTTTTCCGCAGATAAAAGAAATACGTATCTTAGATTTTGATGTAAAATAACATATATCAAAATGAACGAAATCGGCGAGGTACACCTGGGACGGTTTCCTTGTTAGGTGCAAAAGTAACTCTTTACTATTTGCAAATTGTAAATTATGACTTTTTTTCACTAACTAGTGATTTCTGAAACTGTTGTCAACTGATTAAGGTTTTGTAGTGTAATATAGTGATACATTTTTAACACTCCCATAAGCTTAGAATGCTTTCAAACAGTTTTCTGTATATATCTCAAAACTACATAACCAGCAAAGAATGAGTTTTGCAAATACACGACTCAAATGTCTATAATTCTTAATTGGCCAAAGAGTCGCTCACACTCGAGGGTGATATTTGGGTAACGAAATTTTAACTAGCTTATATATATGTATATATACGCTTCGCGTTGCGGCTCGAACGGTGAACGAACATTCTAGTTCTCTACCATGACAAACGCGCTGCTTAAACTCGCTTTCGAAGCGTCGTCGATATTCGTGCATATTCAGCTCTGCGAAGGAATTCGCGTACGTTTATATTTATCGTCGATTGTCGAGTGTTTGAGATATTTAGAAACTCTCGTACGAAAAATTGTTTCTTACTCGTCAGATGATCATAGATTTCAAAAGTGCCGAATGCGGGATAATTCTTTGGAAGAGGGTGATGAACCGAATGCCTTATACAATTCATTAAGCGTATAGGAGTAACGAGCGCGCGCTTCCGTTGGACGCGAGCTCGAAAGTAAATGCGTCCGGATCTGCGAAAGCAACGAATCGATGATTTTCGAAATAGTTGAACTTGAATTTTTTTCCAATACGTACAGTAACATGACACATTCCATGATAGATACGCGAAACTAGAAACCACGATAACGAGATGTTTCATAATTTTATTAGGAAATACCTACATAATATTGAGAAAACAAAAGGCTACATCGATAAGATGGAATACGTTTATGTACATGTTTACCTACCGATTGCTTCGTCGCATTACGCATAGTTCAATTATATTTTAACGTTTCTTTAGTAATAAGCAGAGCAAGTGCAACTCGTTCGTAACGTTCCACGTATGAAGGAATGTTCGCGTCGAGTAGCTCGCGCGGACGCGCCCGAAGCAAGTTTTTCGTTGCGCGAATATACATATTTCGCGTTGGTAGATGTGTAAATTAATTTTTTCAGTTTCGAAAGTCGCTGTCGATCAACTTCAAACGATCGCGTGCATATCTTTCGTGTTTAACACGCACAGAGCCCAATAATAATTGTACTTTTATACGGCTTTGATATTATCTGTAATTACCAAGGAAACATACCTACTGTAAATATCATTGTACTATAATTATACGACAATGCAAATCCATAGATTAATATAAATATTACACTTATGCGTTATAAATAATTTGCGAATATGTGATGTTTAGACGAAATATTACCTAGATGCTATACAAAGTTTATATAGATTATTCAGCGATTTGCAGATTCGTACGAAAGATATACAGATTTTATAATTTAGAATAAATATTGAAAAATTGGTTATCCATTTTTCGCTTCTTTCCATAAACGTGAATTTGATTAAATCAGATGCGCCTGAAACGGTATTACCGTAAATTCGGTTAAGCGGGTGTTTTACGAAAAATGTGGCGAATTCAAACGCGACGAACCGATACAGTCTCGCGGGCTAAACGATAGTTTAAATTTTGTCTAAAGGTTTTTTCTTCAAGGTAAGCAGGATCACTTTTCCGGCATCGGACAGTTTACCGTTCCCGAAATGTGTTTCCAAGTCTCCAATCGTCCTAACCGTGCTGAAGTTAGTATGGGAAGGGCAGTAGAGGTCGTTCAACAAGAATCGAAGCCTAGGATCATTTTTGTTTTACCGATTTAATATCAGGTAGATTCGATGATACGAATGGCCTTGACATTTTTAGCGAATTATCACTGAAGTTAGAAACGATTCGCGTAGAAAATTCAATCTCACCTCCTCCTCTCTCTCTCTCTCTCTCTCCCTCTCTGCTAACGACCTCCAAATCTACATGAGTTGTTCACCCGCTCAGATCAATTAGTGCATTTGCAAGCTCAATACTGACATCATGAGAATTGTTAGATGGTCGCAGGAAAATCTCCTTAACCTTAATCTTGGGAAGACGAAATCCATCATTCTGAGAAATCAACAATTTATCAACTCCATTGATACGGATAAGCTCCCACCGCTTGGTTGTGATGGAATTCCCATACCATTTGTCAGCTCGGCACGCAACCTTGGCGTCATGCTCGACTCCAAACTTTCGTTCAAAGAGCATATTGGCGGTATCACCTCCAAGATCAATGGGATTTTCTACCAACTGCAGAAACTGAGACCTTACACCGACATCAGTCTGCGTAGAATCCTAGTAATGAACTTTTCCAACACAAGTTCCACGGGGACCTGCTAATTTTGCTTGGTCGTTTATCAGCATATGCATTATTACCGAAACCTCAGAGGGGGCATACGTTATACTATCATTACGCTTTTTGGCAGCGGGCCGACGGTCTACAGGGTGCGTCACGCAATACACGCCAGCGTAACGGGTTGCCTATCGGTTATCCGCCTGGCGCCGTACACAGGCGCCTGCCCCTGCAGCGGATCGGATGCGTCAACCGATATGCAACCCGCTACGCTGGCGTGTATTGCGTGACGCACCCGATATAAGCGCATACTGGAGCAGGGAGCTGAGGAGCGACTACAGTGGAGAAAGAAGAGGTGAAAACAAACTTAAGCCTCGTGTCCACTTGGAAGTGACTTGCGACAGTTTTTGCTAGAGTAACTTGGAATTGCGTATACACTTGAATCAAAAGTCCCGCAAGTTTACTGTCGCAAGTCGTTGTAGCAATTTCTCTCGGAGCAAACACTTGCATGTGCCTTGCAACAGTCGCCGTTTAGTGTCACACCTAGAACCGCTGGCTTCGGGCACGCTATGCCCGTGCGTGGGCTACGGAGGGTTCAATCACTGCATTTTTTAGACTGATTTTAAAAAAGCTTTTTTAATTAATTCTCTTGGTGGGCACTTAAAACGTTAGTATTTAATGTAACTTTGAATATGTCGCCGGGTGCACATCTGCACATTCTCACTCAATATTTAGGGGTATCTCAATCGCTTTTTCTGATTTCCATTTGAATAACACGGTGACAATTGTTGAATCATTGGTTTAGTGCTAATGCTTTCTACGGTAAAAAAATTTGCCTGTGAAAAATTAGAAATATTGAGAGTTTTAGGTGTAATTGACGTAAAGAAATATTATTCTTAATTATTAAATAAAATTAAATGATAATTATGGGGGAATAAATTGTGCAATTGATCGTCGTTTCATGTAGGCTCGTTCAAAGAACTGTCGCTCTATGAAAACGTAACGTAATGTCATAGTGAAGCACTAACTTGCGACAAAACTTTCAACTAGGCCCAAAAGCGTAGAGCGCAATTTTGCTCTAGCAAATAGCACGTGTCCACTTACAAGCCCGGACAGGTCGCAAGCACTTCCGCTGAGAGCAGAAGTTTGCAGCAAGTCGACTTGCAGCGCTGTTTACACATGTTGCAAGCGCTGTCTGACAGCCAAACTTGCGTAATTTCTTGCATGTAGACACGAGGCTTTAGGATAAGCGCATACCGAAGCAGAGAGCAAAGCAGCGATGAGAGCCGAGAAAAAAGCGGTGAAAACAAACTCATTTGAATCACATATTCTCGCCATGGGACCCACTATGCGTGTTCCAATGAAAAAACTCCGCTTTACTTTCTACTTCAGTATGCGCTTAGCCTAAGAACATGCTCAAACAGAGAGCACACGGAAAAGAACCAGCAATTCTTACTACTTCATCCAATAGCGTTGAGACTCGAGCTCGTTTTCAAGAGTTTGAATAGAAGACATATTTTCTTCAAGCCATAATACAATTTCGGGATCAAGCCATGGTTTTTTTCGTGCAAGAAAATAGACTCGGGTAATTGTTTTCTTTTCTGCGCAAAAAGAATTTCTCATTCCCACGACGGTATACTTGAATAAAGAATATATATTGTTTGATTAAGAATCTGTATTCTTAAAAACTTGTAAGATTATATCGCCCCCTTAATATTACAACTAGGTAACTCAAATTTTCGGTATTTTCAGTTATCTACTTTGTACCCAACTTTGTACCCAACTTTGTACGCTCCTTTCGGTGTTACAACGAGATAAGGTCTGTCGCATATTTAACCCAGCATTGGTTGCTATATGAGCATTTTGCTCACGTTTATACGCGACTGCCGGTATGAGACTACTTCTAGCGACCAATGCCGAGTTAATATGGTAAGAAATCCAGTAGTATGATATAGATACAGTCACTCTAAAGCGACTAATATATGCATGCAATAAGTGCACAATTTTAATACCGAAAGTTCGAGTTACCTAGTTGTAGTATTAAAGGGACGATATGTTCTTGATTCAAGAAACATTCTTTTGACACTAGTAATTATATACTATTGTAAGCAGTACATAGAACAGTTTCCTCTGTACAAATTCTTGAAAGCGAGCTCGAGTCTCAGCGCCACTGGATGAGCCAGTCCAAAATTCCTGGTTCTTTTATCCGTCCAAAACTGTGATGAGACCGGAGAGCAAAGCGACGAAAAGAAACCTCTACTTTCTTATTGGAATACGCTTAGTGAATCGCATCACCGGCATGCGACTCACTATGCCTGTTCCAGTATAAATAAGAAAGCACAAATTTGTTTTTGCCACTTTGCTCTCCGCTGCAGTATGTTCCTAGCGTAACGCGAATTCGTTCGACTCCGAGATCCAATTATTGACCGGCGGTTCTTTACGTTTCGTTTACGTTTACGAACGATCGTACCGGGCACGCCCGTGTAGGAAGAAAAACAACCCTCGGAGGCTCCACCATCACCCGAGGGGGGGGGGGGGGGAAAGGCGTATAAATTCATTGCGAGTCTTCCAGCGCGCGCTTTACCATCTAATACATTTTTACTGCCCTCCCAAAGTATCGCTTGTTATACAAGTTATCGCTTACTCGTTGCGCGGCTCGTTAGACGGGCAACGTCACACGCCGACGCTGCATCGCGCGAGTCCGAAGGCAGGGCCCCGAAGTGCTCACGAGCGAGGAAGGATCCTGCCTCGGGTGCCGCCAAATCGTAAATCCAATCCCGCGCGATGCAAGGCCCCATAAATCGAGTACATTACGAGGTACGAGTGCATTGCGCGTGAACGAACAGTCGGAAGTAACGATATTGCGCCGCGGCTCTTCGAACCGCGCGTAATACGTCGGTAGATTGCATCGCCGCGATGTCTACAGCTGTACGCGTACTATACTATACCCTGCGAGAGATTTCGTCACCGCGCAAGACGTTCGTTACACGCTGCAGCTCGCAGCGCGCGGAAGAGACGCGTAACGATCACCAACATCTCGTCAGGGGGATTGTGTCGCGTCCGTTGCAAAATCCCACGAGTGTAGCGGGTGGCGGTCGACTCTTGGCGCGGCGTGGGCGCGCCTTCCGCACGGCCGCCCGGCTTACTACGTAGCAGCGCGGAGCGGCAGACTCCTAGGCGCGCTCCTCGACGGAGATCCGCCGCGATCTGCTTCTCTCCGCCGTATTATTTTCGAGCGAACGGCGCGCGCCAGCTTCGCAGGTGCATCGCGAGTGAGAGAATTCGGCGCGCCGATTGGACCGACTCGGGAAGCTCAAGTATACACCGTCGTAGTATCGCGCGGATGCTCGTACACGGTTTGTATCGATTGAAACTCTGCGCGAGCGGTCGTCTCGCGCGACATGACTGTTAGATTAAGATTTTCGGCGCGATGCCGCGTGACCACACGCGTGCCGCCCCGGCCGAGAAATCTGGGGCGGATCGCGCTTTCGGTGTGTCAGCGGGAAGAGTGGGCGGGGATTGTGCTCACACAGTTGCCCACCAACGGACAATTCCGACTTGCTGCGTAACTCCGAGAGCCGCGTCGCAACGAGCGTCATCCCCCGCGACCCCGTACAGTAAGCGCGGTCAATTTTCTCGTCCGCCGCGTAAACAATTTTGAAAATCGCAGCAGCGCGACTCCGCGCGGCGCGCCCCGCGTATAGTATACTCTGCCACACTATGCTCGTCGCGCTGCCGCAATGCTTCGCAACTCTACAGTGCGCTCGACTGCGTCCGCCTCGCCGTCCACGCGAATATGTGGCCAGCCACTCACGCTCATATTGCTGGCCCTTTGACCGACAAAACAGGGGGCGGTGGGCATGACGAGGAGCATCACGAGCGACAGGACGAGTGTGTGTGGCAGGGGTAAAGCGACGCGCCTGACCAGACGATCTCTCCGAGGACCGGAACACCGCTACTATACGCTACGAGCGGCGGTGATCGGTCAGCGCAGAAAAATCGCGCGTGGCACACCGGATATCGTCGCCGCTTCTCGCGCGCGATACACCCGTCCCTCCTTCTCGTCCTCCTCTTCCTCCTCCACCTCCTTCTCCCTCGTGCGAACCTTCTTACCGAACCAGCCGGCGAAAATCGCACGGTATAAAACTCGGCGCGCAAGAATGGCGATTGCTCTTCCTGGAAGGAAGGGACCAACGAACGAGACGAAAACAAAAATAGGCGCGCCGTATACTCCGAGGAGGAACGTGTGTAATAACTGCGGAGGAATAAAAAAGAGTGGTGAGTAAGTATCGGAAACGAAGGGCGAAACGCCGCGGTGTATATGCGATGCGCGCCAACCCCCTCCCTCTCATTACCCCTCGTGCGCTTCCGTCTTCTTTTCTCTCTTTCTTTCACTTCGCTAATGAGCAATCGCACAGCGCAGTTCTTCGGCAATTAGCGGAATTATACCACGGTGCGCATTGTGATCGACGAGGCGTAAAACGAGTCGTGGCGTGGGATCGCGCGAGCGGCGCGGGTTAGGGATTCCAAAAATTCGGAAACGCCCGTCGCGCGTCGGTTTTTAATTAGAACGTATTAATTAAGCTTCGACTCCACGGTACAACAGTTTGACCGTTTCGGATATGCGTGCACATGTAAATACGAGTACATACGTATCATATGAGGCTAAACTCACTCGCCAGGGAAGAAACTCGAATCACTATTAATGATTTCATTATCTATGAGCTTTTCGCTCATCTTTTTATATACCTATACAAATCTCGTGTCTGTTGTTTGGCCTCGAATTTCTACGAAACGGCTCGACCGATTTTTATGAAATTTGTTATGCTTATTCGGTAGGTATGAGAATAGGCATAGGATATATTTCATACCGCTAGGTGATTAGGGTGTTCGAAAAAAAATTTAACAATTTTCTAATATATTTTGTATGGAACTTCAATCTAAACCGTTCATCAGATTGCGATGAAACTGTCGAATTGTTGGACGCATGCCCGCGAAGGTTTCTGAGTTAGTAAATCTTATACAGGGTGTTCAAAAAGTCCCGGTACGGCTGATTATCTCAGCGAGAAATCATTTTAGAGAAAAATGTTTAATACAAAACTTAGGATTTTTAAATGGCTAAAAAAATGGTCATATTGGATTTGACCTTGACCATGACCTTAAATGAGAACCCATATTTTGATAACGAAAATGAAAAGAGCGGGAAATTTCACGTTCGAATATGTCCATGACTATTTTTTTAATGTGACCTTTATGGTCAGCGGAGGTAAAATTGAGGTCAACCATACAGTTCGGCTTCGTACCATGAAAACTATGGGCCATATAAAAATTCTTTTTTATAATAGGGTTTAGGATTTTTTCGTGGCTATACAATGGTGATAATAGATTTGTTAAATATTTGGTTATATCTATAGATATCTGCTAAAAATTCGTTCAATGGCGGCCAAAATCAATCCACAATCCACCCATGCGAAACCGGGACGGACTGCTAGTATTTGTATAATACTTTTCTGAAGATTACATTTTTATCTACAACAAACTCTTCTATCGAAGTGGGCCAAAAATTCATAAATATTGAAATAATAGTGATTGAAGTTTCTTTCCTGGCGAGTAAGTTTAGTCTCATATATGGTATCTAAAATTGGCAAACGCGGTCGAGCCGATCAGCAAATGCCGATACAGTGGAGATAGAGCTTTAGCAACGTCCGCGGCAAATAGAGTTTCTTAAAAATAGGAGGAGGAGAAGAAAAGGAGATCGACTAATATACCCTCAAACTGCGTTTTTCTTCTTCTTAAATTTGTATCGATTTACAAACATCGAAGGAAAATCGATCGGAGATCGAAACTCCCAATTTTATCGCGTCGCGAACAAACGAACGAATACCAGCGACGATGTCGTCATGATATATAAGGTAGAAATTCCGTAGGACGAGTTAGAAATTTCGGGCGCGATTTTTTAACGGCGCGACACTTGCGCGTTAGCGTTGCTGCACCCGCGCCGTGCATGTGTGAATGGACCGGCTTTGCACTGGCGTCGGTCGATTTGCAAAAATTTGATCGATCGCGATTTCCCCTGCCGATCGTCCGGTTGCCTTCGATCGGTTCCCTCGAAATTTCCATCGCGCGAGTTTCCACTCTCTATACATGTGTCGCTGATGGTCGCGACGATCGCGTACGCGCGTGACTCACGTCTCGGTTACGATCAATCGGTCGCCCGGGAGTAACGACCTTTTTCAAAACGTCGCTCGTCGCCGCGACCGTAAAGGAGTAGCTGTCCGCGGAGAAATCTAGAAAACAACGTCTTGACGCAATTGCCACGTTATCGGATCGTCGCGTTTCGATTTACCCATGTAGATTTTCATCGGAATTTGGATGCCAGAATGCGCCGTGATCCAAGACTACTTACGATAGCTCTGCGTGCATATTTTTACTAGAAAGTCGTACACGGAGAAAAAGGATTAGTAAAAAATCATCGGAAAACCCATGAATTTTTACAGCGATCCCAATAACAGAGCTCATCGAGGTGAAGAATCGATATTTTTAATACACGGAGAAAAAGAATTAGTTGGCTCTACTAAAATGTACCTACGGGGTCGTAAGTAATTATTTATTTACATCAATTACATTTTTTTTCATATTAATTTGATATTTCTTCCTTGCAATCTCACATACTATTCCACATGATTGTAAGGAAGAGATATCTAATTGATGTATTAAAAGGTTTCATTGACATAAATAGGTAAATAATTACCTGTGTGTGTGTGTGCGACCCGTGCAAGTAATTTTCAGTAGATCCAACTAATTCTTTTTCTCTGTATGATAAATCATGGGAAAACCAATGAAATTTTACATTTATCCCCCGATAACAGGGATAAGGGCTTGAAGTTTTTAATAGACCGCAGCGTACTTTTTCAGTTCGTAATAGTATAAACATCAGTTTATACCGTAAAATTGACCAATCTCCCGTTAATATATTATGTACCTATGTGTCAGGTGTTTACGGGTTTATACTGCAACGAACTATAAAAATTATGCTGTCTATTAAAACATTCAACGTTTCACCTCGAGAAGCCCTGTTACCAGGATTCACTATAAAAATTACTAATCTTTTTCTTTGTATATTAATGTTTTATTCGAAAGTGAAAATAATTCCAGCATTCCAAGGGGACTCGTTAGGGCTATTTAGCCGATGGCAAAGTTACCTCGCGATACCCAAGCAGCCTCGTACGACCGAGTGCAACGACGTGCATGCGCGAGGAATGGCAAAGTCGGATATCGCAAGTGCCATTGTCGATACGAGCCACGTATTCCCCAGCGCTGTGTATCCAGAAATACGAGCCGTATTGAAAGTGGCACTTACGACGTCTTACCGTGCCACCCTTCCTATATAAATACATATAATCGATTATCCCCGATAGAAAATAACTCGACTTTCGACGCAAAGGGCGATTCACGGTACGTATCGAGCCGTCGCGTCGGCACGCCAAACGTACAACAGTCCCCTCCTTCCTCAACCGAACGAAAATATGATATTGCTTTCCGAATTAGCCCTGCCTCCCCTTCGCTTTCCCTTTTTATTTGGTTTCCTGCGTTCCCCCTCTCGGTCAACCGGCGATATAGAGAGGAGAAATCTCGTTTAAAACGGTCTTTCCTCTCTCGTTTATTCAATCTTTCGGTTCGAAGAATCCCTCCCTCCCGCGCCACTACCGAATTCCACGGGGTACGACAACGACCACGAGCGCCGCAACGACGTCGTTCAGACGCGATTAAGGATCCCTTTAGCGTGCCCATTCGATATGTAACTACGTCTTGACGTCTTCCCTCGCGGCGGAGCGCGGTCATACTCGACTATCGTAAATCCTTTGATCAGGCAACCACATAAAACGAACATAAAACGATCGTAAAAGCGCGAGCGATCGCCCGACCGGCGAAAGACGCGAGATATCATCCCGGAAACGCAGCTCTCGCAGTCAGGGTCGGTGCCTCTGTTCGCGCGGTGCTCGCGCGTATACGGGACGCCCCTGTCGCGATCGTCGGAGCCACCGAAAATTCATGCGCAACACACACACACACACGGCCAGAACCCGCCGCGACACCGGCTGCACACGTACGGTCGATCGAGAGCCCTCCGCGCGGCTTCTGGATTTTGAGAAAACGATGACGCGGTCGCGGTTCGAACCCGTGGGTCACCGAACGCCGTGCGAGCGGTGCGGTAAACGATTTTTCATTTTCTCGAGTAATAAAACAGCATTCCACGGGGCTCCGTTATTTGCCGCGTCTCTTTCCCGCGCCGAAAATAAGGGCCGAGGCGGCCGGCGTGTATACGCACGCGGCGCCGCGCCGCCATAGTCCGCCGGCCGCGTCTCACGCTACCCGAACAACGGCTGCGAACACGGATGAACGCATCGCGATCCCGGACGATAGGTTCGGCGACGATGACCGCGCGGTCGTTCGCACCGCGAAGATTCTCGTCCAGGAGGCGATTCCTCGCCGTCCGCGTCTAGTCGTCGCGCAGCGCGAAGGAGGCGCAATTGCAATTCCGTGGCGTGCCAAGGTGAACGTTCGTACATATGTAACTCGAGCTATGATAGTAGATTTAGCGATCGAATCGCAATATCGTGCACGCCGCGAAGACGGCGGCGGTTAACCGTAAACGCATACCTAATTGCGTAACTAAAAAAGAAATAGCCTGGTCGGGAATAACGGTGGACGGAGAATGCCGACGACGATTTCCAGCGGGGAATGGAATTTCGACCGCTATGTCGCTGCGCGTAGCGCGACGGACGTGATCAATTCGCGGCGCGACGGATAAAACAGAGCCGACAGCGGACTCGCCCCGCGCGCGGGAACGCGTCGATAAGTCAGGCGTCGGGTCTCGGTTCGCGGGTACACCGCGTGCGCGCACTCGGAGGAATTTCGGCGTACAACCGCGCGTACTACGCACGTACTAGATTCCCCGAGAAGCGTCGTCGCGTCGCGCCAGTCGTTGCTGTCGCGAGAAACGCGGAATCATCGCGCATGGAGCGCGGTCAAGTGCGAGGAGGAGTTTCGCGTTTCGCCACGGGGAACCCGGGAAAATGCGCGACGGGGAAAGAGAGGCGGAGGGATAGGAGCGTCGGGCTTCCCGCTGTCTCGCGCGTACGCCGTTTCGTAGGAAGAATCGGTCGGTCGAGCGAAGGGAGGATAGACAAAGTAGGGGAAAGCGTCGTTCGGGGCGGGGAGGGATCGACCGCGGAAGGAGAAGGGGCATCGGGCAAAGGAGGAGTGCAACGAAAAAAGGCGAGCGCATCCGAGGGATTAGGTGTACGTGTACGCGAGAGCGAGGAAAAGGGAATCCACGGAAGAGCGAGCGAGAGGAACAGAGTCGAAAGCGAATTCCAGCGCGTTCGGAACCGATCGGAAGCCCCCGGCGTCCTACGCTCGTGCTTGAGTCAACATCAGTACCAGCTGACTCGTTCGTCGTGATGTAGCGTTCGCTTGTACGGCGTGGTATGGCGTACGGTGAACTTCGACACGTCTCGTCCTCTGTCGTCCGACTGCGAACGCGAGCCGCGCGAGCTCGGAAACGCGATAGCCGACGGTGAGGCGAGTCCAGGGAGAGACACGGTGCGCGGTGCTGGTGTATGCGAGTGGAGTGCGCGAGTTTCACGGCCACGTGGGCAGTGGGTTTTCGGTGAGGAAAAAAAAAATCAAAACGAGCCCGCAGCGTCGTTGCGCGAGGCCTATCGCGCGCGCGGCGGCCCGAGGGTAGGGGACGGACGGGAGAGCGGGGCGCGCGCGAGAGAGAAAGAGAGAGAGAGAGGGTGAGTGAGTGAGTGAATGAGAGAGAGAGAGAGAGAGAGACACGCCAGGGCGGGCGTCCGCCGGAGCTGGGACGCAATATACCAGTACCTCGATCGGATTGCACGTGGGGAACGACGCGGGGGCCCGATATTCGCGCAAAAATGGCATCCACCCACGGCTCTGCATTCGCGATCGATCGTTCCGTCACCGCGGACCGGCCGGGTGGCGTCTGAGGAGGGCGGAAACGCGGAAAAGTGCGAGAACGCGCGAGAGACGATGCTGGTTTTCACGTAGGTGCGACCAGCGGCGGCGACAACGACGACGCGTCCCACGCATCGACCGAGTTGAAATGCGAAAACGGCCCGGGCCGGAGCGACGTCGACGAGCGAAATGGTACCGAAGTTGTAAACAAGTGCCGTGTGTGTCGGTGACTGCCTGCCTCTGGCGCGTGACGTAATCCATTCAAGCGCCTACTACGCAATATACGAGATGCAGGCCTCTCTCGTGTAGGCCGGAAAGGCCGCCAGTGCGTCAAAAAATCGTATTCCAGATTGAAACGGTAGGAGGGCCAGCTTGTACAGTTTTCGAGCGTTTTCGGTTGTGTGTTGGGTTTTGAGGGGGAGGTGGGTGGGCGACAGCGTGGAGGGGAACGGAAGGGGAGTCCCACGACCGTCGTGGTGCGTTATTGCGTTTCGGGACAAACGGGAGTTTCGGGCGGGCAGAGAAAACCCCCCCTCGCTGAGAAAATCTCTTTCGTTTCCAAGCCTCTCTCTATCTCTCTCATCCCGTGAAAACGTCTCCATTCCCTCTCTCTCTCGTCCCCTTGCCATTATGACGAACGGTGCGAGTCGTCCCATCCGTCCACGGGACCCCGCTGCGGTACATTTTCGAAGGCGTTTCACGGTATCTATTGATCTCGAACCACAGGAAAGCCTTCGAACGCCTCGTCGCGACCATTACCCGAAAACGCGCGCGCGCGGGAGCATTTCGTCTCTCCCCCGAATGCAACGGTAATTCACGAAAACGCGCAATTTCTTCTGGCGATGGTGCAACGATTGTTTACTCCACGCTGCGTCGACGTAGCGCGCCTCTTCCGCGATCGCACAGAGTCGGGATCACGCAAAGGGACGTTCGTCGATCGCTCGGAAAGCGTGCGACGCGCGTCCACGTGACGCGCGCTCATCCAGACGTTTCCGTTCAGAACTCGGTAACTTTCCCGGACGCGGCGATTTATGAGCGCGGTTTTTACGCTAACCACAACTTCCTCCGTGTCTACGCGCGTGGTATACATGCGCTATGCGGCATTGTACGCGCGTGGTCGCCTTGTCGGGAGGCGCGCGTCATTTCATTGACGTTTTCGAATTATTTTCGCGTTTTACGCTTCGCTCCGAGTTTCACCTTTTAGCGCGGACCATCGCCACCGGCTCGGACGATAGCTCTCGTGTGACGGGAAATAAGAGTACTCCGTGACGATTACACGCGAAGCCGATTGATCTATCGTTCGGTGAAAATTTACATATGTACGTATATCCACACGAACCACCGATGGGATCGGTCGCTCCGGGATTTCTTCCGGAAGATACCAATTCTACTGGAGGGAAGCGTCGACACCGATTCCTATTTAGACGGTCTCGCGCGTGTCAACGTTTCGGAGTACTATAATTTTACCGATTCGCACGCGCGCAGCATCGCGATCCCTGTATTTTTTAATTTATACCCGCGCGCGAACCACCAACGGGATCCGTCGCTCTGAGATTTCTTCCGGAAGATACCGATCCTACCGGAGGGAAGCGTCGACAACGATTCCAATTTAGGTGGTCTCGGGCGTGTCAACGTTTCGGAATACTATAATTTTGTTGTTTGGCGCGCGCGGGATCCCTGTATTTTCACGTAACTCGTCCGCTTGCCAAATTCTCCCGTCTTCCCCTCTCCGAATATTATATATCGCGTCTCCCGAGCGGAGAGGCTGTCGGAAGCCGGGATAAAAACGCGATCGCATCTCGAGCGAGGGAAAAGATCGGCCGCGCTCATCCCGGCATAATCTTCCCATTACCCGCCGCGGATTCATTCTCCTCGAGAGAGAAAAGCACTATATCCTGGTATAATAATCCGCTCGATCCGACGAGTTTCCATTCGACGCTAACGTCACGCTCCTCCACCCCCCTCTTCTCGGGTCCATGACAAATCAAAACACGATCGCCATCTGGAAAGCGACGTGGTCCCGAGCGGCGGCGGCGTCGCTCTTACCGCGAGAAAACTCAAAAGGACGCCGATACGTCGTAGTATCGGACGTCCGACAAATTCCCTCGAATCGTGCGTGAGTGCGTGCGCGCGCCATACTTGCTTTTCCGTCCCTCCCACTCTCTTGGCTCGCTTTTCCCCCTCCCCGCCCCTTCCGCTCCCACTACGGCCGACGCCACTTTTCGTCAAATCAAAACAACAACGCGCGTAGCGAGACCACGGCGGTGGACGTTGGTTTTCGCGTAGATACGGGGCCCGAGAGGCAACGCGCGGAAAAAAGTCGCGCGGCGCCTGTCCGGCGTGCGGCTAAAGAGGGCAGACCACGCGCGCGCGAGACGTGCCAATGTCTCCTCGGCCCGAAGAAGAGGTTAGGAAAATAACAACGGCGGATCGCTATCGCGAGTTCGATCCAATTCGAGCTCTCTCCACGGCTGCCGTTGTGTCATCGCGATAAGGGCCCCGCGTTTGGCAAACACCACCGCGTTCGGAATTATCCTCGGCGTAGCGATGTCCTGCGTTCGATCTCGCTCCCGAATCGTTCGCGCGCGGGAATATACGAGGGGGTCAGTGGAAAAGTGGTACAAGTCACAATTTGGATTATTTGAGTTAACTGCAAAAATGCATAGTTAAAGTAAATGTCTGTTTCGAAAAAAAATTGTATAAGTGTATAATGGTATGGTTGCCACTTATACCACTTTTTTTTCTAAACAGATCTTTACTTTATGCATTTTTGCAGTTAACTGAAATAATCCAAATTGTGACTTGTACCACTTTTCCACTGACCCCCTCATACGAGTCGCGCGCGTATAATATATATGTATATATCAGATTTCCATTATAATTCCAGGGTGACTCGACGCATTTTTCACTATCGCGTGCGGCGTACGCCGTGTAGTCGGGATATCGCTCTACTTCCCATCGGGTTCTCGGGGCGAGGGGGCGGACAGGCGGTGGGTGAACGGGCGAAAGGGGGGTGGCTCCGTTGTTTACGTGAAAATATTGTTTCTCGTGGAGAAGAAGCGGGCTGATAATAAAAAGAAACACCCACCCAATCGCGGCCCCTCTGCTCGCTGAGAGGTAGCGCGCGCGCGTTACACGCGCACTTATATCTGGAACTCGATCGGGATGGATCGCGTAGGCGTGCCTGGAAGCATCGGGGATTTTTTTTCTCCTTACGACAGCTCGCGACTCCTCTCCGTACTCTCTCTTCACGCCGTTGCCAAATTTACTGGCGTATTGTATGGAGAACTCGTGCGGCTGGAAATTTCTGCAACGACTCTCTCTGTCTGTTTCTCTCTCTCTCTCTCTCTCTTGAATTCATGCGTGCGTGTCCTCGTTCGCCGCGTGCGTCAGCGCGCGCTTATGAGTGCGCGCATACACGAAGTCAAAAGTAAAAGATACGAGGAGCGTGTGGTTCTACCTATTTATTATTTCAATATTATCATTATTATTCTTATCGCCGGACATTATGAATGGACGGATTAGCAGCTGACGCTCCGAGACTATCGGAGCCGCGTTCTCACGAGCGTTTCCTCGCGGACTTTCCGACGCGCCTCCACCGACGCACCCCACCTCGCAGGCGACTCTTTCGCGAATGGCGATTCGAAGGTTTCCCCCGCGCGAAGGTGGGAGACGCGGCGCGAAGCCCTAAATAAATCTGCGCGCGCCAATGCGGTCTCGCGCAACCGCGGCGCGTTTGAAAATAAAAGCGGAGAGCGGCGTCGCGGTGCACGTCGGGTTTTCGCGCGGGATAATTGAAAGATACGCAACGCCCCGCCCCTTATTGATTATGATGGAAGCCAGGTGATATGAAATGAGTTAAATAAAACACTGTAGTTGAGTGGAAGTTATAATTTTATTACCAAACGCGACTAACGTCTTAAACTCTTAGGAGAGCCCCGAGAGACTAACAAAGAAAGACTTGTAATACTCTCTCTCTCTCTCTCTCTCTCTCTCTAGGTGTATATAATTTCGTATAAACATTCATACGATATTTGGGAGCAGACCCTACGTGCTGCTTCCTTAACCCTCCAGTAGTCGCTAGCGGACTCTCGCTCCGCACCGATTGTTATTGGACGATAATTTCATCAGCTTCCCCCTCCAAGTATCGTGCTTCTCAGTACCTTCAGGTAACAGCATCTGTTAGTGCATGATTGACCGAGTAGGTGAATAGTTTAGCGCTTTGACGAATAATTCGGGATTGCGGACTGAGAGTCCGCGGCGACCAGTGACGTTACTTCAAATTCTTCGTTTATTTTATATGAGTGATAAATATTTTCGTGAAAGGGATGCTAGAACCATCGCTGTTACGGAGTTGAAGGGCTGTTATACTTAGCTGGAGTATTAAAAAAGTAATTTTTGTCACTCAGTGTCAAATACTCGGTTTCATGGGCGTCCTCGACGCATGTGAAATCATCTTTCACACACCAATTCGTGAAAAGTTGCGCAGTGCGTGAAATAACCTGCGCAGTGCGTGAAATCGCCAATCTCGTATTTGACACTTAGTGACAAAATAGTTATTTTCGTTATTAGGGCGTGAAGCGCTGTTTCTAACGAGAGTGAAGTTTGCCGCACGAGCGAAGCGAGTACGGCAATCACACTCGTTAGAACGGCGCGAAACAACCGAATAACGAATTCTATTTTTTGTCACTAAGTGTCAAACACGAGATTGACGATTTCACGCACTGCGCAGGTTATTTCACGCACCGCGCAACTTTTCACGAATTGGTGTGTGAAAGATGATTTCACATGCGTCGAGGACGCCCATGAAACCGAGTATTTGACACTGAGTGACAAAAAATAGAATTCGTTATTCGGTTGTTTCGCGCCGTTCTAACGAGTGTGATTGCCGTACTCGCTTCGCTCGTGCGGCAAACTTCACACTCGTTAAAAACAGCGCTTCACGCCCTAATAACGAAAATAACTATATCTGAATGCTGAAGATCTCTGGAGAACGAATGGTACCGGGAGCGAAATATTTAGACTTACGATGTCGCTACCAATATTGAAAGCATTTCTCCTTATAAATCTTGTCTTTAATGAAATGTTTTGATTTTTTATAGAGTTTCATTTAAATAAATGGCATCCGTGACTCAAAATTACAGTTTTTTATATTGCGGACTCAGAGTCCGCAGCGACCACTGGTGTTTCAGAATCTCTAGCGACTACTGAAAGGTTAAGAAGAGTTTCGTCATGACATCATCAGTTCGCCGTACACATTGGATTATTCAATAAATTTACTGAGCTGATTTTTGCTAATTCCAATACGCCTCTCCCCCCTCTACGTGCCGTCCGCGCAAAAATACACACTCGAAGAATCGCGAGCTTAAACCACGACTCTCCCGTTTCTTCTTCCAGGTGAAGCAGACCTCCCTCGTCCCCTTCGTCGCGACAATGAAGACCAAAAAGTTTTTCATATTCAACAAAAAGCTCCTCTAACTTCCGGTGTCGGGCGTTTTTCGTGCGTGAAAGACGAGACGGGAATCACGCTTCGGTCACCGAAGACGAGTGCACGCGCATCGATAGCTCGCGCGCGTATACACTGAAAACGCGCGCGCACGCGAGGAACACGCGTGTACGGTTTGATAGTGGGCCCGATGTCGCGAACGGACTATACGCGGTAGCGATAATAACGCTGCGAATCGAGCTTTAAATACATGCACGTACATTGGCACAGTTGCGTGTGCGCGTGTATCTGTGTGTGTGCGGTGTAGGAGAAAATCGTTGTTAAACTCTACTCCGCTCGGCGCTTCTCGATCGCGTTCCTCTTCTTCGCCGCGACGGTGGACGTCGCGAGGGAGAACGGGTGGGGAGAGAAGGTCGCGGAAGGGAGCGCGAAGAAAGAGCAAGTAGGAAAGAATTGGGAGGGCGAAGAAGCGATAGTGGTGAATCGCGCTACGAGAGGAAAACACTGTATCCGCGTGAGATGAGAAGAAGATGAGGACTGGGAACCTCTTCGTCCTCCTCTGCCTCATGACCCTCACTCTGGGTGAGGAGAGGACGACGGAAAGCAGGAGCGCGAAGAACCTCGGCGAGAAGTACGAGCACGTCGGCAACGCGAAGATCAAGGATTCGGATTCGAACGATGGCGGGGAGAACGCTTTGGGCAACAGGAACGACAGGGCTATCGACGCTCATAGGTACTCGCTACGGTCATCTCGCGCGTTACTATTTCGCAGGCCTCACAGTGTGTCCCTGTTTACCCTAAAAGTATCCTATTTCTCAGCACCGTATCCTAAAAGTATCATAATATTGTAAAATATCCCTAAAAGCACCTCACTTTGAATAATTTGAACGGGGACATAAGGATACGAGCTAAAAGAGGTCTTCAAGTCGTCTTCAAGACATCTTATGTGCCATTTTCAGAAGACTCAGACATGCCGCGTCTTAAAGTTATCTTTTAATGGTAGAAATAGTCCAGAAGCGGGTCGTAAGACGCCTTGAAAACGTCCTTTAATTCTGTTCGCGTACTGTCTGGAATATTCTTACATTCATAAAGTCGAACTATGTGTAACTCTTATCAACTGAGTTAATTTCATTCGTACTAATTGTATAAAGCACGATTTGATATTGTTATAAAATGTGCAATGTATATTTTACATTTACGTATACAAAAATTATTTTTGCAGTCAAAAAGTTTTTCTTTATTATTAGAGTGAACCTACAGTTGTTGTGTTTTATGTTCCCGTTAAATGTACAAGTTATGTTTAAACTAAACTGCATTTAACTACTCCGTAGAAAGAAAGTATAGGAAGAATATATATTATGTGTATATTATACAAAAAGCCTAAAAAAAAAAATCAAAGCTTAGCAGAAACTAAGTTGATTTTATATTTAGGCTTGTTTGTTTAATAGGTATACGTTTTTATACTTTGTGAAAGATGATTACATATTTTATCATTGGAAGTGTACCCTATTTTGTCCCTATTTCGAAAAAAATGCACCCTATTTCCCCCCCCAAAAAAGGTTTAGGAACGCTATGAGGCCTGTATTTTGTCGTATATCGGCTGTGAAGAATACTCTGCGATCGCAGCTGACGCGCGTCTCAATTTGTATTCAGTTTTGACTCGATTTTGCACCGCAGCTGAGTTACAAATCATCGTGGCACTCCAGCGGCGGTGCTTCCGGGTTATCGCATAGTCGTCGTTCCGCGGAACGAGAGGAAGCGAATTTTAAATTCCTCGCGTCTTCGCTAGATCGTCTCAACGTCGATCGTCGTGCTTCCAATCGTTCAATTCTGTCGACAGCGCACCGTCGAAGAGCAACCAACAGTTTACCAAGTCGAATCTGCCCAAGTCGAACCTGAAGCCGAGCGAGAAAGGATACCAGAAGGGACGCCACTTCAGGAACATGACCATCGCCAACGGCATTTGTCAGAGCATCGACATCAGGAACAGCGTCGACTACTTCACTATGCTGCAGGGATGTGTGGTGATCGAGGGCTTTCTCCAAATCGTCCTGATCGAGCCCAAAAAAAAAGAGCTGAGCGCGAACGCGGACGCGATCGTGGACTTCCAGAATGTCTCGTTCCCGTTGCTCCGCGAGATCACCGGTTACCTGGTGCTCTACCGCGTGAACGGTTTGAAGAGCCTGTCGAATCTCTTTCCCAATCTCGAAGTGATCAGAGGGGAGATCCTGTTGACGGACTACTCCTTCATGATCTACGAAATGCCACATCTGCAGGAGGTAAGCTCGTCTCACAGTTCGCCTCCGGCGATTTGCTTTGGGAATTTGCAAAGCCGAAATCAATTGGCGGTGTTTACTTTGCGCTTGGCGATGAAACATTGTCGGGATGCGCGGTTGACATTCTAAAAAAAAAGCGTAATTCATAGACCGCGGTATTAAGATGATATTCGCCTATTTATAACTTCTTTTCCTGGAAAGGCATTCGAGGGTTCAACATTTTTAGTTTCGTCGCTTCTTTGTTTCAGTAGTATTAACTCAAATACCGCGTTCGCGCGCGCGTTTGCACGTAACTCTTAAGCGTATTTTGCAATAACGAACCCCTTTTGCTCAGCTTCGAGGATTCATCGAAAGGACGTCCTTCGAAAGAGTTATAAATAATTGAATCGCATCGTCCGCCGCGGCTATCGTCTGCCAGCTTCAGCGACGTAAAATTGCAAGCGCCACGCCGAACGCTGAGAATTGCAGAGCAGCTCTCGGCGAGTCCTGCAATCGCAGTCGCTGCTCCCGAGGCGTGTTTACTTGCAAGTAGAATTTCCATCGATATTTATCTTCGGTGGAACGTAGACCCGAGCAGCCGGCTCACGTGATCCGGCAAGTCGAATCGGATTTAATTAAATTATGCAGAAATGCCGTGTTCGCACGTAAGTGACTGCGGTAAAACGTCGCGGCACATGTACGTATATACGCACTCGCCGGCTCGGATAACGTGAGATTACCAGAATACGAGTGGTACGGAAACGCGTGTCCTTATCGCCAAAAGAAATATAACGTCCCGATACTGAAAGAACTGGCTTGTCAAAGCTCTTTCTTTCTCTCTCTCTCTCTGTCTCGCTCTTTTTCTCCATTTCGGTCTTTCCCGCCTTGCCGTCTCTATAGTCGCTGGGACAGTTTTTTTCTCTCGCTATACTTAGATATGAAACTCGGGGTATTCTATGGCGAGGCGAAAGTGGATATATTGAAAGATTTAAAAAGTTTGAAGTCAAAGTTTAGTCTTTGCGGTTAAACGTCGAGGCGCGTATGCAGGTCGCCACATTGATTGAGATTCCGGAGAAATTTATTGTCCTTTGATTTGTTTGCCATTAGATTGCACCGGATTAAATGGTGCAATAGGGTAGTTGACTGATTTTTTGTATTAATGATTCGACAAATTTGGAAGAAATTATCAACCCCGTATTTTTTCATTTTTCATTTTCGGCTTTATCCGAGCCGTAAAACGACATTTAGAAACGCAGCATACGTCATCGTTCAGTAAACCTATCTCTCTCGCACTCGTTCATTGGCATAAGTGCGTCTTTCACGGCTCTTCGATGACGTCACAATTGAGCAGAGAGAAATGCGCTTGTAACTCGGCGAGTGATAATTTTTTCGGGCATTTTCTTTTTCACGTGATATTGAATATGTATACGGATTACAAATTGAACATTAAGAGATACGAACATTTTTTTCTAGTCATCATCCCAATTGTCCATTACAATTTTCAGGAGTTTTCGTCAATACAGCGAACAATATTATAACGTTCTCTCTATTTTCATATATTTGCAGTTGAATGCGAATTAATCAGCGTGAAGAAAAGCTATACTCAAGAAACAACGGTACACTCCATTTTTCTATTGGTACATTTTCGACGTCAATTGATACAAACATTACAGCGCCGATATCTTGACCGATACTCGCTCGCTGTTGAGTTTCGCTGTCGGCCTTATTTTAAAAAATTCCAATCTTGCACTCCAGGGCCTCTCGAGGACAATTGAACGCGATTATCGTCAGAGGCCGCACGCGCCTAATTGCTTTTCCCACGTGAAACCAATGCGATCGGCTACTCTTCGGCGGTTTATTTCAATTTAACCGTCGGGCCCACTCGTCCCAGGGGTTAACCGATGTCAACCAATTAACTGAATTAACCGACCGTCTGACCTCTCGCCTTCGTAAAAATTCTTCCAGATTGGCCTAAAGAAGCTAACAAAGATTACCCGAGGGGCAGTTCGCATCGAGAAAAACTCGGCCCTCTGCTTCACCAAAACCGTGGATTGGGACGCTATCGTGGTAGCCGGTGAGAACGTCATCAAGGACAACAGCAACGAAGCTTCATGCCCAGGTGCGTGCATGCATGCTACATTTGCAGGATTCCTCGATTCTCGTCTCTCCCTCTTTCACTCTCCTCTCTCTTTCTCCTCTCTCCCTCCTCTCACTCGCCATTTCATATCCAGTGAGAAGCGCGGCTAAGTCTCAAGATTGAAATGAGTTTCGAAAGAGGCACCGCGTATCGCGTGGAGATTCGCATTCTACGGAGAATACTCTGACGATTATGTGTTGCTTGGATTAATTGAAAATCGATAGGCCGGTTTCGAATAACTCGATATCGCGGGCAAACGTCTGGTAATTATGAAAGAGGAGAATTCGCGTAGTTCGAGTTTTCGGTTGGGGGTGATGTTGGAAACTGAGGGAGAACAGAACACGTTATCCCGAGTGCGCGGCGCATCGTATGTACATGCCGCAGTCGACATCAATTTCGCGGAGTTTTTTTCTGCGCGCAACCCATCACGCAGGTCAAGGTGTTAGCTAATATGTCGTGTGCGTTAAGCCTCGTAATATCGTTGCAATTTCAGTTGGCCTTATCGTTGGAGGGGATAAATGGCGTCTACCACCATCCAAGTCTCTTTATCATTTGCCAAACACGTTTTGCCTTGACAAATTCTTTTTATTCGACGACCGGCTCCGGTTCTGCTGATTACGCCTTTCATGCGTCTGCGTCCGCGCGCAGTTGCTATAATTATATTCACTGCAGTTTCAGCGGCGACATGTACAATCTCCGTTAAATCGTCAAACTTGCGCGCTACGTACAATGACGCGGGTAAATAACGAGAAGTTTGTGGAAAAGAACAATGATGCTCGATTTTTTCGCTTATCGTGTTATACTTCTTTAAACGCGTTTTGTGTACAATTTTGATTCACTTTCCGCTATTCTCATTTGCCTTGATCACGACTCTACGCGGTCTCCCTTAAGTGAAAAAGAAGAAAAAGACTCCTATTCTCTCCCTGTCGAGCAACGCAATTTTCGAATTTCCTACATTGTAAATAACGGGACGTCGTTCGCTGTTTTAGGCTGTCCGAAATGCCCCACCGAATACTGCTGGACCGCGAAGGACTGTCAGGACAAGATAGAAAATAAATGTCACGAACAGTGCCTCGGTGATTGTTCTGGACCAACGGCGAGCGATTGTTTTGTATGCAAGAACTATCGAAGAGAAGGGATATGCGTGGATAGCTGTCCGCCCAATTTGTAAGTCGCCTTTGAACGTTGCTCGATAACAGCGCTCTTAAGAGATCCGACTAAAAACATCAATTGAACTCTGATTTTCGTCTTTCAGATATTCGTACCTATCGAGACGTTGCATTACGAAGGAGGAGTGTATGAATATTAATGTATTGTTGAATCCGAACAAAAAGGATCATGACCAAACGTATCACCCATTCAACGGGGTGTGCACCACTCAGTGCCCAGATGGTTACGAAGATTTCATCGATGAAAATAACGTGAGTTCGATTATCGATGTTCCGGATATCTCGCATATTTATATAGCTTCGTAAATAAAAAATGGACGTGTCTCATTTTCTCTTCCCGCGCAGAACAAAACCTGCCGAGTTTGCAAGGAGTTCAGCTGTCGCAAAATAGGACCGGGTGCGATCATTCGACACATGTCGGACGCCCAGCCTTTCCGCGGGATAACCATCGTGAAGGGATCCCTGGAGTTTCAAATACGGAACGGAAACCCGAGCATCATGGACGAGCTGACCAAGTCCTTCGGACAGATAGAGGAGATCACGGGACACCTGAAGGTGGCGCATTCCTTTCCCCTGACGAGCTTGAATTTTTTCAAAAAACTCAAGGTCATCAGGGGTGCGCCCACAGACATAAACAACTCGAGCTTGGTGGTGTTGGATAATCCCAATCTCGCGAGTCTCTTCGCGGAAGGCCAACGGGTAGAGATACTGCACGGAAGGTTATTTTTTCATTACAATCCAAAACTGTGCCTGACGAAGATCGTGGAACTCGGGAAAATGGCGGGTATCACCAACCTCTCGTCGCTCGAAGTACAGCCGGAATCGAATGGCGAGAAGGTCGCCTGTGACGTCACCGACATCGCCATCAACGTGAAAGAGAAGAGCTCGAGCGACGTCACCCTGATCTGGCAGAGGTACGAGCCCCGTGGAGGTCAGCGGCTGCTGAGCTATCTTCTCAATTACATGGAAACCGATAATGAAAATATCACCTACGAGGCGAATTCTTGCGGCAGCAACAGCTGGCAGATCATCGACGTTGACATACCGGATTCAAATTCCAGACCGAAAACTATATCCAAGCGCATCCCCAATCTGAAGCCTTACACGAGATACGCGGTGTATGTGAAAACCTTTGCGGCGCGGAATCAGAAATCGGTCACAACTCCGGTGGGTCAATCGAAGATCATCTTCTTTCGCACCATGAGCGACGTGCCGACCATGCCTACCGACGTGGTGTCCATTCCCATGAGTGACTCCAAAATCTCCGTTATGTGGAACCCGCCAGAATATCCCAATGGCCCGATCGGCTATTATATGCTTTCCGGTTTCATAAGAGAAGACGATGCAGAGATTCTCTCGAGTCGCGATTACTGCAGCGACGGACTCGTTGACGAACAGGAAGAAGAACCGCAAGAAGTCACCGTGATAACAACGATCGTCGAACCGGATACGTGTTGCAAAAGAGGCACCGTACAGAAAGCAAGTTCGAAGAAGTTCGAGATATTCTGCCACGAGAATATAACATTAAGCTACTTGTCGCCCGGCAGGAAGGATTACTGTCTCTCTAGGCGGTATAACGACGGGGATGCGGAACTCGTAAATCTCGATAGTAAATTCATCAATCCCCGCATTCCCGTGAACGAACCGACGGGAAATGACATTTCGCCCGTCATGGACGACAGTAAAACGAGATTTCGCAACGGAACGTACTACTCCTTCGTCTTCAACGTCAGCGCGCAGAGCAATTCCTATCTACTGGACAAGCTGCGACATTATTCTCTGTACACCATCGCCGTAGCAGCTTGCGGCGGTTACGAGCTTCGCAACGCTACGGTGAAGTGCTCGTCGATTCAGTACACCAACACCAGAACTCTGGGGAGACCGAGTGCCGACGATGTGCGTAACGTGAAGGTACAAGTTTCCAACGATACGATTGTCATCGTCTCTTGGGATCCGGCGAGGGAACCGAACAGCCTCACCGTGGCCTACACTGTGGAGTACACGAATCTCGACGTGAAGGACGCGAAGAAGAGTACTGAGTGCGTACCAGAGAAGAAATACAGGGAGAAGCGTGGAACGTATTCGATTAAAAATCTTAGTCCGGGGAGATACAGCTTAAGGGTGCGCTCGATGTCATTGGCGGGCGACGGTAACTTCTCCGGTCAAGTGCGCTTTTCGATAGGTTTGAAGGAGAACAATTCGATGATAATCGCGGTGCTTCTGGTTCTCGCTTGTGTCTCCGCTGTCGCGATAGCGGTGTTTGTCGTCAGCAGGAGGCGTCAGAGAAAGAAGAAGCAGGCGCGACTCATAGCCAGCGTTAATCCCGACTACATCGAAACCACATACGTTATCGATAGCTGGGAGGTTGCCAGGGAGAACGTCGAGATACTGGAAGAGCTCGGCCTCGGTAATTTCGGTATGGTCTATCGCGGCCGACTGAACGCCAACCAGGAAGTGGCCATCAAGACGATCTCCGAAACCGCCAGTCAGAGGGAGAAAAACGAGTTCCTCAACGAAGCGTCGGTGATGAAGAACTTCTCGACGTTCCACATCATCAAGCTCCTCGGTGTCGTCTCGAAGGGAAACCCGCCGTTCGTCATCATGGAGCTCATGGAGAACGGGGACCTGAAGACTTACCTGCGCAGAATACGCGACACGCACCTGGTGCCCAACGCCACGAGGATAGTTAGAATGGCTGCGGAAATAGCCGACGGCATGTCTTATCTCGAGTCGAAGAAGTTCGTGCACCGCGATTTGGCCGCCAGGAATTGCATGGTGTCGAAGGACTTGGTCTGCAAGATCGGCGATTTCGGGATGGCGAGGGACATTTACGAAACCGATTACTACAAGGTGGGGAAGAAGGGCCTTCTGCCGATACGATGGATGGCGCCGGAGAACCTGTCCGACGGTGTGTTCACCTCGGATTCCGACGTGTGGTCGTACGGTGTCGTTCTTTACGAGATTTTGACACTCGCCGAAATACCGTACCAAGGTTTTTCGAACGAGGAGGTGCTCAATTACGTGCTGCGCAAAGGTTTGCTGACCATACCGAGAAATTGTCCGGAGAACATTTATAAGATCATGGAAAAGTGCTTCAAGTGGCGGCCGAGTGAACGACCGACGTTTATGGAGATCGTCGCCGAATTGGAACCGTTCCTCGGCCAGGATTTCTGCGAAAGTTCCTTCTACCATTCGGAAGAGGGTGTTGAAATTCGAAATCTGGGCATCAAGAAGATCTACCATCACGCGGCGCCGATTCGCTTCCATTGGGGCAACGAAACCGCGAGATGGGTCAGGGAATTCGAAGACAACGTCACGCTGCTGGATCAGACGAAGGCGGGGACCAGCAGAGGACGCATCTTCAAGAATGGATTCCAACCCTTTGGTAACGTAACGAATTTGGAGGATGTTCCTCTGGATCGATGAGGTTAGCTGGTATATTCGTATATATGTATATATAGCGTGCTTCAGCATCGGCGTCGAGAATGTGAGCGGTGTATTACCTTGCAGACCGAGTCGTCGATGAGCTGTTTTCATGAGTTTATCAATAGTTGTTTTACCACGCTATGTTGTATTTTATAGCCCATGAATTACTACTTGCATAGAGAGAGAGAGAGAGAGAGAAAGAGAGAGAGAGAGAGAGAGAGAGAGAAGACATCACAAATATACATACAAATAATATATTTTTTAACGCTACAGTTAGATTTATTCGGCGCAGCGTTGAAACCAGCGCCTGAACCAATAGAGATTTTTCGAAATCATGAAACTAACTCATACGACTCGAGTAATAAAGTTACGCTCATTCTCGAAGCAGGCAGACTGGAGCGCGCTATACGCACATACGTTTACGCGTCATCGAACCTCGAAAACTCGAGTCTCTATTCGAAACTAATTCGTTGCACGCGGTAGGGCAATTGATTCGAGAACATTTAAGGTACAAACGATACTCAGGGCAATCTAAGAGACGACTGAGAAGGCTGTAGTGTAATGATTATGTAGGTGACAACCGATTGATTGACTGATCAGTCGCATGGTAGAACGTAGAATTATCGTACGAGAAACCAAAATTTCTCAAGTCGATCGAAATTTCGATCGTCAGTCCCGCTCCTCTTTGGGAGACCAGGAAACTTCATTCTTGCAGTGAAATTTGGAATTTAAATGGCTTCCCTATACGCAATACTTAGCAAACAAACATATACGACTGCGAAACGTCGAGAAAAATAGAGGTATTTTAATATTTTAATATACT
Organism: Xiphydria camelus; assembly: GCA_963678675.1. Lineage (NCBI taxonomy): Eukaryota > Metazoa > Arthropoda > Insecta > Hymenoptera > Xiphydriidae > Xiphydria > Xiphydria camelus. The sequence continues at coordinate 17,796,785 of OY783198.1, forward strand.
GTATGTGTGTAATTTTCGCGAGTATACTGGAAAGAGTATGTAATATATATTCGATACGCCGAATGATCGAGGGATTGGACTCGATTCTACACGCGCTAGATACACACGACTGTTACCGATTGTAATTAGGATTTACAGTGGGACAGTTGACGCAATTTTTTCACAATCCTCTTTCTCGACCGCAGCTAAAAATCCTTCGGATCTTGTCCGTCGTACAAAAGCCACTTAAATTTTTCATTCCTCAAGAGGGCTTTCTCTCTTCTCGTACTTATGCATGTACTGTAGAAAGTCTTGTTTGCGAGAGCAAACCGCAGGTAGACCACGGGTATATTTTTCCCATCACAGAGTTCCTTTTTACATATGTATTTTCGCACAAAATAACGCAAGGTACAACTTCAAGAAAAAGAGCCCACTAACGATTGCAGCTGTTAAACTCAATCGACGATGCAATATTCACAGTCAGCCTTTTTTTTTTTTCTTCAACGAGGGAAAATATAAGTTTCCCATCTGTACATAAGTAACTCTTATACTCGAATGTATGATAACACTTTTTTTTTTTGCTATTGAGCGTGAAACGCGATCGATTACTCGAGACGGAAGCACGGACAACAGTCAATCGGAAGTTTGACATTTTACTTCAGAATGGTATGCCGAACTTCTGATTCATTGCCGCTTGTGCTTGCAACTTGGGTAATCGATCGCGCTTCACGCTTTACTGTTCCACGCATCACAGAGTAAGGAAACTACAGGGGACTAGGCGTAGCTAGTGTAATAATTACATTTATTCTGAAGCGAAAAGACAGGAGAGTCACACTCGGCATCGTACAAAGTCGTTTTTTATTCCTTGCCCCGAATTACCCTGAAAAACTTTGGATCCCTTGGAAAATTTCGAAAGCTATAGCTGCTACCAAGATGACATTACAAACCCCTGAGGGGATCGATAGATTTCCCCTTGTAGCGAGGGAACTTGCTATAAACATATTTATTAACGTGCAGCCTGCACAAGATTACTTTTATATCAAGATCACAACATTATAGTTCCGTCTCACCTTGCCTATCCCCTTATTTATTGAGTTCGCGTATATCGCGCTTGTATAAATATTTTTATTTATTGAAGTACATATTGTACTCGTATCACATACATGTACGAAGTGCTCGAGATCGCGCGCACACACACATACACACACACTTCATGCACTTTTATACTTCAAGCAGTCCGATGCTGCTGTAATCATCATAGCACGTTCCCTTGTATAGTCGATCTTTACATTCGTTTGCTCCTATGAAGCACACTGAAAGAGTAACAATATGTTCCGTATCTTCTCAAACAAATATTTTATTTTTCTGTACGCTAATCGTATATCGATGCTGGTCACGTCTTACGCAAGGACGCTCGCGATACTTCCTTCTCGCGCAATACGAGCGCGAATAGCAATGATACCTAATCGACAGATGTCGAGTTCGAAGGAAACAGAGTACACGCCGAGTCATTAGTTTTCATCGAACCTTTCTCCGCAAACGAATACATTACGAACGCCTAGTCACTTCGTAGAACGACAGTAGGAAGAGTCACTGGGCCGCACGACTGTGTATAATATAATAGTAATAATAGAAACGAACTGATTCCGCTATAGAGAAAGAAAGAAAAAGAATCGGCAGTGCTCGTTCCGAATCGAGCATCTGCATCTACACCCCTCGTATATATGTATAATATATTGCATATTATATATTATTACCTAGCGCGAATAGTGTAACATAATTATTGTAACTTAGTCAAATTTTAATCTGGCCGTCTGGTGCCTTAAGGCAGGTAGTCGAAGCACGTTTTCCTTCGATTGGAACGCGAATAAATTGTCGGCGATTTCTCAATCGCGCGCGCGCGTGCGCTCGAAGCTTCCACGACGCGTGGCCACGCACGTCGTACACACCTCGTGGATAACACGACCACGCCTGCGAGTACCCTGTGAGAGCAATTGAGCCCCCGAAAGCGGTGCACGCGTGATGGCACATTTGCGTACGGACGTTAATGTCGGTACAACAATTATTATACGTTTCGCGACCGCGTGGACTTTATACGAGCCACTCGTGCGTAATACAAGATTAGTGCGACATCCTTCGGATGTCACAATGGACGTCTACCAGTGACGCTCGTTAATCGTAGGGTACTCGGACGGATGTACTCGTCTTGTATTGTATTTCGCGTGGGAGTTCTGCGTTACTTCTCATTTATCCTGGCTGTACGGATAATAAAAAGGGCGTGTGCGGTCGCGAATGAGCGCGTTCGACTGCCGTGGCAATTTAATTGAAATTAAGTTACTCTCGATAATCCCATATACGCACGAGTCAAGCGTGCGCCGGAGACGAGAAGCAAGAGGATCAGTTGATGGCTTTAGTAAACTTTCGGTAGCGGAGGCAAGAAGAAAACGCTTCGTCACGAGGGTGAAATCGCTCATTCGCAATTCCGAGCGGGGAAAACGCTTGCCGAGCTCCTGCGAAAGATATCACTTTTGAAAATAAGGTGTAATGCAATCTGAAAGTTCACTGTTTACCTTGTTAGTAATATTGTACGCGCGATTGTATAACGTGTTTAATCGTTTAATAGAATCTTTTGAGGGGGAGATTGAGTGGGTGGGCGGAAAGAGGGGAGGGGGGATAATGCGATAAAAAATGTTAGTTTAATTACTATTCCAATCAGGCGTATACTAGTTCCGTCGGGTGTGCGAACGAAAATCTATCTTTTCCTTCCTTTTCTTTACCCTAGTTTTGTCTTTTTATCGTTTCGGATGTGGGCTTTTTACGGAGATACGGGTGTAATAATTTTTTCTCCCTCGGCCGTGGCGCTTCGGTTTCGCGGCGGACTGGGATATTTTTTCTTCTCGGTTTTTCACTTTTCGTCGACGACAGACGGGAATTATATTACATATAGTGGTACTATTAAATTGTGTAGGGAAGAGAATTGTCGAGCGGCGCTCTCGGGCGCGCTGTTTGGGTGTCTGGGGGCGGTTTTCTCGCGCGAGCTATCTCGACAAACGCACGGGGTGGGAGTGTCGTCGGATGGCAATCGTATTGATAATTGCGCGACGATGGTACGCCGTCGACCGCCTACTCGTTCCGTGTTTGTCGGAACGAGCAATGCGTCTCTCTCTCGTCAGAGGATCGATCAGGATCTCTCAACGATCGCCGCAAGGATGTAATAGCGAAACGATTCCTGACACCGGCGTTGGGAATGCGTTGCCATCGCTCGTCGCTCTCGCGTGAAAAGTGCTCCTTAAATTTAAGCTAGCGAATGACCCGGTCTACGCGACCCTGCGGAACCCGCTTTACGCGCCACGTGCAAACCGGTGCTCGTCGCTCCGGTTCCGGCAGCGAATGAATTCAGGAATAAGAAACGAGGCATCCATTCATCGCCGTCTGTAGCGCGCTCGCGACACTGTCAATGGGATGTCTTCACTTCTTATTCCTCGTTCCAATTGTGCAACGGACTCGCTAACAGTTAGTCGGAGGTACGTCGCGTAGACCCGGTCAATTGGAAATGGATTGTTGCAAGTACTTCGAAGCGCGCGAATTCGGTACTTCGGAGCGTCCAGGATTGATTAGTGTCGATTGTAAGCAGTTGGTAGTTACGTGCTAAATTTCTTTTAATCGTTAAGCCTAGTTAATGGAAAGTAGTCCCGTGCAAGGCGGAACCGCGTAGCGGACGCGGCGGTGGAACTCCGCCTCGTCCGGCTGACGGGGACGCTTCCTGTCCGTCACCTTGACCTCCTCACAGAGAAAGAAGAATAGAAATAGTGCAGGAATAATCGCGACCAGCGATCTCTTTCCGTTGGGCGTCTTTCGCCGATACGCCGCTGCGCGTCTAATACGCGCGCGTTTTACCAAGTGACACAGACCGTCGTTTGTCCTAGATACTTTTTTTTTTCCTTCGTAGTGTGTTCACCCCACAAAACCCATTTGGGATCTGGGCAATCGTGTTAGCGACTGAATAATTCGTTCGTGTAATCTCGATAATAATCTGCCATAACATATCATGGACTGATATTTAAATGAATTCGAAACGCTTTTGAAGGAGGCAGTTTTCTTTCGAAAGGTACTTGTGCGAATCGAGGGGGCGAGGTAGGAAATTTGCGAAGACTCATTGTTTCGCGAGTTACGTCGAACTGCGTTCGCGCGTCGTCTTTGATTCCTGGGTTATAATTAAAGCGCTCTCGGAAATATTCTTTCGCTTGAAAAAAAAAACTGGTAAATGGAAATTCCTTCGGTACGATCTTTTTTTTTTTTCAGCGAAATTCATCTGGTTGCAAAATATTGATCGCCTTGCTGGCATCCTTTTGCGACGAACAATTGCTCATCGAAACAAAAATTTTTATTTTGTTGCGAGAAAAGATTTTTTTCCGAGACGGCGCATTTATGTAATTGAGTTCGATTTTGCAAAGATTTTTTTACGACATTTGATTATCTCCATTACAGCGCAGATATCGATAATTCATACATTTTAAGGACGACTCGCGAAGCACACTTGCGAACACATGTAAAGCGGTCCCGAATGGGTTAAACGCGAAGCGCGATCGGTAGCTCTTACATCCGCTAAATCGATCGCGCGTAAACCTGAGACGAGGGCAAATTCGCGCGATCCAATTCAACTCGAAGCCCCGGTGGAATCAAGCGGAAACGGAATCGAAGAGAAGCGAATACCCTCGTCGCATCGCCGTTCGCCGCTTTGCGCAAAACCGGTGCGCATCTCGCGTCAATCCCATAGGATTTTCCTTCGTTCTCGTTTCCTTCTCCTCTCGTTCGTTGCCCAAGACTTTTTTCGGTCACTCGGATTCGAGCGATCGCTCGACAGCTGAGCAATTAATACAACTATCAATTCGTCGTTCGAGAACAGTCTGGGAAGTAATGAGACCGTAATTTACTGTACTATACGTGTACATACATATAAATATACATCGAAACGAGCCAACACGCTGGTTTGCACCATTATACATATTATACACAAGTCAATAGAGCCGGTCTTGCGTGATCGTTACTACTTGGGGACTCATATCCGTTCCCTGACAGTGTCGAACGAACGAGGCCTGCACATTGAGAAATATTATTCCTAATCAAAAATCCTGCCATACCGTCTTCCAAGACAGACTATGAACATTTTACACTAGTATAATATTTATGTACTTTAATCCGTAAGTTAAATTATTGTATACCTTTGTAGAGCGCAAGGGAGAGTGCGTGCGCGAGTGTGTGAGAGGGAGAGAAAGGATGAGCGACAGGGTGAAAAAGAAAATGAAAGAGAGAGAGAGACAGACAGACAAACAGAATTGTTCATTTCGTTTTTTTTCTTTAACTTCTATCTACTTTTTAAACGGAAACGCTTACAAATTTTAGGTAGCGTCTTGTACATTTAAGATGTAGATTTTTAAGTCTAAGAAATACCGCCGCTGGGGTTGGCAAAGAAGGAATCGGGAAGAGGAAGCCAAGTGGGAAATCCCAAGCGAGGATCCCGGAGATTCGATCGAGGGGCGACGAGATTCTCGATCGCGCCCTCCCGTCGTTGCTCCGGGATCGTTTGAAAATCTCCGCGACGCCGTCACTTTTGGTCCCTTCGCAAAATTGACTCTTATCGCGTCGCGAACGTTCGTTCTTCCGTCTTGAAAGGGAAGGCGAACCGGTACGCTCTGACTCGAACGTTCTCCCGTCTTTGTTCTCTCCTCCGACACGTGGCTCTCGAAATTAGTTTTAGGAGGTTTTCGCGGGAGGTGAGGATATCCTTCCCCCTTTTTTTTGCCAACCCTAAAACATACACACACACACTTGCGCGCGCGGTGCGCGCACGTACACACACAAATGTAAACATTACGTTAATTTAGTATTGCCGCTGAGTATTACAACTAGTCACATAAGCCAAAAGTTTGTTACTCTCGCAGAAGTTTTCGTTTTTTTCAGTTTTGTAATAAAGAAAAATATCAAAACCCCAATTTACGCCCTTTTGATCCATTTAAGCGACGCTCGTTGGTATGGTTACTCGCTTAATTGTTATGTGGTACATTTTATGTGTCAACGACGCGAGTGCATGCTCTTGGGAAAAAAAGTAAGTAGAAAGTGATATGATTATGCAAACCCTATCGCTTGCCGCGTTAGTCGAGCATTCGAGGCTGGCCATGCAGCCGCTTTTCTTACTTCAGCTCCGTATATCACAATATTGGGATGCCGTTCTTCGATTCTAAGCGTAATTTGTTCCCAAGGAGAGTAATGCCGTTACGAGAAAAAATATAATACGTTGAACGCGCGCGCGCGAAGTACGTATGTACATACACAGAAAGAGTGGAAAAAATCTACTTTAGATGTGTTGTGTGCGTATTCGAACGTGTATGCAGCATGTATGTGATGATAATATTCGGCAGCTTTGTAAATTACTCTTTTAAACGATGCTCCCTCAATTCCTACTTGTGCACTAATGGTTTGACACTAGAAGTGATATAGACATTCTACCATATGAGGCTAAACTTACTCGCCAGGAAAGAAACTTCAATCACTATTGTCTCACAACCTATGAGCTTTTGGCTGGTATTTGTATAATACTTTTTTAAAGATTACGTTTCAATCTACAATAAAGTCTTATATCGATATAGGCCAAAAGTTCGTAAATAATGAAATAATAATGATTTGAGTTTCTTTCCTGGCGAGTAAGTTTAGCCTCATATAATGATGATATAATATCAACTAGTGATTTGTTTGATATATCAACAGAGAAAATCGTTTACAATATATCGAGAGAATAATTTATTTGTAGTTGATAAATGTTTGTTTGAACATGGCGAAATAAAAATATTTGATTGGACCAAATAAATATTTGTTACCTAATTCTTACAATATTTATTTGACATAATTAAATTTTTCGAGACACTCGTTCGAATGAAAACATTTCGATAATATATTTTCTTGTCCTGACGAAATATTTATTTCGCCGAAATTACATTTATTAACTTAAACTGTTTCCTCGGTGAACGAAATCCATCGATGCCGAAAGACTTCTACGAGTATATATATAGCCACAATAGCGCGTAAAATCGACAGGTCGAACTGGACGTGCGTTTCAATGTAAACAAGTTTCCCATATCGCGCGTACTTACACGCGCGGGCACAATGCCCATTGCCGAGCGAACAAAAGTTCGCCCGTCCATTACATAGAAACGTTCCATACCAGCTATACAAATCACCTGGGAACACGTACCTGTATCAAAGTACAGCAACTAACGCGATACAGGCATAAAACGCGACTACTTTGCATCGTATAATAAATTGACCTCGCACACACACACACAACGCGTGAACGGGTATAGAGATTGGATCTCGCGTAAGAGCGACCGACAGTCGTGACTCGCGTTCGAGTAGAATTGAATTCCAATCGCGAGTGCCGATCGTCGGAAGCCTAATTTACGTCCCAACGTGGCTTCTCGCGCATAGAAAACTCGTTTTACCGCGCGTGATCGCACTGAAAGAATTGCTCAGATTTCCAGCCGAAATTACTTCCGAGGAAATGCTCGTAGCGATGCGAGGGGAAATGCGGGTGCGGCTGATGGCTGAAGTTCGATACGGCTGCGAACGAAAGGGTGGAGAATTTGATCAATTCCAATTTTCGCTCGGCTATCAGCTGCGCCGAGGAGGACTGATCTACCATTATGTGGCTAAACTTACTCGCCAGGAAAGAAACTCGAATTGCTATTACCTCATTACCTATGAGCTTTTGGCTCGTATTCATATAAGTAATACTTTTCTGAAGATTACGTTTCAATGTACAATAAAGTCTTATATCGATGTGGGCTAAAATTCATAAATCGATGGTGTAGCGCACAAATATGATAAGTATTGGGTTGGCAAGAATTTAATGAGACACTTAACATGTATAAAATCATACATAATCCATATATGGCAAAATCCACATATCGATAGTGTAGCGTACAAGTGTGTTAAGTGTTAGGTTGGCAAGAATTTAATGAGACACTTTTAACATGTATATTATACAAATAATGAGATAATAGTGATTCGAATTTCTTTCCTGGCGAGTAAGTTTAGCTTCACATGGTACATGGATCGAGATTAAGCTACGGGCTTCCCGAGGTCTACGCGGAAATTCTCTCCGGTTTGGTACTTCGTACACAGTCAACCCCACCAATTGAACCCCTAAAAAGCTCAATAGTCCGCTGTCCGATTGGACCACGATAATACAGTAAATCAACTGAGGGACGAGATGTTGACTATCAATCGACCCTCTCAGTAGACCATTCGCCCTCCGAATACTTTCTTTCACTGCTTCTCACAAGCCAAATTTAAACTGTTAGTTTGAGTGTGAAGCTTCGTTTTGCTATTTATGGTTCAATAAATCTGATTAAAGTCATAGTGTTCAGTCTGAAATTAATTCAGGTGATAGTTAGTAGTTTACATAATATGTATGAGTACTAGACGATTTGCACACGCAAGCGCGCACCTAAAACGTATTTCATAGCGACATTTACGATTTCCATGATCGTGAGTTATAAGGTGTGATTTGGGTTATATTAGCTATTTTGAACATAAAAACATAGAACGACTGTGGGGAGGCTTCTTCCTGATAACAATAATCGAAAATCTCCATATGATTTAGTTGGTACAGTAGATTTCCTGATTTTTTTCATAGAAATGCTAATATCTCAAAACTGTTGAAAAATAACGAAATATTTCTATTGTAAAGATTAATTGCATTTCTTATAATACATGAAGTAGAACAATGTGAAAATGTCATCATTCACAAAAAATATGCGCTAAATTAAAATTGCAGTTTATATTTTTAATTAAATATTTATTAATATGATTGATTAATTAATAATTCCGAAAATAATTTTTTACCCAACTTATTCATTTTATGAAACTAAAATAAGCAAGAAGCGAGACGTAAATGCAGGGAGGTAAGGAAGGGAAGCAGAGAAATCCAAAGGTCAAAAAAATGTTCATTTCACGTACACATGTGCAGCTGTGGTATCGTTTTTATGATGATTTTGTCTAATTGATACTCTGTTCTTCTTCGTTACTACTTACCTACGTTAGTTTCGGAATCATATTCTTTATAAACATAACTTTTGACAGCATTATTTCATCTTCGATTGCCTAAATCAAACCGTCGGTTTTCCACAGTTTGATACGACCATTTCATGTGAATAGATGCACGTGCATGTGGATAGTAATGTCAATTATTATATTCCGACTTCAACACTAATTTTATCAAATTGAATTTCCCCGCTTTAACTATCGATTAATATATCGATATCGATTATCAACTAACTAATGGGGATAGGTGACCACGACTTTCGATTATATCGTGTTGGATGTTGTTACATAGGATAATCGTCAGACGGCACGAAAGTGGTGGGAAGTCCGTCAGTTGGAAAGCAAAAGACGCCCCGCGCTCATTACTTTTGAACGCTGCGCTCCACTTTCCACCACTTTCATGCCGCCTGAGGATTATTTTTATAAAATATACATAGTAAATATCCAACAGACCAATTTTCAGCGTGAATCAAATGACTGTAGAAAATTTGTTTCGACAACTTTCTCAGGGTCCCACAAATTCACCCCCCGCGGTCGCGCGGTCTGACGGTCACTTACCTTATTCACCCTTCCTACAAAGTTTCCAATACCTTACAACCGGAAAAAAAACTTGCGGGTCTAGCGGCCCAGATGAGGCGGCCCAGAAGGGCCCAGAGCGGCCCTTTACTTTAAAACTTTATTATTTAATCATTATGAATCCCTTTTGAAACTTTTTAATTCTTTTATTGATGACAAAGAGTCCATCATTGTATTATATTTACTCTTCTTTCTATATTTGGCCATGGCAATTAAATATTACATTTCTCATTTTAAAAAAATCTTACATGGACGGGGATACCGGTGCACTCACGGTATATGTACAGTATGTCCCGTGGATAAAACGCAAGTATTTGAATTTCCCCAACATTTGACTTTGGTAGTGCTTGGAACGGTGCTGTAGTTAGAGTTGGCTTCAGAAGAGTGCGCTGCGTTCTTACGAGCCGTGTTTCCGCGAAACCTGTATGATTATTTCTCATCACTTCTACACATTATATTTACCATTATTTACAAATTCAGTTAATTTCGAGGTTAGACGCTTCGATCTCCCGAATTGACAGTTCCCGGGAAAAATCAGACGTTTTACACTTTTCGCTCTCGAAACACGGCTCGTAAGAACGCAGCGCACTCTTCTGAAGCCAACTCTAACTACAGCACCGTTCCAAGCACTACCAAAGTCAAATGTCAGGGAAATTCAAATACTTGCGTTATCCACGGGACATACTGTATAGACAAATCTAGATCGGTCGCGGGTCGGGTACGGTTGGGAATTGGGTCCGGGTTCGTGTAGTAAGTGAATGGAAGTAGTTTAGCTTCGAAACTGGTGGCCTATCTATAGGGTTGCACCCATCCGGACGGTAAAGTATCGATTGACTTTTTTCCGCTTCAGGGGCAACGGCTCCTGCACGTTCCCCTGGGCTCTCCATCTCTCCTTGGTTCATTCTCGCGTACCGCCAACTTACATCGCGTCAAGCGACTCTGGTCGGAGAGGTACCATCGATGCGTCGATTCCGTGTCAAAGGCTATCGTTTTCCCGGTACAAGGTTAAACGCACTGACCAAAAAGTATGAGTCATGCGCGTCTGTCGCCCGGATGACACGCGTCAAGCGATCCTCTATCGCGTAGAATGACGGTCTAGTTACGTAAGTAATCCAGTAGCAGGCGAACCGATACGTCGGTTCGCGCCGGACGAACGTACATCGCGCGATTGACTTTTACGAAACACGCAGATGTACAGTTATAGAACGCAGCTTCGAAAAGTGAACCACGGCCGCGCCTATGCCTGGGAAACGCGGTACATACGATCGTCCGTGCGTCGAATTATCGGTATGCGCATAATTGTCGGAAATCGAGAGGCCGTGGAATGGAGAGAGAAAAGCGTGAGCTACGATCTTCGGATAGGCAACGAGATGATCGTAATTGAAGCCGATATCGATCTGATCAACGTTCCCCGAAGAATCCTTTCGTATCATCGAAAGGTACATTGAAAGAAATAATTACTGGTCAAAAAAATGTTTTCTTCGATCGAAAAAATAATATAATTTCAGGATCAAGCCATGGTTTTCTTCGCGCAAGAAAATATTTCATAAGCTTGAGTAATTGTTTTTTCTTGCGCGGAAATAATTTCTCGTTCCCACGACGGTATTCCTGAATCAAAAATATATATAATTCTTCGATCAAGATTCCGGATTTTTAAACATTGGTTAGGTCATATCTTACACGACGCACTTACGTATGATAAATGTAATTATACGTAAAATTAATGTAGAAAGTAGAACTAAATAACCATCTAATATACGTAGATATATATACGTTTATTATATCTGTTACGTGAAATATATGTACATTATACGTATAATATACGTTTTAAACTGTCTGTAAGTAGTGCAATGAAAAATATACGTAAGTAATACGTATATTTTTCGTAACCACATACGTATACGTAATATAGCTGTATCTACATAAAATTCACACATACTATATGAAGGGTTTCTTTCAAAAACAACATTTGTCAAAAACGCCAATCCATGTAGTATTGATAATAATGCCTACTTTTTCGTTGTATCTAGCCGTGTAGTGGTGCCTACTCTTTCATTATATTATAACGAAAGAGTATGCACCACTACACGGCTAGATACAACGAAAGAGTAGGCATTATTACCAATACTACAGGGATTGGCGTTTTTGACAAATGTTGTTTTTGAAAGAAACCCTTCATATGTAGTGCGTCGTGTGGGATGTTATTGATTCAAGAAACATTCTATCGATCACAACTAGCAATTATTTCTCTCAGTGTACCTTTGCCGAAAAGGAACGAAGAGGACAACCGGTAGAAGGCCACAATTACGCAGCATTCATCAAAGTCATACCCGAGAAAGACTCCTCCCGGAGTACCAACGCCACACGTTTCTGCGTACGGATTCGTCAGAATCGCCGCGACCGAACAACGCGCGCTGCAGCACCGCTCGCCGGAACCGACAAATTTGAACGCCGCCCGATGTACACACTTGTACGCAAGTGTCATCGATGCCTTTGTGCGCACTTTATTACAGCTCAATGGCCTCTTTAAGCGGCCGCAAGTGGACGTAGGTGGAGGCGGGCGAAGACCACGACGAGAAAACTAGGGCTCGCCGGAAGCGCAGGTCGAGAGCCGCGTTCGCTCTACGCCGTGCGGTTTAAGGCCTGAGCACACAGAACGCGGACTCACCGCGCGGCCTTACCGCGCGAAATTTGTAGCAAGTAATGTTGCATTATCCCAGTCAAACAGAAGGCGACCTGCCGCGGCGGACAAGTAGAGTTCGCGGCGGACAGCAAAATTTTACAGAGTTCGCGCGGCAGAGACCATCCTTGATACCTGAGTACGGCACGCCAGGTAGGCGCAAGGTGCAAATGGGTTGTAGTACAGGGCCCCCTTTCTCGAGTCACTCGCAGGAGAAACGTATACGTTTCTTAGCGAGTAGACCAATCAGGACCCCCGCAACAACGGAATACTTGATCCTGATTGGTCTCTTGGCTAAGTGCACGCAAGGATACGAGCGAGTTCGAGAAAGGGGGCCCAGGCTGCTAATGAGTTCACAGTCCCGTGACGACATAAGAATCTTAACTCCGTTTGTGCGGAATTGATTGCGTTTTGCCACTTAAAAATGATGTAGTCAACTGATGGCATCCCATTTGAAGTGCGTTAGTCACATTTAGCTAAAGATCAATTTTTCAAGTGAAGGGTTATAGCACTTCCAGTGATCCAAAATCACTAATCAAATATTTTTTCACCTGATAAAAAAAAAGTCGTGACTGAAAGGGTTAAATGTATAATTTATCGTTTCTCCTTTTCAAAATTGAAGTTATGAAAATGTTAAGACCAAGCAGGGGCTGTGGCTTATAATAATTAATGTATAATTTCCCGGAACCGCTAGCCGTCGGCTACTTAATCCACTTATAATTAGAAGTAGCGACGAATTCCGACCGATGGTCTATCGGAAAACTAGGAAACCCTAACAACCACCGCACGGTCCAGTTATAGTCCAAGAGCCAGAGCCAAAAAAAGTCTAAATTTACTAAGCCTAGTTTTTTATAGTTTATTACAATGGTTACTGCGAATGTGTATGTCAAGCGAAACTTAGAACAGGTGTCTCAGGGACGACAGCGAAGTTGTCATTCCTGCCGAGGTAATAAAATGAATTTACTAAGGCTGAAAATCGATATACAACTTGTATATTGCATATAAATAAAAGTTAAGGCAGTCAGTCAGTTAAATGTGGGGACGGAGCTAGTCAGTCGGCCGCAATGTATGTGCAAAAAATAAATACTGTGCAATTCGTTTACTACACTTCAAAACTTTTGTGAGGGTATTAAATGTTATATCAAACATAAACAAAATGGTCAGTCATCGATTTTGTGGGACGACGCCCGCCAGTCAGCAAAAAAAGAAAAGAAAATTTCGTTCATGGTTCATGGCGTCCAGAACATGGCACCATTAGAATAAAACCGAACAAATTTAGAAAGGCATTTTTTAATCAAATTGAACATATATTTAAATATTTAAATGTTATGGAGCAATGGAGTTGTATCGATGATACCCCATCAGCTTCTGGTTTGTTTCCTGCAGGTACAACTAACTCTTCGCGGTGATAGGGGTTAGGGTCAATTGACCGTTCTTGATACCTGAGTACGGCACGACAGGTAGACGCATGGTGTGCATATGGTGCAATAATACCTCCGCAACCGACCTGTACAGTTTGTCGCTCCGAAATCGGTCGCAACAGCGAGGCAGGCGGTATGGGGCAGGTCAGAATGAGTCATTTCCTACAGTGCCCACAGTAATAAATACCGTTATATTTCGAAGCTCCTTTGACGCGTCTCAAATTTACCGACAGAAACCCGAACGTGGCATGTAAAAAACGTTCGTCAACGCTGGACACATGCAATTGAGAGACAACAGTTTTTGCGTGCTTTGTCGCTCCGAAATCGGTCAACGGTATGGGACAGGTCAAAACGAATCATTTCCTGCTTTTACAATAGTCATAAATCAACAATCATAGTCATCTGTATAGTCAGGATGACGCAAGTCATACGGAAAACTGCACTCCCGCACAAAATCAATACATTTTTCATTATTTTATTCTCTTTCACCACTCATTTTGCCTCTTTCCGCGCGCGAACTCTGTAAAATTTTACAAACGGTTCGCTGCGGTTCGCTGTCTGCCGCGAGCTGTACTGGTCCGCCGCGGCAGGCCGCCTTCTGTTTGACTAGGATAATGCGACATTACTCGCTACAAAGTTCGCGGGAGTCGGGCGGCCCAGTCCGTGCTGTCTGTGTGACAGGGTTTTTCCATTGTTATAGAGTTCGCACCGCGCGGTACGGCCGCGCGGTGAGTTCGCGTTCTGTGTGCTCAGGCCTTTACGCTGCAAAACACCGGCGCGGCCCGCAGCCTCGCGCGCGTAACCGGAACGACGCATCCGCGCGGCGGCTTCCACCGTGGACGCGCGCCCCGTACCTATCGCGTCGTTGTTTCGCGGAATCTGAGCGTTCCGCTGCGTGAAGACGCAAAAAATCCATCGGCAACGTCCGTCACAGTTTTGTACACTGCGCGGGTCAGTCGCCGGCGAGGCGCGAGTGTGATCGCACACACGGTCGTATGCACGCGCGCGCGCGCGCATCGGGCGTCGCTCTCTGCATACGCGTGCGTAATTCTTCTTTTTTTTTTCGCGGGCGTCCATCGACCACGTGCGGCGAGGAAATGTATTTCAGAGATTAAAGCGCCGCGGCCGGAAAGTCGGAACGTTTTCAAAACGGTCATCAGTCACGAACTTGACTCGCATTGCCGGCCGTTCGGACCTTCGATTTGCTTTCCCGACGCGCGTCGGCAATTAATTTCATTTATCGTCGGAACCGGCGCGCGCGCGCGCGCGCGGAGCGAAACGTGCGATTATAAATCTCGTCGTCCGCGCGCGGTCGATTTGTCGTGACGCGGGAGAATCGTGTGATATGTTCTCCCCCGCGGGTGTGGGTTCGAAGGAGTTCGACGCGTAAGGACCGAATCACTCGCGTCGATGTACTCCGAGTTATAAGTCTTTTTTATCGCGAAACGGGAAGCTGCGGCTATTATATCGGCGCTGTAATTACCGTTCGCACATATTCGAAGTACGTGAGTATAATCGGCGTGGATACGTATACGTGGAGAAAAGTTGGTGATAGGATCGCTCTCCTGCTCGGTGGATGGTGAAACCGAATTCGGTCTGTAAATAAAAAAATATGCTTATTCATATTTCTACGTTAAATTTATAATCCGCATATCGTATTCGATATCACGCGACAAAGAAGATATCCGAAGAAATAATTATTCGCTGAATTATAAATGCATTTCTCTCTGCGAAATCGTGACGTCATCGAAACGCCAGCGAGACGCACTTATGCCAATAGCAACGAGTGCGAGAGAGATGGACTCACAACACGATGACGTAGCTGTATTTCAGAATGTCGTTTCCCAGCTCAGATAAGACCGAAAATGAAAAATCAAAAAACACGAGGTTGATAATTTTGCCCGCATTTTTCGAATCTGCGATAAAAGAAATTGCTTCAAAACCGAATCGCAGGCCATTGTACTGTGCGCGCAGCGACACGCCACGAGTACGTCGATCGATATCTCGCCATCTATTGCCTTTATGTGTGTGAAATTCCGAACGTTCACTTGAACGAAAACTTTCGACTTCAAAAGACCGTGAGTTTATTGATTATTTCATTTCCGACAGTCGCCCAGTTCGCAAAGATTTCTCTATAGATCTGACAATCAATAAACTCAAAATTGGCCATGATCTCTTAAAGTCGAAATTTTTCATTCGAATAAACGTTCGAAATTTCAGGGACAGTTCCCTTTGACGGCGACCGCGTGGGAATGACAATCACATTTACAGCGTTATTTTTCGAGATATCGAGATCGAGTGGCTGTAATCTTATAAATTGGCGCGTAAAAAGAGATCAATGAGGAAGTCGCGCTATCGATTCTATAGACGTCTTCAATTTTTGAAGTATTAGTGTGCAATATATGTACACATATACGGAATATTGATAGCCTCTGGAAATTACTATCGCATTGTTGATGATACTCAGTCCGAATAAGATCGCAATCCGAGACTCGGCACACATACCGCATTCCACCTTGGTCAACAGAAATTTCTGCGGGAGAGCTAATATCACGTGTTTCGATCGTGCGACGATCTCGGGAAAGAACGAGTGTTGCGATAAAACCTGGATAAATAACCGGGCATCGCGAGGAAACCGGCATTCGGCGGAAAGATGATCGAACGAGGAAGAAACCTTTTAGCGGTGTTCGCCACCGCGTTGGCACTGACAACGGGATCTCCCTTGGTGACTCGCGACGCGTGCAGACGAGGCAGTGTCGACGGTAAGTCCTCGACGGTTGCACGCAGAATAAAAAACCAGTAATTTTTACCGCTTCATCCAGGGACGCTGAGATTCGAGCTCAATTTTTTATAAAGAGAACATATTTTTATTTACTATTTGCAACTGTACCAGATACTGGTTTAACCAGATATAATATCCGTTTGCGCACAGAAATTTCTCCAGGAAAAACACCTAATTACTGTTTCATTCTCTAAACAGCTTCCAGCACCGAGAAAACAGTTTGCTTGTAGTTAACAAATGTTTCTTTTAATATAGCGAAATAAACATTTCATTGAATCAAGTAAATATTCGTTGACTACTACGATATTTATTTGCCACAAATAAATCCTTCGAGGCAACCATTTGAATGAAATAAACATTTTAATGTGATCAACATATATTTTCTTGTCAAAATGAAATATTTAATATATTTCGCCGTATTTAAAATTACATTTATTAACTATTAATAAACTGTCTTCTCGGTACGGGCAAAATCGTAGTTTAAGGCTAGTCAAACTGCACTTTGAGAGAAATAATTGCTAGTGTCAACAAAATATTTCCTGAATCGAGAACATAAGATCTTTCAAATCTTTAAGAATACAGATTCTTGATCGGAGAATATATATTCTTGAATCGAGAATACCATTGTGGGAACAAAATATTCTTTCTGCGCCAAAAAAAAAAACAATTACTCGCGCGTCTATCAAATATTTTCTCACGCGAAGAAAACCACGGCTCTCTCAAAAACATGAGATTCGTTTTCCCGCCGCAGAATTCGCCTATTCCCACCTCGGCCTGATCATCTCGCCGATTATATCGAGCAAGGAGATTCGCGTCATCGAGATCTACTGGAACCACGCGAACTGGACGTCCGGGGACGTAATCGCGCTGTACAACGAAGAGCCGACCAGCGGGGCGAAGCGTCTGTACGCGTTCGAACCGACCGCGGGGAATGGCATTCGAAAGACCGACATTCAAGCCGACTTTGTTCCCACTTCCGACCTCACCTTCGAGAGGCAGTGCCTGAGTAAGTCTTCCCGGAGTCCGGGTGCGCACGTGGGATAAATCGAGGATATAAAATCGAATTACACATTTTGACGGAAGTATAACGGAACTAGTTATATCACGCGCTTCTCGTCCATCCTCTTCAGAATACCACGTGGCGTGGTTGCGAAACGACACCGTCAGAAAGACGAATTGCCTCGAGACGCGACCTAATTGGTTGGCCGAACGGAGGGAAACACTGGGAAAATTGAAGCTGCGCGACGTCTTCCTGCCCGGGACTCACGACTCCGCTGCGTACGCGGTGATTGAAAAGCCGGAGACGGAAACGTTGATCGACAAGTACGTCACGGCTCAGGTAAATTTGAATAGTCGACGAAGGGGAAGTTACCGTCGTACGGCTAGTCGCGATGTTTTTTTTTTCTCCTTCGACTTTCCAATGGAAAAGAAGCGAAAAGTCCCTGAGCGCCGCAACGGTAAACAATAGCGTTTATTAATTTGCCAATCACCAGGACGAGGACATCCTGGCGCAACTGATCTACGGAACGCGGTATTTGGACATCCGAGTCGGCTATTACCCTCTGCAGCCGCAAGTTTGGTGGGGTAATCACGGTATCGTGAAGGTCGTGCCCTTGCAGACGATCATCGACGACGTGAAGACCTTCCTCGACAATACCAACGAGATCGTGATGTTCGACATCCACGAATTTCCGATCGGTAAGTCATTACGAGTCGCCGCTGCGCTTTCGACACCATCTACGAAGAATCTCATTCGACGACGTCCCGAAACTTCGATAATCAGGTTTCGAAAAGGACCTATCGGTTCACAACAAGCTGGCGTCCTTCCTGGAGGAGCAGTTCGCCGATTATCTACTACCCAAGTCCTACGGCTGGTCCTCTACTCTGAACACCATTTGGGAATCCGGAAAGAGGCTCATCGTCAGCTACAACGACAGGAACATCGTCTCTCGCTACGACAGCGTCTGGCCTCCCGTGACGCAACAGTGGGGCGACGTCAGGAGTGTCGCCGACCTGTACACGTACCTGTCCAAGGTCGAATCTAATGCTCGCAGGTAATTAATCTGATCCGATGATTGTACCTAACATTTCTCGGTTTTTTTTTTTAATCAAACTGGGGAGTACTCGAGAAAGAAGGTGATAAAACTTTCGAAAGATGCATTACTGATACCGTTTTGACTGGTACCACTTGGTATCACTCGATACTGCTCTTGGAAAATGATCGAACTGCATTTAATGACTAAAATACCAAACCCCATTGTGCCTAACTACGAACGAATCCTTCGATTTACTAAAACAGACGCTCCCTGTACAATTTCCAGCTCGACCAACGTTAATCCGCGGTCGACGATGGCCCAACTCACGCCGAACACCTGGGACGTCCTATTGGATCGATTGGGTGGTCTCAGGAAGATGGCAGAGGACGTGAACGCTAATGTGACCAACTGGTACGACACCAAGTGGCAATCTACCGCGAATATCGTGTCTGTCGACTTTATCAAGAGCAGCGGCATCATCGAGACTGCCATCGAGTGGAACGACAGGAGGGCTTCTTCCTGTTGATCATGAGACCGTGAGAACTGCAAGACCGTAATGATGAAACCAGTTCGGAGCACGCTATCGGAGGGATGTCAAATTCCCGCAGATATTCGAGTATACAAATGTTTGCCGATTTTTCAGATAACGTCAAATCCCCCATTCGTCCCTACATGTCAGTCTGTAATGCCCATACCGACGACGAGCTTGTAAACGTCGTAATTACGGGTTTGCATTATCGAATGGATGATCTACACGATGTAATTCCCGATGAAATACTCGGCGGATCGCACGACGATATCAATATCATTGCACGCACTCTGAGAACGATATACCACATCGTCTAATTTCTATCGTTTATCGTACTTATCGTTCGCGATAGAAATTAGGAGACACATGGCATCAATCAACTGGGGAGCGTAAGATTGTACATAATTGCAAATTTGTACATACAGGTTATAGGAACACGTGGCGCCAATGATTACTCTCATTTATAATCTCTCTTTAATAGATCTCTCCCACAAAAAGCAATCTCATTTACACTTGTCATTTCCGCTCGTATTCCTCTGATTACGAGTCTCGTTCAATTTTCCCTTTGGTACAATGACGCGTAAAAATCTATGTTATCAAATTCACAATCGCGATATCAATCGCGTGGAGTAAAATACTGAACAATCATTATCGAAAGCTTTAGTATATTCGATAATTCCGTTAGGGACTTTCCCGCAATTTTATATGAAATAGGAAAATAATAATTTGTTTTTCACGTCGAAATTTAGCATCCCAATCACGCTGTATCATTTAACCGATTCGTCCTTCGCAGCAACAATGTACTTTCTCCTTTCCTCTTCGCTTTGTTCCCATGCAAACCGGTGCGCCGTGCAACTATCCCGCGGATTTCTACTTTATTCAAAAAGGAACAAGGATTTTTTCTATGAACCGCGGAGCTATTAAACTTTAGCGTGACATTGCAAGTTCCGGCGGAAACGCAAATAATACTATGACCAAGGTGACCACGAAACGCGAAATTATCTGCTATACAATTGCTTGCACGTAAATCACGCGCGGAGGATCAGTACTCGAATTGTCGCAGAGGACGTCGGTTGAAAGTGAACAACGATGATATAAGCATCGTCGGTGGATATTTTTGTTCGAATGTAACATTAAGTGGGGTGCATCCTATCAACGAAGGGAGTGCTGATAGAGGGCATTTTCTAGCGTAAAAAAAACATTTTCCCCCTGGTGGATAAAATTTCTTCCAAACCGAAAAATTACGAGTAAAACTTCGTCGTACAAAGCGAACTTAATTTTCAGGCGTACACACACATATATAGATTTTGTACGACTATACAAGTACCTATAGGTAAAGGTATGTACGTGAGCGAAGTACCCTATTGAAAAGATCCCATAGATTCCCATGGACAATTTCTATGGGAATCTGATGTGCTTTTGACACAGTAGTTCCAGATATCCACTAGTAAAGTTTAAATTTACATTTGAATAAAACATAATTTGAAAAAATAATTAATTTATAATTTTTTAAATTAAATTAAATCATTTTAAAAAGCAATTAATTTTAATTATAGGACAATTTAATTTAATTTTAAATTATGATAAATATATTGTATTTTTTTTAATCAATTCAATTTTAATTATATAGGAAAATTAAGTTCAATTTTAAATTATGATATAAATATTGATTTAAATATCAATATTTTTGATGATCTTTTTATATTATAATAAGTGATATAGGCGCGATATAAGCAGGGAAAGAGAGCGATAAAAGGTCGCCGCTTTCCGATGTGGGATACGACCTATTAGAATTAAGGTATCGATTTGTAATTACTAATAGAGCTTTAGAAAATTTTATTTGTTTTTACCGATACACATAGAATCCAATACATTCCTATTCATCCTTCTCAGATTTTTACCAGTGGTTATCTGGATTCGCTGTATCAAAAGCACATCAAATTCCCATAGAGATTCTATGGGATTTTTACAAGTCTTCTGTGAGAATCTATGATATTTTTTCAACAGTGATAGTGTAATTTTCGCTGGGATATATTTATAGCGATCTCGAAAAGTACGCTGTAAACAATTTATTCTGCGGTGTGGACCTATATATCGGGTGATTCTTTAATATTGGGACAAACTGCAAGGATTAATTCCTTGGATGAAAATGAGAAGAAAAGTTCCTATGAACACATGGGTCCGGAAACGCTGAGTTTCGGAGAAACAGGGTGTTGGATTTGTATACAAATTCTCTTCCATCAACAAACAGTACAAACGCAATGACGCATCCCTTCTTCTGAAATGATATTTAATACTCCTAAGAAGATCCCATTACAATAAATAAATAAAATGGAGGCTCTCTCTGCAAAAATATACTTCCTATTATTAGTATAGAAAATTTGTATAAAAATGAACACCCTGTTTCTCCGAAACAGTGTTTCCGGACCCATGTTCATAGGAACTTTTTTTCTTATTTTCATCCAAGGAACCCGCCCTTGAAGTTTGTCGCAATATTAAAGAATCACCTGGTAGACCACTTCGGGTGTTAGATAACAATGGCATAAGACTGGATGATACCAGACGTGATACATATACAGAGGGTCCGGACTTGGATCTGCAACATAGCAATCGTACGAGTGCGAGAGAGAACACGTAGAGAGTGCATAAGGACCTCTCTGTCGGACATTTCTCTGGACTAATCTAGTTGGAGTTTGTGTGACAGAGAGGTTCTTATGCACTCGCCACGTTTTCTCTCTCGCACTCGCACCACTGCCATGTTGCAAATCCAAGTCCGGACCCCGTAGGTCCATACCGGTGAGATGGTGTTAAAAATTAACACCACACTTTTTCTGTATAAGCGATTTACCCCAGAGCAAAAGTCAATTTAAAACATCAAGAGAGATTAAGTATATTCCTTGCAACTCACAGGAATGAAGCTCCAAATGGTGCCCCTGTGGTTCCTCTTATTCTCCCTCGCTGCCGCGGAAACCGACAATTGGTCGACACATTATGTGAACGAAGTGGGCTTTGAAAATCCAATTTTTTGCACGGAAAATAAGAAGTGTCTATTGTTAGATCACTGCCCAGATCTGCTATCACTGATGAGTCAAAAGGCACTCCCGGTACACAGGTGATATAATATTTTACGAGCAAATTTATCGTTCGTATATCGGCTTTGTTATTGTTTACTCGCGCACAATACCCGCCATACTGCGATCGAACCTTCGAATGCAGATTTCGGCAACTGGTTTGCGGCTACGTCGGAACAAGCCCTAAAGTCTGCTGCGATTTACCGAGGGAACTCGCAGCCCCCGTCACTCACGGCCAATCGACGTCTTCGTCATGGCTAAATGGACAATGCGGAAAAAGCTTGATCCGAAGTAATCTCGAAACTTTGGGAACTTATCCGTTCGTGGCGAGAATCGGCTTTATGCGTGAGTCCGCGCGCGCGAGCGTGTCTCTGTATAAATTTTAAAATATCCGCGCGAGAGGGAGCTGCTGGCTCTCGAGAGCGCAATTTTTAAATTTAGGTAACGCGTACTTTTAGATATAGAAACGGGAGAAACGAAGTATCCGTGCAGCGGAGCGATCATAAGCGAAAGAACTATCTTGACGACGGCCACTTGCGCTCTGGCGACATCGAGTAATTATAAATTGTAAGTTGAGAGAAGTTCATTCATAGCGATTTTTATTGCACGGCTCACAGCGAATTGATTAAAACTTTAAAAGGAATTCTGTACTCGTGGGCGAATTCGACACAAAATCCAATCCAGACTGCAATGCTTTGTTCTGCGGTCATTCTCCAGAGAGCTATAACATTTCCTATATAATTAAACATCCGAATTTTCATTCGGAAACTTTCAAGAACAACATAGCTCTTATACGTCTGCAAACTTCTATCGCTTTTACCGGTGAGTGTAGGGACATGTAGTTTTGTTGCCGAAAAATGTAAGTTTTATAAATTAACTGATCTCAGCAGCTGTTTTCGAACAGTTCGAAATAATTGATTAATGATATTCTATCTGTTTTTTTGGGCGCATAGTAACGACTCAGCCTGTTTGCATTTTAATGGATGAAGGATATACCGTCGCGGGAGCCACGGCTACTTTGATAGGCTGGGGTGGCGTGTCGCATCAAAAAGGTAAATTTCAAAAGATAAACGGAGTGGTAAGTTCTGCCTTTTCATATTTAAAAAATTCGTAGAGAAACCGTCGGAACAGCAATGGTTGGGGATGAAAATCCTACCCAGACAGGAGTGTTCTGTCTTTGCAAATCGCGGTTTATCCGTTGAATTATGCGCATTAGGACGTCAAGAACCATGCTCGGGTTTCAGCGGTAGTCCCCTTCTCCGCAAGTTTGGGGATACATTTGTAGTGGTTCGTATTACACGAATAAATATGCTGCCTGCTGTACAGATAAGAAGGGAAAGCATAAAATATTTCAGGTGGGAATTCTTTCTTACGGATCCGACTGCGACCTTCATTCGAATTCGCCATCGTCTTTCGTAGATGTGCACAGCTACGCAAAGTGGATCTTAGAAAATTCGTAATTTTGAGGAAATCGGTCGAATTGAAACGATTAAATTTAGGTTTTTATGAAAAATGAATATATTTGATAAAAAATGTACATTCCAAAGTTTTAATATTTACACATTTCGATTATTTTACTTGTGTTTAAAGATATTCAAGTACTTCCCACGTGTCATCTCTTTCGCCTCTTCCAATCCAAGCTGATACGCTAAATCGTGGAGTTTCTTGACCTCCGCGATGAGTCCAGTCATCGATAAATTTCCCAATTCTGTAAATTGTCAATAGAATCGGTTAGAATATAGTATTTATGTTCGAATACAATTCATACTACCTTTGAAACAGACTACTTACGATGCAATTGATTTATATCATCGGCGGTTAGACCAGTTGCCCAAGACGGAGGCTCTGTCGGCGGCGAATTTTGGGCGACGAATTCGTTAACACCTGGAACTTCATCATTTGCTAATATAAAATAACTGCTGTGTTCAAATTCGAAGTAATGAAATTCCCATGAAAACTCACTCTGTTCTGGCCATAAATCAGGTGACGCTCGGTCGAGTTTCTCCAGACTCATAAGACTATCTTCGACGGCCGCTAAATCTGTCATAAAATAAAAGTATGAAGAACATTCACATATTGTTGCAACGAAAGTCTTCACCAACATTTCGAAAAGATGTGAACATAACCTCCGTAAGATACAAAACCTCTGAATTTGTTAGTTATAAAATATAAATATAAATTTTATTCCACTGCGCTTGAAGCTAATCGTTCGCGTATATAATCGAGAGGCAAGACCTTCAAAAATCTCCAAAAAAATGTAAGCTTTAAAAAAAATCTACCTGGTTGATCGCTCTCGGGCTCGTCGGTCGCCATCTTGTTTATATTTGTCAATCGTGAATGGCGGCTAATATGAATGGAGAGAAAGGAGAACACTTTTTTACGCGGAATATTATTATAATTAGATTTAAATCTATAACCAAAAGATCAACCTATATCGAATTGACTTCAGTATCATATAAAAATACCTACAGTCATATAGGTATAGATGAAAATCCCATAAAATGTATTCACATACATACATACCATCGAAGACCCGCTTACTTTAACATTTTTATATTAAATGCAAATATGTACAGATTTTTACAAACTTTTATGTACATTACTACTTATAGTAAACTAACAAATATCCCATTTAAAATCAAACGAGCTCCTCCTTTAAATTACACATTCGTAACAGTCTGGTTCAAGCTTTGAAGAACGGTGTAATCTATTCATACTTCATCTTTGACGATTTATAATTTTATGATACATTTTTCTCATTTTCTTTCTGTTTCTGTAATTCTTTAGTCAAACCGATTTGTTGCTGCAGGTTATACGTGTTCATTACTTGTCGCCGCTTTCGACGTTCGGCGTCTCGAATTACACCATCGTGAAGTCGATCCCTGATGAAAATCAGAAATATTCATCAACATAACCTCGAATGGAGATAAGAATCAATAGAATTTCTTACCTATCGTATTGTTGCTTGTAATGTACATATCCTATTGTGCCAAAAGTCATTCCGCAAGCTGTTGCTAATGTTGCTTTAGACGCTAGAGACATTTTGCTGGTCTTATTTATTTAAATGAAATGTTTACATTTATAATGCGCCATTGAACGAACCCGAAGATTCGATACAGTTCGATATATCTATTTCGATAGTCGGCAAATTCAAAAATTAAAATTTCTGCTTACAGCTACAATCAGTACAATAACAATATATTACTCAATTTATGTTTCATTGGCGGAGAGAGTAAATAACAATTATATTTTTTTATTTGAGTCGAATTGAGAAATTTCTAATCTCATAAAGCTATATGTAGTCATGTTATCCAATGAGCATCGCGTCTGTGCGACTGTTTCTCCGAACAGTATCCAACTTCAAGTAGCGAGATTAGTTTACTGTAAAACCCTTTTCAAGACAGTAATAGTTTATTTTTAATAAATCTGAGCAAGACGGACAACGAAAATTGATGTCTTCGAAGGTAAAGTAACTAAAATTTTGTCATATGATATATTCGTACTCGTTGAATCATTACTTTCGATTTCATCAGAAGGTTTTTTTGGTTAGGATTCTCAAAGGACGCGTTTATAAAACGTATACATATTAACGTATTAGTGTTAACTTTATTTTTCACGTACCATGAACCCTTTACCGTTATATATACATACCAATATTTAACGATATTAATTAATACTACTAATTTATAGTCAAATAAAAAAACGGAGTATTAATCATTTTAGTGTTTTTTGCTCTTTTTTTTATAAACATCTGTATCATAATCGCGTGGGTTTTGAAGAGCGAAAAATTTGAGACAATAACAAGTAATTGATACAAGTTTGTGAACAATTCTGATTTCCGAATACACACAACTGCTCTTCAAACGTTATCCTGCTCTCATACAGAAATATCTCAAATTAAAAAGTTCTTCACTTCGTATTTATTTTTGCTGGTAGCTTAGAAACTATTTCAACATGATGCATGTGTTAGAATTGTCTGTAATAATATTTCAGAACAGGAATAGCCGGGATGTACACTGTAGCAAAAGGTTGTCTTATCTACTGCGTCATGGTGCTTTGAAAGAAGGACTCAATGTAAAACCGGATGGCTTTATTGCTGTAGAGGAACTATTATCCAAATCTTTACAAGGGTATAAGATTGACGACATCAAGAGAGTAGTTGCTTCCAATGACAAGAATAGATTTTTGCTAAGAACAAATGATGGTGTCTTAGAAATCAAGGCCAACCAAGGTCACTCGATCCCCACTGTCAACGAATTAAGCTTGAAGTGCATTGAAAAACCCGATTTCGACATAATACATGGAACATATTTCAAGAGTTGGGAGATAATTAAAACTGAAGGGTTGTCTCGAATGAAGAGAAATCATGTGCATTTTGCTAAGGGCTTAAACTTTATATGTGGATTGCGCCACTCTGCTCAGATTTATATTTACATAAACTTTAAAGCTGCTACTGAAGATGGTTTGCAATTTTACGAATCCGAAAATGGTGTAATTCTTTGTGCCGGTAATAAGAAAGGCATTATACTGCCGAAATATTTTATAAAAGTCATTACCAAAGGTGGTGAAACTTTACCGTTGCATTAGAGCCGTCGAATTAGACCATCTGCTGATAGATTTTAGTTATCTCGTGTCTTTTGAAAGTTTGCTAGTACGAAATCAAAGAATTGACAATATGACAAAAAGGTGCGAAGTTTGCGGATTAGACCTGCAAGACGAGTATGCGTTCAAAGGTCATATTTTGGGGAAGAAACACTTGAGAAACGTTCAACAAATTGAAACTAAGAAAAAATTAGTAGAGAATTCAATTTTTGTCACGCGTTATCCACCATACTACAATCCCCGTAGCCTTCTCAGCTTCTTCCTAGATTATGGGGAAATAGAGAGATATCGACTCGGAGATGGATATGTAATAATTGAATTTAAGGAGAAGTAAGTTGCATAAAGTCGATGAAAATATATTTTATTTGAACTTCTCAGAATGACTCTTAAACTTCATCCCCTTCGCGTTCTAGAGCCCCAGTTGATTTCTTATTGAACAATCCAATTTGGTTGGATAACCAGTATAAACTAGACATCAAGCGAAGAAAAATGCACGACAATTGTAAGGAGTTTTTCCATACATTTTAACATAAATATACTTCCTAATAAATCAGTCCCTTTGATACTTGCTTATCACACAAATTTCGGCTTCTCCTATTAGATTCACGAGGAGAGAACAAAACAGAAGAGGCTGAGGAAATTACAGAACTGTGCTATGATAATTTAAAGTCAATATTCCAAGAGGAAACTACATTCGATAGTCAGTTGGCAGCATTCTTGAAAGCAGTCCAGCTTAGTGACGCCGACATTGAGGCGCAATATGAATTGGTCTGTACCAATCTCAATCAGATCTTCAAAGCAGTATTTCCAAAGTGTAGCGCGCATCGATTCGGATCAACAGTCACTGGGCTAGGATTTAAGAAATGTGACTTGGACGTTTTCCTGAATATCGGTAAGTCTTGCTCATTGCTGTAGTTTCTTTCAACTTCACGCTACTGAAGTTAAGGGTTGTAAGTTCGCATTTCATTTCTTCTCGCATCCAAATCAACACTTCTTATACTTCAGGGGAGCCGATAAGCGACGCAGAAGAAGCTCCGCCAAATGTATGGACGCAGAGAAGAGTCTTCAACCTAGCAAAAAAGCTAATGTACAGGAGGGACTGTATTTTCTCGAAAATAACACCGATACCTAAGGCTAAGACTCCTATCATAAAATTTTGTCACGTACCGACCAATATTTCTTGCGATATTTCCTTCAAGAATGGCTTGGGTACGCACAATAGCTACCTCATCAAGTATTACTTATCGCTCGATAGTCGAATAAGACCATTGATGGTCTGCATCAAATACTGGGCGAGAATATTTGAATTATCCGGTTGCGGGAAGATGTCGAATTACGCCCTGGTCATGCTAACGATATTTTATCTTCAACAACCTTCTGTTAAAATCGTCCCGACTGTAGTTGAACTACAGAAATCGTGTGACCCCATTACCGTTGACGGCTGGCAAGTCAATTTCAACCAATTTGCCTCTTTTCCTCCAACGAGTAACACCAGCACTATTCCAGAACTCCTTCATGGATTCTTTGAATTCTATGCTAACTTTGAATACAAGCTAAAGGTGGTTTGTCCATTTGACGGTTCGATACGTTCGAAAGTTGATTTTAACACTGTTGAAGAACTCCCAGAAAGCATGGCCAGATATAAAAATCACGTAATGGAAAAAGGGCCGACGGGATCATTCAGTGTCGATAAAACTATGTGCGTGCAAGATCCGATCGAATTGAGTCACAACTTGACTCCAAGTCTATCGACTCGCGGAGTAGAATCGTTTCAAATCCACTGTGCAGTTTCTGCGGAAGTTTGCGCATCGACGATTAAGAACAATTGTACCGACTTATTGGCGGCACTTTTCACTACTAGACCAAAGAGGAAGGAAGACGTGGGAGCTAAGATTATTATTCCCGTGGGAAAGTTCATTAGAGCGGGTCTACCACCAAATGTTGATGCGCGCTCTGATATCATCGACAAAAATCAATTCATCAGAGAGAATTGGTACCATACGATCTTCGAACTTGTCCACATAATTTTTGAGCAAGTTCTCAAACTTCAAGTAGAGCTATTGCCCCCCGAAGGTAGAGAAATAAAGCAGCAGAAGGTAGAATTGCAATCCGATGTACATTCACGGAATAACGATAAAATTCTCTTCCACTGTACCGGCAGTCATGTATTATTTTGCAATCGCAAAAACAAAAAGTTGATCCTCGATCCGAGCTTGAGCTTCTTGAGAAAAGAGATAATCATATCGGAGCATATGTTTAACGAACAAAAATCAACGGCCGGTACCAGCAACTTGAAGTTAGACTTCACGTGCTTGTTCGAAAAGAAATTGGATAAAAGTTTGGGCCCCCACGTAGTATTGCAAATTACCAATAAGTACTGCAGCAAGAACCTCTTCCGGGACTTGAATGTATTTCTAAACGGCAAGATACCCGCGATCATCAACAAGACTTTGTTACATATGTTGCAATATGACAAACAGGTACACGATTGTTAAATCGCCAAACATTCTTAAGAAAGCGTCCGTGTGTATTTATATGTATAAAAGTTTAATTATTTTGACATTGCAAAAACCACCTGACGATCTCAACCGCAAAATTTTTTGAACTCATGAGATTAAAGGTGAATATTGGTAAACATTAAAAAAAAATATCTGATTTCGATTCTTTTTATGTTGTGGAAACATAATGAGCAGCTAATGCGATTACGAGTTTATTTTAATACACTGAAGCAACATCAATTATATAAACATATATTATTTACAAATCCTTCTCTCCCTTCTGATTATCTTTAACTCAATACAATTCCTTTTTTAGGGTCTGTTATTGTTCAAACAACTTTTTTCTACCGATATAGATTAAATATTCACACGTAAGGAGACAATTGCGATTAGAATTTATACACTCTGATTGTGTCGTTGCTTCAAAGTAGAGTTTTACGTTTATTTGTGTCTGTCAGTAGTACTGTACAGTGTGATTTCCAATCAACCTTATAAGATTATGGCGCGTGTACGTACATCTACCTAGGAAAAATACGTCTTAAAATAACGTTTCGTTTTAAAGATATTATCTTCAAGTAACCATTGGTTAGATATCTTAAAGACGTCGGTTTTAGTGGAGACAACGCCATCATCTTGATGTGCTCTATAGGCGTTTTCGTGCTATCTGGGTACAGACATTGTATAAAGCTTAAAAGAGTATTACTGGTAATAATATTACAATTAGATACTTTTTCATTATAACATTTTACTAAAAATACACGAATGTAATACAACACAACTAATATGTACAGCATAATGCTACATGATAAATATGTTATTTACAATACCCCTACTTTTTTATACTTACCCGATATGGAATCCTCAAGGCACTGATACTGATTACACTGCTGAGATTGAAGAACGTAGCGGTGAAGACTTTCGACTACAAAGAGAGTACCTACTTATCTAATTGGACGAAGTGGAAGATGAATGGTTTTATTAATGGATACAATGATTTATGTAATAAACAGTAGACCAGCGCGCCAGACTCATTGGTTAATTGAACTGCTCTCAATTATAGCTGTCGACCAATACAAATCGAATACTCGAGTGCGATAGTGAAAGGCTAAATTGAAAGGAAGCACATATTGTTCAAATTATGATAACTATTTTGTATTTACGTAGCAGCTGTTTTGTAGTAAGGGTGAGCCTCTGTAGGTGTCTTTACCTACACATTATACCCCCCGCGTGATTAGATTTTCTCATATTCACACATACTTCATTTTAAAATCTCCATTCGTAATAACTCTGCAAGTTTGTAAGTTTACCCAGCGAAATCATGAGTTAGTGGTTGGCCATGCTGTTTGTGACTAATATGGCGGGCAAGCAGAAGAAAGACCCTCGGATAAATTCGCGATTTAACGATTTTAATCGGTTTCGCCGACTGTAAAACGATTTTGACAGCGTTTCGTTCGACTTTGAAAGCGTTGTACTTAAAACAAAGTTCGAAATTACTGGAATCCATTACCGTGGAAGGGGGGTGGGGAAGGCAAACGTAATTTACTGTCGGATGCCTACAGTCGAGAAATCGAAAACAAGTTGAATTGAGATTTTCCGGTGGGGTTCCTTTATCATTTCTGTGCGAGCTCGAAGTACTCGACACGGCGTAGAGTTTCGCGAAACGAGCGGTGTTACGAGAAAATCGAAACACTCGAGAAGAAACGGCAGCTATGAGTGAGTCCGTGGATGGAAAAGTGCGAATTGAACGAAACATGGCACAGGAGGATTACTCGGAGACTGTGGAATCTTCCGATTTCACAAGGACCGACGACGATGACGTGCAGCGTGCGATAGATGGTCTGAAGGATATGCCCGATGATGAGCTGCGAAAGGTTTTGAATGACGAAGATTTTATGGAGGGACTAGACGTAGTCGACGCATGGGAGGGTGAAGAAGACCGGAGAAGAGATTCGCGCAGAAGTCGTCCTAAGGATCGTGAGCACAGACGAATCTCTAGGTAGCAAAGAGAATCGTCGGCGGCTTTTGAATACTCTACTCTTATTTATTGGTTCCTCTTGAATCTATTCTCAGAATGTACAAGATCGAGCATAGTACTAAAACAATACGTAACAAAACTTTTGACGAGTTTTCTCTTTCTTTTCGAACATCGAACTTAATTGAATACAGTTTTTCTAGGGCACAAGATCTTAATATTACATTAGGATGAAAGAGACACATTGTCTGTGCAATGATTGTATTTCTTATCGTGTTCGTTGACTTTTAGGAATTTTACGAAAGATTTCTTTACTTTACCTGTAGCAATCTCTTACACGTTTGAGCTCTTTTTGCCTCAATGGTATTAGCACAACAGCGTCATAACGTATGTCGATTTTCACCACTCTGATCATTCGACATTGAAAAGTATCAGTTGATGCTTTGATCGAAACTCAAGTTATTACCGACGAGTGGTCGATATCATGGGCAATAGTATCGTGAAAGACGAGTGGTCTTTTGTATAAAAATGTATATCTATCTATTAGCAGTGCTATGTGAAGAAAGTGATGGCAAGCGTAATTGTAGGGATCGTCATCAACGAGAACAAAGAAGTTCCGCCAATCGCAGGAGACTGAGAAGAGAGGAGAGAAAACGCGAGGAAGTCCGCCGCGATCCATCAAAGAGCTCAAAGGACATCGAGAGGGACAAGATTCGTACCAAGCGGGACACCGAAAATAAGATTCTAGCTGAAAAGGAAAAGGCAATTAAGCATTTACTTGATTCCGATGACGTCGTTCCGCCTGGAACCGAAGCGGAAGCTATTCAAACTATCACCGAGAAGCAAAACTTCGATAGAGGAGCGTTACGTGCCGCTAGAAGGAGCCGCGAGCGTCGCAGAAGTCTCGAGCGTCATAGGCAGAGCCCCGGTCGGCGCAGAAGTCCATTGAAGAGTAACAACGATCGACGCAGAAGTCCGATCGCGATGAGCCCGGATCGACGTAGAAGTCCTCTTGCAACAAGTTCCGACAGAATTAGAAGATTTAGTGCAGAGAAAAGGTGGAGCAACGATCGACCCAGAAGACGAATCGAAGGATACGAACGGTGAGAAATTTACAGTTAATACGACTATAATAAGTAACGCATTTTTCATTTTACGTCAAGAATACCTACCTTTGTTACTATTAGAATAGTACCTTATGAGTAATAAATAGGTAAACGAGACTAGTAATAATTGCACTTCATGATTCACAAAAGACGTGAGTCATTTGAATATGCTTTCATTGTCGAATCGATAAGTAGCAGTAATATTTCATAAGCTGCGCCATTAGTCGCATAAAGGCCACGCATTAGTATATTAGAATGCTTTCGCAGTGACTTTAAATTTATGGGCCGAAGAAGCAGATCTCGCGATCGCCATAGAAGCCGCAGCATCGAACGCCACAGAAGTCGAAGCATCGAACGTCATAGAAGAAGATCGCCCATCGAAAGACGCTTCAGCCCCAGACGTCGCAGTCGGAGTCAAAGTCGCAGCAAATCTCTGGATCGACGCGGAAGAAAACGATCGCCCTTCATCAACGAAATCGCCAGGAAGTTCAGGAACGACGCAATGATTCCATCGACATCTGGCAACGTTGGATACCTACAGCCCCAATCCATGGGTGGAATTCCACCTCTCCTCGGCGGCCCGATGTATCAGCCGGACCAACAATCAGGTCCACCGTCGTCGTTTATGCATCAAGTTGGACCACCTGGACTACTCGGCATGCCGGTAGGAAACGGACCACCAGCTTTCGTCAATTTCGACGCGCAGCATCCGCCGACACCGTTGATGAGCTTCGATTCGATGCCAGTTCAGCCACCCGACTTCGCTTCCAGTTCGACGATGTTCGATCAACCTAATCGCGGCCCGATCCAGTCGCTAAATATTCAACCACTGCTTCCGTTGCCGGTGCCTTCGCCTCAACCAGTTCCAGCACCAGGACCGCCAGAGAAGTCGAGCTACAGTCAGCCTCACCTCATGCCTTTGATGTCATCGCCAAATCAAACTAAGCCTCTGGACGCCACCGGCAGACGTTCGAACACGCCGAAGCAAGGTCCCCCGTCCCATAGCTTTAAGGATCGCGGATCCAAATCATCTTACAACGGATACCAATATCCGCAGCAAGAACGTATAAAAACACCCGAACCCCCGGTTATCTCCGATTCAAAAGTAAATCTATTTTGTAACCTAGAGTTGAGCTATAATTTGAATATTTTGAACGCCGTGTACATCGATGGGAGAGCGCGACTTTCTTTTCATTTGATTCATAAGTTCTCTTCTTGGTTTTCCCTTCGGATGTGTACACGGTCGTTCGAAGACTGTCCTTAAAAGTATAACAAGAATGTTATTCTTTTCTAATGCATTCGAAAATTACAGCTATTCGAAAAGACCAGCTTATCCAGCCTACTGGAAGCATCTGTTTCTGCCAAAGGTGCGATAACTATTTTACTGTCCCTTTTTTGTAAAAACAAGATCCTTCCTTTGTGTGTGTGTGTGTGAAGATACAAAGGAAGGCCCTACTTAAGACCCCTCCTTGAAAGGCGACATTAATGAGTTAAATTCTATTTTTTCTTTACATCCTTCAGATTCAACCGGACCACCGGTCTTATACCCAGGTGAGTCAAATTGTGTATGCACGCATTCTCGTCCGACGTTATTTCGTATTTATGCAGGAAGTTGTCCTGTGTCCCTTTCGAGATACACGAAGTAAATGTAGCTAGAATGATATCAAGTGCATTGATAACATGAAAAGAGCATAAAAAATCTCATGCGGCCACTAGCGACCGTTAAGCTTAGTGCGCGATTCAAATTTGAAACATGAAACTTGAAATGTTTGCTTAAAGCCAAAGCGACACGTGTTGTCGGGCATTGATTAATTATCTTCGGCTCGCGCGATGATTAAAGAGGATCTGCTTTTTTTCTGGGCATAGGATTCAAGCCAGAAATACTTCGACATTGTGAACACGCCTTGCGAGATTTGCCTGTCGAAGATCCTCGCTTAAGGATGAAGGGTAGATTTTTCTTCAATCCGAAGAAGGAGGTCTCGGAAAACGGTCATGACGAGAAAGCGTCAAACTCCGTACTGCTGCGAAAGGGAAGGAGCAAAATACCCTGGGAGGAAGAAGACGAGAGCGAGCAACAGACCAACGCTACGAAATTAAATATGAATATGCATCAAAAGATCTGCCAAACGGACAGGATAGAAACTGATACAAAGTCATTTCAAGTTTGCCCAACTATGGTCGACTTCGGCGTACAAGTCCTCCCGTACGACATTCAACAGGCTACGAAGGAAGAGAAGAAGCCGATAATGGATCGCTTAGACTGGAGCATGCGGGAAACGTACGACTACACTCCAAAAATACGCGACGCCGACGATTTGAGGTGGAGTCTGACCAATCCTACCTCTAAAGGTCGACCTTGGAATAGAACCCTCTCTCCAGCCAGAGGATCATCCGATGATCGTAATCACGGGTCTGTCATGGAACCCATTACTCCCACGGATCATATGCCGAGGAATTTCAGCTTGGCGTCACCGATAAGAGGCAGAGAGAGTATATCGAGCCACAGAAGTTCTGTGCACGATCAGTTTCCTCGGGAAGGTTACGCGTCTAGTTACAGACACGCGATAGAGGAGCACGACGAATATCTTGAGAACAGGAGTGAAAATAGAAGCGACCACAGTCGCGGCGAAAGTCCGATGGCCCTCGAGGAGTCCGAAGACGAA
Organism: Xiphydria camelus; assembly: GCA_963678675.1. Taxonomy (NCBI): domain Eukaryota; kingdom Metazoa; phylum Arthropoda; class Insecta; order Hymenoptera; family Xiphydriidae; genus Xiphydria; species Xiphydria camelus. The sequence continues at coordinate 17,831,799 of OY783198.1, forward strand.
ATCGTGGAACGAGAGGAATATTCTCGAGGATCGGACTGGAGGGGAAGAGGCAGGTCGACGCGTGGAAAGCCGGTGCTTTCGTTTAAGACGCGTGGAAATATAAGAGGGAAATCCACGGTGGCAAGGCCATATCGTAGCGGCAGAGGTGGCTATCGAGGTAAATTTTAAAATCGCTTGCTCATGACAAAAGCAGCACGGCAATCATACGGCGTTTCGTACCTTCGTGTGACGAATTCGTCACCCAGAGATGGGTGAATAGTAAAATGTTTCCAAAGCATCTACGAATATATGATTCCTGGCGAACTTAACAAAATCACTGGCAGTTATTTGTCAGGTATCAACGACGATGTAACTAAAATTTGACTCTGTCATTTTAAACCCGTATGACCGTCTCTGAGGAGATGTACCGATATACAAGTTGAGCGTAAGCGAGCATGATGCATTTCTGCATTAACCGCTGTACCGAATATTAATCTTGCAGTGCTCCCACGCCTGATTGTAGCATTGTACATACATTCACACTCTCTCACTGCTCGGATCGATTATAAGATGAGCGGGAATAACTCTCCTTTGAACAACAATAAACGAATAAGAAACAGTGGAAGTTTTGCTGATGTTATTTTCCCGCACATCGGTGACGTCCAATGGTTACTTGTAAAATCATGAAATTTTGCATAAGAACATTGACGATTTTTACGTAGACTTTGTTGAACATGTAAAGAACGTTTAGTCTCGGACTGGTGAAATGTTAGATAACAATATTCCATTAGAATCGGATAGTCTGACTTGAATGACTACTGAGAGACGTACAAGGGCTATAACTATAGAATTTTATATCGAGTGCCATTGAAGAATGGCAGCACATATCTATCTATAAGTGTGATAAGGTTCCACACGTTAAGTCATTTGCTATAAATAGATGGTTGCGCGCTGCCGCAACGAATATTATGCACCGCGTGCAATGTATTATGCTCTGTAAAATAAATGCTGACTTGTGCAGTCGGCAGTTTTTGATTTCAGTTAATCTTTGCGTGCCTTATTTGCCGGTCCTTCAGCTTCAGACTGGAAAATTCAGCGAAGATATACGAAATTGGCTTCTGCCGCTCTCGACCTGCATTTGATATTGCGTGGTTGTCACAATTTTCCGATTTCAAAATATAGGCTGCAGATGCTACTTATCCAATACGAATACAACCGCGTAAAAGGATAACATACAGGAGTTTTTTATCGTATGGTAAGTTTATTCATTTTATGTCTCTTTACAGTGTCCCAGGACGGACGGTGACTTTACATGACTTTAAAAAATAAATCATTAACGCTGTGCTTATAATAATGTGAAAATAAATTGAAATATCACATGCTTATAAAAGTTTCGTGATTATTCTACAAAGTACTGTCGGATGAGTGGTTGATTAAACATTTCTCCGTGGCTATGTATATTTTTTAAGTAATCTAGAGATTCAAAGTCTAGAACTTCGCTCCGCAAAGTTTTAATGTTTGTTTAATGAGGACTACTTCTGTCAATCTTCGCGCGAAACTGCGTTACGTGTGCACGCGCGCCACGAACGATTCTCGGAAACGAATGGATGCACGAAGAATAATCTATACCGATATTTTTGCATGACATTGCATAGATATCTCGTCGTATATCGCATGTACAACTTATACATAGTCTGTCGACTTTAATGCGACGGTTTGCGAATTTAGAATTTTCGTTGCTTAATGCTGCAAAAGCTATATTTTTTGTGAATGGTGTTTCCGCAGAAATACCAAAAATCCGAGATTCCTGAGGGACAAAAGAAAAGGAAACCATTCATCCTGATTGTTTATTCGACGAAAGCTACGGACGGTGAATTATAGTCCGCTTTTTTAGCCTCGAATTGCAATGCGTGACGTAATATCTACCGTCTGGTCGGTACGTCACTGGCGCCAAGATAGTGCTGCTATCTAGAGAATAATGAAATAGGCTCCTTAGTATTTGGCGGGCAGAATTACAATCGATGGATTTTCCCATGAAAAATTTCTGAAATTACTGATTGTCGTTAAAATTAGTATCCGAAATTACGCAATACCACGTGGCAGATATTATTTAAAACGTTAGGATTATATTTAAAATCTAGAAATTAAGACACTCGTATTATTATTAACGACACTTGGGATCGTATTTCATTAATTACAATATTGAATTTGTATTATTCTCGTCATAATTTCAACGGTATTTCATTCCCCAAATTACTCGCGAATACCAGCTCGAAAGTCCAATTCAAATATCCCGCTTTTAAAACGGCCATTACCCACTAAGTTCAATCGAGAACAAGTGACAAATCCGATCGAACGTCGTGGCATGATTTTTATCTCTTGCGGTATCGTATCCTCTTGTTTCTTCGCTGAAACGATAAGCAAAATCAAGGAATCCGGTATTCGCTCTCGCTAAATCCAATCTTACGCGTTTCCAAAACGCGTCTCTCAATATATCGACTCGCAGTTGGCAGGCATGCGACGCACAGTCACCGCAACGCCCTTCAAGCGAAGCGGACGTCTCGCGAACCAATCGGCATGGATCTAGCTCCATGTTCGCCCAAGAAAGCGATGCGGTGTCCCCGCGATTAGGGCGTGCAGTTCTCGTGTCTCGTATAGCCTCGCGACTTTTTTTTGCGAAGCGTGAGCACCCGACGAGGCGTCCGCGACCTCGTCACGATTTTCGCGCGAGTGTGCCTTCCGCAGCGGTGCAGGGCGTCTGAAGCCACGGCGATCCCGGCGGCGTAGAGAAGTTCGTCGAAGCGTGTCGGCGACGCGAACGAGGTGAATGCACGGCGAAGTTGCCTGCGTGCCCGAGGAAACCCGCCAAAATCGTCGCATACGCGCGAAAAAGTGCACGGGAGGCCGGCACGCCCGGTACAACGGTGTCTCGCGAGTGTTCCGTGCGCGGGAACGAGCTGTTACGAGCTTTTGTTATTATTTTGCCGCGGTGCTTTTGACCCTTTAGCGGGCGAGTTCACTGTGAAGCCACCGCGGGGGTGTCCGGTGCCTTCGTCTGCAGAGCAGCGGCGGGCCGCCGTTCCTCGACGACGTTTCCCTCGGATTCCGGGATCGTCCGAACCCACCGCGGGACGAGAGGTCCTCGGGAGGGCGCGAACGGATCGGCGAAAGTGGGAAAAGCGACGAAAAACGAACGGGAGCGGACGCGGCGCGTACCACGTGATCGTTGTCAGGCCGCACGGAGAGCATGCTCGCCTGGATGGCCATAACCTGATTCGGCTCCTCGCGGCCAGTCGCGCTTGACAACAAAAACAAACCTGGATATCCGCCTCCCAAACCGATCCGACGTCTCGGGAAACCTTCCAAGTGGCGGGACGACGCTCGCTTCGGGACGGTGACGACGAGTGAGTCTCGCGAAGACGCGGACCGAGGCGTTTCTCGCGGCGACGAAACGGAGGAGGAGAACGGGGACAGCGGCGCCGACGACGAGGCGTCGTCGGGATTCGCGAAAGGGCCCCGATCCAAGCGAGGAGCACGCGAGCGGTCGTGCAGCGCCAGGGGAAGGAGAGAAAGCCAGTTGTGCGCGGCGATTCGAAGGGAACGGTGGTGGCTCGCGTATTCGCGGCTCGTCGCGTCGTTCTCGCGCGGCGGTGCTACCTGTTTCGCGTTCCACTTATTAATGGCCGTAACCTGAAACTCGCACGTGTGTGTAGTTTTCTCGTTCCCGATCCCGGCGGTATTTCCGGGGAAGCGACGACGACCGCCGAGTCGCGCGGGCAAAGAGCGGTGCGGTTGTCGGCAACGGTTTCATGGTCGCGTGTGTGACGTCCGAAGCGAGGTGCGACGAGAGACGGAAGGTGTCCGCCGCGGGTGCGAAGTGAAAAAAAGCTTAAAGCCGTTCGACCGTAAGCGCGAGCAGGAGTGACCGAGGGAGATACATTCGCGACTATCCGTGGAGGTGGAGCCGATCGTTCGCCGGATATTTGACTCGCGCGAATAGTTTGGGCTCGCTCGACGTCGCGAGTTGTACGTCAACGATCGGTGTGCGAAGCGGCGTGTCGTCGAATCGCCGGATATATTCCGTCTGCGCGAAGAGCTTAAGGCCGTTCGACGTCGGAAGCGGGCAGAGACCGCGCGCTCGCGAGAGAGAGAGTGAGACGTCCACGAGTGTCCGAGGAGCGTGTCGTTCGCCAGATATTTGATTTCATAGCCACGACCTGATTATTCGTCGGCAGCTCGGTCGCACGACGACGACGATCGCCGTAGACGCGTGGAAGGAAGATCGAGAGCCGTCCGATCGAAGGAACTGATCGCCGTGAAGGGAAAGAGGAACGGAATACTCGAATTCCACGGAGAGAGAGAGAAAGAGCGCGCGCCTCGCGGCCAACAACAAAGAGGCTCGACGATCGGTGCACAGTGACAGTTTGGCGGTGCAGCTCGCGGAACGTGGGCGGTCGATCGCGCGTCCCTCTTCGTTCGGCAAGTGCAACAACCGGGAGAATTTGCGCGTGTGCTTCGCGAGTGCGTTGGCAGAGAGAGAGAGAGAGAGGGGGTTGTACCGTGAAGTGACAGCGCTGCCGATAGTGGTGAGGGAAAAAAAAAGAGGCCCGTCGACCCTCTCGGTGTGCCCCGTATTTAATTACGAGTTCGGAAGTAGTGCGCGGCGCGACGGAAAATTTGCAGTTGGAAAAAAAACAAAGGTTTCGAAGATTCCGTGGGGAGTGCGTCATCGACACGAAGGCGAAGGTAGCGTGCGATTCTCTTCTTTTTTTTCCTTCTCAGGGCCCCTCTACCACCGCACTCGCCCCCTTCGCGCGCGTGGCGTCGCAGAGTCGTGTTTCGAGCGGGGGAAAAACTCGTCGCGTCGTTGGCGAACAAGCGATCGGGGAGAGTGCGCACGGCAGAGAAAAAAAGATATCGCGTGGGAGTTCCCACGCTTCGCGGCGACGAAATCGGCGGAACCGGGAGATCGCCTACACCGCGCGCGCCATGCCACGGCGGTGGAAATTTTCGCGTCGGAAATTCGCGCTGTTCCGACTTTCGGTGAAAGTTCTAGATCGAATTGCGCGCTTGCCGGAGGTTGGATCGCCGACGGTCTGGAACCTAACCTCGAAAGAGCTGTTACGTGTGTTCTTCGTTGTCTCGAGGCGGACGGATCGCGCCGGAGGGGTGGGGGGCGAGAGAGAGAGAGAGAGAGAGAGAGAGGGGGAGAGCAGCGGACGGGAAATTATATATATATATATATATATATATATATATATATATATATATACATACACGAAGATAGAGATTTCGAAGGCGTATAGAGCACGCTCGATTCGTCCGTCGAGAGTGACCCGATTTTAATTTTATCGTGTCGACGTGCACTTAAGTCGTCTCGGGCCCTGACCTACCTCAACATTTTCTCGAACAGCCGCCACCGTGGCGCGATCGAACGCATTCGTCGAGCACATTTCGCGAACTCTCGTCTCCGTCCCTTTGGGCTTTACATCACGTGCGTTCGATCGGTGGGCGGGGAGGGAGTTGAGGAGGACGGATCGTTCGAAATTTATACGTATTCGATTTTCGCCCTGCGGCGCGACGTCGGTTGAGGCGTTCGATTGTTTTCCGGCTGTCGAGCGCGCGCGATCGATAATTTTTCAGCGTCGCCGGCGACAATTGTTGCGTCACTCGAAACGCGAACACGGATCTCGTTGACGCGTCGTCGCGGCGATCGGCGGGAGCGAAAATGGCCGGGGAGAAAGAAGGTAGTCATGTGGAAACGTATCGCGCGGGCGTGATGCATTTTTCTCCATCCCCCTTTCCCGCGGCGCTGCGGTTTATCGAAATTCGGGCCGATTTAGGCCACCGCTTTGGGTGGCGGGCACCCACGTGTTCCACTTGGGCCGCGCCTAGAATAGCCCCTCGCCGTGGCGGCGCGAATCCTATGCGCGAACTCTATTTTCTTTCTCCACGCGACGGACCCGAGCGGCCGCTCCTGTCCGTTGGCGATATTTTTGGAGAGCGACGAATTCGGTATTCTCGGTAGATCTTCGTTTCTTCCGTTTCGGAACTTTGGGGATTTTTCTCCGGCTCCTGCGAGATATCGGGAAGGCGCCTTCGATCGTGGCATTGCTTTGGGCAATTTGAGAACCATTTTTAACGATCATTTTACCAAAATGCACGGAGACTTCGGAAACAATTGATCGTTCGCGCGTGTGAATTATCCTTCCGAGGATTCGAGACGACAGATTATATGGCTTCACGCATGACCGAGTTAACCGGTAATGTCCAATTGCGCAGAAAAAGTTATCGCTCGGCCTGAATAACCGATACGCCGTCCCGGAATTATCCCACGATTTCAAAGCGGTACTCGGAGAGCTGGATGCTGCATTCCGAATTCTCTTTCCCCGATTCTCCTTCAGTTCCATTTTAATCTTTAATTAATGCATTATCATCGAACGGCTTCCGTAAGAGGGATTAAGTCGTTTCGAACCGCGCAAAATAAATTTAATCTTCCCTCGTCCCCGAAGCGAACGTCCAAGGGGTATCTTTCGAGCGTCGCAGAATCCAGACGAGAGACCTCGAGAATCTTGTACACAATTACGATCACAACAATCGTGTATACCAAAAGATAATTAATCTGTCCGACCCGCTGACGAATCGATGAATTTTGAGAGTCGTAATTGGTCGAAAAAAATAAGTGTACAAATCACCGATCTCAAATTTCGTCGATTCGTCACACGGAAAAAAAGATTTGTGATACATTTCAGGACGAGGCCAATTTCTTGTTATGATAATTACAATTTTAGTAAAAATTATACTCAAACTTGTAGAAGTTGCAAGCGCCTACGGGTCATTCCATACCAAATCGGACACTTTTTGGAGTAACATTTCGGATTTTGTTCAAATTTGGATATATTGTAGTCTTTGTCGATGTTTAACCGTATCTCGAAGGATTTTTCAAAATTTTGAAAATTGTTGGTTTTACAGCCACTTGAAAAATAACGCTGCTTTTTTTTCATTAAATTATAATTATCAAACCGGTTGTCGGCTGAGAATAATCTTTTGGGTACTAAAAGTGAAAGAGTTGAAAAACCAGAGAAAAATTGCATCGATCAAAAAAAAAATTTTTTAATAATTTTATTTGCACTTGATTTAAACAAACGACGTATTTTCATAGCTGGCCACTTTTCAAAAATCTGAAAAAAAGCAAGCATATACTTTGATATCCTCTCCTTAACGATAAACAAACAAAAATAACGACACTTTAAAATTGACGACACAAAAATTAATTGAAGTTGACGCCGCGTCGGAATTGGCACGTCGGCCCCGCCACCAGCCACCGGTTGGTGGGTTCGACTGGCTTGGCGACACGCTAGCGGTGGGGCCGACGCGGCGTCAACTTCAATTAATTTTTGTGTCGTCAATTTTAAAGTGTCGTTATTTTTGTTTGTTTGTCGTTAAAGAGAGGATATCAAAGTATATGCTTGCTTTTTTTCAGATTTTTAAAAAGTGGCCAGCTATGAAAATACGTCATTTGTTTAAATCAATTGCAAATAAAATTATTTAAAAAAGTTTTTTTTTTGATCGATGCAATTTTTCTCTGATTTTTCAACTCTTTCACTTTTAGTACCCAAAAGATTATTCTCAGCCGACAACCGGTTTGATAATTATAATTTAATGAAAAAAAAAGCAGCGTTATTTTTCAAGTGGCTGTAAAATCAACAATTTTCAAAATTTTGAAAAATCCTTCGAGATACGGTTAAACATCGACAAATCCAAATTTGAGCAAAATCCGAAATGTTACTCCAAAAAGTGTCCGATTTGGTATGGAATGACCCCTACTCTAATTTTTACTAAAATTGTAGTTATTCGAATTTTACCACAAACTTTGTAAATGTTACGGTTTATTTTTTTCCGTGCATGTGCCTGAAGTGCCGAACGTTCATTTGAACGAAAACTGTTGACTTTGAGAAATCATGGTCAATGTTGAATTTATCGATTACTTACTTATAGAGAAACTTGTTACGAGCTGGACAACTATTGGAAATAAAGTAATCAATAAACTCAATATTGCCATGATCATTTAAAATCGAAGTTTTTCGTTCAAATGAACGTTCGAAATTTCAAGCGCATGATTCGTCAACGGGTAGGACAGATCATTGTCCTTGGATATCGAGTGTTACACGGCAGGACCTCGTAACACATTAATATATATATTCTGTTTAATATATTATATTAAACAGAAAATCACTGAAATGTGAGTTACGAGGTCCTGCCGTGTAGCACTCGATATACACTAATAAGACGCAGGAGTTTACCTATCGGGGCCGGGAAATTTTTCCGCTTCCGAAAAATTGGAAAAAATTTCGACGCGAAAAATATGTAAAAGCGGCGCGTATGATATCGACCGGCCATTATATCAAACCAAGACACTCGTCGCACCCGACGCGCGCGTACGTACAGCAGACTCGAATACCCACGTGCGCGCGCGAGCGTCACACATGTACAGGCATAATTAAACGTCAAGTCAGTTTGTAAAACGACCGCATTTCCGGAATGTAGCCGGCGGAGTGGGGCGGCGAACGTTAGACCGGCGGTGTTGCCAGTTTTTTCACTTCTTTTTTTTTAATTTAACTGCACCACTGGAATGGAAGCAAAAGTGGCGCGCGTCTGCCGGCCAAATATTCAATTTCCCGCGATTGATTTCGTTGCGCTCCGCGGCGATAACGAGGGGATTTTCCGGACGAGAAGGAATGAGTCAGAGGTTAGCATCGAAAGTTCGCAGCCGATGCGCTACATTGTGTTTTTATCCGCTTCCATTTCTACCCGTAAATCCGGCCTGCGGCGGTAATTTGAGAAAAATACGTCACTCGAATGATCGTTCAATCGTCCGTTTCCTGCTAAATTTTCATGCGACTCGAACGCGCGTTATTCGATCGAAACGAATATCAGAGCTCCCACTTGGTCATTTTTTAAATGATTAGTCGTTTTCTTCAGTCAAGTCGGTAGAGTCATCTTTAGGTTTAAAAGTTATTATTTTTAGGATTTCGTGCCTTGATTCGTTAAATAATTTCACACCTTCACACCGCTAAAACGCTACGACAAATCGTACCAGTCAGTCACTCGAGTCAGTCAGTCAGTCAGTCACTCGAGTGATATTCTTATCGCAAATACTTTCATGGACCAGGCTCGGCCGTGTTACCGATGAGGTTAATACCTTAACCCTCCGTTGGTAAGGTGAAACAATGTAATGTGAAAATTGCATTTAGTTGGGGTATGACATACCCCACCTTACTAACGCAGGGTTAAGTTGGGGTACAGACATGCAACAGAACATTGTAACGTAACTCTGTCGTGTACATATAGTTTTTGTTGCGCCTCGAAGTTACAATTTAATTGAGATTCGAGGTGCAACAGAACATCGTCGCGTATCATTAGTGCGGAACATAACGTCGTCCCGATCAGACAGTTACTACTGGTTGAAACGCAGCATTGTTCGCTTGCCCATCCAGGCTTGCAAACGTCTCGTCTAACATACACGTGCAACATTTCTTTGATGCGACGGCGAAAGACCGACAACTGATGGGATGCTGCGATGTTACGCTGTTACAAAGTGGCGGCGTTACGATGTTCTGTTGCATGTCTGTAGCCAGCTTTACTTTTAACGTGGAAGGATAAAAGGACCGTCATTTGTTTGACTACTAGGGATGACACAGGAATGAGGACGGTCAAAAGGATTGCCCGAGGTGGTGTAGAAATGATGATCAAGAAACCAAACCTTATATTGAATTATATAAAATATATGGGTGGTGTTGATTGGGCGGATCAATATGCATCGACATATTGTTTTTTGCAAAAATTGCTAAAATGGTGGCGTAAGCTTTTTTTGGGGGGTATGAAAATTTGTCTGAAATTCCTACATACTGTATAAACTAGAAAAAGAAAAAAAGAGGGGAAAGGCCACAGAATCATTTGCGCTTTATAAAACGCTTGTGGAGCAATTGACAGGACCCTATTGCCAGCATCGCATCGTGAGGAAACGTCGACGTCGCTCACCGATGAACCCCGACTAAATGGAAAGCTCCACATTGTGTTAAAAGGAGCAAAAAGGGACTGCAAGGTTTGCTCTAACCGTAACAAGCCTCGCGATAGACGAGAAATCTCGTATTATTGTGATACGTGTTCTGACAAACCGAGGGTTCATCTTGGGCATTGTTTCACTAAATATCCCAAAAACTAATTACAGTGTAATATTTAACAGATTTTATTGTATTCAATGTAAAAATAAATAAATTGGTGAAATTTCATTATTTGTATACGTTTGAGTATAAAAAATGGTTTTGAAGTACCTGTAAAACGCTTCTCTAATATAGTTGAAATCGTCTCGAGTTGTTGCTTCGCCTGTGCGAAAAAGGTCTCGAGCGCAAAGGGTTATTTTCCCATAACTCAACCAGATTTATTATAAAAACGATTAGACCGCTTTTTCTTATCCCTTCATAATATTCAAATGAGGAAAGATTGGTGATTTTTTGGTCATTTTTTTCAAATAAGGAATCATTAAAATCCACTATTTTTGAACATCCGACTGGATGGAGAAGCCTTGGAATATTTATTACGAAGCATCTAGAATTTCTCTCGATCACGGTAGTCCAAGAGCGTCTTCAGAATGACGTAACTCGCAGCGAGCGGCGATTAAAAGCCGACGTAAAATCGAGGCAAATGGAGCGGCGACGAGACGCTTCGCGATTAGCGCGATACCGTGACGTCACCTCGCAGCTCACGACGAGGTTAGGCTTCCAGTCTGGCCGGGCCCACGTGTTCATGTATTTACATCGACGCAAACCCCGGCCACCTGCAGCTGTTTGTCAATTTCAAAGTGGAAATGTTACGCGAATAATGATAGGCGTTGAGGAGCTACGAGAAAAATTGCATATTTTCGAAAATAGAAATTACGCGTGACGCGTATTTCCCTCCGCGCGCACTTTGCGCGGTAGGTCTGGTAAGCTCGAGTCGCTCGACAAAATATCTCGCTTCCAGGAAACTTCATCTCGTGCGGCGTCAACATTCCAGCTATTTTCAAATCGATCCCCGGCTCGATCCGTACGACGCGACGAGAGTCCTCTACTCGTCGGGTCGCGATGCAAATCATACAACTCGACGCAGTGTAATGACAATCGACTATTGCGATCTCTATCTCTCTCTTTCTGCATCGCACAGATTGTTTATAACGCACCCCGACATCTGGCCTCGGGTATTATTCTGCAACGAGGGCCATTTATCGGTTGCATTACTCATCGCTCGTCGTTACCTCGCGCGCGCCTGTTACCTCGACATTAACTATCGCACCGCCGCTACTGCGGATTCCCCGTTATACCTCGCTCGTGCGCAACGCGCTTTACCTTCGCGCGTGCATTTGCTATTCTAACCAACCCCCATTTCTTACCTCGTGTAACTGTTCATAATTGCCCTTTGGGAATTATGTTCCAGAGTATAATAAACGGCTCCTCTCGCTCTTTCTCCATTTTCTTCCTTCTCTCTCTCTCTCTCTCGCGTACACTTCGTCCGTCTCTTTCGCTCGGTTAGTATAGTCTCTCTTCAACCCTTTATACAGTGTTGCAGAGAGAGAGAGAGAGAGAGAGAGAGAGAGAGAGAGAGAGAGAGAGAGAGAGAGAGAGAGAGAGAGAGAGAGAGAGAGAGAGAGAGAGAGAGAGAGAGAGAGAGAGAGAGAGAGAGAGAGAGAGAGAGAGAGAGAGAGAGAGAGAGAGAGAGAGAGAGAGAGAGAGAGAGAGAGAGAGAGAGAGAGAGAGAGAGAGAGAGAGAGAGAGAGAGAGAGAGAGAGAGAGAGAGAGAGAGAGAGAGAGAGAGAGAGAGAGAGAGAGAGAGAGAGAGAGAGAGAGAGAGCACAGGGAGATGCTTCGCTTTATTAACCGACGACTAACCGCGCGGGATCACATTGGCGAGGGTCGTTTGTTTAACACTTTCGCACCTTCATATCGAAACTGCGATCGGTATGCTCTCATCGCGATTGTTATTAACAAGCGAGCACAGTGCAAATCGTTCCCCTTCGTTTCCTCATATCGTGACTCTAAGAGCGCCCGCGCCAGCTAAGCAAGTACCGTACAACACTATTCGGTCGAAACGAGTCTCCGCTCTTTCCGGGCTTGATATCCTCCTACTTCTCCTCTTAGCGTGCCGTTCGCTCAAAGGTCGAGTTTCCATGAGGTTTCCCGAACGTGTACGTGTACCTATGATCCTCGCCGCTCGTGACTCATCGCGGAGTCGCGCGGTGGGGGGCCTAATTGTCGATCGTGGGACAATAGCCTTGTTCGCAGAGGAGTCACAAACCGTTGGCAACTGATCTACGCATGCGCAGTTGCCAACGGTTTGTGACTGCTCTGCGAACAAGGCTAATGTACGCCGGGGTTTGTTTTTCATAGATGGCCCTACCTGCCACGGGTCATAGACGGCGTTCGCGAGGTGCAATTAGTCAGTCGGCAGCGTCGTGTGACCTCGGGGCCATTCGTCGTTCTCGTTCGTTCGTTCGCTGCCGCGTTTTCGGCGGACTCTCCGAGGCGCACGTGATATCGGCGATTTTCGCGTTCGCCGGATAAAAGTCCTCGAGGCCCGGCCAGTGTTTCCGCCGTGTCGTCGACGTCAACGTCGCTGCGCCGTTCGTATCGCCGGAGTGCGGAGTGAGGTTATGTGCGGCGATGCTTGCGCTGGTCACGTGGTCGGCCGACAATAACAACTGGCAACGACTCCGGCGGCTATCTCGCGCGGCCAGACGTTGGCATTTCGTTCGACGCGTAGGTACGGTGAATGTTCTTTTTTTTCCAATCTACGATCGGCTCCTCGTATCTCCGCAGCGAGGTAATCCGCAATTGAAGTCGCCGTTGACGTTTTTATACGAAAACCACGCGCGACGAAAGAAACGTGATGCTCATTTCAGGGTGTTTAGCAATCATGGAAATCATGCAGGACATGGAAAAATTATGGAATTTTTTTTCATATCGTCGGCTAAATATGTTAACCTGCTAACTCACATGAAGTCAGATTTTCAGGAGCGAGAACGAAATTGTCTTGATCAATACGAAAGTTCTTATATGACAACGGATTTTAACACAATAGTTGTCAGTATTTGTCTAACCTTTTTTTAAATAAAATGTATGTAAATTATTTGAAGAGTGGAAATACGAAAGGGGGTAGTGCCAATTTTTTGAAAATCAGGTTATTTCTGCAGAAAGGTTACAAAAGACATACGGTGTAAACTGTGAAATAATATTAGTGCCAACTCTGTAATTTTTATATTGTATACGACCCTCTAAAAGTGGCAGTGCTAGTAGATGCCGAAGCAATTTCACTAGAAAAGTTGTAAGTGCCAGCTCAGTGCTCAGTCGCAATATTATCATCTGGTGTATACTGTCGTGATTTATTGTTAAATTTTATATATATAACCCTCCATTTAAAGTAGTGGACATGACGCAAATTGGATTTTAGGATTTTAAGTCAGCAGCAGATAAGTTTTTGAATACCACCAGCCTGAAAATTAGCCAAGCTGTTGCTTCGAAAATAGAAAGTAACAACCCTAATATTGTTAAAATAAGAACTACATTTTCTGATATAAACGATTGGAAAGGAATAAATGTATTAAAGAAAGGCCAGACCTTAACTGCCTTAAAATACGCTGAACTATCTAAATTACGACCTATATATAAAAGCAAGATATCGGCAAACAAACGTACTTCCCTTCTATCGATGATAGATTTGTTGCAAAATCCTGAGCACAAAGACTTCTACAGAAAGCTTCTTAATGTAGAACAGCCGCCAATCAATGATAACAATCTGGGAACCAGTTCAATATAAGTTTAAAAATGAAGACGATTACTAAAACCAATTATTAGGGCACTTACCACTTTTCTAAATTTGGAATATTTCCTTTCATTCATATGAGTAAGTTTCATGTTCTGACATATTTCCCTGTAATGATATGTTTTCTGTTAGGTAATAAAATAGTGTTTTCAATAAAATAGCTTGAAATGTCCTTTACCGTCTTTTATTAATATTTCCTTTAATAACTCAAGAATCGTATTTTGGCACTTACCCCCTTTCATATTTCCACTCTTCATTTAGTCTAGTCTACCCATGAAGTTGCCGAGTATCAAAACATCTTAAAATCGTAAAATATGGAGTTAGCAGGTTAACACATTTAGCCGACGATATGGAATATCATGGAAATATCATGTAATTTTTTTTTAATATAAAAATATGGAATATGGAACAAATTATTGATTTAATGAAATTTATGTAATCTCGGGATGTCGGATGTTTGTTTTTTTTCATATGGAATATCACGGAATTTTTAAAAATATGAAAATACCTTGGAACTGTGGAATAAATTATTGACTTAACAAGATTTATGTGATCTCGGAGTGCCAGATATGTTAGAAGTAGGGGAGACCGGGGTTGGTTGTTACAATATTTATATAATCATATGTTTTGGGCATTTATTAAAACTGATTTAAAAAAAGAAGTGTTTACGTTGAACTCGTACTTATACCTAATTAAAAAAAATTAAGTATCGCCTATTCATCTCTAACAGAAATTATACTGCACGCACATATTAAGAGGGTCATGTCAGTTGTAACAACTAACCCCACAGCGGGGTTGGTTGTTACATCTTCGGGATTAGTTGTTACAATCACATAGGTATTGTTATTTAGTCATTATCAGAGTCGCAGTTGAGACATACATAGTACAAACTGACTTTAACACATAGCTCATGAGCCCATCCATGGCATTTGGTGCATTTTATCAATTTTTCGTCAGATTTTGAATTGAAATATGTTTCAGCACAAACTAAGCACAATGTGTTGTTTTCATCGCTTGATTCGTCGTCAACTGGTTTACTCCTCTTTTTATTTGTTTTCCTTTGCTTTTTACTGCTATATTTCTCTTTACTCTACTTTGTTTAATTTGGTGTTTAGTTCTTTTGGCGTCTCGTTTTTTTGCTCTTTTTTTAATTCGTTTTTATTAGGAGTGTCTGTCAATACGGCGGCTTTACGGCGTTTGCGCCCTTTACTAATTGTTTTGCGTTCTTGGGCCTTTGAGAATGATCGTAAATCTGAAGGACTATAATACAGTGTATCACGTGGACAACTAGGCTTTAGCGACTTAGAAACAGTCTGTCGTCCTGGTAAACTACATGAATTTTGTGATGGTCCCGGCGAAGTCTCTCCTATATTTTCTACCCCCGCGCGCATTGAGAGAAAATTCCTGTTTACTGGTACTTCGGTCCGATTGATTTGTTTCTTCCCTATTAGCCCCGTCGTACTGAATTATGGAGGGAGTACTGTACATCCGCTATTCACGCTCGCTATTTAGGGCTGTGGTGCGAATGAAATGAACGAGCTGCTAGATTTATATTGGTTGACGCTAGACTATACACTCGTTGTTCGCGCTTGAAAACCCAGACTAAGCTGTGGTGAGAAGAAAAATAGTTGATGGGTATTAAATTAATCGAAGTGGCTGCACCTGAGAAAATTTTAGATTGGCATTGGGACGTAACACTACCAAGAAGCATGAATCGACCCTCCGAATTCCGTCGCTCGGTGCGACGGAACACGTTTGAGAAGCACTTATTTCAAGAAAATCATACGCTGGGGTTGGTTGTTACACTGTAGGGGAGACCAGGGAGGTTTGAGACAAGGGAGGGATGAGACATGGTCTTTAATTCATATAATATGTTAAGTAGCGATATCTGCTGTTTATAAGTTTAAACTCTTTGATCAACTACATCACTACTATACCGCCGGAACGACATTAGTTGTGTAGAAACCGTTGTTTTGAGAGGCCATGTCAAATTGTAGCTCAAACTAAATTTGTTTTGTTGACTTCGTGGTTGCTTGGTGAAAAGAAAGGTGCGAAATCGAAATAGTTCTCCAAGTATATTGACAATAGGTAAGTTTTGAATTAAACATGTAGTGGTCAAGTGGATAAGATGCTATACCGCATGTCCTATGGCCAACCGCGCAGGTGAGCTGCGACCTGAATTCTTGACTTCGGCAGTATTTATGGTACAGTTAGAGTGGGCTTCAGACGAGTGCGCTGCATAAGAACGAAAAGTGTCGACTGCTCTTCTAATAGCTGTCAATTCGGGAGATCGAAGCGTTTCGTGTAACCTCAAAATCGTAAAGTTTTGAATTAGTAGTGAATAATTTGTAGAACAGTGATGAGAAATAATGATAAATAATCTTCCGAATTGTGACAGCCATCGCGAAATCAGACGACGCTTTTCGCTCTTACGCTGCGTTCTTACGAAAAGTGTGAAACGTCTGATCTCCCGATGGCTATCAATTCGGGAGATCGAAGTCTAAGCTCGAAATCGTGAATCTTTGAATAAATGGTAAGTAATGTTCAGAAGTGAGAGTTAACAATCATTCAGGTTTTTTCGATGTCCAACCGAATTACACGCCTCATGCCTATTTGTTTCAGAAATTATTTCCGCGCTAGCACCGCGCGTGTCTAGGAAGTAGTTTTACGAAGTGGCGTGAGCGATACCTAAGGTGTCAATTCGGAAGATTATTTATGATTATTTCTCATCACTTCTACAAATTATTCACTACTAATTCAAAACTTTACGATTTTGAGGTTGCACGAAACGCTTCGATCTCCCGAATTGACAGCTATTAGAAGAGCAGTCGACACTTTTCGTTCTTATGCAGCGCACTCGTCTGAAGCCCACTCTAACTGTACCATAAATACTGCCGAAGTCAAGAATTCAGGTCGCAGCTCACCTGCGCGGTTGACCATAGGACATGCGGTATATACAAATTTTGGGAAGTGTTTTGTTGTAAAATTACACTTAGGGAGACTTGAGATATTGATTATGCGGAGCTTTGAGACTGTCCTGTCTCCCTGTCTCCTAATTTTATATTAAAAATAAAAGGGGCTTTAAGAAACTTTTAAAAAAAACTTTAAAAATAAAAAATGTGGGTGGGACCGAATGAATAAAATCTACTTTGACATTTGGGTTAGACTTTAGTTATTATAATAATGTACGTTGACTGAATCATGTATTTAAATATAAATCTTGATTTTGCTATAGTTTGCGTTATTTTAAACAAGTGTCTCAATGCATCCCATTGGTCGTCTCAACTCTCCCTATACTAGGGAGTCTTGAGACAATCTACGCCATATTGTTAAAATCTTTGTAGATAAATAAAGTCTTATTTTAGAAATATGAACAAATATGGAACGTATAACTAAAAGGCACCTCGTGCGATACCCATATTTATAATTCTTAAATTATTTATTGGAGCTATTATAAACATTAAGATATAATTTTTGTCTATCACTGAAACTGTAACAACCAACCCCCAGTGCGCCGTTCGAACAAAACCCTATACACTTACCTAACCTTAAATTTAACTGAAGTATAGAAGTGTCGGAAATGTTACTTACATTCAGGTACGTCTTGAAACAAATTGCTAAATATGTAGCATTTGCACCATTGTCGTAATAAAAGAAAATGTCCGTATATAAAATATCACTAAAGCGGTCAAAAAACAAATAAGTGTTATTTATTCGGTAACGACACTGCCAAGTTGAACACAACTTCACTGAAAGATGGTGCCGCGTGCGCTGAACATATGATGCTGATGGTAGCGTTGTATTATTGTTGGTGCGCATTTTATACTAATTGTAACAACCAGCCCCTGTAACAACCAACCCCGGTCTCCCCTACGGTCGGTCAATGCCGCTTGAGTAGAAAATTCTGTACAGAGATTTTAAAAGTCATATATATATATAGGTGCGATCGTGAAAAAATATAGAATTCTCGGCTGGAAATCATGAAAATTTATTGTCCCCGATCACAAGACACCCGGGATGCTTCGAATCCTCATGCAAATGGAAATCGGTGATATCGGAAATTTTCGATTCAAATTTCAAGATCACCGAGGTCCACCAATCAGCGTTCGATTTTCGATTGTTGATTCAGGTGTTCGTGGCTCGATTTAGAGATCCGGCGCTGTCGTCAGATTTTTCTCGAGGAATCGCGGAGTTTGGAGACCTGAAATATCAGTTTCCTCTTATTTTTCCCATCCTCCGTCTTCTATCTCCTCGTTATCAATTTCCAATTCGACTTCGCGCGCACGCGAACGGAATCTTGTGCCGGCGACACACGTTTCGCCGCGCGTACTCTGTTACGATATGTGCCCGAATTTTCGAACGTTCATTAGAACGAAAAATTTCGACTTTTTAGGAGACCATGGTCACTGCTGAGTATATTGATCACTTTATTTCCGATAGTCGCCCAGTTCGCAAAAAATTATCTATAGATCTAGCAATCAATAAACTAAAAATTGACCATGATCTATTAAAGCCGAAATTTTTCATTGAAATAAACGTTCGAAATTTCTATTCGGGGACATAGGGTAAGCGGTATACTGCCCTCCTAAGAAAGAAGGTGCTACGTGCAAAATTCTTGTTTTGAGATATTGACGTTCTAAGGTTTCAATGTCTGCCATTGTAGTTTTTTATTTAATTGAATTCAAATTTTGCAGAAGCTACTTTTACGTATAGACTAACTTTGTATCAAAACAATAATATGTAGGTGTAATATGAACTACACTGAGGAAAAAATTTACTTGATCGAAATAAACGTGCCTTTGGACAGTCCCAAGAGCGTATTTATTCGATTTAAATGAATATCGGTTGGACGCAAATATTAGATTATTGAATTAATTAGATGTCATTTGAATCAAATCGATATTCGTTTAAATCGAATAAATACGCTCTTGGGACTATCCAAAGGCACGTTTATTTCGATCAAGTACATTTTTTTCTCAGTGTACAGAATGCATACATGATAAAACCTAAAAATCCCAAAATTTGCAGATAGGACCTTTTTTTAGGAGGGCAGTATAGTTGTTGACACTCTACAGTTATTGAAACTATCCAATAACAAATGCATATATGTGGAGGTGTTTTTCAAAAAGCGTTATTTCCATTTGGCATATTTTTGCAGGAAAGTGGTCAAACAGCTGCACTACGTCATGTAGAGCGTGATGCCACCTGTGCCTCAGTAGCGTGAAGTTTTTGGAAATAACGCTTTTTGAAAAACACCTCCACATATAGAGATAGAGTTATGTCATTGACTGAAAATTTCGTCTGCTTGAGGTGTCGATACCCTACTGCTTACCCTATTACGATCGGGCCTCGGGAGTATTTCCGATCGCCCCGTAACGGTCGATCGAGGATCGAGGCGGGATCCCCGAACGACCGGAAAAAGCGTACGCGCCGTGGAAGTTTCGATCGCGAACGTCGTCACTCGAGGCATCCAGCGCGCATTCTGTGTCGTCGATTTCCCGCTGCGCGATCTCCTCCGCTACGCGACCGTCGGACACGGTCGATCGATCGCTTTGTTCCCCCTCGTCGCGCGTGCATTCCTCCCTTCCCCGATTGTTTCGCGGTTTCCAAGACGCGGATTCCATTCGTCGCACGGACGTGCGCTCCTGCACGCGCGCCGAAAAGATCTCTCGATTCCCGCAAACGCACTCATATTTACGCCCGTCACCTGCGCTATTACGTATCGTACCAAAACCGTACGGAATTCGAGTTCGAGCGAATTAAACATTTGCACTAGACGACGAGGAAGTAAACAATCGCTCTCTCGCCCCGAGAAATTTCCTTCTCGTATCGCCGCGGCGCGTCGAGTGTACGCGCGTTTCTTTGCTTCCAGCAACTAGAATTAATTACTTTTGTTGCACTCGTTGCCCCCACCCCCCGCGATAACCATCAATTACCGTACTGCGTAGAGCAGGAAATAACGCCACATGCTATAATTTACGGTCATCGCAATGCACGGCAATGGCAACAGCAAAAAGCTTTAATTAATGCCTTCCACATACTTACCACACACCCGAGACAATGTAGAGCGCCGCATACCGGACCCGCTGGAGGATCCGGCCGGACGCGTTGAGACGCCGATACGTGCCGCGCGCGTACGGACAGTCCTCGGGGGTATCTTCGGCGGAATCCGTTGAAACGCATCAAACGTATACCGACTAACCGCATTCCGACGGGTACACTTGACCGCGTCCGACATGTGGCCTCAGTTTTATTATCGCAATTCCGCGCGAACGCGACACAGTTTTCCCCGTCGTCCCCCCGTCTCCTCCCGCACCGCTCCGGCGCACGACTTCCGCCTCGAAACCACCGCGTTTATCCGAGAGCGCGACGCACCCCGTGTGTATTTATACGCCGTGCGCCTATCTCGTATACGGAAACGCGTTACGTCTAATAATAAGGCGAGTAGAACGAGACGCCGACGCCCGCCGTCGGGCGCGGTACACAGCACGTAGCGCGCTTCCGCGCCGGGGCGCCGTGTGCGTGCGCGCGAGAAAGTGCATCCCCCCTCCCACTCGCTCCTCGCGCCACCAGTCCGGCCGCGCGGTAACGCGACACACGGAGCGGTGGCGGGGTCACGTGGCTTTGTGTATCGTCGGGTACTAATGCACCGCGACCAATAATCATTAGTCACTTGCTTTCATTATCGACGAGGAACGTCTACTCCGCCGAGCATTCACGCAACATTTACCGACGTCCTCCTCCTCCTCCTCCTCCTCCGTTTCCGTCCCTCATTCGCAATCCCCTGTCTTCCTTCCGCGAGGAAGAGAAGGAACTCGGACCGCTTTTGAATATCAATAGGGGAGGGCGGGAGGATGCGCGACCGGTCGAGGGGAACCCCTTGTCCGGTTTTGAGAAATTCGGTGCACGAACGAGTCGCTAAAGGGAGGGGGAGGATTTTAAGACGCGGTTTCGGGGACTGGAGATTGATTGAGTTTTTTTGCGAGTTTTAGAGTGAACGACGCTTGCTGATTATTGGGACGGAGGGTGTAATTATTTGAGGGGTTGACGAGGGGATACATGGTGGCCATTCAACTGGAAAACCGGGACATGTCAGGGAATTTGATCAGTTAGGGAGAAGTGAGGGAATTTTTTTTGGTAATCAGGTCATTTTTGATAAATTCAGAGGGTTTTTTTAAGGTATTCTTCTCTTCACTTATTTTATGTTAAATTTGTAGTAACCTTGATTAAAATTATTATATTACATTAAAACCTAATCCTGAGCAGTAATAAGTTATTGAAATGTAGATATCCATTTATTTTAAAATTATAATCTATGTAAGTACAGCCAACTCTGTACATTCGTATTGTTCTCGTACTCATAATTGAAATAAACGCTTGCCTAATGAGTGATAATTGATGAATATAATATCAACCTATTTCAGAATTATTCGGTATACATGTATAATAATGTTGGCATGTCAATTCTACCCCTCACCCGATCATCGTTACAAAATATGAAATATTCCGAGTAGGACAAACGCGTAAGCATTTTTTTTCTATACATGAACTCTATTATTGCAGCATTTCAATCATTTTTTCACACCTCGCAAATTAAAAAGTCAGGGAAAACGAGTGATTTCAGTCAGGGAAACCGGGAAAAATCAGGGAATTTTGCGAGCGGAATTGAGTGGCCACCCGGAAGAAAGTTCTCAGATATGCTGAAAATTTCCTCAAATTGGATGTGCCTTTGGAAAATCTGAAATATCGGTAGAATTGTGTCGCTCGCCCGTGAAATGTTTGGGAAATCCGCAAAATCGAAACGGGAATTAATAAGAAACACTTTCTTCGCAATATAAGTCGGACGACGATCTTCTTCGTCGACGGTTACGAGTGTGAGTGAAATTGGCGTTGTTATTCCATCCTTCCTCATGAATATACATATCACTAATTAAGATTCGCCTTCTAAAATCCCAACATCAGGCTTTCGAGATTTCACGTAAATACGTATACCAACCGCCGTGAATTTCTGTAGGTACTTTGGAACAACAACGGCCGATGGTAGACGGGAATTCAATTAGGTGCAGCTCGGCGCTCGGGATGGAGAGAGACTTTTCGACGAGCCGCCCCGATCAAATATGTAATATCCAAAGCTGCATCAAAAATGCATCGACGAAGAATAATATCAATCTAAAATAATCCCTTTTTTGCGAACTGCTCTTGTCGCGGTTTTTTTCTTCGCCGTCATCGACGAGAACGCTCGTTCGTCGTCGATCGATCACCGAGGATTCGATTCCGTCGTTAATATTCCATTCGCGATTGTCTTATCGGTGGTCGCATCTAATCGCGCGCAGTACAGTGCATCGCTCGTATATTTACGGATATCGCGTATAAGTATGTCCTCGCATTCTGCAGTTTGCTTTAGCAACATAAAAAATTGATATTACTGTTATAATTCAGAAATAATCAGTAAATGCATGTCACACAACTGCATTATATATACCGAGTGTAATTGTTTCAGCTAATTACAATCGCGCGTCGAGATGAATGAAACCTAAAATGGAAACAATAAAAACTTTCAGTGATGATTTTGCTCTCGGCAAGTAAAAAGAGAAACTCACAGATCTCGCTGTAGATAATACATAGGTCAATGATATCACGATGGCAACAGAATGCCTCCGAAAAAATCATCCACCTTTAACGACCTTGAATATACCTACCTTTCTACCACCAATCGTGAAATCCTTCATGCCACATGCAAATATACAGAGTGAGAACTTGGATCGGCGATATAGCAAATTAATGTAGACAATTTTGTGGAAGTCTAGACGATGAGCGTCATCATTGATCGGTCATGGTGAAGCAGGAGAGGTAAAGCAGAATCGAAAACTGCCAGTGATGAAACCTTTCAATCAGGTAGGTACGCCTGATTTTTACAAGATTTCAATTTAGTTCTGGTTAGAATTAGCCATACCCAATTGATTGAAAAATTTCATCATTGGCAGTTGCCGATCCTGCTTAATTATTCCTACCCACCACGATTGACCAACGATAACGCTCATCGTCTATACTTCCAAAAAATCGTTAACGTTATATTTGCCATGTCGCAAATCCAAGTCCTCTTCCTTAAACCCTTTGCGGTCGGTGTCCCCGCAGTGGAGACATTCGCATATCGTCGGCTAAATGTGTTAACCTGCTAACTCCATATTTTACGATTTTAAGATGCTTTGATACTCGGCAACTTCATGGCTAGACTAGACTAAATAATTTACGTACATTTTATTGAAAAGAAGGTTAGGCAAATACTGACAACTATTGTGTTAAAATCCGTTGTCATATAAGAACTTTTGTAATGATCAAGACAGTTTTTTTCTCGCTCCTGAAAATCTAACTCGATGTGAGTTAGCAGGTTAACATATTTAGCCGACGATATCGTCATATAAGTCTATGTCTCCGTAGCGGGGCCACTCGCACAACACAAGTGCCTCTGCTCTAAAGCAGCCCTCACACGATCAGTATTACTGACAGTATTAATTACTGACAGTATTTCACAAGTATTTCATAATTCACCGCACACGATCAGTATTTATGTCAGTAGAGAGTATAGATTTGTAATTCGTAGAACGCCGTTGTTTTTCTGTACTATAATTTTAAAGAATGGACAAGAAACAAAAGGCTTGCATTGCAATTACATTATATTGTACAAGTTTAAAGGATCGCAAAAAGAAAAAAATTGACGTAAAGTTTCATATCCTCTTTTTTTTTTGTCCCAGTCTGAATATTCTTTCGTTGTGGTGTTCACAACTCGGGCATTACCTATATACATCGATAAATCTTTTTAGTACGGATTTTTTGGTTTCTTCTTGTTCATTCCCGAAATCGGAGCCGGGTGAGCCTATGTACGACGGCACGGGCAACGTTGCTTCCGTGGCTGCGCTTGAAATACTGTTCAATTACTGATGCTCTTGCATTCAGACGATCAGTATTTTGGCTCCGCCCAAATACTTTCAGGATCCCGAAAGTATCATCAGTATACTGATACTCCATCAGCATTTGCCCTCACACGGTCAGTAATATTGTCAGTATTTCGAAATACCGTATTAATATTGACTAGTGACAATATTACTGACCGTGTGAGGGCAAATACTGATGGAGTATCAGTATACTGATGATACTTTCGGGATCCTGAAAGTATTTGGGCGGAGCCAAAATACTGATCGTCGAATACTCTTGATAAGGTCCGTATTCGTTGTGCTGAGCGGCCGATGCGGTCTTCATCTTTCAAGTCGAAATTGCCAGCTCTACATTTTTTAAATCAACTGCGGATGGTTCTACTATAGTCGTAGTACCAACCATTCCCGCGTAAACGGTGCAAATCTTGTCTGCATTGTCCTTTACATTATTGCCTTTTTTAAAGCAATGAAGCATAACATATACTTTCTACAAAATTGTATACGCATCACATCTCGCTTGACTATTCTAAATAATTTTACCTCTGATAATTAATGTTGGCGTAGCATTTTTTAAATTACTTTCGATTTCGTCGTTTGCTGCCGCCTCCTGTATAACAGAAATATAATTGTTATTGTTATTATTTGGAACATTTACTTCTTAACATTATAGTTTTTCATTTCAACGTTACAAAACCGGCAAATGAACATTGTATTCCCTGTATATTTTTCAGATTTTTAAAAAGTTGCCTACTAGGAAAATACGAACTATTTAAAACATGTGCTGAAGCCGACGAGGCGTTAACTTTAAATTTTGTATCGTCAATTTTAAAAGTGTCGTAATATTTTGTTTGTCGTGAAACAGAAGACATTGATGTACATGTTCGATGTGTTCAAATTTTTAAAAAGTGCTCAGCTATAAGAGTACGACATTTGTTTAAATCAAGTGCAGATGAAATTATTAGAATTTGTTTTGATCGATGTAATTTTTATTAGGTTGTTCACCCCTTTTAGTTTCATTAATAAGAAGAAATTAATTAGCTTTCCGGCTACATGCTGCATGCTGCATGCTTTCCTGGGAACGAATTTTCACTATGCACGTTGAAAAATTTACACTACACGATTCAGATGTTTTCACGTTACGTTCTGAACTGAGAATGACTACGAGAATGTTTACTCGAAGAAAGGACTATTCGAAAATGTTTATGACTACAAATTCCCAAGAACGGTACAATGAAGGCGGCCGGTTATTCTCTCCAGATGTGTCCAAAGTTTTCCTATCCCGAAAACGCATGCATTCCTGCAATTTATTGCCCCGTCCCTACTGATACTTTTAGGCTGGTCGCAATGGAAACTCAAAATGTTCGTTGTACATTACCAAAATTTTCTTACATTGTATTACAATGAAGTACATAATTTGGTATTTTTTACTAAGATTTGAAGAAGCCAGCAAATAAGTAATTTTATTATTCTCTGTACTTTTAGTAATATTCCCGTATATTAATATGTTTCTTGCAGAAATAATGTATATATTTTAAATTGATCATCATTTTCAATATTTAAATTTAGGGAAGCAAATGTAGGAGTACAAATACAGTCGAACATATAAGTTTTCGGATTTATAAACAGCTCGATATAAAGGGTCTTCGAAGACAGTCTGAGTTCCAAAAGTTTTGGGTAAATTTAAAGCAAGGAAAAATTATGGAATTGTTCCGAAAGTTTCCAGTATTTGCAAAATTACCTACAATTTCGATAATGTTCTCGAACTCTATGAATTTCTTTCCTAAAAAGAAGGGAATTTCTTTAAAATATATACTGCTAACGATTTCACGGTTAACCGCTGATGTGCAAAGAAGCGCGCACGTGCATATAGGATTTAGACGTTGCAGCGTCACAAAATTAAGAAACACTACCTTAAATTTCAGAAAAGCAGCTGAATCTTAAGCAATCTGCCTTAAATGTCATACCACGTCAGGATTTGTGCCTTAAATTTAAGAATTTACTGAAATATTAGCAAAATGTTTCTTACATTTCTGGATAATTCAAGTTTCTTAAAATTAAGAGTACAGATTCGAAAATTTAAGTTACATTTGTAAATGATCGCGTCTGAAAATTAAGGAAACTTTTAACAGTGTATATGTATGTATAATATTGTATATATCATCTATCTATATATATAAAAATGAATGTTTGTCTGTCTGTCTGTCTGTCTGTATGTCTCTTATGCCTTCCTAAACCGTTCATCTGATTGCGATGAAATTTTGGGAAATGGTTGGAAGCATGCCCGCGATGGTTTCTGAGTTAGTAAATCTTATACAGGGTGTTCAAAAAGTCCCGGTACGGCCGATTATCTCAGCGGGAAAACATTTTAGAGAAAAATGTTTAATACAAAACTAAGGATTTTCCCTTGGCTACCCAGTGGTCGTATTGGATTTGACCTTGACCGTGACCTTTAAGGTAATATCAAATGCCTTCCTAAACCGTTCATCCGATTGCGATGAAACTTTGGGGAATGGTTGGACGCATGCCCGCGAAGGTTTCTGACTTAGTAAATCGTATACAGGGTGTTCGAAAAGTACCGGTACGGATGATTATTATGCCTTCCTAAACCGTTCATCCGATTGCGATGAAACTTTGGGGAATGGTTGGACGCATGCCCGCGAAGATTTCTGAGTTAGTAAATCTTATACAGGGTGTTCAAAAAGTCCAGGCACAGCTGATTATCTCAGCGGGAAATCATTTTAGAGAAAAACGTTTAATATAAAACTTTTAGGATTTTTCCCTGGATACCCAATGGTCATATTGGATTTGACATTGACAATGACCTTCTAGGTAAAATTGATTTTCTTAAATCCGAACCTCTATTTTATATACCGGAAATGAAAAGAGCGGGAAATTTCACGTTCAAATATGTCCTTGACCATTATTTCCATGTGACCTTTATGGTCAGCGGAGGTCAAATTGAGGTCAAGTACAGTTCGGCTTCCTACCATGAAAGCTATGGACCCTATACAAATTCTTTTTGATAGTAGGATTTAGGATTTTTTAGTGGCTGTACAATGGTGATATTGTATTTGACCTTGACCATGACCTTCATTTGGAATCTCTTACATCTGACATAATATTCCAAATCAGCTACACGAAAAATCCCTTAGTGCCAACCAAATTTAATCGAGGTAACAATCATCACTGGCAAATTCAAAGGCGAAGCGTCCTCATTTACGCATACCTATGATTTCCAACGATTTAACATTCGAATTCAAGCGGCTCCAGTTCCCTTTGCGTCTTGCTTTTGCTATTACCATCAACAAAGCACAAGGTCAATCGTTGACTATTGCTGGCTTAAATTTAGAAAATTCATGTTTTTCACACGGCCAATTGTATGTGGCTTGCCCCAGAGTTAGCACACCGAAAAATGTACACGTTTTTACTCCAAATAAAAAAATAAAAAACATTGTCTATCCGCTGGACTTAAGATAAATTAATAGAAGAAATATACTTTCCAATTTAAATTAAATACATGTGTTTTTTTTAGCGTAGCATGGCTCCCTACCTATGAGTACAGATATCTGCTAAAAATTCATTAAATGACGACCAAAATCAATCCACAACCTACCCGTGCGAAGCCGGGACGGGCTGCTAGTAATAGATAAACTTGCTCGTCAGAAAAGAAACTTCAATCTCTATTATCTCATTATCCGTGAGCTTTTTCGCTCTTATATAATACTTTTTTTGTAGATTGTATTTTTATCTACAACAAAGTCTTATATCAATATAGGCTAAATGTTCATAAATAATGAGATACTAGTGATTGAAGTTTCTTTCCTGGCGAGTAGGTTTATTCTCATAGGTACGTAGTAGCATCATTTGCGTTTACCAACGCTCGACCGTGACTACTAAGGCGCGGACACACCAGAAAAGCATTCGCGAACTCTGATCGCTAACGTTCGCAAACGTTTGGAAATGTGCGAGAACTTTGTACGGGAGATGCGTACACACCAGACCCCCAACGCTCGCAAACGTTCGCAAACATCACATGTTTGCGAGCATTCGTTGCTGTTCCGTCGGTTGGACTGTTTGGCATTCGTCGTATTCAGCAAAAGTGTCCCATGTTAAATAATCGCACCTCTAAAACTTAATAAACAAGCTGCATGTGCTGCATCTTTCATCGTAATGTGGAACTTGTTGAAAAAGGAACGCGATAAAAAAATTAGAAGGAAACGTAGATTTTGGGTGTCGCATTTTTTAAAAAGAAGAAGTTCAGTGCCCCTGCTTTTGGACATTAAAAGCAAACGATAAAAGTTATTTATTTAAAAATTTCACTCGAATGTGACAACGGAAGATTTTGATTACAGGTGAAGCGACCCTCTATACCTGATAAGCCAGGTCGCAGATTTACCCGAACGCGCAAGAACCCGTCTACACCGAGGTTATACCTGAAAATGGCAAACAGTCGCGAACAACGAGAATCCTTTGAAGTTACCGACTTTGAGTGGAACAGCTGCGAACCGCGCCAAATGCTTGCGAGCATTTGCGAACGTTTGCGAGCTACGCGCATTTTTGTCCACACCAATCGTTTGCGAACGTTTTGTGCGGCCGGTGAGTATCCGGCTATACAGGGTGATTCGAAATGGGCGCACTTCCTCTCGTAGAGAGATTCTTCGCAAACAACTGAACCGAAAGTTCCCATACAAAATTTTTGTGCTCCGCCTAGTTTACAAGATAATCCAGTTCGAAAATATCCAATCCAAAGTCAGATTCAAGGGACAACCAGGGCCGTGATAACTGGGGCCAACTTCATGAGACTGACAGACAAATTATGTATCGCGATAAAGTCGAATGCGAAACAGATAGGACTAACTATAGAATGCTTACTCACTAATCTTATGAAGTTGGCCCCAGTTATCACGGCCCTGGTTGTCCCTTGAATCTGACTTTGGATTGGATATTTTCGAACTGGATTATCTTGTAAACTAGGCGGAGCACAAAAATTTTGTACAGGAACTTTCGGTTCAGTTTTTTGCGAAGAATCTCTCTACGAGAGGAAGTGCGCCCATTTCGAATCACCCTGTATACTCGTATACGCGCGCACCAAAATACGATCGCAAAACACAGCTGTCCGACTCGGCTCTCCCGCCGCCCGCGCCGTCGCGACGGCCAGCCCTTACCTGGATTCCCGCTTCCATCACGTTGCCACCGCCAGGTAGGGTCATCCGGTCCTCGAACACCTGGCGCGGTTGTGTGATCTCCAAGGAAATATGGTCCGAACCCGTTAGCGAACCTGACTCGGGTATGGCAGCTCCCAAACAAAGCCGCGTGTGCCGTAACGTGGCTACAAATCTGTGCGTGACATAGTCGGAGATCGTCCGTCTGTTTCATGTCGTGATTGGATCGAATTTGGGAGCTTATTTTGCCGGAGACGGTCGTCGTTGGTGTGTCGGGGGATTTTGAGATTAACCCTCTTTTATAAATTCTGATTGGCCCTTATCTTTAGGAATGTTTATTGCGTTACAGGGGACTGTATTTATTTATTACGGTGCAACGATTAATACAGAGTCGTTAAAACATGAAATGCAGCGATGCACGCGGTGCGGTCGTCGGTTCCTCCTATCTTTTATTTCGCTCAATGCTCTTCCCGTCTCGCGTTTCCTTCCGCTCGCCTGCCCGCGTGAGCTATAATCGTGCGACGTCTCCCTTTCGCCGGTGACACTTGTCGTGATAGGATGCACAGTTCGACCGATTTTCTGCACTTGTCGCTCGAATTATCGTTTCCTGAATCAAAAGTCTTCAATTCAAACATTTCCCAGACTCTCGAATCTCCTATTCCAACGTCGAGTGTTTCGATCCTGGCGCTACCGTCGGTACTGACCGATCGCAATATTTTGACGCGCCTCGAGGGAACAGCAGTCGCACAGGAGGGAGGGGTAAACGTTGCGCGGTCGGCAGGGAAGAGCACCCTCTTATCGTCTCGATTAGTCGTCGACAAGAACGACGCTACAACTGCAACTCTCCGCGTTTGCTCTCTCCTTCTCTTCACCTCTTTATATGTGTATAGACGCGGTGCGGCGAAGAGCGGTACAGCAGATATATCTCTCTAACTTTTCTCTCCCCTCCCACCCTTCCATTGTAAGGCATTACCAACGATAATATTTGTTCTGGTTCTCCCGATCTCTCTCACGAATCTCTCTCCCGCGCGTTTATCGGCTCTCCTTTCGTCGTCGTTACCGCCTTTCTCGCCGCTGCCGCGCGTCATTGTCTCTGTTATTTTCGGATCCGCCCCTCTCGGAGGAGAGAGCCCCCCCCCCCCTCGTCGTGGATTCGATGTGGAACCGGCCCGCATCGATCTGCACCGCATGCTTGCGACCCGGGTTCTCCTGTGTACTTAAGGGGTGACCTCCCCCTCCCTCTCGTCCGAATTTTGTACGTTAACCCAGTCTAACTTCATTTCCGCACGACTCGACGGCGCGGGATTCCAGCGTCTCCGCGCGTGGTGATTTGCACGTGGAAATTTGCATCAGTCGAGTCGATTTGGGGGAGGGAGGGGTGCTGTTGAATACGTTTCATCTTCTTTGAGACTCGTGTGAATTCAGCTTAATATTATTTTTTTCATTCATAAATGTGATACGATAACCGGATTTACTGGTTTCGTCCTTGATGAGATCGCGTGTAACTCGATAGAAAAAATTAAGCGACCCGTTTAATTTCAATTTTATTTACTTTTTATTGTAATGCGATTCATAGTTTCCGAATATATCTTATGAGAGTACCATATATAAGGCTAAACTTACTCGCCACGAAAGAAACTTCAATTACTATTATCTCATTATTTATCAGCTTTTAGCCTACGTCGATATAAAACTTTGTTATAGATGAGCATGTAATCGTCAAAAAAGTATTATACGAATTTGAGCCAAACGCTCATAGATAATGAGATAATAGTGATTGAAGTTTCTTTCCTGGCGAGTAATGCCTAGTTCAGACACGGCTAGTAATTTAGTCGAGTAGCGAGTAATTTAGTCGAGTAGCGTGTGACTGACCTACTACACTAAACTACTCTACTAATTTTTTACTGTCCGCACGCGCTAAATTACTAAATTATTCGCTACTCGACTAAATTACTTGCCGTGTCTGAACTAGGCATTAGTCTAGCCTCACATGGTACATAGCCACTCTCCCGTTCGTATAGGTACTGTTCAAAGTCATCAGGTTCACTCAGCGCTCCAGTGTGGCGCGAGTACTAATATCAGTTTCACAAATGTCAGAACTATTTTTAGCCCCGGATGGCGGTGATTTATTTACGGTACTTCGTGGGGATCCGAGATTCGTCTTCTATCTCGAGCTCTTTTTTTGCACATAGGCAGGTAGAGAGACAATTTACCATCTTTATAGACAAATTGATATCCCACACTATTTCTTCCCCTATCTCTCTTCCCATCCGTTTCTATTTCTTCCGTCCGTCTACCGCTCTTCCCGCAGTCGTCGCGAAAAATCACGGGAAAATAGATTTTCCGCTGCACCCCCCTCTCCGAGAGAGCGCGATCCATCATTCGCGAGAAGGACCTCCACGCTATCGGACGGATCGGACTACGCGGGATCGGATTTTTGAGAGGGAGGTAGGTCGGGGTAGCGCACACGGGGCGCTGGGACAGGTTACGGCCCGTGTGCCCTAGGTCAGGTCCGCCTGGAAGGAGAGCAGGAGCGGAACGGAGGGTCCTCCTTTCACGTCGAATTACGCGTGCTCGACTGGCTTATTTGGAGTTTGCATCTCTCGCCCCCGTCTGTTCTCCGCCCTTTCGTATCGTCCGCGACCCTCCTATTTCCTCCCCGCGTTCGCTTTCTCCATCCGTCACGGCCGAAGGATCGACGAGACTTTCGATTCGCGGCTACGTCGAGTCCAGACGAAGGGGGTAGATTGGGAATGCGCCGGGGGTAAGTGGAGAGGGCTCAATTTCGCTTCGCGTATGTGGAAGACGTTTTCGACTGTATGATTCTGAGAGACTCGATTCTTTTTGATTCGAGATTTTCGAGAAAGAATATTTCAAGGATTACGTACATCAATTGTTTTAAATGGATTACGTTAAGAATAATTTCACTTATTATTACAGGCTATTGGTATTAGCAAAAATCAGCTCAGTAAATTTATTGAATAATCTGATGTGTACGGCGAACTGATGATGTCATGACGAAATTATTCTTAAGAAAGCAGCGCGTAGGGTCTGCTCCCAAATATCGTATGAATGTTTATATGAAACGATATACATGTATTGGAAGTCTTTCTTCGTGAGTTAGTCTCTCGGAGCTCTCCTAGGGGTAAAGACGTTAGTCGCGTTTGGTAATAAAATTATAACTTCCACTCTCAACTACAGTGTTTTATTTAATTCTTTTCATATCACCTGGCTTCCATCATAATCAATTCAGACGTTTTTAATCTTTTTTTTGAACATATTTTCATATAATATTATCACCTAGAATTGAAATTGGAATAATTTGACCTGCAAAGGGAATTTTTTGACGCGTCGAAATGCGTTAGCGAGACGTCTAACAACGTTCTGCGCTTAAACGCTTTTGGATAAAAACTTATAAATAATCGAATCGTGTTCCCAAGTCCCGTACAATTATTAGAATTCTTTTTTAAATTTCCTCGCACTAATCTACCATTTCTTTTTCTGCTTTCAGAAAAACCACGATAACGACCGAGCGAGCGCAGAGGACGCAGAGGAGAAGGTAGACGCCGGAGCGCGAAGAGGATCGCAGGAATCCGAAGAAGCTGCGCGAAGCGACACAGCGACGCGAGAAGCCGAAATTACACGCGAGCAAACTAAACGACAAAGCAAAACCAAGTAAACAAGAAACACAAGTAACTATTAAACAAAGAAGATAACCGAGAAGTCTGAACCTCAAGAAACCGCAACGGATCACCGCCAAAGTAGAGTTAGAGAAAGAGAAACAGAGAGAGGAAGGGGTGAGAAGAGAGAGAGAGAGAGAGAGAGAAAATAGAGCGCTACAGTGAGATAACAAAAGAGAGAACGAGAGAAAAAGTGCGAATGTGTGTTTGTAAATAAGAGAGCTATTTTTCGTATGCAACCAAAACCGAAATATTAGGAACAAAAAGAGAGAAGAAAAGACACGGCGCGACATATTATTTTCCTGCCTCACGGAGAAACGAAGGAAGACAGCGCGAATGAGAAAAATGAGTTCACAATAATCGCGTAAGAGGAAACAAAACGACCGTGCACACACGGGAAGTCGATCCTCCTCCGACGCATCACCTATTTGCGGATTCACGGATCCTAACCATACACGCGTACGCATCCCGTACGGCATCGCGTTCCGGCCTGTCACGCGAGAGTTCCTTTCTTCGACGCGGAGTCGGCCTCTCCTGCGCGGGAAGTCGAGGATCGACGTCGTCGCCGGAAAGGCCGTATCAGCGCGCGAGATATCCCGTCGAACCCCGAGCGAGGGCGAGATCCGTCAACGCGTGGCGCGAAGTGCAAGCGCGGCGAAAGGGGTGGTGTCGAAAAATAAGAAGAAAAGCGAAGTGCGCCGAGTGAGACGTGCGAGTGCGGAGTGCGAAAAGAAAGGGGGCAGTCGCGGATAGATGGTGAGGAGCACGTGGCGACGGCGGCGAGGCCTCGTCATCATCGCTGCTACCACCGCCGCTCGGCCGGCACCGGTCCGGCGCTGAGAGTAGTATCGGCCGTAGCGCGCGGCGAGACCAAGGCGCGAGAGAAAAGGAAAGAGAGAGAGAGAGAGAGAGAGAGCGAGCGAGCTCGTGCTTCGGGCGCGCGATTCTTTCGACCTTCTCGCCGCGAAACCGTCGTCACGCCGCAGTGCGAAAGCAGCCACGAGGCGGCGGCGAGCGTAGGGCCGCGACGACGAAGAGGAACGATAGCCGGCGAGCGCGCAATAATAATAGATAGATAGGCATCGAGAGGGCTCGCGGGCCCCATGTTGTGAGCGTCTGAGGACTGCCGCCGGCAGCGCAGAAGTGAGGGCAGGCGGGGGAAGTATGGAGTATGGCGGGGGCGGAGGGGTCGGCGGCCGAGGGGGTGTGCAACCCTCCGCAGGTGCGAGGGGCATCGCAGGGACCGACACTACCGACGCCGCGTGGCACAAACACGAACAAATGATCCTCATGGAATCCAGGCACAAGCAGCAACGTGAGTCACACACACTTTGCGTATATTTTGTTTCCACATGTGCGTAGCCATTGTCGCATGATCTTTGTGGCGTTACATCAGACGATCTTGAAACTGCGAGACGCTTGGCTCGTTTAGCGTTTGCGATTTCTGTTTGTCGAATTATACGCGCAGTTGAAATATGAGGAGAGACTCGAATTTTTTGACGGGACGATAGTGCGCGTATGCCGTATGACGCGCTCGCAAAGGGGGAACGAGTATATAGGCGCTGACACGTACACCTGCACGATATATGTATGTATAGCCCGGTGTACGAGTGCAGAGTGCGCGCGTAAGAGCATGTCACCGTGCGTTAGCGCGTTATCGCGCACTTTGGATACCTGCGGGCCGATAGAATTGCACAAACGCATATAGTCGCACCGCGAGACACGATGCAAATGCACCGTTACTCGTCGACTCTTTCGGTAGAAACACTTTCACCGTGAATTGAAAGCTGTTCTTACCATATGAGGCTATACTTATTCGCCGGGAATGAAATTTCAATCGCTATTGTCTCATTATTTATGAGCTTTTGACTTATATTTGTATAACGCAACACTTTGTCGAAGATTACATTTTTCTCTACACAGCAAAGTCTTATATCGGTACAGGCCAGAAGTTCCAAAATAATGAGATAACAGTGATTGAAGTTTCTTTCCTGGTTGAGTAAGTTTAGGCTCATGTGGTATATTTACTCGCTTTTTTCTATCCTTAACCTCGTTACTTTTTAATTATTCCTGGTTATGGCGAACACATAGCCAATTTTTCCTGCCCTCGCCGCTGGTAGACATTGACTTCTCCGTTGTTTCGCTTTTTTTTTCCCCCCTGTCTGGGTGTACCTGACCTTGTGAAGGGGCGGGGGGATCGCCGGCGACGCTCTACGCTCCTGGTTAACCCGCTCTCTCGCGGAGCTCGTGCGATTCCAACGTAAAAATTGCATTTGCGGTCTGATGCCTCGGGAAATTGTTAATTATCTCGATAATAAGGCGCCCCCTGTACGTACCTATATGTAGGCAGGTACCTGTGCATACGGCGCGTCTATTAAGCGGAAACCCGGCTAGAGCGTGGTATAGTCCCGACTATGGAATTTCGCACGTGGCTTTGGTTGCGTTTTCTCGGATTTTACGCTCTTTTTGATGTTTTTATACGAATTGCTGATGTCGCGAGCCGCGCTGTAGTTAATTCTACCATCCTCGATTCAATTGCGTTTTAACTCTTGACCCGCGTAAACTTTACAGCTTCATTTATACGGGACTTTTTATAGATGAAAATATTCTCTTCAAAAAAGTATCCTATACTAAATTCAGCTAAAAATTGACGGGTAACGATACAATCGCCGTTGAAGTTAGAATAAAAGAAATGCACTCCTATCGCGCGCTTCTGATTTCAACGATTCGTATCGCAGTTCGTATTTATCCACAAATTCAGATAAGCCGAGAGATAGATAGGCGCTTTTCGACGGACGAATAGGCGTCCCGACGGAGTAGTCTCTCCCGTCCGCGAAAGGAGAACCGAGCCGGTAGTGACGCGTGCGCGAGCGTTCCGTGTCCTAGGTCGCGGATCACTTTTAAAATGGCGACCCTCTTGGCCGCGAAAAGTGGATCGGAATTTCGCTGGTCACCCTCCCCCCTCATTTCTTTTTGCTTTTCGGGGCTCGATATTATAATTAGAACAACGATCGATCGGGGTGACTGGTCGATCGTTGCACGGCGCATATAATACGCCGCGCTTCGTTCGTACACGCGCGCGCCGCTGACTGTCGACGCGCGAAGCGTGGGTAATAGTCGCATCCTGAAAGTCTCGCGAAAGGCCTTAAAAAATACATCTGAAGCGGGTAAACATTGGAAATTGTCCAAAATCCCGGTTCAAAGTCACTCGATGCGAGCGTCGAACTACATTTCGAGTAGCTTCCAGCTTTTTAACGCAATTTTTTTACTCGTGCGTCTCGCGGTACGATTTTCGCGATCTGAAAATTTCCCAGGAAAAGTCGGAAATAATCCGTCGCAACGTAAAATCGACGCGGCGGAAGGTGGGTTGAGTGACAGCGCGGATTACCGCCAGGTCCCTTCGACGGGATCCAGGTTAATCGATAGCCCCGGCCGCGGCGTTACCTTCGCGAAACTGCCGAGGGAGAAAGACGCGGACGGAAGAAAACGAGAAAGAGGGAGACTCTCCTTGCGTATTTTTAAACGGCCGCGCGGACCCGACCTCCTATACTTAGGCTCGAGTTGTCTTCGAACGGGACGGGAATAGTGGTCACGTTCCGTTTCTTGCCCGGCAAAAGTCAAAGAGGCGCACCCCGTCCGCGGCCGTGTAGTGGGCCTCGCCTCCGTAACCTCTCCCTCGATATTCCCTCACCCTCTAAGGACGACGACTACATTTTCGTTAGGTTTCAATCTGTTTACAATTACGACGGTGATTGGAGATTTTTGGCCCGGCGCTGGCTGTAACTTATTTCGTTATGCTTGGTTTCCAAATTTATAAAAAAAATCTTCTTTTCCTGATAAAACATCACTTACATATGTTAACACTGCCAAAAAGTGATCTGATAATAACTTTTTTCCACAAATTTGATGCTGTGAAAAACTTCGTCCTTAGAGTGTTAACGTACAGACCTCCCACTTGGTCATTTCTTTAATGTGATAGGTCTTTTTTTTTTTCAGTCAAGTCAGTAGAGTCATTTTTATTTTTAAAAGTCATCATTTTTTAAGATTTCGTCTCTTGATTCGTTAAATAATTTCATGTTTCCCGCCGCTGAAACGTCGCAACAATTCTTGTCAATTCTGTGTTGAGATGATCATGTTACCAGTGCTCTAGATTCTGTAAATTGTTATGATGGGGTGGTGTAATGAGCAGTCGGTATCGTTACACGTGTAGTAGGTACCTATGAGGAAAGGTTTGTTCAGATATTTATTTGTTCGTTGAGGAGTGATCAGATCAGTCATCTTCCATAACCTACAATTTCGATGTGTTCTTATGGAAAGTGGCTTATTTCAATTATAAATCTCAATCACTTTCTCTCAATGTTATTTTCTCAAAACTCAACAGAATTTATTACCAATACCATTAGACCACTTTTTCTTATTCCTTCATAATGCTCTGATGAGGAAAGATCGGTTATTTTTGGTCATTTTTTCCAAATAAGGAGTCATTAAAACCCGCAATTTTTTAACGTTTAATTGGATGGCAGCCCTGAACGTATCAAAAAAACAATCGAGTCGATTGCCCGCGCGCGACTCCCGAATGCAACGAGCGAGAAAAAGTGCACCGTACGATCTGGCGCTGATATCGAGAACTCATTCGCGCGGCGCAACGATAACGCCGCGCAATCGCGACGCGCCCAATTGGAGGCAAATTAGCGCGCGCGGACGGGGCGCCGACGCCGATCTGAAATACACGAGACGATCACCCCCCCCCCCCCCCCCCACCTCCCCTCGCGAGCTCGGGTTAGCGATTCGCAAACTCATTGAACCCGTAGCACGGATCTATACGCGATTTAAACGGGAGACTTGGACCGATGCCTGACCGACGACTCTCCGACAATTCGAAGACTCCTTCCCTCTGGCCGGCCATCCGTGTATTTTGGACCTGGCATCCCGCAGCGGCGGGTCCCGATATCGGCAGACGTTGACCCCGTGACGTCGGCGTCGGACGGCCGACGCCGTCGGTGGATTTCTTTCGAGCGGAGGGAAAAAAATGGATTCTTTCCCGAGTTCGCGCTTCGCGGAGGGAGGAAGGGGGTCGGGCTTCTTATCGCGCACGGAGAAATTCTCCGTACGCGTCTCGCGCGACGATTGAAACCGGGGAATGAATCGAATTGAAGAGGCGAGATGAAGATCGCCACGACGTTCACAATACAAGCTACGACGTTTGATTGTTCTAAATGTAACGTTTGTTTTGCTAAAAATAATTATTCTTCCAAAATTTGTTCTGTTTATATTGTAGTATGAATTAAATTAATCGCTATATTGATTGTAGCAACATATTTACGAAAAGTTGTTCTTACACTGAGAAAAAAAGTAGGTAACAAAATACTTTTGTTCTCATTTTGATAACCTAAAAAAAATATTTGTTGGATTATCCAAATGTTTAGCTCTGCCGTCAGTTTTCGCGAAATCAACCAAAGAATTTTGCGATTCCAAAAAAACGTTTTGTTGGCTCGTATTTATTCAAAATATTTTGTTAGCCCAACCAGGAGTTCTTTCGGTGTGTATTGAGTATGCGTTTAGCATTTTATTTGTATTATTTTGAAATCCTTTAATGACACAAATATGCTTGGTCAATGATGACTCGTAAAGCGCACAATCTTGATGCATCTCATGAGCTAATACTACCTAAAATTGCTCTACAATTTATCTACATTTGTCTATCCGGGGCGCTAAGCATTAAAATTAATAAAATCGTAGCGCCCCACTGTAGAGAGAATGGACACTAAATAAAGGAGGAGCAGGGAAAAAATTGTTTCTCCAATTTGCAGACTCGCAACAATTCGCGGTAATACCCAAGACGAGCAAATAATCGCGGCGATAACAGTGCAGATGTACGAGCACGCGCGAGAACGTTCGATTCGCTTTGTCAATTTGTCAAAAACAAAATGTTTCAAGAAGAGACTCAGAATAATATAAGAAACAGCCGATGTGACGCGTCGTCGACTTCGTCGTTGAAATGGGAAGGGGTTAGAAGTCTTAATTATAATCCTTTTACACTCTCTTGACGACTCTTCCGAGACCACGACGCTCCCGTGTACGTACGCAGCAATTCCGAAGAGCCTTTTTCTTCCCCAACCTCGCCGCCTTCCGCCTCTCTCGCCCTCCCCGCCCCTCGAGACGCAACGCGACGTCCCCGTTTAGTAGGAGGCTACGCCGTATCTCGACGGCCGTGATGCAGCGCGCGCGCGAGTCCCGTGCCGCGACACGCACGTATACGTATGTGCGCGGACACGCGCACGTGCTACATAATATTCGGGGTTTACGGCGCGCGGCGCGCTATATATCGCCTACATTTAGCGCCGACTCCGTTTCCCTCCCGCGTGCCTCGCGCTCCGTCTCTCTCTCTTTCTCTCTTCCTACGTTCGCGGGTCCCTGCTCCTTTTTTATCCCCCCGTAAATATTCCGCAGGTACAACGGCGGAATATTGCGTGGCCTGCGTACTCCGCGAGAGGAGCGTTGCAACTGATATTGAGAGATGTGCAGGGTGTATCTCGGTATCTG
The DNA here is from genome assembly GCA_963678675.1 of Xiphydria camelus. Classification (NCBI taxonomy): domain Eukaryota; kingdom Metazoa; phylum Arthropoda; class Insecta; order Hymenoptera; family Xiphydriidae; genus Xiphydria; species Xiphydria camelus. The sequence goes on from OY783198.1 coordinate 17,870,949, forward strand.
CTGCGCGGGCGGGCGGGGGTGTACGCGCTTTCCAGACGCCGATGCGTTCTGTTCGCATTCGCGTAGCTGCGTGGAAAGGGAAGGGAACAGGAGGGTACGAGTGTAGGAGATCGAGCGAAGAGAGGAAACGAACGAGTGGTAGACGTATGGGACGTTGTTGCGGGCATAAAATGCGATTGATACGATATATCTTATGTATACACGTAGACGTGTACGCTCGCGGTACACAGGTACGAATTCGTATTTTAGCGGAATCGAGAGGAGAACCGCGCGCGTCCCTCTTCTCTCGCCGTTTCTGGCACTGACCTCGACAATTTTGCATTTACGTATCCCGAGTAATCGTGTCCCCCTCGCTCGCCGAACGAGAAATGCGGTGGGGGGAGATGCGGGAAAATGGGGAAAAAATAAGAACAAGGCGAGACGGAACGCGGCGGTCGCGCGACTCTCGCTTCGCCGAACACCCCGTATAAGCGCCACCGTCGCCGCTGCCTGCAGCCACGCCATAAGTCGAGGGAGCGCAGCGGCGGCCCCTCGCGCGCGCGTGGAGTCGCTCGCAGACATCAGCTGATTGCGAGTGCGCCGCGCGAGAGGATTCGTCCGCTCGCCGCTTCGATCTTCCCTCCTGACCGGCTCCCGATTTTTGAATTCGCCAGGTGAAAGAGCCGCGCCGAGCCGTTGCCTCGTTTTCTCCACGGCGAGTGGTTTCCGCACTCGCTTCCTCGCCGCCTCTCCCTCCTTCTTTCCCCCCCCCCCCCTTAACACTCCCTCCCATCGCCCGCGCAATTACGTCTCGTCTCGGCGCAACAGTTCCTCGCGGATCCGAACCGTTCCAGCTTGGCGCACTCGGGAATCCTCGTGTACACGCACGTAGAGATCCGCGAGCGAGTGAACGAGCTCGTGGAATCTCAAAAATGACGTATAAATCTGTGAGGTTTCTCTTTTTTCTGGCATAAAGCAATCGCACCTCGGTTGCATCCTTTGCTTCCTATTTTTCTTAATAATACACGATTCTTTCGCGGAATCTCCGTACGTAGTGGCGCACATACACGCGAAGAACATTTTTCAGTTATGCGCGTGCGCTCTGGTTTGTCTTTTTTTTTCGCAGCAGTAAGAGAAGAACATTAATTCTACGGTTTCTTCTATCGCGCGATTACCATAAACTTCCGTCTTTGGCACGGGTAATTAGTATCGCGCGGAATCGTTGTTTATTATCGCAGCAGAAAAAAAAGAGACAGTAATTAACCTTTTTCCGACGCTATTGCTAGAAAAAAGAAACGAAAGCAGAGTACGGATGATGGTAAAGCCGATTTATTACCAAGAATGTGCGTCGCTACCATAAGCAAAACGTGCGTCGTTGTATATTTAGTAAATACGAGAACATATATACAGCACCGGCGCGCACTCTCGACGGTAAGTCGGTTTTATTATCCGCGCCGCACACGAGAGCGATTATCACAAACTTTTCTCCTCGCTTACGGGCATCGAAGAAACGCTCCTACTCGCGCACGTGTGCGACATCGCACGTGCCGCCGTGGTGTGCGATCGGTGTAAATAATAGAAACGATAAATTGCGGGACGTCATCGACGTTGCCATCGTTCGGGTCATGTACCTTTCTGGTACAGTCTCCCTCTCCTACTCGCGATTCTGGGGTCCGTGGAGTATCTACCCCAGGTGGGCATTCGGGGGTGTCCTCGTCTCGAAGGGTTGCTCGCCTCTCTCTCGGCGGGTTCGGTATTGGATCGCACGGCAGGCAGACCAGCTAGTCGGTCGGCGGTTGCTCCACCCCCGCGCGACACGATCAATACGCGACTCTTCTCTCTCTCTCTCTTTCGCCCCCTCCCCTTCTCCCGCTCCCTAACTCCGTCTCTCTTTCTCCCTCGTGCGCGCCTATGTTCTCCTCCGCGCCGTGTAGTACTGTATGCCCACCCGCGCTCCGTAGTCAGCAGCCAGAGCGCGCTCGGTTGTTCGTTTCGAAGCGGTCTTTCTGTTGCTATGCCAGCTCCCCGACCCCCCTCCCCGCCGCCGGCTCCCCTCCCCACCCCGCGTTCCTCTGTGTCCTATGCCGTCGGCCGTCGTCCTGCAGGATAGCTCCTGGCGCGTCCTGGTGCTCCGCTCTACGCGCAGCTCCCGAATATCGCTCCTCTCCAATCCTGGCTCTGACCGGCGATTCCCCCCTTTTCTCCGTCCCGCGCGGCCAATCAGCAACGACAGACCGACTTCTCCGTTCTCGCGCCAGACTCGACCGACCGTCTGGCACTCGCAGTCCGATCGTCCGTCGGTGAGGAGTCGGATTAGAAGATGAGGGGGTCGCCTTTCGAGGAGCTCCCGCTAGCACGCGCGCGGGAACGTCCGCATCGCGACGACGATGACCCCGCGCGAAATTTATTCGTCTCCCTCGCGGGCGTGCGAATCGCGGATCCGCGCATCGGGGTCGCGTCGAGCGACTCTCTCGCGTGCCGTAACCGAAGACTTGAATGGAACGGGGATATGGAATCCGAGAGGGGGAGTCTTGTTTTTCCGTCGCCGTCTCGCGCGCTCGGTATGGAGAGAGGGAGTAGGGAAGCATCACGCGGGATTCTCGCATGAGAGAGTCGCGTCTCTCGAGGAGGAGACTCGGCATCGACGGTGCGGCGGCCACGCGGTTTGTCGAATATCCCGCTTCGAAAACATCACGAATTCGAGAACATATTTTGTACGAAAGGAGCCGACGCGAGGGTCGCGGGAAACGGAAAACGCCGCGCGGCAGCTCTGATTGCGATTGAAACGCACATATTGCAAAAAGGGCACGTTTCATCGTCGCAGAGGGCGCTGTTTCCCGAAGAGCGAGGGTTATCCTGTCTCCCGACCACGCAAGTTCGAAAAGGCTGTCGACCCACGTGTTCTCTTCCGACGGAGTCGAGTCTCCCCCCGGCGCGAGTGTTCTCGCGTCGCCACGCGAACGCGCCGCTCTCTCACGCGTTCCTTCAGCCGTGCGTCGCGGAGCACGCGGCGACGGACGGCCGGCGGTCACGTGCGGCAGCGTGGCCGCCCATCCGGGGTCCCCGAGACCCCGCGTCCGCCCGACACATCCCGCGTCGTTCCACGCTGCGCAAAGCAATGCGTGTACAGGGCTCCCACTTGGTCATTTTTTAGGATTTAGTTCTTTAATTCATTGAATAATTTCACGATACCTGGGAAGTGCTAAAACGCTGCAACATTTCTAATGAATTCGCAGTGTTGAGATGGTCATGCTCAGTGTCCAGATTCTGTAAATCGTTATGAAGGCGCGTAGCATATTGATTATGATGGAAGCCAGGTGATATCGCGACTAACGTCCTTTACTCTTAGGAGAGCTCCGAGAGACTAACTCACAAAGAAAGACTTCTAATACCTACACTCTTGGTCCTCTCTCTCTAGGTGTATATCGTTTCATATAAACATTCATACGATATTTGGGAGCAGACCCTACGTGCTGCTTTCTTAAGAATAGTTTCGTCATGACATCATCAGTTCGCCGTACACATCAGATTATTCAATAAATTTACTGAGCTGATTTTTGCTAATACCAATATAACAAGTAGTCGGTATCGTTGCGCGTGTTACTTGTAGTGTGAGAAAAGGTTTGCCGAGGTATTTGTTCGTTAGAGAGTGATCAAATTTGTTGTCTTCCATACTTCACAATTTCGATGTGTTCTTGCGAAAATAAATTATTTCGATTACACAAATCTAAGTCACTCTTTCAATATTATTTCCTCAAAACTCAATCGAATTTATTACAAAGACCATCAGACCGTTTTTTTTATTCCTTCATAATGCTCCGACGAGGAAATATTGATCATTTTTTGGTCATTTTTTTCAAATAAGAAGTCATTAAAACCCACTGGATGGGTGCCCTGCGTAAACGCGGAGTCCCCCGGCGCCGTGCACTCGTTTGGATACTCGTGCGCGCGCCACGCGTGACTCCGCGGCTTCGAAATTCTTCGCAGAGTACAAAATCATTCCCCGTATCTGCGGAGACGACGAAAAAAAGATTATCGACCGGCGGCGCGTCCTTATCGACGGAAAAACACGCGGGGACGCCGCGCGGAAGAAAACAAGATAGAGCGCGCAATCTCGGCCATAGGTAAGCGCTCTCTCGCGCTCCCGTCGTGGCCGCGTGGGCTATACGTACCCTCGGACTCCGCGGGGAGCGCTCATTTTTTCTACCCTCAGATAATCGCTCCTCAGCATCCACGCGATGCGTCCGCACGCCATTCGGAACGGTCCACCGGCCTCTCGCAGTGGAAGGCGCGCACCGCGCTGCGCACTTATACCCGTCAAAAGTTTCGTGTCGGCGCGACGCTCTTCTCTCATATATTATGCAAATAATGGATGCGAAGTTTCCGACGGATTCGCCAAGTTTTTGCGTCCTTGCGACGATGGCTTATTGCCGCGACTGCTTTCCCTTCCTCCTCCCCGCAGTCTTTACGGGATTTAGGTAAAACAGCGGCGGCCCTCTCCGCCGCGCTCTCCTCTGTCCCTCTCGTCGTTCCCCCTCCTCCTCGCTCGCCTCTCTCGCGCGCACCCCTGCGGCTTCGTCTCGCCGTCGCTCCCGGAGACGGACTCGGCGGCGGCGCTTGATCACGTATTCGAGTCAGAGGTGCGCGGCCCGTTGTGTACGCAGCCTTACACGCGGGGTCTTCGCGTCCGCCGTCCCGTCGCAGGGCACACATACGAAATTTCTGATTGCAAACTCCGGAGAGCATCTGCCAGCCGGCATGACTAAACGCGAGGAGGAGCCGAGGACCGCGCGCCGTTTCCTCCTTCTGTTCCGCGGCGGCGCGCGGGGGGGGGGGGGGGGGCCCGCTCGTCCGTCGAGACGCGCGCGTTTCCCGGAAAACGGCGCGGCGATGAGTCCCGGACGTATCTCGCATTTATCCGGGATCATTTCTGTCGAAAAGCGGGCATTTCGAGTTTGACTCGCGGAAAACGCCAGAGCGGACGCGATTTCTGCGGCGGAGGGGGGAAAAATCGCAGCGACGATCCTTCTCGAGAATCGCGCAATCGGCGACCGCACACCGGAGTGCCGCGCATGCACGCGGTGAGTCATCGCGTTACGCAAGTCCTGCGTGACTGTCCGCGGGATAAATGTTCCCGAGCACTCTCCCTGTCCCCCGCGCGACGTGTAGCCTGGATTCGCGTTTTTTTTCTTTCTTTTTTTTTTTCATTCCCACCCCATTTTCTCCCTCTGTCGAACAGAGTCGCCCGGCAGTCGCGCGTCCTGTCCGTATCGGGCGTGCGTAAAATGTTATTCGTGTCGGCAGGATTAATCGAAGCTGAGTCCTCCCACTCTGCACGGAGGCACTGCACCATCCGCCTCCCTTATGTGACTGTATTCTGCGCACCTATACGTATATAGATACTCGTGCGTTTTTGAACGGCGCGTGAGGTTCTTCGTCCGCGCCGTACCTACGCGTTTTGCTTGCAGCCTTCGGAAAATGTAGGAACAAGTTTCGAATAGCGATTTTTCTTGTTTTTTTCTTCTCCCTCATAATAAAGAGAGAGAAAAAAGGGAGACTTTATTTTCGATTAAAGAGAGACGTTTCTGTCCAATCCCTTCATTGTGCATTTGTTTTTAGATTGTATCCCCTTTTGAACACCTTCGAGAAGGTTCTCGACTGTGAAAAACGCATACTGGCCGGTCGTTAACTTTCTTCCGCTTGCCTTGGCTTAATTATTTTGTCGCAGACATTAATGGCATGCGATATTCTTCTGATTTTCGTTATTTATTACGGAAGCCAGGTGATATGGAATGAATTAAATAAAACACTGTGGTTGAGTGTGGAAGTGACAATTTTATTAATCAAACGCGACTAACGTCTTTACTCTTAGGAGAGCTCCGAGAGACTGACGCACAAAGAAAGATTTCTAATGCACTTGGTCCTTAGTTCTTTCTTTCTCTCTCTCTCTCTCTCTCTAGGTGTATATCGTTTCATATAAACATTTATACGATATTTGAGAGCGGACCCTACGCGCTGCTTTCTTAAGAATAGTTTCGTCATGACATCATCAGTTCGCCTTACGTATCAGATTATTTAATAAATCTACTGAACTGATTTTTGCTAATACCAATAATTTTATTGCGAATGTATGAGTCCACTGCATGTAAAATATCTAGATATTTCATATATTTCAATTTGTATGTACCTACTACGAATTCATATATTTCAATTTGTATGTATCTACCTACTACGAATGAACATCATTTTTATTTATTTTTTTATTTTTAGTTTAGTTTTTATTCGACTTGACAAGTCACGTTTAACCCTTTGCGGTCGGTGTCCCCGCAGTGGGGACATTCGCAAGTCGTAGAAGTCGGTGTCCCCGCAGCGGGGACATTCACATACGAGGGTGGTCCGATAAGTCTCTGACCTCAACATGAAGATCGCAAAACTCGTCAACGACAGCTGGGGAATGTATTCATGCATCTTTTAACATGTACTCACCAAAATTTCAGCCATTTTGGACGCGCAGTTGTTGTTTGACAATCGTTCGAGTCAGTCCATGTGAGTGCTTTGGTGAAAATGGAAAAAATCGAGTATCGAACTTTTGACATGTACTCACCAAAATTTCAGCCATTTTGGACGCTTTTGGACGCGCAGTTGTTGTTTGATAATCGTTTGAGTCAGTCGATGTGAGTGCTTTGGTGAAAATGGAAAAATCACAGCTCGATACTCGATTTTTTCCATTTTCACCAAAGCACTCACATCGACTGACTCAAACGATTGTCAAACAATAGCAGCGCGTCCAAAATGGCTGAAATTTTGGTGAGTACATGTCAAAAGATGCATGAACACATTCCCCAGCTGTCGTTGACGAGCTTTGCCATCTTCATGTTGAGACCAGAAACTTATCGGACCACCCTCGTATGTGTATCGTTATAGAAGTCGATGTCGCCGTAGCGGGGCCAATCGCAACACAAGTGCCTCTGCTCTCACGCATTCTCCACGCTCGAACTCCGTTAGAATAAATATTCGCTGGACACCTCTCGCGACCAAACAAATACTGCGTAATCGTATAAACAGTTTATGATAAACTAAAACAGAAAGTGATACATGAAACCTATACTAAATTCTTTCTTTCTCGACTGCCCTTCACCAACACTACATTCATTTGTTCGGAGAAATTTCCAGGCAGTCAGTTTCGAATGAGTTCTCGAGAAACATTGAGATCCGTAAGAAGCTAATCACTTTGCACACCACACACGTTATTTTATTATTACAGAAATTAAAAACTTTCTATTTTCACATATTATAAGTAGTATCAAACATCATGAGAGTTTCAAAAAATTCTGCGTCTTTTAATATTTATTTATTTATTGACTAATCCTGTACGGAAAAGTAATTGCGAAACGCTAAATTTGCTCCGACCTACTGGTACTCCCAAAAGGTGAAAGGACCCTGCACAAACCTTATGGGAATTTGATCCCGGTGGAAATGGCTGGGCTTCACATATGTTGTAGATCTTGACGTTCTGATCAAAAGTTATCATTGCCGCAACAACGAAAAATGGACAGTTTTTGAGTTTTGAGACCTTATAGTTCATACTTTTTGCTTTTCGTCATACGATCTATTTTAAATCGAAATAATCATGTAAAATCAGGTTTTCTGTGAATTTTGCTAAAAATCACGTATTTAGTAGTTGGTGAGCTAACGATTCAGGTATCACCCGGTCAGACAAAAAATAAGCAGTTATGCCCATGTGGGTTGACATTGTATTGCTTATCAGTGTCCATATATATGTGTTATTCATCTAATAAAATCAAATCAATTTTAAAAACTAAGTTAGAAGGTGAATGAAAAAAAAACATCGCAATAAAATATTCTAAACTCGATTCAAAGATAATTTTATCGAGAATATTACTTACTGTGGTAATATTTTTTGTATTAGACCTTTTTTTTCACAGCAATCAAAAATGACATAAATGATGCAATAACGTTGACCGGTAAATTTTCTAACCTCTAATTTCTCACCTGATGCGTGAACATTGAATTTGATTCACATTTGGTGGCACCTCTGCGACTCCAGGCTTCCCGCGAACGCCAAATACGAAAATTCGTAGCGGACTATCTTCGAGCGAAATGTAAGTAAGAAACCGTTCGAGGGGAGTGACGCAAGGAGTGGGGGAAGGCCATTTCTCAGAATGCGCCTCTCCTACAGCCCCTGCACCGGCCTACAACGAGAGTTGACTGTGTGTGTGTGTGTGTGTGTGTAGTGATTGAAGTTTCTTTTCCGGCGAGTAAGTTCAGCCTCATATCGTACGAGTCACATCTCATAGATAATGATACAATAGCGACTGAGGTTTCCTTTCTGACGAGTAATTTTAACCTCATACCTATGGTGGATATGCCGAGTTAAAGAGCCGCAGGTCAAACGCATATGCAAAAATGTCATGTTTCATTACGGTTACCGCTGCGGCAACCGTTTCGCGCGTTGGTCGCGAGCAACTCGCGTCGTGGGAAGCATTGGCATTTCCGGATGTAGGCTGATATAATAGGACCGAGAGCCAATTATAAACGGTGACACGTATTACGTTATCTATACCGGGAGTACGGGATGAATATTAAAAGAGTGGACTGTGAGCTTACCCGCGCGTATACGGTCGCGCGCGATCGAACGTCCTCCGGCGCGCCGCGCCCGACCTTTGAGAAACAATAAAGAGAAATACACGCGGCGATAACGCCTCTCCGTATGGGAACAATTAGAGCCGCGCCGCAAAACCGCAGGAAGTGTCATAAAATGATTTAACGCCCGTGTAATTCTCGCCGGTATAATTGGGGTACTTTAGCGGCGGACGGACGCGTTGAAAGTTGCCGTATATCGCGCGATTGGCCGGCCGACGGGGAAAATGTTTCCAACGAAAGTTCCGCAGTTTCCGTTTCTCTGAAACTTTTGTCGGGGAGACTTTTTTCTTCGCCGGTCGGTCTCCCCTTATTTCTACGGTACTTGCATTTCAATTGAATTTTCTCGCGAGGATATTTCCAGAACTGAACCCAAGCATATATCGCGGTGTTCAGCGGCTAGGCAATTCTGGAAAATCTGGAATTGTCAGGGAATTATGTAGGTCGGGAAAAAGGTCGGAAAAAAATAAAGATTGTTTTGGAATTTTTAGAAAATGCTCAATTTTCACAAATAGTTTGACTTCTAGTCTGTTAAAGTTTTCAAGAATAGGGGTCTTGCACAACTTTCAGTAATATGTCAGACGGCATCGTGAACACACAGTAAACTGAGTTCCAAAATATTTCCCTTATACGAGCTTAGGTGTAATTGTTGTTCATTATCTAAATTCAAACGCGGGGACCGCCCACTAAAACGCCGCTATAGTAGTGGAGGGGATGTGTGACGTTACAGCGCTGTAAATGATGGTGGCAGTGCTAGGGATGTGCGATTATTCATCGATTACTAAAGATCGATGTTTTTTTACGAGGTAATCGATTTTTTAAAACTATATTTGACAGTTCGAAACAATCGACATGAAATCGATCGGTCTTCCAGAATCTCGAAAAAATCGATTTTTTCAAATTCTGTAATTTCGTCGGTTTCACTTAAAAAATAAATATAAAGAACTAAATAATACAAATGAGTTCCTATTCCTCTTTTCCTCTTTATAGACAGATTTGCTAAGTTCCGATTGGGCCTCAAAGCGGATTTATTCGGTTTTGCACGAAAAAATATCAATTTAGACCCTGAAATTCATAAGGATTTATTTTATTTTCCTCAGTACTAGGTAATTTATATTATGTACTTTAATAAAGTGAGTCGATATCCGTCGTTAACTCAATTTTCATAAAAAGTGAATTTATTCGGTTTTGCTCCAAAGCTCCTCAAATGTTCCCAAGGAATAACGCTAGCACAGCGAAGCGACCATAGACGACGACCGACTCCGATCTCAGTGTCATTGTTTCGGGAAACTTCTCGCTGGATATTTTGACCGCGAGCATTCCGCTCCCACACGGAGAGAAAAAAAAGAGAACTTCTAACCCCTAGAAGATGAGGAAAAAGTGTCATTTTTCTGACTAACTGTGCACCGAATTGACAAACGGTAAAATTTTTCCCCTTTTGGAATGAGATTTTTTCAGCAAAATCGAAAAGTAATTTTTGATGAATAAACTAGTAAAATTTAACCCATGTAAATGTAAATTTTTCTTGCTAAAAACGACAAATCATAAATTTATTTATTTCTCAATAAAAAGAATATCAATAAGGATTCAAATTGGTCAGGGAGGCTATATTCTCGACGCGTGAGAAATGTTTTTCGTGGACGGAAAGTAATTCGTTAACAGATGTAGTGTCGTCTATCACTTTCGTTAACGATTCGAAAATCCCTTCCAAGATAGATCTCGTCGACGAAATGAATTTTCTCACACGAAAAATAATGTCCCATACTCCTCTCCCCGTGTTTACATCTCTTAGCAAAACGTCTTCTTTTTAGTATCTTGTTTAATCCCTTAGCGACAAATCTTGTTTAAGATTCCGTTGTGATGGGGTTACGGGCAACGGTATACTTGATCCTGATTGGTCTATAAGACCCAATGTAACATTAGCACTTGACGGTGAAGATTTTCTCCAGTAAAAAGGGAAAAAATCCAGTGCAGAAGAATGTATGTTCACCATAAACAGTAGAGCTACTATTATACTGCTGCGTAGTTTTTATTTTATTTTGCTGGGAATTTGAAAATTCACCGATAATTCCCTTTTTTCAGAAGAATAATTTTCCAGCCCTTTGATAATTTCTTACCTATCTCACGGTAATTTCTGATTGATTATCACAATGGTGCAGCGTTACCCATAAAAAAGGGGAATTTTTCACTTTTTTTTTTTCTCCGTGCACACCTTCTGACGACACGCGCAATCGTTAATGCCCCCTGCCATCTCTCTCCACGTCGGCGGCTTGCTTAATTTATTGCGTCCTGTAATGTGAGACTCCTTCGCACCATTCCGATCGCTCTGGAAGCCAGCTCTTCTAAACCACATCGAACAACGTCTCCCCTTCCTTCCTTCTTCTCTTTTAGATGATCGACTTTTCGATCAATCTCGCGGCCGTGCATTCCAGGTATATGAGTATAAATAAGAAACAGGAACTAGCTTGGACCGAACTACGACGAAGTTCGGGAAGCTGCCAGCCGTGAGAAGCAGTACCTACTAACTAAACGCACGTGGCGATATTTACAGCGCTGTGACGTCAGACCAATCACAGGGCGTTCGCGCTACGCGTCATATTTACAGGGACAAGTCGATTTTAGAAACCTCAACAGTTCGTTAACGAATTAGTTTTTTGAAAAATGGTTCAGGGACGCGCACCTTGCACATATACGCGTCTATTGGAAGCAAAACCACTCCATTTAATAATTGAGCACAAGACCCCTATTCACACAGAAATCTATAAAAAGTGTTCCACATGTATATATGTATGTATCAAAGTTCTTTTCCGTTCTAAAAAAGAGCCATTAGGTAAATAATAATATGATTCGATAGAATTAAATTATTTGAATATTTATTTCTCGGCTGTCATAATCCGTTCTATGAATATTAGTTAATTTGTTAATTCGACGAAAAATTATTGATGCGTAACACTTCAAACTAGTTCTATACCCATAGCGGGTCAGAGAAATTAAGCTACTCAGTCTGGAAAATTTGGAAAGGACAGGAAATTTCTTTTTCACATTTTGCTAGACACCGTGGTATACGGATAGTCATATTGTGTATTTACATTTCGAACCGTATACAGTTCCAAAGGAGAGCGCGAGCGTCCTATACGAATGGCACACTGACCTAGCCTAACTCAGCTTGATTATTATAGAGGAACCAACCGAAGGGCGGCATATCCGTTCGACATATATACACACACCTCACCTTTGACCTTCCGCAATCCCAGACGAATCTCCAGCTTCTCGTATAATTATACGGCACCTGCTCCCGGCGCGTTATTAGCTAAGAAACGCCCGCGGCCGTCTGTTTCGATGCGTGCGCGGGTACCGCGCTAAAGGCCCCGCGGGGAAAAAATCATTTGCCGTCCGAAATTAATGCAGAGCAGGAATAATTCGGTTTCGACGCCAATTTTTTTTATATCGCAGATTCGAAAAATTTGGACAAAATTATTTCTCCTCATGCCCATTTCGAGGCCTTTTCCAGCCTATTTTTAGACCGTAAAATGGCGTTTTTCCCGCGTGACACCGACCGGGAGTCCCGCAGGCTGTTAAAAGATTGCTTAGTCCGAAGTAAGTCCTATTTCCAAACTGATAAAGACAACGTGAAACGAGCCGTGTATACTTATGTTTGTTTTGTTTTGAGAAATAGGCATTCGTGAGAAAAAATAGTATGTGTCATTCGGCTGAAAACCTCGGATTTTCGCCTAATGACAAGATACCATTTCATTTCTCGCCTTATCAAAGCTGGAAAACGATATTTTGAAGTGCTGCTACGTCGTCGTGTTGTAAGTTTATCTTCATCGCATTCGTTGTTTAGCATAAGAGTGCGCCTCTTTGACTCTTCGATAACGTCGCAATCTTGTAGAGAGAAAGGTGCTTATAACTTTGTGAATTATTATTTTTTCAAGCTGTTTCTATTTCGTTTGTCATTAAATATGTATCCTACGGACTACAAATTAAATTTAAAAATTTGAATATTTCTTTATGTTAAGACCAAATTGCTAGTGTCAAACAAATATTTTTTCAATCAAGAACACATGATCTTGATTGAAACATTTTTTAAAATATCTACAGATTTTAGTAAGTAAGACTATTGTAAGCACCTAGACAAGGAATGTCGAGTGTAAGCATCTGTATAGAGAAAGTCGGGCTTTCCCGGTCGAGCCTCCCGTTGTGTGTGTGGGGTGTTACCACAAGGACGGTCTACCGCTTTTTCTCGGGCGTTTTTTAATGCCCGCAATTTCGAGTTTTGCCTCACGAGTCTCACGCGTGACGGGGACTCGGTCCCTAATATCCTTGCATCTCTGTACCGTTTTGTCACGTTTTGTCTCTCTATCCCTAACTGCCAATCGAAACTATGTTGTTCTCGAGCCGTTTTTTTACAGTAGCTGACAAAAGTTTTCGATATTTTTTGTTTTGATCATAACTTTGTTCAAAATCCACCAAAATACAAGCGGCAAAAGGCGAAAATATGTCAAATCAACCAAGAAACGTGAACAAATTTTTTAAAACTGATTCATCGTCTCGCGCGAAAAGTACAGCAAAGTTCCGCAACATACGTTAGCAAAAGTTTTCGATATTTTCATAATTTTACTTCTTTTTTTAACATTTCATCATCATTTCAAATCAAATTTAAAATATGATTTATTACATTTATTTTTTAGGTTAAAATGGTGAAATCGAGGAAAAATTTGACTGTCGACGTTCGCTCACTCATTGTAAAGGCTGTGAAGTCAGGCAGGAAGCAAACTGATGTTGCGGCGCAATTTTCATGCAGTCAGTCGACAGTTTCGGCGTTAATCAAGAAAGAGAAGGAAGGCGAAGGTTTACTGGATAAGCCACGAACCGGAAGGCCCCGTAAAACCGATGTTTATATCAATAGAGTGATCAAAAGGAAATCGATTGTCGATCCCAAGAAAAATGCCGTTGATATTTCGCGTGAAATAAACGAAGAATACGGGCTGGATATTAGTGCCAGGACTGTAGGACGTCGTCTGGATGAGGTCGGATTGACCGCACGTGTTCCCGCTCGGAAACCGTATATTAATGCAAAGAACCGGAAACTACG